>CM050517.1:58182402-58810129 GCA_027563665.1 Antrozous pallidus
TAGGAGGTAATGTCTCAAAAAGCAGCCAGAACTGGAAGCATACACTGCTGGGAAAGGAGTGGAGAGGAAGGATGGCGGGGTGGGGGTTGGAGGGGATAAGGGGAGGAGAGGAAGAGAGATTAAGAGAGAAATGAAGCCCAGCTGGTGTGACTCAATGGTTGAGCATCAACCTATGAACCAGGAGTTGACAGTTTGATCCCTGGTCCGGATATATGCTTGGATTGTAGGCTCAATCCCTAGTGTAGGGCATGCAGGAGGCAGCAATCAATGATTCTTTTTTCCCCCCTTTAACAAAAAATATTTTAATCTTCATTGTTCAGTTTATTAATTACATTGTTCTTCCCTTTTCCCCCCTTATAGTTCCCCACCACCCGGTACCCATCCTCCCCTCCGCCCTCCCCCCCACCCCCAATTGTCCTCTCCCATAGGTGCATGATTTTTGTCCAGTCTCTTGCTGCACCTCACACACCCCTTTACTCCCCAAGAATTGTCAGTCCATTCCCTCTCTATGCCCATGATTCTGTTATATTCACCAGTTTATCCTGTTCATCAGATTTTTAATTCACTTCATTTTTATATTCATTTGTTGATAGATGTGTATTTGTTGTTCATAATCTTTATTTTTACCTTTTTCTTCTTCCTCTTCTTAAAGAATATCTTTCAGCATTTCATATAATATTGGTTTGGTGGTAATGAATTCCTTTAGCTTTTTCTTAGCTGTGAAGCACTTTATCTGACCTTCAATTCTGAATGATAGCTTTGCTGGGTAGAGTAATCTTGGTTGTAGATTCTTATTATTCATCACTTTCAATATTTCTTGCCACTCCCATCTGGCCTGCATCGTTTCTGTTGAGAAATCCGCTGACAGTCGTATGGGTGCTCCCTTATAGGTAACTAACAGTTTTTCTCATGCTGCTTTTAATATTCTCTCCTTGACTTTTGCTCTTGGCATTTTAATTATGATGTGCCTTGGTGTGGTCCTCTTAGGGTTCCTATATTTTGGGGTTCAGTGCGCTTCTTGGAATCCTAAGACAATTTCTTTCTTCCCAGGTGGGGGAAGTTTTTGGTCACTATTTCTTCAAATAGGTTTTCATTGTCTTGCTCTCTCTCTTTTTCTGGCACCCCTATAATTCGGATGTTGGTATGCATGAGGTTGTCCCAGAGGCCCCTTACACTATCTTCAGTTTTTTGGATTCTTTTGGTTTCTTGCTTTTCCAGCTGAGTGGATTTTACCTTTTTGTATTTCAAATCTTTAACTTGGTTCTTGGGGTCCTCTAGAGTACTTTTAGGTCTTTGTATAATATTTTTTATTTCAGTCAGTGTATGCTTAATTTCTGGTTGGTCCTTTTTCATATCCGTGAGGGTCTCATTTATATCCTCGTGGGTCTCATTCATTTCCTTGTAGGTCTCATTCATTTCATCATAGGTCTTGTTCATTTCCTCATAGGTCTTATTAATTTCCTTGAGAGTCTCGGCCTTTTCTAGGAGCCTCTTGAAAAGCCTTATAACTCTGGTTTTGAATTCTATGTCCAGTCGTTTTTTTTTCCCTCCATTTCTTTCACATCTGATTTCTTTCCATGTCTCTGCATGGTGGCTGCTTTCCTGTGTTGGTCAATTAGCTTTGTGTGGTAGATGTCCTCTAATGGACAGTGGCTCAGCCTCCCCAGTTACCTGAGGTGGATATGGGTTGAACAGTCTTTTTGAAGTTAACCTAGATTATTGTTGTTAGCACTAAGAGAGTTTGACCTCTAGGCCAATTCGCTATGAGGTTCAGCCATGCTCAGGTTAGATGGTCGCAGTCTCTGGGCCAAGCAGGCAGCGTTAGCTCTGCCCTATGTGGCCCCTGGGACTCTGTGCTGATGACAATGGCTGCCAGCACCTGTGAGAGAGAGTTGCTGCTGAGCTCCACCCGCTGCTGGACAATTTAGCCTCTTCCCAAATGAGTCTGCACACCCAATGCCTCACCCAGGGTCATAAAACGATGCAGTCTGGTGGTTTCTCCAATGAGAGAGTAAGTTAGGAGTCCTCTCTGGGCAGTCACGCAGCTGTGCTGTTTCCAAATTCATGCACACTCTGCACAAGCTTGCCCTCTCCACAAGCTTGCAGACCCTTGCAGCGCCTGAGTTTCGGCGTGCCTCCCCACTGTCCAGTTTTTATCTCATATGATTGTGGGTTCCCTGAACTTCGTCTGGAGCTGGGGAATCAGTGCATCTTTGTCTCCCCTGTTCGAGAAAACCGGCTAGGTTTTCAGCCGCCTGCCCTATCCGCTCACATGCACACGGCTCCAAACCTCTCTCTGCGCGTATCTTTAATGCTGTCCTCTGCAGCTCCTCTGAGTCACAGTATCCTATCTTCAATTTTATTTGTGGAATTTTCACTCAGCCAGCTTCCCAGTGATTCTGGATGATGTTTTTTCTTTCGTTAGGTTGTAGTTTTGAAATTGCTATATATGGCAGCAAGATAGGTGTTTACCTATGCCACCATCTTGGTTCATCCCAATCAGTGATTCTCATTATTCATATCTCTCTCTCTCTCCCTCTCTTTCTTCCTCTCTGAAATAAGTAAAAAATATATATTTTAAAAGAAAGAGAAACAAAGCCTATGTGTATAGATGGAACAGTGTTCGGAATATAAAAGCATGAATCCAAAAATCCATTAGCTGACAGTGGCCTCTCTGGCAAAGCCATTTCCTAGGACATACATCTAGCATCAATTCAGAATTATCTATTGAACACCTATCATGATTAGAGGTACAATTATCCTCTAAAAGAGGCTTAGAGTATAGTCTGAGGGTAAAAGGCCTAATAAATCCTCAAGTTCAAAGACATTATATTCCCTATCTGAAGAAAAAAATTCAGGAATGAAGGGTGAAAAGACCAGACTTCTAGTAAGGGACACTTGTTTTGAATAAAGACACTGAACAGAAGTTTGAAAAACTTGAGTCAATTTCCCATAGTTAAATGCCACCTCTTCTTCCTGCTGGTCACAGCTCTTACTCCCCTGTAGTTTGGAGGCAGAGAACTATGAGCAATAAGGCTGATTGAAAGCTCTTAGAAGATGCACTATCCTCTCCAAATTATAGGATTCTTTTAGCTCACATTGCTGGGCATCTGCTGTGCACAAGGTATAGAGCTGTAGATGAAGGCTTTCCAACAGGCATTGGATTAAAAATGGAGCCCATTTATTTTTCCTGGAGAAGACTGTCACCCAAAGCATTTTTAAAAATTGAGTTTGCCTGATTTCATTCCACCCAGTCATGGCCTTCACCTTGTGAACATTTAGGTTTGATTTTGATTTGTGATGCCTTGCTAGGAATGCCCCTCCTTGCCGCTTGCGGGCAACCTCCCCCTTCATTTTGTGATATATATAACTTAGGTTTGGAGCTAATGGACAACTGTAACCAGCATGTTTCTGTTCATACACAACATCTTTACAGGAACTGCAATCTGTTTTGCAAGAAAACTTACTTTCTTGTATTTACTGACTTCTTTAGCCTGAACACCAATTCCAGTAATTAGGCTGAAACCATGGCATGATTGATTCAGAGGGAATGATGTTAGCTGCTTAGATCAGCACGTTCTAGGGACCTTCCATGAAATGATTTTTCTACAAATCGCCATCACTTTACGGTAGATGAAAAGTGATGTCCACCGAAGCCTTTTGACTACTTCTAACTTTTGATTATTCATGGTAATGAAGACCAGGCAGGCAGCCCTGCCATTCCCAGTGGAGCATCAAGTTAAATCCTGATGGCCTAGAAATAATGGTGGTCTCTGGGTCAGTGCACTCAGATGTCAGTTAGGCATTTGCCAGTGGTATTTTCTGCATTTTCCCAAGATAGAAGGTGGGAGCTTAGAGTAGTAGCTGGCTGTTCAACAAACCCTCCATCTCTATTGGCCTGCAATGATGTCAAGATTCTAAAGAACCAGCTAGCTAGAGTGTTGACCAGTTTGGCTCAGTGGGTAGAGCATTGGCCTGTGGACCAAAGGATTCTGGTTTGGTTATCGTCTAGGGCATGTACCTTGGTTGCAGGCTCTTCCCTGGCCTGGGCCCTGGTCAGGAAGCATGTAGGGGGAAACCAATCGATATGTTTCTCTCATATCAATATTTCTATCTTTCCCTATCTCTTCCACTCTCTCTAAAAGATCAATGGAAAAATATCCTCGGGTGAGGATTCACAACAAAATAAAGAAAATAAAACACCAGCTAGAGTTCCAGCATCCCCAGCTTTCCTGCTCTGTCGAGACACACTGACAGTCCTGGCATCTAACCCGGTGGATGGCCTTACTTCATCATCTTCTGCTGCCTTCCTGTGGTGTAGAGCAGACTTCTGATGATGGAGGCTCTGCCCCAGTGGAAGGAACAGCTGGTGGGGCAGAGATCCTGCTGTGTGAAGTGGGGCTCAGAGAAGCAGGTGGGCCATCCCAAAGGTGCGAGGCTGTGGCTCAGTCTCTATGGGAAAACGTGGAGAAAGTCCTTTCTCTTCATTTGTTCTTCCTTCTTATTTTGTAGTGTCTCAAAGCTCAGTGATGGCCCAGGATTTGGAGCTAGCACATTTATTTAAGGATTCTTTTGTTTTCTTTGAAAGTCTATTCAGAAGGCATTGTGACCTAGATTGGATTGGATATTGGCACAGATGTGTAAGGAGCACTCAATAGATTCAGGAAAGACACTGAATCTGAAATTGAATGATATGCCAAGAGGTGGTCTTAGATTTAAAATAAAAATTGAGAAAAGTACTTAATGGGAAACATCCTATTAATTACTACAGATGAACAATGTGGTGTGGGTCATTTATAATGAATTAGAATGCTATCTAAATTTGCATAGATTTTTTTTTACTTTATTGATTATTCGATCCTAAAATGGTCTTTGTTAGGTACAATTGATAAGAGAACAGAGAGATTGTATGACTTTCCCATGTCACACGGCTAAGGAGAGTGATGAGGAGAGACAATTGCATATGGCAGCAGTGTTCTTGTTAAGAATCAGATCTGTTTTCTCACAAGAGGCTGTGTCATAGAATTCTACAAGTGAAACCTATATCATCTTATTAACCAATGTCACATCAATAAATTTAATAAAAAGATCTGTTTTCTGATTCAAATGAAAGCATTAAACTTGTAGCAGTTAGCAAGCAAATCACTTAAACTCCTCAAGAATTCCTCATTCATAAAATGAGTTTGTTCTCAACCCTAACTGCACTGTGGATCTCACCTTTCCATGTAGATATTAGATAAATAAAAAAATCTTAGACTCCAGGCTCTACCCTAGATGGATTAAATTGAAATCTCTGTGTTCTCGGCCCTCCCACGTTGTTCTTTGTTTGTGTATTTGTTTGTTTCCAACCTATGCCTTGATTCTATCCTGCAGCCAGCATTGAGAATTCCTGAACTGGATGATTGTTCAGATGCCTTCTACTTTTATAATCAACAGTAATCTTTTCCCAAGCTCCCTATTTGGGGCTGACATTTTTAAATTCACTTGCCTCTCATTCCTTCACCTCCCACAGTGTGAACACTTGGTGAGAGACTAAGTGGATTATTTCACTCAGAAGAGCAAAGACGGGACAGAAAGGCACAGAGGCAGATGCCTGTTCCTTGCTATTCCTCTGACTTCCCTGAGATTCATGAAAATGTCAGTGAAAACTCCCTTATGTAAAAGGAAAGCAGTATCAGTTTACGAAAAGTTGAAACAGAGAAACGGATAATTATCTTTTTTTTCTTTTCATTTTTTCTGTTAGTTATAAGTGTAGAAAATTTACTGGCAAGAATGACAATTTTTATGAGGAGATGCAACTAAAAAAATAGTTCATTTTATTGAAGAAATACATATTAATCCTCATATCCCTATGAACATTTGTCCTTTCAACGAGAAACCGAGAGTAATTTTAAGTCTATAAATTTGATTTTTAATTTACTTAAAATCCTAAAAGCCTAGGAAATATTTTATTTTTTTACTTTTTCTAAGCACCGTAACTTCAACCATCTGGCATTATTAGGTAAGTATCACCTACTTAATTTTCTGAATGCAAGAACATGCCATTTAAGGAGACTTGACATTGTATTTTAAAGTTAACACATAATTTGTTGGTCAGAGGCAGCACTTTTGTGCTGTATGTTTAACATATAGTAATGACAGATACTAGTAAATGTTCTTTAAGATGGAAAAAAAGCAGTATTTCTTAACATGTTTTTTGGAACACTTTCTATGAGGGAGAGGGAAAGTTCTCTAACTGTGAAAAACACTCAAATAAATTACACAGGTTACTTTACAACATGTCGATTCACTCTATCCTATCTAATAAAAGAGTAATGTGCAAATTAATCACCACTATGTTACACCCACAAGCTACGCCCACCAGCCAATCAGGAGCAGGTATGCAAATTAACCCCAACCAAGATGGCTTCAGCCACGGAATGAGTAGGAGGGAGGCTCAGGTTTCCCCGCAAAGGAGGAAGCCAAGCTTTCTCCATACCCTGGCCAGCCCAGGCTCCACTCAAGGCTACAAAGTTTCAAATATAGAAGATAAATAAATCCTAATGGTGGCAGCCATGGAGCTGAAGAGAGCAGGAGGCTAGGGTTGCCCCTGGCGATGGAGGAAGCCAAGCTTCTGCAGCCCTGGTCTGTCTTGGCCTCCACTTAAGGCTACAAAGTTTCAATTATTAAAAATAAATAAATCCTAACAGAAATGGCTGTGGCCACAGAATGTGCAGGAGGCTTGACTCTGCTCCAGGCTACAAAGTTTCAACTGTAGAAGATAATTAAATCCCAGATACCAGGGCCTCCACTTGGGTTGTCGGGGGGCATGGTCAGCCTGCAAACCACCATAGGCCCCTTGCCCAGACAGCCCCATGTCCCAAGGGAACCCCCACCCTGATCCAGGATACCCTTCAGCGCAAACCAGCTGGCCCCTACCCATGCACCAGGCCTCTATCCTATCTAATAAAAGAGTAATATGCAGATTGACCATCACTCCAACACACAAGATGGCTGTCCCAATGTGGTCAAAGATCCTGCCTCTATGTGGGCACAAGATGGCCAGCAGGGGAGGGCAGTTGGGAAGGACCAGGCCTGCAAGGAAGGGCAGTTGTGGGAGGTCAGGCTAATAAGGGAGGGCAGTTGGGAGTGATCAATTCTGCAGGAAGGGCAGTTAGGGGTGACCAGGTTGGCAGAGGAGGGAAGTTCAAAGTCACTGGGCCTGCAGTGAAGGGCAGTTGTGGGGAAGTAGGCCTGCAGAGGAGAGCAGTTAGGGGTGACTAGGCCTGCAGGGGAGGGCAGTTAGGGGTAAACAGGCTTGCAGGGGATCAGTTAGGCATCAATAAGGCTGACAGGAGAGAGGTTAGGGGGTGATCAGGCTGGCAGGCAGAGACAGGTGGGGCAATCAGGAAGGCCGACAGATGAGCAGTTTGGAGCCAACAGTCCTGGATTGTGAGAAGGATGTCCAACTGCCCGTTTAAGCCCAACTCTACTGGGATTGGTCCCAAACAGGCAGTCGGAATCTCTTGAGGGGTCCTAGATTGGAGAGAGTGTAGGCTGGGCTGAGGCACACTCACCTCCATCCCTGTACACGAATTTCCTTAACCAGGCCTCTAGTAATACTAATAAACCTTAAACATCTCCAAAGGGAGAATGCAGTGCAACATTTTCCAAATCAATCTGACCTCAGAACCAGTTTTTGTGGAGCATCCAATGGAGTAAGAATGCTTCAAACAACTTTGGAAAACAGTAGACTAGGGATATAAGGATGTATCAACCATAACATATATTAAAGTTTGCCCTTGTAAGGCATCTGTGTTGAGTTTTCATATTTAATTTTTGCATAGGGTAACAATTATTAAAGCAGAATAAGTCATCCTCTCTCTACTCCCAATTTATTGAATGTCTTCCATAAAACTCTCAAAGGCGGTAACCCTAAACATCTTTTAACAAACAAGACGTCATAAAGATACTACAAATTAAGAAAGAAAGAAAAAAAGCACAGATTTTCAGAAAGAATAATGGATGCAATTGAAACTTTTGGTAAATCACTTACTTATCAGTTAAAGTCAGAGATAATGTGCCATCAGAAGATTGAAGGGACACTCAAACACTCACTTAATTTAGGTAATGATGATTATCTATTCAAATAATGCTCTGTGTTTATACTAAGTTATAAAACTGTTTTGGGTGGTGAAAAATATATTTGCAAAACTAAATTGAAACTCAATTTTGTTTTGGTAACATTACAAGTTTAATTAACAAATATCTAAGTGATGAAATGATGGGCAGTATATGTTTGAAATACAATTTATGCTTGCTCAGAATTAGCAGGAAGCATTTGGAACTGGATTGTTCTTGCATGAAAATTTTCCCCATGCCTGATGAATGCAGAATTCTTCCCTATGGTTAAGAATAACAAGGATGACTGGAATCTTCAAATAATACAAAGCTTCATTTTAGTTTACAGTTTCAATTTCTTCCTCTAGTAAACCATATCATCACTGCTAAAAAGTAAAAACATAACTAATTTTAGTTTCATTATTTTTTCTACTCCCACCCACGTGTTACTTTAATGAGCAAGGAAAATCCATGATGTAGGACAAAGAGAAAGAAGTTTAAAAAGAAAAAAATAAAATAAAACACCAAAAGAAAACTAATTCCCTAAATTAATCAACAAAGTGCCAGCAAAATTAGAATTCAAAACAATTCTGACAGACTGAAATGCCCCTTTTCATGGTATTGTTGAAATACCTACTGAAAGAAAGCTCATTGTTTATTCACAGACATGGCTGTTTGGGAAACGTACACATAGACATTACTTAAAGTTAACAAGTCAACCAGTTTATATGGTAAAACTACTCTGTGCTGTGGCCTTCCTGATGCCAACTACCCAGTTTCCACGTCCTGCCTACTCTTGGATTCTGTGTTGCACTTCATCTTCTAGCATTTTCTGACCACCACATGGAGAGCCAATTACATTTACAACCATTGATTTCCATCGACCATTCTATTCACTTCCTCCTGTTGGGTCTGGCCCTCTACTCCATCCCACTGACTCTAGCTTCTTTGCTCTCTTCCCCCCTACCCCCCAGAGTTAACTCAGCACATACGGGGATCCTGCCTCAAAGGATGGTCATGAATGTGAATCTATTGAAACAAGTATGAATTTTAAAAATAAATGCTCACTGGCTGTTCCTCTCCCCCATCCCCAAAACAAGTTTGTGGACATGCAGTCCATGAGAAGACTACACATATGAGACTTTCTCAGGCCATATAACCACTGGAGCAGCTCTATGTGATTGCAGGCTCCCATCACTTCTAGCTCCAGATGTCTGGTGGGGGAGATTCTGATCCATAGTGAGGATCAGGATCACAGCTGTGATTCATTTGACTGAAGCAGCTTGGATCACAGAATTATAGTTTCTATTTTATTTTTTCCTTAAGGTATTCTGCTATATCGTAGAGGTTCAGAAAAAAATAATTTAACTTTTGAATGTGAAATGATGCTTAATCTGTGGAAAACAATATGGCAGTCCTTAAAATATTAAAAATAGAATTATGATATGGTCCAGCAATTTTACTTATGAGTGAGTATATACTGAAAATAATTGAAAAAAATGGGTCTTGAAGAGATGTTTACCCATGTTTATAGCAGCACCATTCACAATAGCAAAAAGGAGGAAGAAACCCAGGTGCCCATAGATGGATGAATGAACAAACAAAATGTAGCATCTATTCAACTTGAAAAGGAAGAAATTCTGACCTATGGTACAACATAGATGAATCTTAAGGACATTATATTCAGTAAAATTAATCAGTCACGAAAAGACAAATACTGTATGATTCTATTTATATGAGGTACCTTGAGTAGTAAAATTTGTAAAAACATAAGGTAAAATGGGTGTTTCCAGGCCTGAAGGAAGAGGACAGGGGTTACTGTTAAATAGGCACAGAGTTTCAGATTTGCAAAATGAAAAGGATTCTGGAGATGGATGGTGGTGATGGTTATACAACCATAGAGAGTACTTAATGCCACAGAAGTGTACACTCAAAAATGATTAAAATGATGAATTTTATTATGTGTACTTTACTACAATTAAAAAATTTAAGAGATACCACTTGGCAAATTTGTTTTAAAAGAGAAAGAAAAAAAGATTCTATTGTCTAGAATTTGAGCTCCTCATTCTAACTGTGTTGCCACATATACAGGTTGCAAAGTAAAAATGAACTATCTAGACTGACACTATATTGTTATATCTTGCTCAAACACTATGACATTCAATTAAAAATTCACCACATTCAAGGCACTGTATTAGGTGTTGTTTTTCAGGGTGGGCTGAGCTTAAGAATGTATAGGACAGAATTTCAGGCATGAGAAAATGTTCAGTTTAGCTGAAGAGATAAAAAACATATATTAGTAACTACATGGATGAGAGAAAAAATTTCCTGCCCTGGGAGAACATAGAATGAAGAGGTCACAGTCAATTTGAGGGGTAAGATATGGCTTCCTGGAGAAGGCAACAACTGATTTCAGAGCCTTGAAATCTCAGGAAGATATTGGCAGGCAGAGAGATTCGAGGCTGTCATTTCAAATAGAAGAATCAGTAAATAGAAAAGCATGAGCAGCATTCCAGGAACAGGGAATTGGAAATACCAGGTGTACTGGTTAATAATGCAGATTTTTTTCAATAGATGGAGTTACACATATGTTGATATATATGTGATTTGATATGTATGCTGTTTTGTAGTATTGACAGCAAGCTTCAAAACTTTATATGTCAAATTTTCCAAAAGTGTTAACATCATAGATATTTTTACACTTAAAAATGTTAAATTTCGTGTGAAAAAGAAGAGCATTTGCGGGAAGTTTTAATTCGTTACTTTATTTTAAAGAAAAGTGTTGCTGAAAGTTATCATATACTTCGGGAAGCTTATGTTGAACATGCTCCATCTCAAGATACTTGTGAATGCTGGTTTAAATGCTTTAAAAGTGATGATTTCAATATGAAAGACAAAGACTGTCCAGGTCAACTGAAAAAGTTTGAAGACCAACATTTACAAGCATTATTGGATGAAGTTGCAGGTCAAACTAAAAAACAACTTGCAGAAAAATTAAATGTTGCTCAGCAAACAATTTCTGATTGTTTACAAGCAATGAGAAAGATTTTAAAGGAAGGAAAATGGGTGCCAGATCAACTGGACGAAAGACAAATGGAAAACTGCAAAGTAAAATCTTGCTTCACGAAAAAAAGTCTTTTTTTGCATCAAATTGTGACTGGTGATAAAAAGTGGATTTATTTTGCGAATCCCAAATACACAAAATCATGGGTAGATCCAGGTCAATCATCAACATAGACTGCAAGGCCAAATCACTTTGGAAAGAAGACAATGCTCTGCATTTGGTGGGATCAGGAAGGTGTGGGGTATTATGAGCTTCTAAAACCAGATGAAACCATTAATACTGATCACTACTGACAACAAATAATCAATTTGAACCACACTTTGATCATAAAACAAATGGGCCAGAAGACACGGCACAGTAATTTTGCTTCATGATGATGGACCATCAGACACTTCAAAACCAGTTAAAAACACATTAAAAGATCTTGCCTGAAAAGTATTAACCCACCTGCTGTATTCACCAGACCTTGCTCCTTCAGATTACCACTTGTTCTGATCCATGGCATACACACTTTCTGAGCAGCACTTCAAAACATACGAAGAAGTGCAAAATTGGGTCTATGAATGAATGGTTCACCTCAAATAAGAAAAGTTCTATTGGGACGTCATCCACAAATTACCTAAAGATGGAGGAAATTTGTAACTAGCAATAGACATTGCTTTGAATAAAGCAATTTTGATGTTTCTCTTGAAATTATTGTGTTTTCTTTGGTTACAAAATCCGCATTATTACCTGGTACAACTAGTAGGCAGACATGGTGGGTTGGATCACCTTCTGTCCTAATCTGAGTCAGTAAGAAACCATTAAAGAACTTTGGGTTAGAATAATAACAGCAAAACAGGGGAGGAACCAAGATGGCAGCATAGGTAAATACATAACTTGCTGCCCCACACAACAATTTCAAAACTACAACTTAACGACAGAACAAACATCATCCAGAATCACCAGAAAGCTGGCTGAGTGAAAATTCCACAAATAAAAGTAAAGATAGGACACTGTGACTCAGAGGAGCAGTGGAGGGCAGCATTGAAGATACACGCAGAGTCAGAGGTTTGGAGCTGTGCACGTGTGTGAGCAGATAGGGCGGGCAGCTGCAAACCTGGCTGATTTTCTCCAATGGGGAGAGAGACAAAGGCATCCAACTGCACTGATTCCCCAGTTCCGGGTGAAGTTCAGGGAACCCAAACTCATACTGGGTGAAACTGGACAGTAGGGAAGCACGCTGAAACTCAGGCACTGCAAAGGTCTGTGAGCTTGTGGAGAGTGCGCATGAGTGTGCAGAGAGGACTCGTGACTTACTCTCTCAACCCTGGGTGAGACTTAGGGTGTGAAGACTCATTTGGGGAGAGGCTGAATTGTCTGGCAGCAGGTAGAGCTTGGCAGCAGCTCTCTCTCAGAGGTGCTGGCAGCCATTGCCACCAGGCACAGAGACCCAGGTGCCTCACAGGGCAGAGCTGATGGAAATCAAGGCTTCCTGCTCAGCTCAGAGACTCCGCTCATCCAACCTGAGCACTGCTGATCCTCACAGCCAATTGGCCTGGAGGTCAAACCCTCCTAGTGCTAACAACAATAATCTAGGCTTAACATCAACAAGACTGTGCTACCCATAAAGAGCTGCACCAAGAGTATCCACCTCAGGTAACTGGAGAGGCTGAGCCACTGTCCTTTAGAGGACATCTACCACACAAAGCTAATTGACCAACTCAGGAAAGCAGCCACAATGCAGAAACATGAAAAGGAATCAGATGTGAAAGAAATGGAGGAAAAAAGAAGACAGGACATAGAGTTCAAAATCATGGTTATAAGGTTTTTCAAAAGGATCCTAGAAAAGACCAATAAACTTAATGAGACCTTCAAGGAAATGAATGAGACCTACAAGGATATGAAAAAGGACCAACCAGAAATTAAGCATACACTGACTGAAATAAAAAAATATTATACATAAACCTAAAAGCAGTCTAGAGGACTGCAAAAACCAAGTCAAAGATTTGAAATACAAAGAGGCAAAATCCACTCAGCTGGAAAAGCAAGAAGTCAAAAGAATCCAAAAAATTGAAGATAGTGTAAGGGGCCTCTGGGACAACCTCAAGCATACCAACATCCGAATTATAGGGTGCCAGAAAAAGAGAGAGAGCAAGACAATGAAAATCAATTTGAAGAAATAGTGACCAAAAACTTCCCACACCTGGGGAAAGAAATTGACTTAAATGTCCAAGAAGCGCACAGAACCCGAAACTATAGGAATCCAAAGAGGACCACACCAAGACACATTATAATTAAAATGCCAAGAGCAAAAGACAAAGAGAGATTATTAAAAGCAGCAAGAGAAAAACAGTTAGTTACCTATAAGGGAGCACCCATACGATTGTCAGCGGATTTCTCAACAGAAACGATGCAGGCCAGACGGGAGTGGCAAGAAATATTCAAAGTGAAGAGTAGCAAGAATCTACAACCAAGATTACTCTACCCAGCAAAGCTATCATTCAGAATTGAAGGTCAGATAAAGTGCTTCACAGATAAGAAAAAACTAAAGGAATTAATCATCGCCAAACCAATATTATATGAAATGCTGAAAGGTATTCTTTAAGAAGAGGAAGAAGAAAAAAGTAAAAATAAAAATTATGAACAACAAATACACATCTATCAACAAGTGAATATAAAAATGAAGTGAATTAAAAATCTGATGAACAGGATAAACTGGTGAATATAACAGAATCATGGGCATAGAAAGGAAATGGACTGACAATTCTTGGGGAGTAAAGGGGTGTGTGAGGTGCAGCAAGAGACAGGACAAAAATCATACACCTATGGGAGAGGACAGTGGGGGGGAGTGGAGGCTGAAGGTGGGATGGGAACAGGGAGGAGGGGAGCTATAGGGGGAAAAACAAGGAACAATGTAATTAATAAACTGAACAATAAAGATTTTAAAAAATAAAATAAAAAAATAACAGCAAAACAGAGCTCTTATAAAGACTTTTAAGATATAATTTTTAAGTGGTTATCTGGTGTGTGGATTTGACAATGCAGGTGGACTATCAGCCAAGAAAGTATTAGAAAAGCATGTAGAAGTTAATGACCACCTAGAATACAGAAGTTGTAATAGAAATAAAAATATGAGGAGGAGATGACCTACAATGAGAGGCATCAGAAACAGCATGTAAAGATGGATGGAGCACTGGATTGTGAGCTGTGGGCTCAGAATGAAATCTTGTTTTTACAGTCTCTTCTTTGTATAAGTTTGGAAGGTCATGACATGTCATAGCTTCATTTTTCTAAGCTTTAAAATTTGGAGCCGAGACCAGTTTGGCTTAGTGGGTAGAGCGTTGGACTGCAGACTGAAGGGTCCCGGGGTCGATTCTAGTCTAGGGCATGTACCTTGGCTGTGGGCACATCCTCAGTAGGAGGCATGCAAGAGGCAGCTGATCGATGTTTCTCTCTCATCGATGTTTCTGACTTTCTATCCCTCTCCCTTCTGCTCTGTAAAAAATCAATAAAATAATATTTTAAAAAAATAAATAAAATTTGGGGGTTAGGCACAATAAATTCAATGGTTTCTTTCTGGACCAAAGTTCCAGGATTCAAAATTGAAGTTATTTTTTGGGAGAGCCATTTGGAGAAGAGTGGTAGTGGCAGCCTGGATGCCAATCAAATCACCAAGGAGGAGATATGAACCATCATGAAAGACTCTTAACTGCCTTCCCTGGGCAGGATAAACAATGCTACATATGGGCACAGTTGTGGTGACCAGGAGAAATGACAGATGAAAATACAAGAAAACACACACAAAGAGAATAGGCATTTGAAACAAGGAGTCCTGTGTGGCCTGAACACAGGTTACACCTTTTCTGTCAGGGGATGTTAATGAAATTGACCTGTCCAGATTTATTTGTGTCTCTCCAGATGGTCTGTCTGTTTCTCATGATGCTCTCTATGTCCACACCACAACTGAACTGGCCATTGATCTGGCAGGAGAGCAGCACCAGGGATAAGAGCAGCTGAGCTAGCAAGGGCAGGCACCCGCACTTTATGGTCCTGTTCCTCCTGGCTTGAATGATGGCACCACCATCACTCTGACAGCGCCAGCAGCAGATGCAGGACTCTCGCTTGGGTTGCCCAGCTCTGCAACAGTAAAAGCTGGGCCAGGGAAGAGGCAGCTGTTCAGCTGAACTAGGCAATGGTGAGGGGCTGTTTTTAGATAGCCTTCCAGCTGACATCGGACACAAATAATTGTTGTCTATAAGGATGCTTTCTCCTGTCATTTAGCATTCCACTGTTGGACAAAAAGATTAAATGGGAATACTTAAATTTCAAGGTAATGTACAGCAGCCTAAATTATTGACTAATTATATCAAGCCCTGGCCAGTGTGACTCAGTTAGTTGGAGCGTTGTCCCATATACTGAAAGGCTGTGGGTTCAATTCCCAGTCAGGGCATACTAGTATACCTAGGTTTCAGGTTTGATTCGCTGTTTGGGGTGCATCCAGGAGGCAACCAATCAATGTTTTTCTCTCACATCAATGTTACTCTCTCCCTTCCTCTTTCTAAAACCAATAAACACATCTTTAGGGGAGGATTAAAAAAAGAACAATGTAAAAAAAATAGTACATATTTTTTTATGATCTTTCAAAAAATATATCTTTTTATTGATTTCAGAGAGGAAGGAGGAGAGAAAGATAGAAACATCAATGATGAGAGAAAAATCATTGATTGGCTGCCTCCTACATGCCCCACACTGGGGATTGAACCCACAAACTGGGTTTGTGCACTGACTGGGAATTGAACTACTGTTCATAGGTGGATGCTCAATTAGAGCCAAATAGCTAGACTATTTTTGTAATTTGGGGATAGTAAATTACTTGTTGAATAACTTATGTCTACCTAGAGCCTGTGAATGTGGCAGATTTAGAAATAAGGTCTTTGCAGATACAATCAAGTTAAGGTCTTGTCATACTGGGTTAAGATTGCCCGCTAAACTCAACAGGGTGGGTGTCTTTATAAAAAGAGGAACATTTGGACACACACAGAGACACAGACATCCAGGGGAGAAGACCATATGAGGATGGAGGTATAGCTTAGAGTGATGCATTTATAAGCCAAAGAATGCTGAGAATTGCGGGCCACAACTGGGAGCTAGGAGAGAAGCATGGCAACAGATGAGATTTACCTTCAGAACCTTCTTCAGAAGAAACCAATTCTTCTATATATCCTTTACACCATCTGGGTTTTCCTAATTTTTCATTTCATTATGCAGTCTGTGAACAGTAGCTCCTAGTTTGGCCCTGGTGATTTTTAAAAAGAGGCAAGAATTTCTGGTTGTAGGTAATTGACAATTTTCCTTGTGTTACTGAGAAATCATTCATACCAGACAAGAAGTTTGAGAGGGATGGGGCGGAGACAAGCCTTACAATATAGTGCTCTGTCTTCCCTTTAAAGGAGTCATAGCCATGAAAAATCATTTGATATTGTTTCTGTTTATCCTAGAAAATCATTTGATATTTTTCTGTTTATCCTCTGTTTTACATATCTGGTAAATATTTTTTTTTAATCAGCTTTGAAGTGGGGAAAATGAGACATACGCTGCTTGCTTTACCTAGTATTCAAAACTGAGCTTAGGGCCCAGAGCGTCATCCCTTGAACCAGGAGGTCACGGTTCCTGGCAGGGCATATGCTCAGGTTACAGGCTCAATCCTCAGTAAGGGGCGAGCAAGAGGAAGCTAATCAAAGATTCTCCCATCGTTGATTTTTCTATCTCCTTTCCCCTCTCCCTCTCTCTGCAAATCAATTAAAAAATTTAAAAAACGAGTTTAGGGCCAAATGTGTGGCCTGTTTCCAGCAAGAGTGTACACTCACATAATCATACATATCTTTTTTCAACTTATCTCTTATTATTTTCCCTTTGATTTTTTTCTTAATTTAGTTTGAATTTATATTTTTGTTGTTGCCATATCATATGCATCTTTATAAACCACCTTAAATCTTTTCTTTGTAATAGGGCAAAGTATAGATGGAAATGAATCATATTAATTTTTAAAGACTTCAATCTGCCTGGGGTGGGAATGACTGGGGTGGGGAGTCAATTGGTGAAAAAGAAGACATATGTAAAACTTTAGACAATAAAGAAAAAGGAGCCCTCCTGCACTGCTGGTGGAAATGCAGACTGGTGCAGCCACTGTGGAAGACAAAAAGTTAAAAATGGAACTCCCATTTGGTCCAGGAATCCTACTTCTAGGAATATATCCCAAGAAACCAGAAACATCAATCAGAAAGGATATATGCATCCCTATGTTCATAGCAGCACAATTTACAATAGCTAAGATTTGGAAACAGCCTGAATACCCATCAGCAGATGAGTGGATTAAAAAACTGTGGTACATCTTCACAATGGAATACTTGTTGCTATATAAAAGAAGGAACTTTTACCATTTGCAACAGCATGGATGGAACTGGAGAGCACTATGCTAAGCAAAATAAGTTAGTTAGAGAAAGATAAATATCCCATGATCTCACTCATATGTGGGATATAATGATCAACATAATTTGATGAACAAGAATAGATCCAGAGACAAATGTTAGGAAAGGAGGGTTGCTTAGAGAGCAACCAAAGGACTTGTATGCATGCATATTAGCATAACCAATGGACACAGACACTGGGGCATTGGGGACTTCCCCGGGATGGGAATGGCTGGGGTGAAGGTCGGGGGTTCAGTTGAGGAAAAAGAAGACATATGTAAAACTTTAGACAATAAAAAAATTGTGAAATACTGTAATGTATTTGTAAAAAAATATATATATATATGTCAGTCATCAATATAGATATATTTTTGTTGAACTGAAAAAATATTAAAAAATAAAGACTTAAATCCAATGCTCACCAGTAAAACTGTGGCAGAAACAAAGAAAAATAATTTCTTTTTAAATACCTCAAGTTAGAAAATGAGGAATAAAAGAAAAATATAAACTAGTTAATAAAATAGAACAAAACCAGTGGAAATGACTCTTAGATAAATGGAAAGTGAATGTTTTAAGTTAGTGATAACCAAGTACCAACAAAAGGTGAATTGTGTTATATTTCACGTGCCTTTCTGTTATAAATCCTTTTAAAATCTGGGTCCCTTGGGTTTCTCCCTTCTTTTAATGGCTACACTTTGGAGACAGGTGATGGTATGCTGAATCTCCATGGCTAAGTGTTTTATTTATTATTAATTTGAGGATATTCTGTGTATGAAGTCAAAAAAAGGACAAAATGAAACAATGACATTTGGAAAGCAGTAGAAGCTGAGGGTAAGAGTTCAAAAGTAATTAAATATGCCTGAACAACTACTAAAAACAAATACAATAATGCATTTAGAAAAGTTCAAAAGAGTGGATTTATTCCCTCACATATCCTAGGAGGAAATAAATCATCTTATTTAGTATGGCCTATATCAGGTGGCTTAGAGTATCATATATTAAGTTTACTTTACCAAAAGGAAACATCAATACCTTGGCTAGACCCCAAAGAGAGCAACCAAGATGATAAAAGAATAAGAGGATTGAATCTGTGGAGAAAGATTAAAGAAAATTAATGTGTACAACAAAGAGAAAAAGAAAAGAGGAGATTGAGAGTTATACTCAGCTACTGGAAATAAAGTATCACAAATGAAAAGTTGGAGCTAACTAGGACTGGCTTATTCATTAAGCGTAGTAGGCAGAGTAAGATATTTTAAGGGCTCACAAAAGTATTTAAATTTATTTTTAAATCAGAAGAAAATGAACATTTTATAAAACATAATTTTCATTGTTTTTACGGAGGAAAAAGCCCACAAGGGCAAAATGCCCAAGGCCCATGAAAGTCAGATCATGGTCCTGGTGCTAAGCCAGTAATTTTTTAGAGGAATTGGATCAAGGAAATTTCCATGGAAGATTGTTAAGTGTTATGCACAGATGATTTGAGGAGCTGGCGGAGAGATACCCTGAGTTAAGACTAGGAGGGAGATGAGGTTCACTTTTTGCATCCCTAAAAATCCAATGGCTGTCCTAGCCAATTTGGCTCAGCAGATAGAACGTCAACCTGAGGATTGAAGAGTCCTGAATTCTATTCTGGTCAAGAGTACCTACCTCGTTCGTAGGCCCAATTCCTGGCCCTGGTTGGAACATGTGCAGGAGGCACCCAGTCTATGTGTCTCTTTCACATGGATGTTTCTCTCTCTGTGTCCCTTCTCTGCCCTAAAAAAATTAATGAAAAAATATATTTGGGTAAGGATTAACAATAACAACAAAAAATCCAATGGCCCTGTATTGATGTCTTTCTATTTGTAAAACTTTCACATCATTAATATAATAATGCTCTGAGACAGGATTTGTTATCCCACTTTTACAGATGAGAAAGTTGGATTTTAAAAAATGACATAGCTCACCAATGCTATACAGTGATAGAATTATAGTCAGTCCTGAATCTGTGACTTTGAGCAGCCCAAGTCCTTTTTATTTCCCAGCTAATGTGGTGTCCCAATGCACTATTAGAAAATCAAATAGGCATTTCCACTTACTCCACACTCACTTACCCCCATTCCTTATCGCTTCACTAAGCCCTTCTTAGATTCATAATCCAATGCCGATTTCATCTTAAAATTTTTTAATTGATTTCAGAGAGGAATGGAGAGGGAGAGAGAGATAAAACCATCAATGATGAGAGAGAATCATCCTGTACGGCCCCTGTTGGGAATCAAGCCTGTGACCTGGGTATGTGCCCTTACCTGGAATGGAAATCAAGACCCTTCAGTCTGCAGGTCAATCCTCTATACGCTGAACCAAACCAGCGAAGGCTCATTAAGTACATTTTAAACATGCAGTTAAATCTTTAACATCTGCATTTGCAAGTCCCAATTCTCTTTTGTATGAGCTATCACAAAAAATGAGAATCTTTGAATAAGTTATTTCACTGGATGAATCTGTTCCTTTAAAAGGTTTGGATCCTATAGATGTGAACTTATGACATATTCAATTTTCTAAGACTTTTCTCCTAAAAATGTGTGTATTTAGAGATGGAGTGGAAGAGTGATAATGTGTGGTCAAAGGTCATTTTAAAACATGGGTATCTATTTAAAATAAGGTCTTCTAGCTAAACCAAAAAATATGTAGCAATTTATACTTAGAAATTAGAATTTCCTGGAATTTATTCTAGGAGAGAAATCTCCAGAGAGTTGATGGATATGTCTGTAAGTTGTCACATTCCTTGGCATTTCTTACCATGTAGTTATAGGCTGAATGAGGGAAAGTGACTGTTTTATTGAAAGAAATGGAGAAATGTTTATTCTACAGGATTCCTCTTAGGGAGAACATTGTATATTTTTAGAAAAAAGATCACTTGGATGAACTTCTTCGCATGGAAGATGAGACCCTAATAGATCGATATATTGCCTTAGAAAGCAGGTAGATAGATATTGTTACCTGGAGGCCCTTTGGCCGAATGCCATGGTGTATTTGAATGTACTGTGTTTTGCATGAAAGGTCGGCAAGAGTTGAATATCTCTGTACAAACGATAGGAAAGTAATTTGGGGTTTCCAGGGAAAGATCGAGAAAGAGAGTAGAAAATCTACCCAGGATAGGTAGAAAAAGAAGAAAAGTGGGGAAGGGGTATCTGAGAAGAAGACCTAGAAGATTTTGTATTAATTTTTAAGTTGATTTTATGGAGTTTGCAAAGCAAGCCTCCTTTCTCCCCTCTAATAGTCTTCAATCAAGCCTATATCTTAAAAAATGCTTTTGGATGGTGGATTCTTTTCAGAAGGTGCTGAGTTATGAATCAGGGTCAACCTAAGGAAAAACCAGACCTAAGGCCTGAAAGTAGGACTTGGAGGACTAAGGGCAGAAACATCTGGGTCCATTTAAGTCTTACTCCCAAGTCAATACCACATGCTGGGAAAAGCAAAAACATCCACATTCCTGCCCAACACTGAATATAGAAGAAAATTAGTGTTTCTGACAGAGAAATTGTTTAAAAGGCCAGGAAACGCTTTTCTCTAAAATTTGAAGAAGAAAAACCAAAATATACTATAGAGATTCATTTTCATTAGTATTTCCATTTTTTAATAATCAGTATAATAAACATATAAATCCTGTTCATCTCACTACATTTATATATAAAAAGACTTTATTTTATATTATTTTTTAAATATTTTAATCTTTATTATTTAGTTTATTAATTACATTGTTCCCCCTTTTTTCTCCTCTATAGTTCCCCAGCACCCTGAACCCATCCCACCCTCCGGCCTCACCCCTCCTCCCCAATTGTCCTCTCCCATAGGTGCATGATTTTTGTCCAGTCTCTTGCTGCACCTCCCACACCCCTTTTCTCCCCAAGAATTGTCAGTCCATTTCCTCTCTATGCCCATGATTCTATTATATTCACCAGTTTATCCTGTTCATCAGATTTTTAATTCACTTCATTTTTATATTCATTTGTTGATAAATGTGTATTTGTTGTTCATAATTTTTATTTTTACTTTTTTCTTCTTCCTCTTCTTAAAGAATATCTTTCAGCATTTCATATAATATTGGTTTGGTGGTAATGAATTCCTTTAGCTTTTTTTTATCTGCGAAGCACTGTATCTGACCTTCAATTCTGAATGATAGCTTTGCTGGGTAGAGTAATCTTGGTTGTAGATTCTTGTTATTCATCACTTTGAATATTTCTTGCCACTCCTGTCTGGCCTGCATAGTTTCTGTTGAGAAATCTGCTGACAATTGTATGGGTGCTCCCTTATAGGTAACTGTTTTTCTCTTGCTGCTTTTAATATTCTCTCTTTGTCTTTTGCTCTTGGCATTTTAATTATGATGTGCCTTGGTGTGGTCCTCTTAGGGCTCCTATATTTTGGGGTTCGGTGTGCTTGGACGCCTAAGTCAATTTCTTTCACCAGGTGTGGGAAGTTTTCAGTCACTATTTCTTCAAATAGATTTTCATTGTCTTGCTCTCTTTTTCTGGCACCCCTATAATTTGGATGTTGGTATGCTTGAGGTTGTCCCAGAGGACTCTTACACTATCTTCAATTTTTTGGATTCTTTTAGTTTCTTGCTTTTCCAGCTGAGTGAATTTTACCTCTTTGTATTTCAAATCTTTAACTCACTAGAGTACTTTTAGGTCTTTGTATAATATTTTTTTATTTTAGTCAGAGTATGTTTAATTTCTAGTTGGTCCTTTTTCATATCCTTGTAGGTCTTGCTCATTTCCTCATAGGTCTTGTTCATTTCCTTGTAGGTCTCGGCCTTTTTCAGGAGCCTCTTGAAAAGCCTTATAACTATGGTTTTGAATTCTATGTTTAGTCATTTTTATTCATCCATTTCTTTCACATCAGATTTCTTTGCATGTCTCTGCATGATGGCTGCATTTCTGAGTTGGTCGATTAGCTTTGTGTGGTAGATGTCCTCTAAGGGACAATGGCTCAGCCTCTCCAGTTAACTGAGGTGGATATGGGTTGCACAGTCTTGTTGAAGTTAAGCCTAGATTATTGTTGTTAGCACTAGGAAGGTTTGACCTCAAGGCCAATTGGCTGCGAGGTTCAGCTGTGCTCAGGTTGGATGGGCGGAGTTTCCAGGCTGAGCAGGCAGTGTTAGCTCCGCCCTATGTGGCACATGGGACTCTGTGCTCCGTGGCAATGGCTGCCAGCACCTCTGAGAGAGAGCTGCTGCCAAGCTCCACCCGCTGCCAGACAATTCAGCCTCTCCCCAAATAAGTCTGCATACCCAATGTCTCACCCACGGTCGAAAAACAATGCAGTCTGGTTGTTTCCCAAACAAGAGAGTAAGTCACGAGTCCCCTCTGCATGGTCACACAGCTCCGCTGTTCCCAAGTTCATACACACTGTGCACAAGCTTACCCTCTCCACAAGCTTGCAGACCCTTGCAGCACCCGAGTTTCAGCGTGCCTCTCCAGTGTCTAGTTTTTACCCTGTATGATTGTGGGTTTCCTAAACTTCACCCGGAGCTGGGGAATCAGTGCAGTGGGACATCTTTGTCTCCCCTGTTCAAGAAAACTGGCTGGGTTTTCCACTGCCCAGCCTATCTGCTGGCGCCCGCACAGCTCCAGACCTCTCTCTGTGCATATCTTCAGCGCTGTCCTCTGCCGCTCCTCTGAGTCACAGTGTCCTATCTTCACTTTTATTTGTGTAATTTTCACTCAGGAAGCTTTCTGGTGATTCTGGTTGATGTTTGTTCTTTCATTAAGTTGTAGTTTTGAAATTGCTATGTATGGCAGCAAGATAGGTGTTTACCTATGCTGCCATCTTGGTTCCTCCTCCTATATATAAAAAGACTTTAAATGTAATAAACTTAACTTAAAAATTCAAATCATTGTTGTCAATAATTACTGGTTTTCCCCAGTGACCCTTATTGTCATAATTTAAATAATGAAGATGAGACCTATCATTGTATTATCAACCTTTGGGGGATCAACTAATTACTACCAACTAAATGCTGATATGATTGGGATAGGTGATGTAATTTTCCTCTAAGTGACTGAATTAGATTCTTTGCTACAGTGCAAAATGTTTCCCCACTTGATTCTATTCATTAGCCATGCACTTTCTATACCAACTGTTTTACAAAATTAAAGTTGTTTATTTGGTTCTTTACGTTTTCCTTAGAAACTCAGCAGATTGTGTAGGAGGCAATGATAAAACCACTCTGAGTAGGTCAATTTGGGCAAAGTAAACAATTCAAAGAGACATATAATCTCGCTAATCTATGTGTCCCCAACCCTCTTTTTCCTCATGTAGCTGGTGTATATGAGAATTAGTTTAGGTCTCCATTTCCTTTATTTTCTGAAGCAGTCAGGAAGATAGTTGAATTTTAGCATGTAATCCCTGGAGCTTTGTTTGCTTTCCTGCAATGACCTGGAACCACTGGGTCACATCTAATTAATATGTTATTGGCAGAACACACTAAACAGAAATTGTCAAGATCAAGCGATTAGAGATTTAGACTCAGGGTTGAATTACCCATGTTTCTTCAAGAGTTACTACAAGTTACTCTAAGGGCTTCAAGACTACAAAGATATAGGCAATTAGAAAAGATACAAAAAAACCTCATTAGTGGATTTGAAAAAAATCATAGAGTATATTATCAGCAAGTATCTTAAAATGGAATTTCTCTTAATATTGTCAAGTAACAAACATTGGGTGTTTCATGAGTTTGACACCTTTTTCTTTATAAAACAAGAGAGATAGGAGTGGAAATATTTTTCCCAATAATGTTTACAGAAAAGTTTTGATAGGAAAAGTGAACTTTGGGGCTGTTAGTCTTTAAATTAACTAATGAAGTTCACTGCATAAGCTGGGTCTTTTCATTTATCCAATGTAAATATATTCATAGCCCAATACCTTTGCAAATTTTACACTATATTTGCCAATCATAAAATATTTTGAAAACATTGGATAGGATCACCTCTTGCTACTTGGTAACAAGGTTTATAAATGTATTTATTAAGATAAGATGGCCAAGTGCATTTTATAAAACATTTATTGAAAGGGATTTCAGAAATGTTTTTTTTTTTTACAACATGCAATCTTCATTCCTTGTTCTGCACAGATGCTGCCAATGGCCAGATTTATGCAAGAATGATAATGAGAGGGTCCAAGTCAGGGAGCCATATCATTTTTATTGTCAAAGTTCATTTCTTCAGATCACTTTCATGAGATACATTAATGTAACTAAGGCAAATGGTATTTTTTAACATCATTAACTTTTTGAATTCACATATGACTTTCATGGTGTCAATGCAATCATTTTAAATTAATCTCTCTGCCCACCACCTGAAGGACTCTAAATTCTTTCCATTTATTTAAGGCTCATTTGAAGCAATTTTTCTCTTGAATCTGTGGTGCTGGCACCTTCTGACTCTTTGATCTTTTCAATACTGGACTGTGTTCTAAAATAATCCCATGCGATTTCATCAGTGACTGAAGTCCAGTTCTTCCTTTTGCCATACCGTGGCCTTTACCTAGTTGGATGTCTGCAGCTGGGAGACAAACCTATCCTATTTCTCAGAGTTGTTCCTCAACCATGTTCTTGTGAATGATGTTTCAATCCAGGCCTCTTCCCTACACAGAGTAGGTACCCCCCCTCTCCTGCTGACATGATGGGCCACAGGTGGAGCTTGGCTCTTTCTTATTCCTGCTCCCTCAGTGTAGTCACTGACTGAGCTCCTGGTGACTGACTGAGCTAGAGTTCAGTTTAATGTTCTGTTCTGAACTAGATGCTGCAGAGTACAGATCCTTCATTGGATTTGGATAATATCCTTCCCTAATCCACATTTAAGTTGTTTGATTCTTTCTCTACTTTTGCTGGTGTTGAAATAAACAAATGAGTACTCCTACTATGTAGTTCAAAGATTTGCTAGTAGTAAAGTGGATATATTTGCTATCATAGAATTTTAAAATATAAAAAGAGAAATACAAATGAAAAAAATTGTGAAAGTTCACACTTATTGCTTATTCTATATAATAAAAGAGAAACATGCAAATTTGACTGTACCTTCATTATGCTACCAGCCAATCATGAGTGGGGGAGTGGGGCCGAGTGGCACAAGGGGCAGGGCCGAGCGGCACAAGCGGCAGGCCAAGGGCAGAGAGGGAAACCAACTATTGTACGTTCACAGCATCCGAGCCCCAAGCTGCTGTGGCTCCACAGGGTGGCTGTCAGCGCCACGAGAGAGGAGGGTCCCAGAAGCAGTGAGTGGCTTCACCAGAGTGCATAATGGTGGCGGCCGTGGGCGGGGTCCGAAGGGGCGGTGCTCGTGCCAGGGGTTGCCCCGGGGCTCAAGAGAGTTGCCCCTGAGGCCCTAGGAGTGCTGGGGAGTGAGTGCCTTCAGCACTGCGGCCATGGCCAAGGGGGGCTGGAGAGACCCCGGGGCTGCTTCTGCCTTTTGCCAGCAGGAGCCGCTCCAGTGGGGCTGGGCTGCCAGGAGAACTCCAGAGGGGAGGAGGGAGAGAGGAGAGAGGGAGAAAGGAGAGAAAGACAGTGCGAGGGAAGGGGAAGAGGCATGGCTGCAGGGAGCGGGGGAGCTCCGGGGCGGGGAAGGAAACTGCTAGAGCACCAACTCTGAGCAACCTCAATAACTTTCAATTTCAAGAGGGAAAGAGGGAGCTGGAAAAGTACAGGTGCTGTGCTTTGGCAGAGGCATGGGAAGAGGCACCTAAGGTGTCCCAGGTCTGTGGTGGAGCATCTTTGGGCATGGCAGGGAAGGCAGGAGAATGGGAGCCGGGGAGCTAGGGAGGCGCTGCGTGCATAGCAGGGTCCTACAAAGGGCAGCCTTCATGAGGAGAGGCAGACACTCGGCCTGAAGGTCCAGAAGGTGAGAAATCCCCATGCCCTCCTCCTGAGACCCGCTGATCTCCGAGGTCAAGGTTGGGCGCAACCGGTTTTGGTGGTTTTGGTGCATGGGAGCAGGGCGTGGGGCCAAGTGCAGCGCACTGGAGGCTGAAAGACCAATCACTAGGGACCTGAGACTACACCCTCCCCCAATTCAGAGGGGCTTGACAGGGGACCTCAGGCCTCAACCCTCATCCTGGCACCAGGCCAGAGGACCTGAGGCCATGCCGTCCACCTAGTGGGGCTTGACGGAGGACCTCAAGGTGTACTTCCCATCCTGATGCTGGGCTAGGGGACCTCCAGCTGCTCCCCCAGCCCCAGCTCCAGGCTGGGGGACCTCAGGCTGTGCCTCCCACCTTATGTGGCTTGACAGGGGATCTCAAGGTGTGCTTCCCATCTGGTGCTAGGTTAGGGGACCTCAGACTGTTCTCTCTACCCAGCAGGGCTTGACAGGGGACCTCAAGCCACATCCCCACCCCAGCACCAGGCTAGGGGACCTCAGACCATAACCCTCCACCCCAGCACCAGGTCAGGGGACCTGAGGCTGTGACCCTCCTGCCTGGCTGGGCTTGACAAGGGACCTCAGGCTGTGCCTCTCACCCAGCGGGGTTTCATGGGGACCTGAGCCTGTACCTCCATGCCAATGGGGATTTATGGGGAACCCAAGGCTGTGCCTCCCTCCTGGTGCTGGGCCAGGGGACCTGAGGCTGTGCTCTTCTGCCTGGTGGGGCTTGATGGGGGACTTCAGGCCATGCCCCATACCCAGCGGGGATCTCAGGTTGTGTCTCCCATCTGGTGGGACTTGATGGGGACCTCAGGCCACACCCCTCATCCTGGTGCTGGGCCAGGGGACTCAAGGATGCCCCCTGCCCTGCAGAAGTTGACAAGGGTGGGACTGGCCAAGTCTGAATCTACCCCAATGCAGGGAGCAGGGGCACGGTGGGTCTGGGTCTCATGTGATTTTGAGACACATGTGAGAGAGTGGGGACTTGACTCTGGGTCCTGTGGTGCACCCCAGGCTCTGACAGGAGGAAGGTTTTCATATAGATTTTACTAATGTTCTTTAGTCTTTGATACTTCTATTATAGAGAAAGAGCAAATAACAATATTAAATTATTTCCTCTAATTAATACCTTTCTAATGTGCACGAATTTCATGCACTGGGCCACTAGTGATATATAATAAATATCAGCAGCTTTTAGGAAATTAGCAATTGTCAATATAATTTTATAATTTGTTAGTCATTTTCATTAAGGTTCATAGTTGGAAGCTAATCTAGTTATTAATTTTAACCTTTTATTCATGACTAAATGACTATAAATTTCATATTAATATGCAAATTATTAAAAAATCAGTCTTAAAAATAATCAGACAGTAGTTCTACTTAATTTAAAACAATGGGTTTTACAATTATTGTAAACGATTTTCTCTT
This sequence comes from Antrozous pallidus, assembly GCA_027563665.1. NCBI lineage: Eukaryota > Metazoa > Chordata > Mammalia > Chiroptera > Vespertilionidae > Antrozous > Antrozous pallidus. The sequence goes on from CM050517.1 coordinate 58,210,341, forward strand.
GAATTAGACCATAGATGGTCACAGGAAGCTATTCATACAATTTATTGAAGCAGATAATTTTATTATATTAGTATAAAATAGAAAACAGGAAAAGTGGGGGAAATGTGCCAATCAATATACATACATGGAGACATTGCAGATTTTTTTGCATGTATTTTTGTTCAGTAAAAGATCAGGAAGATTATTTATAAACCTGAAAGCATTTTCCTTTCAAATGCCTTCATTTGTAAAGAAGAATAATATAAAGTATTTCACATCATGAAAACAGTTTATATATTTCTTTAAAACAGAATCTCTTAATTGGAAGAAATTGTAAAAAGCCTCCAACTATCTGTTTGGTCTTGAGTCCCAACTTCATCTCCCCTTACTTTCTGGTTTCTCTCTTGTAATATATTCTAGTTAGCTTTTGTCTCAAAATGTAGACCTCAGAAACTAATCCAATGCTTCAGGTGCACATTGACAAATGTCCTCTTCCTTTCTTCTTTCCTCCGTTCTTTTTTTCCACTCTTCCTTCCCACCTTTCTTCCTGTGGTAAATACTTTCAGAGAGCCTACTCTATGTCTGGCACTATACTAAGTGCTAGAAATCAAAATGAGGAAAAAGAAAACATGGCCCCTACTTTCATAGAGTTTATAATCTAGTGAAGAATACAGAAAGGAATCAAATAATCACATAAATAATTGCAAAATTCCATCTGTGATAAGTCCTAAGAAAAAATACAGTCTTATGAGAACTGTAAAAGGAAGATTTGAACTAATTTGATCAACATTCGTTTGATAGATTCATCCAATGAAGGGATAAATTACTAAGCTGACCAGGGCCAGGCACTGAGTTCTGGAGCATACCTCTAGAGGTTGAGCTCCAGTCTAGTTTCAATTTATCCACCAGTGTCCTCTGGTGCAGGTCAACTAGTTAAGGAATTGCCTCCTTGAACTAGCAACAGTAGATAATAAATGAAGAACAGAGTATTCCCTTGCATCAAGTTAAGATTTCTTTCAGAATTAAATTAGAAGAAACATATAAAAATGAGATTGTTCCTCTGTAGTAATCTATAAGTAAATACCTAAGGTATCCTGAGAAACTCTTATTTGTGATTACTGTAAACAGGGCATAAGCTTCTATAAAGAATGTGCTATAATGTACATGTTTGTGTCCTGCTCCCCAAATTTATATGTTGAAATCTATAGCCTGATGTGATGGTAATAGGAGGTAAAGTCTTTGGGAGATGATTGGGTCATAAGGATAGACCCCTCATGAGTGGGATTTGTGTCCTTGTAAAGAGGTTAAAAAAGCTCTCTTGCCTCTTCTTCCTCCTTGTGAGGACATAGCAAAAAGGTATTGTCTATGAACCAGAAATCAGGCCCTCACAAGTCATCAAATCTGCTGGTGCCTTGATCTTGGACTTCTTAGCCTCCAGACTATGTGAAATAAAGTTCTGTTCTTTAAAAGCTACCAAGTCTCTAATACTTTGTTATAACATCTCAATGGACTAAGAGAGAATGAATGCATTTACTGTCCAAATTTTTCATAAATTCTTATTTGGAAGAAAGAATGTGGCCATAGAGGAAGAAGAGACATTCATATGGAGAAAACAACAATCAGGGAGCATAGATGTGTTCTGTGTGCCTCCAGTCTTAACCAGGAGACACGAGCATTCAGTCCTCTCTAGGCAGATATAGCTGGATGTAAATGGGTATAACCATGTGGCAGACAGCAGGGGTACAACAAATAAATTTAGGGTCCTGCCTGGCTCAGTAGTTGAGTGTTGACTTATGGACCATTTGATTCCCAGTCAGGGCACATGCCCGAGTTGTGGGTTCAATTCCCAGTGTGAGGCAAGCAGGAGGCAGCTGATCAATGATTTTCTCTCATCATTGATGATTCCATCTCTTTCCTTCTCCATTTTTCTCTGAAATCAATAAAAATATATTTTAAAAACATATGGAAGAACCTAAGTCTTTGTTACACTGATGTATCAAAAAATTATGATTTCATGGGTACTGAGTGTCAGCCTGGGATGTTGAAAAAGTTCTGGAGATGGATAGTGGTGATGGTTGCAAAACAATTTGAATGCACCTAATGCCACTAAATTGTACACTTAAAATAATTCAAATGATAAATTTTATGTTATGCATATTTTACCAAAATTATGAGCTTGGTGCTCAGATGTTAAGTCCTCATGACATGGCTGACATGCCCTCTGTCTGTCACTATCTTCCCCCAGCCTCAAACTGTGTGAAGGCAATGAGCTGAAAGTTCTGGATTCCTCCAACCTGGCGGGATCCTCACTTACTTAGAACCTGCTGAGGCCACAGGGAGTGTCTCTGTGAGAATTTGAGAAGTGACGGGGAGCCACAACTACTCGTTTCTTTGTGAACCTTTGATCTGGTGTGCTCTTTGCTCTGCTTGCTAGCCAAAGTGAAGGCAGGCCAACTGAAAGTAGGCTTGGCTGAGACCCAACAAGTCATTCTCACCAGTTCTTTCACCCAGGCTACAGTTAGGCAGCTCACAGCTCTCCCAAATTTAAACCAAGGACAATCAAAATAATCTAATTCATGGTCTTTGTTCTTACCATATAATGAATATTTGGACTTCATATGATACTTATACAGAGTTTATGTATCAGCCAAAGTATCAGAAGACTGCTCTGTTTTTATAGTTCTCATTTTAAGTCAATATTTTGGCAATTGGATTTAAACATCAGTCTTGTCAGTGAGAGACCCTAACTTTCAAATGTGTCAGTTATCTAGTGTTTGTGGGCAAAAGGACTGATAATCAGGCTGAGGTCCCTCTAAGGTTCTGGCCTGTATCAAGCTGACTTCCCCAGAGGCCATCTTTTCTTTTAAACCACAACACCGTCCAGCCATCATTCTTTATCTTGTCCATTTCACACTGCCATCTATTGCTTTGCTGAATTTTGGACATACTTTGTCTCTTAAATTTATGTCAATATTTAGAGTAGCTAAAATTTCCTTGTAACCTTTTATTTTCTTTGGTTCCATTTTTTTTCTATTATTTTTCCTAACTATGGTTAACATTTGCCAACAGCCTTTCAGGTAGGTGAGGCCAAATGACTAGTTTCATCCAATGAAATGAGAATGGAAATAAAATGCGAAACTGTGTTTAGGCATTTATGCACTGTTGTGCACTGTCACATCCTCTTTTCTGCGTCAGAGAAAACTGATGTCTAGGTTTCTAGGTAAATGTGAGAGAAGAGCTTACTGCTGTCTTACCATGGTTATGTAATGCTGCTGTGTCATTTTGTTTCCTCAATTGGCCAAGCCTATTCTGACTGATAATCCTGTTGCTTTGGGAACTTCTCTTCTAAGGCAACAATTGTCACACACTACATTGACACACATACCTGAAAGAGTCTACATACACGTGACGATTTACCCACGTGTAGATTCTGGATGCAGAATGCTGGTATTGAATTTGGGCAACAGAATTTACTAGCTGTGTGATCTCAGGCAAGTTAATAAATTCTCTGAACTCAGTAAAGTGAGGATGAGAATAGAGTCTACCTCTGAAGGGAATTGTGAGAATCAAATCAGTGAAAATACTTAGAGTGGTGCTTGGCACATAGTAAGTGTTTGGTAAGGTGTTTGCTATAATTACTACATGTAACAGGACCCTCATGAATATCACTGTGATGAAAGTGTGAAGCATTTTAATATCCAATATATGTGAGTATTGTTATAAATCAATATATATTTTAAAATTATGATCATGGGTGCTTAATTTTATTTACCAAAAGAAAAAATATATTAAGCCTAATCTTGAAGTAGCTTATAAATAATTTTTAAACAGACAGACTCTCCCTTCCTTACAGATAATGAACAGCTGTTGCACATCTGTCCTCAATTTAGAAGTTTATGTTTAGCAACTCCACACAATAAACAGTTTTTTTTCCTCTGGCTCTGGTCTTGGATAGACAGTGTTATGGTCAGTCTATTGAGCTTGTGCATGGACATACATTTTAAGTAAACCTTATCTCATATGGCTTTAAAAGGCGATTTGGTTTATAATAGAATTTCTTTTATTTTTTTTTAAAAGATAGCTAATAACTGGCATGTTCCTAGTAAGTGTTTAACTTTCAATTATATACTTCCCTTATGAAAGAACTAATGAAAGAACATATAGCCTTATTATATTTTAATCTTTGGAATGTTATATTCTAGTTAAATCAAAGTTATGTCCCTAATTTAGGTCTCTTGAGTTGCCTTTACAGAAGTTATTTGCTATCAAAGTATATGTTAGAAACACAAATTGAAAGAAAACTCCTACAATGCTTATAGAATGTTACATTTGTCTTCTTCAGAATAGCTTTTTGTTCAGTAAATTGTAGTCAGAATATAATAATTCTGAATTTGAATATGTTTTTATGTTTAGGGATAAAGTAAGATGGCCATGACCAATATGAAAGCTTAGGCTTTAAGAATGAAAACGAATTGGCAAAATGTTTTTAAAGTAAAAATGTACAGTTAATTTCCTATGGGAAAGAGCAAAAAAAATCATGTAATTTATCTTTAACAAAAGCCAAAAAAGTGTCTCCCCAATTCTTACCATCTAACACTAAAATACTGTTTTTCATAAAATTAACATTGAGCAAATGTTTTCCCGGATAGGATCCACAGAGTAGTAATTCTGTCCTTCTTTCCACACACAGCCAGGGTTGGGGAGAGCAGAGAGCTTCATGATGAATTGACCTTCACATTTGATGAGGAAAGCAGTGGAGCATGAATGTCAAAAACCTCTCCCATAAGCCTAATGACAAAATAGTGTGATCTGCAAATGGAAAGAGGTGGCAGGAAAGGAAAGAGGAGAATTCAGATGCCAATGAACCACAGGAGAATTTCTGGTTGTTTTTCTCTCCAGATTAGTATTCATAAATTAGCGCATTTCTATATGTCAATTGTACTTGGAAATGTGAGGATAATACTAGTAGCTGCTGTCATTTGGATCTTGGCATTTGGATCTCCACAAATTCAACTTTGCTTTTGCAAATTCATGAAAAGCTGAATTGCCATAAAAAATAACTTTTGCCCTCACTGTGTCTTCCATGCTCAAAATGTCTTCAAAGGTAAATCTTCAAAATTATCAATAATTTAAACATTCTTCCTTTTGGCCCAGCTGTGGTGGCACAGTGGTTGAGCATCGACCTATGAATCAGGAGGTCACAGATTTAATTCCTGCCGGTCACACGCTGGTGTTCTGGTTTTAATCCTCAGTATGGGGTGTGCAGGAGGCAACTGATCAATGATTCTCTCATCATTGATGTTTCTGTCTCTTCCTTCCTCTCTGAAATCAATAAAAAATATATTTTAAAAAAATCTTCCTTTTTCCATTTCTTTAAGTTTTAAAGCTCCTCTTTAACAAGTATTTTTGATGTTTTTTTCTTGCTCTTTCAAGATCTGAACACTTAAAAAGAAGTATCTCAGTCATAGGACAGACTTGACAATCCTATATAATAAAAGGCTAATATGCAAATTGACTGAACAGCAGAATGACTGGTCACTATGATGCACACTGACCTGCCTCGATGGCAACACTAAGGATGTCCAACTGACGGCTTAGTTGGACATCACCCAAGGACTCCCAGATTTCAGGAGGGCTCAGGGAAGGCTGAGGGACAACCCCCACTCTCCGAGTACATGAATTTCGTGCACTGGGCCTCTCGTTTTCTATAAAACCGAGTCTATCATTGAATGAAACCATTTGGCAAAATTAAGTAAACAAAGATGAGAATCTATAACATATGTGCATCATCCCTGATTCTTTCACTTTATGTATTTTTGATAGAACTCAAGGGTATATGTTGACAGTCAGAGGCTAGTTTCTCTAGATAGGTCTGCAAACCAGAATTATCCATGACCTTAAATGCATGTGTTGGGAGTTGAGGATAACAAGTTACATTTATCTAGGGCCTACTATGTACAGTCACTATAGTTTATCCATGTAATTTTATCTCTTCCTTACTACTAATTATTGAGGCAGATATTAAATTTCTCTTTGAATCATGAGGAAATTGACAGTTGGAAAGTTGATGTAATTTTCTGGAATTTGGACTTATTTGGGGGTGAATCAAAAGTCCAAACACTTTCCACTGCACCATGCTCTGGGCTCTTTACTATTTCTTTTTTCATTTTCTCTTTCAGAGACTGCAGCTACATGGAGTTATCAGAATTTTTATAACTAGAGGCCCAATGCACAAAATTCATGCAAGAGTAGGCCTTCCTTCCCCCAGCTGCTAGCATTGGTTTTCCTCCAGCACCCGGGACTCCAGCTTCCCGCATAGCCCCAGCTTCATCAGAAGGTCATCTGGAAGGATTTCCAGAAGGACATCTGGTCTAATTAGCATATTATGCTTTGAGTATTATAGATATAAGTATAATACAGCATGCTAACAAATTGGAGTGGGAAGTACAAAAAATATTTGTTAGACAAAGATATGTATGTTCATCTTAGATCATTTTAAAATTATAGCAAACACAAAGTTAAAAAAAAATCAGCCAAAGTTCTTCACCCAAAATCATCCATCTTGGTCTATTTTCTTGCAAGGTTGAAAACAAAAACAACCAAAAAGCAAAACTCTTCCCATATAGACACTCATCTTAATTTCTAACAACTTAATAGGACAATGGCTTGGTGGGATGCACTGGTGGGAAAACCTGAAGGTACACACGGAGCTGCTTGTCCAGGCCCTGACTCACAATGCAGTTGATTTCCAGGGTGCAATGATTTCTCATGCCTCATCACTGCTGCCTTGGAGGTGCTGGACCATTTTATCAGTCTGAGCATCTTCTTTTAAAATGTAGGAAGACAATAAGATGTGAGCTTTGATTGCTAAAACACACAAAGACACGGACAGCTGGCAGAGAGAGCCTACATTAGAGGTGCACTCGGTTGCACAGAGAGCAGCTCCTTCCTGTGAGCTAATAGAGTGCAGGGGCTGAAGCCACCAGACATCATCAGCTGTCTGTTCCGTGGGGGAAGGGCGAGAAGCAATATAGATTCATCAGCTAGGGGTCACCAGACACCCTTCATATACTGCAGGGAAAGAACATTGAGCAATTGAAAACAGCTATGGTGAAAAACATGGCTTTTGATAATAGTTCTTTGGATTCTCTCTTTTGTTTAATGCTACTAGCATGCCTTTTACTGTATTGATTTGTCAGAACCTTATTATTATTTAAACTGTAAGTCAAGGGTGTTTATCACAACTTGTGTTCATTTTTTGGCTAAAATAATTCACTAGATTTAAAAAAAGTGATGTTTCAAGTTTTTTTTTCATGTTAGATATTAAAAATGATTATAATTGTTTTGTGACTTTCTCCAGTTTATATTTTTAAAAAATCACATATGGGTGGGAGTAAAATAATTATTCTGAAAACTGCTTTAGCATTTTTTAAAAATCAGCAGGGATTTTCATGTGAGTATTTGCTAGACAAGCCATCCTTTATGCTCTGGTTATGATAGTCTTCAGCTAATTCTTATCCTTCAAATGCTTCATGTCCTATACTTCATATAAAGGTGGGAAGAAAACCAAGACTGAGAAGGACAAATGATTTTGGCTTTATTACCATAGAGTTGGGAGGGGTCCTTAGAAAAATCCCCTTTGGAGGACTGTGCTGGGGGCTCTCCAAAAGTACATTTATTTCTTTGGTCAGCAAATCATGCCCTAAATTAGATAAAGCGGTCAGACCTTGAATATAATCCAGCTAATGCTATTGGATTACAACGCAGCAGTTTGAATACAGATGTCATAGCCATGCTTAAAATGTAAAAATGGCTTCCATCAAGACAGTGTAATAGGATTGAAGAATTACTTTTGCCTCAGTGGCTCAGCCCTGAATGTTTGGTGACTTCCTCTACATAAATTTGGCCCCACAAATGGAGAAGACTCAATGATAATCTCTCCAGTGCGGCCTGGGACAACAGGACAAATAAGTGCCTCGATTGCTCATCTCAAAATCTGTTTGCAGAGATGTTGTTCTGCCACAGACCTGATGGTGCAGCAGTTCCCAAGGGCCCCACAGGCTGCCAGGGCCATGCTCAGCTCTCTTTCCACCAGAACTGGGCTGAGTTGCTCATCAGTGTTCCCAGACAAAGTACAGGACATCAAAATAGTTAATGGGGCATATTTATACTAAAGTAAATAAAATTTTAAACATTTATACTAAAATACATCTATTTATCTCCATCTCTATTTCTATATTTCTATCATATATATATGTATATGTATATGTGTATGTCTATATGTGCATATGTATATCTCTATCTATCTATCCAAATCATCATCTACTAGTATATCTACCTCTCTATAGATAAATAGATAGATATTATCTTAGATTCTAAGTTAACTGGGTGTCCTGTATTTTTCTTTACTAAATCTGACAACGTTATTCCTGTAGTAAGGAGAAATTACTTCCCATTTTGGATAGAAATTCTCCATTTTCTTCTTCCCTAGGTTTAAGGAAAACAGAAGGGGTGTGACATTTTTGCTTGTGAGTCTGTTCTCCACATGAAGACTCACTCATGTAGAGGGAAAAAAAGCTAGAGAATTACAGTTTAGTCAGACTAGTCCAGACTAGGAATTCAAAAATACTTGTTTTAGCCTGATGTCCAAGAGTTATGTATCTCCAGCATCTACTTCCATCCAGGCAGCTATCTATATATAAAAGGCTAATATGCAAAGTGTCCCTGCAGGAGTTTGACCAGGAGCCTCGGAGTTTCATTACCCGCTATGATGTGGGCTGACCACCAAGGGATTGCACAGAATGAAGGAAGGCCCCAGGTGGCAGCCGGAAGGTCCCGATTAGCCCTGATCACTGGCCGGCCTGGGGACCCTACCTATGCACTAATTTCATGCACCAGGCCCCTATTTACTAAATAAACCAGCATAACAGCTCATGATCCCATTTCATCTCCATTTCATGCTTCCATTAATTGGGGAAGGCTACCAATGTAGACAATAGTCTCAGATAGAGTTGTTTTATTTTTTTTAAATATGTCTATGGTAGAACACCTCAAAGAGAGACAGTCTTGAAGTAACATGTAATATTGTTCATATCATAAATGTTCTTTCATAATTGTTATGCCCTTTTAGGGTTAGGTATATTCACAAATGAAAAAGTTGGTTGTTTACATTACCTGAATTGAGGAATGCTGGAAACCTTTTTATGTTAAATTTTTTTCCTTCTCTAGATACACAATACTTAAAAGATCAACATGCAATGTTATTTTTAGCTGGTCTCTTTTTAAATCTCCACAAAGGAATTGTTAAAGCATTAACACTTTAAAATGGATGGCCATACAGGGAGACTGGACTTCAGACAGCATAAGCATTATGAATCTGAATCCAAGTCACTAAAGAGTGCAGAAAATGGGGGGGAGGGGTAGAAGTAGGAAGTGAGAGTCATATCCAAGAAAAATGTCCTTTGTCCCATCAAGATGTCTAGGGCTGGTCCTGATTCATGCTCTCACTCTATTCCTATGGGTGTCTTGTTTTTAGTTGAAAAGAGAGTTGGTTTTATCTAACCAAATCTCCTTTCCTCCTGCTCTCTGAATGGGATCTATTCACCCCTGGCACCACTCTGCTCTAGTGCAGGCTCTCAGACAGACCCAATTTAGATAGCATGGCAAGGTACTGAAGAGCTTTCCCTGTTTACCGTTAACTTACTGTGTGATCTTAGGCAAATCCCTAAACTACTCTGGACCTCAGTTTTATCATTATAAAATACCAGAGTGGCATTGGATGGTCTGAGAGTCTTATCAAGAAAGAAAAAAGAAAAACACACATTAATGAGGGTTTATAAGCTGGTCAGCAAGACCGTATATTGTCTCATGCGTCACTGCTCTATCCCTCACTAGTCATACGTTCTCCGGCAATTTATTTAATCTCTCTTTGCCTCTATAAACAGGGAGAAATAACACTCACAAATTATGATGTTATAATAATAAAATGGGGTAGCACATGTGAAGCACTTAAAAGAGTCTTCACACAGAATAACAGTTAATAACAGCCATTAGTCCCTTAGAGAATAATTTTTATTTTAAAGAAAACACCCCTGAAATATTGCAAGCTCTAAGTTATCATTATAGTTGTTCATGAAGTTATGTTATTGTTGTTTCCTACAAATATTGATCAACATAAACTTTAAAAAGTAAAAATGGATATTTTCATCATCAATTGCTCAGAATTCAAAGTTAATAAAGACATTTCTTTCCATATATTGTGCTCAACAAACTAGAAAAAAATAATCTAATTTCCCCTCCCAAGTGATTCCCATCTTTTGATACTTAGCTCACAAAGCAGTTCTTAAGGTAGTCAACAAAATACAAAGGAAGATCATACAACTCCATAGAAATTATTTTCAAATTAAAATTTGAAATGCCACATCAAAAATTTTACCTCTCTCAATTGAATTTTAATAAAAACATGTACTTCTTAATGAAGTCTATTATAGAGATCTGTGGCATGAATTTCAGCTAACCTCCTTCCTTCCTTCCTAGACTTTTTTACAAAATAGTTGGCTACCTACTGAAGGACACTGATTCCTTTCCTGTTACCACTCATCTCTCTCACCACATTCCTGGTGCTGTTCCTGAAAGGAGCAGCTACTCAAACAAATTCTAGTAACAGGAGTTTCTGCAGAAGCATATTAAAACATTTAAGAATTGTTCTTAATAGGAAATGATTAAATCATTTATGATACTAAGCTTGTCCTGTGTTATAATGAGTGTTTCATTTATCTTATGTATTTCTAACTTGATAGTTGCACATGCATTGTTTCATTTCATCATTCTTTTCCTTTTTTTTTTTTTGGAATTTAGAAAATGTTAGCTTAGGAAGTGGTTAACCTGACAAAAAATACATTATTTAAAAAAAATCTACCTCAACCCAGAGGGATGGCATTAAGTGGAATCCTGTGTATCATGAAACACCTAATGCACACAAGATGTGGAGCATGTTCCTTGATCAAAACTTTAAAATACTAAGTAGCACTAAATGGGAGAAATAAATCAAATGCAAGGATAGCCGAAATAATGATCAGTGACGATGCTTCATACTCACACCCCAGCAAAGCAATATGAAAAAGTGATCCCGGCTGTCATGAGCTATTACTGAGTGAAGAACTTCTTTTTTAGTCCTTCTAACTTTAAAAAAAAAGACAGAAAAAATGCTGGAGGAAAATAACCTTCTTTCCTAACTCCCTCAGATTAGTTGTCAGCAAAACAAACTGTTAAGTATCATCTGTTTGGTGACAGAAAAAATATATATTGAGATCAAAGATAATCAAGGTACACCTGGTTATTATTTGTAAAGACTTAACAGTAAGTTTTTAATGATTAATTTATCTGCCACATAACGCCTTCATAGATCATGTGGGACATCAAGGGAGGAATGTGGTACTGCATTTCTAAAGCCTCTTTCTATGTCTCTGAATGATAATAGGCATGGAAGCCATCATTAGTCTTGTTAGACGATGGTTCCTGTAGGAATCTCCTATGTGTTACCTTTTAGAGGGAAGGTCAATGAAGCCACCCCCTGGGACTCCCCTGCAGGATACAACTAACACAAGCATAAACTGTATGGAAATGGCTAAATTATCTTTACTGAGACCTTGGTCTTTCACATCAATCAAGCCCTTCTGAACTAGTAAAGCAGAGAAGCACCCTGCTGGCAAAAGTGTTACTATCCTTATGCTTGTCATGACTGGCACTACAAATTTAACAATAAGCAGGCAGATATTTGTCTTGCTTCCTTAAAAAACAAAATAAGTGTGCCCAAAGACATACACTTGCAAGGACAATTTGTTTTAATGGGGAGCAGACTGGAAGAAAAGAATTGCTAAGTGGATTCTGTGTCACTGTTTCTCTCAGTCCCTCCTCAATAGATCCTTAATCCAGAAATCCAATCGTAACTGCTATCAGAGCACATGGAGAAGATAATAGGCATCTGACAAGCCAAAACAAAGCAAAGCAGGACCCCATGGCTGCCGTGTGGGAGGGGGTGGGCAGATTTATCCACCCTCACGTCTCAGCTTCCTGAGAGTGGAGCCCGTGTCAATGCCTCATCCTGACACCTAACTCATGGGGGAATTATAAGTCATCAATACCAATGACTGTAAAACACTTTGTAAATAAAAATGGCTTAGAAGTTCCAATTAACAACAGAAAGTAACCCTCTGGGATGTGCCAGAGAGAAGTAACTACAGCCATAAATAAACAATGATTGGTTTAGGTTCACCTCTTATTTCAATGGCATTAAAAATGGGCTTCCTTCCCATCTCCAATCTGAAGACCCAGCTATGATTTCTTTTCTTATCTGCACTACAAAGTGCCATGGTTTATGAGAGGAAGGGTTGAGGAAACACGGGACTGTTTTAACACCTGTACTCAGTGCACACATACATATTCCCATCTCTCTTCATGAGAAATGACTACAGTAACATGGGGTGCTATAACTAAAGTTATCAACTGTGTGACTACTCCATATGTGCCTCTCAGAAGCAAGAGGCCCAAGAAATTGCTGTGGGGCAGCTTTTAGTGTACTTTCATGATTGTCCCATCCAGAACTTTGACCAGCACACACCATGGTTTGATTATAAGTGTGGCCCAGGAAGTGTCCACTGAGCCTGTGGCGTTTTCCAGCCATGTGCTGGTCACTTACAATATATCACACGTGTATCTGTGAAGAAACAGGGAATTTTGGCTCTCTTTTGGTCTCTTCTTCACTCATTCTGGGAGATGCCAGCTGTTATCCTGTGACCTGTCTTATGGAAAGGCCCACTTGGCAAGAAACTGGGGGAGGAGTCTGGCCAATTGCCAGCAAGGAACTAAGGCCCTCTGTCCATCAACCTCTAAGACACTGAATCTTGCTAGCAGCCACACAAGTGAATTTGGATAAAGTTCCTCTCCTACTTGGACCTTTAGATGGCTGCAGCCCCACTGATATCTCCACTGCAGCCTTGGAGAGACCCTGAGCCAGTGATATCCAGCTAGGCTGCACATGAATTTCTCATACACAGAAGCTTTGAGATAATAAATGATTATTGTGGATTTAAGAGGATTTTATTTGTATGTATGGCATAGAAGATGAATTCTTTCTCCTCCACCAGGAACAACAAACTGAAGGCTCTACCACTAGCTGATCAGCTACGGGATCGAGCAGCAGATCCATTAATTAGGAGAGCCATTACACAGGATCAGGAGTGTCTGCCTGACTTTATTTTATTTATGGACTACCCAACCCCTCTGTTGCTCATTAGGCTTTACTCACTCTTCGATGCTTGGCATAATGCTGTGCTAACAGAAAAAGGACGGAAGAACTGGGCATAATGTTAAGCTTGCAAAATGTTATACAGAAAATGACAACTCCAGAGGTGAAATGTTGGCCTCTGAAATCTATGGCATTCCTCAATCTTCCAATGTGGCACATGGTGATAATTTCAATGAAATGAATTCATGTAGAAGGAAAGCTTGGTGGTTTTTTTTTCTGGGAATTACAAACCAATCTGTCCAAACAGTGGTTTTCCATATAGACAGTCTTGATGACACATCTCAGAGTCTACCTGAAGAGGCTTTGTTACAAAATTGTTAGTTTTACTTTTCAAATGGCTGTTCAAAGATGTGTGGTGTGAGCTGTTTAGATTTGAGAGCAGAGCCTTCGGCAGCAGCAACAGGATCAATGGAGGTTATGAAGGCTCAGCAGGTGGTGGAACGTGGAGGCAGAGAAGAGATGCTGGTCCTATTCAGGGGTAAGGCTGTGGGAGTAAAGCAGAGTTGCTGGAAGGCCTGCCAGCCTGAGGGTTAGAGCTCACAAAGGAGGAGGATGAAGCAATGTGAGGTTGGCTCCCACCAAGAGGGAGGGGCTAGCTGGCTGAGCACAGCCAAGAACTTTCTTTTTTAATTCTTTATTGTTTAAAGTATTACATATAATATTGCATATGTCTCCTTTTTTTCCCCATTGGCCAACCCCAACCCCCAGCACATGCCCATAGTCTCCCCCCCTCAGTGTCTGTGTCGATTGGTTATGCTTATATGCATGCATACAAGTCCTTCGGTTGATCTCTTACCCTCAGCTCCACCCTCCCCTGCCTTCCCTCTGTGGATTGATGGATTGTTCAATGCTCCCATGTTTCTGGAATACTGTGCTGCTGTAAAAAAGAAAGAAATCTTTTTATTTGCAAAGGCATGGATAGACCTGGAGAGCATTGTACTAAGCGAAATAAGCCAGTCAGAGAAAGAAAAATATAACATGATCTCACTCATTTGTGGAATATACTGAACAACATAAACTGGTTAACAGCATTTTATCTAGATGGTTTTACTGATGACTTCTACTTCAGATGCAAGAACTATGTGAATGAAAAAGTGGCCAGTTTTCCCTTGTTGTTGTGAATTGTCAAGTGTGACTTACAGTAAGTTATAATGAAAAGTTTTTAGGTTGCATGATTGGGTCTGCTGCATTTTATATTTTACTGGGCATTTTGCTCCACTAAGTGGTAAAAAGAATAGAGACTTCAGGTGGGGTTGCTTTGTTTATGAAGGTCTAATGCAGTGGTTCTCAACCTTTCTAATGCCAAAACCCTTTAATACGGTTCCTCATGTTGTGGTGACCCTCCAACCATAAAATTATTTTTGTTGCTACTTCATAACTGTAATTTTGCTGTTATGAATCATAATGTAAATATCTGTGTTTACTGGTGGTCTTAGGCTCTACAGTGGTGGTTCTCAACCTGTGGGTTGGCTAAGACCATCGGAGGAGGAAGGGATTGCTATAGACTCAGGCAGCATTTGCAGCTTCTTCTCGATGCCCCTCTGCAGAGGTGATTTGCCTGGGGTAGAACTAACTTCCCCAGGCCCTTCACCCCTGCAGCACCTTCGCAATGCTTGTAAGACCTGCCCTGCCTTCCCAGACACACAGAAACCCCTAAGCACATGGCTGTTTATTGACTGAACATCTTGTTGCCTTTTAAAAAACATGCCATATGTATACAATGAAAAAACAATGATGTCATAGGTGAATGACATGGGAACTTATTCACTGTACATCATCGAGTGAAAAAAAAATGGGTTATAAACTAATATGCATCAAATCCAATTTAATAGCTACTTATATTCCTATGAAAAAGAAATAGACACAAGGATGTTTACAGGCATTGCAGGTAACTTCCTTACTTTTGCTTATCTGTAATCTCTGCAAAGACTAAGTATTATTTAATTAAAAATTTAAAGAGTTATTTTATGTTTTTCTCAGAATGTGAGAGATTATGGAATAGGTAATACTAGTAATTTATTGGTGACTTTTTAAAGTCCTAATTTGATTAAAATAGAAGGTGTTTCCCCAAAAAGTTATATACACCTTAACAGCTGTTTCTATTACATTTTGAAAATGAAAGGTATTTTAATAAACACTGCCTTTATAATTATTCAAAATGTGTGTACATTTTTGGGGATTGAGGAATAAGACATTTATGTCCAGGGGAAAAATATGTTGATGGTCAAAATCAAATGTGAGATGGCTATTGGCATTCAGCATATCCCCAGAATTCAGATTTTAGAACAACTTCCCTGCCATTTATCAAATCCAAACAGAGTATCCCAAAGCAGATCCAAAGGGACATTCATAGATTTTAGAAAACAAAAAAATGGATGGTGAAATTAATTTGAAAAATGTTGAGCTAAACAAATTAAATAGGCTTCTTTACCACAGGACTTTTCAGAGCCTTCATTATGCTAACATGCATTGTAAATCTCTTCCCTTCCCCCTCCCCACTCCCCAAAATGATAGGATCTTGAAAGAGTCTATGAAGCATGTCAAAGCTTCATATTTATCCATGGAACCCTTTTGTGCCAAAACATCACACAGAGCCAGGAATTAGTACAACATACTTAGGATAATGCTATTCTAAAGTAGTATTATAGAAACGCATGTTCTGTTTTTCTCAGGAGGATTTTAAAAGACCATTCTACAAATATAAACCTATTATTTTCCACCAAAAGTCTCCCGAATTTCAATCACTGTGACATTGGTGAGGATAATAAATCAATTCTGCCAGGTTGCCTCAAAGAGCACCAAAGAGTTTCATACCAGTAAACAAATGTCTGAACTTCAACCAGAATCTGTGAAATCACTTTCACATAAATGGGACCAATCTGTAAACAAAATGCATGCACCTGTCATTGCCATTCATATCGGCAATCACAGTTTATAAATTAACACACCATGGAAAGCTTTATCCATGTTCATATGATGTGACCATTGCAAGAACAACTTCAGATTGATTACCTTTTTAAATACAAAACAATTGAATTTTACTGCGGACAGAAAGGAGAATTTATTCCCATGCTGTGCAACTTCTGGAAATAACAGTTCTGAAATATGACTTAGAGAAAGTGGCTCTGGCCCTACTAAGTCCTCAAGATGCAGAAGCTTGTTAACTGGCGGTACTGCACTCAACAGTTCCTCTGAGTCAGGTTCTTCTTTCCAGCAGAACCTTTGGTGGATCTCATAGATAGACTTGACCCAACAGTATAATCCTTTTCCCTGGGTTTACTCAGAGTTTCCCCCAGGATATGTATAATGCAAGGACTTTTAGATAAAAAAAAGTTGAGCAGATAAAACAGTTAATCATCACTTGCTTCTCACAACCTCAGGAATAGACCTACCAGTGAACATGTCTCAGAATCCATTTAGGAGGTATAGGAGGAGCTACTGGGATTGAGTTGTATTTTTTTCTTTTTTAAAAGTATCATTTTATTTCACAACAAAATAAGCTGATTAGTATGTAGACAAGCAATGGTCCCTTAATTTCCACAAATGTGTTCTGATGTTTTTAAAATTCTAGGCTCCAAGTTCCTTCTTGCATACATTTAACCACAGCCCACCCACCATGGGTACATTTACTGGGTCGAGGGGTTGGAGGGGTGTACTTCTCCCTGGAATCTTGCTTACATTTGCATGTGAAAAGAAAGATATGCTTTTGAGTAATTAGTGATCTGAAATTCTACACCATGAGGAAAAAATTTGCTTTTGGATATTTATGGGGAGAAAAATCTATATGGGCAATGAATACAGTATTGATATTTTGGGAAGAAGAGACGGGGGGGGTGTACCCACTATATTGAATTTCATCCAAACAATGGTAAGATTCATATTACCACTTTCTTATAAATAATAGATGCTATGGAAAATAGCACAAAGCTGTTTTTTGCACAACTTAAAATTTCTTATATTAATTCTAGGATTTTAAAAAAGCCCTTTCTTTTTGACCTGATATTTTCATGCCATATTGAAGAAACTCATGATCAATATGTATTGATTTTATCACTAATTGCATTAATTTTGCTTTAGAAATTAGAAAGGCTTTAATGAGAATGTGAAGTCACTTCAAGATAGTGCATTACAGGCAGGCTAATTTGACTGGACACTGTGCATCAGATTATTTCATTATGAACCATCAATTACCATACAAACGGATGAGATAAATAGCTTTTCTCTGAGCAGATTTACATTTTTGAATTCATCCATAAATTTCAAGAGCTTAAGTTAATTTATATCCTATGATCATATTTAATATACAAATAGTTCAATCATGAATGCATTATCTGCATAATCCCTTACTCCAGCCTTTCACATTATACTTTGCACAACACTGGAAACACCTTAAAGAATATTTTTGTTAAAATCTTTCATACCATCACTTAGCAATTAGTGCAATAATACCAAGAGACTGAGATGTGTGATGTTGTTCAAGATTTATAAAATCATAAGAATATGAAATAGTCAAGCTGATTTTAAAATTGAGTGCAGATGTAAAAATAACATCCCAAGAAACAAGAGACCACAGAGGTTTTTAAATTCTGTGAGTGTATTTCTGCTCTCCTTAGAAACCTACCTGTTAAACAGAATTAAGTAAAAAGACTTCAGAATAAGAGTTCTCTACAGTAAAATTCTATCTAATTTGGTCTGTGGGAACATAAGTAGGGTGGTATTGTGGTATTTGGGAGAAATATGGCTAGAGGCAAAAGTGGAGGTAAATTTAAGATGTCCAAAATTTGGGGGTATCTTGAAGAAAATAAGTATCAAAATAAAATCCATAATACATTTTGTAAATAAATATTTGAAAGTTCTCTCAGAATAGCTAACACTAATGGATACTGCATGTGGCCCAGTGAAGTTCTGATAATGAAGATGCTATGTACGGTTTTTTTGTTTGTTTGTTTTCTATGTAGTATTTAGTGATAAAATCATGGGCACAAAGCCTTGACACCTAATCCCCACAGTTAGTATTATTATTATTGTATTTATGAATTTAAAAACTTTAGAAAATAGTCCAAGGGTTGAATTTAAATCCTCATTCATTATCTTGTTCACTATAAGACCCTGTGACATGTTATCCAAAAATATCCATAAATTGTGAACTTATCACATATTGTAGGATAAAGTATATTTCACAAGCAAAGACATTATGAGAGAATGTTGGAGGTGACAGGCTCAGTAGAGATTATCAAGGCCCTGGCATTCAATGTGTGGTCAGAGATTAGTGCCTGGGAGCCAGCATGGTTTCTCAGTCCTCACTGTAGACTTCCTGAATCCAAATCTGAATTTAATATGATCCCCTAGAGCCGTGGTTGGCAAACTGCAGCTCGAGAGCTACATGCGGCTCTTTGGTCCCTTGAGTGTGGCTCTTCCACAAAATACCACGGCCTGGGAGAGTCTAGTTTGAAAAAGTGGCACTAGAAGAAGTTTAAGTTTAAAATATTTGGCTCTCAAAAGAAATTTCAGTCTTGTACTGTTGATATTTGGCTCTGGCCATAATGAGTTTGTTGCCAACTTCGAGAGATACAAATACACCTTAAAGTTTGAGAACCCTGGTCTAATCTTTCATCATCTTTTTTTCCAAACATGCAACCAAGACCAAAAAAAAAATAGCTTAAGAATGTTCAAGGTAGCAAGAATAAACTCGTATTTCTCCAATGCTAAAAGCTTTGACTAAAGTAGGTCTATAAGGGGCACAATTAACTTTATTGGTTGGTTGGATACTGGCTGAGCTACCAACCAGCTTTGGGAATCACTTGCTATTGTCAGAAAGAGCATGTTTGAGAGCATGTTGGTGGATTAGTACCTGTGTAACACCAATCCAAACAGAATCATTCTGAATTTCAACCCAGAATCAGTTTATCAACTCCAGACCACCAGCAACTGCCAGTATCCTACCCTCCACTTTGAGCCACTTTCTACACAGAAAATGCAAAATATACTATAAAGGGGAACAGTTGTATTCTCAATTTACCTAGTTAAAGAACAAGGTGTGAAAATCAAAGGTGATATATTTGTCAATATTTCCCACATAGAACGGAAAACAACAAAGGAGGTAATAAGTGGAGGAATTTTTAGTGTGGTTACTACTTAACAGCTGAGTATGTGTAAGGCAAGCAAACAGTGGCCCGGTATAGACACAGCTGAGGACACTTAATTAGTGACAATTACAGCATTGTTCTAAGTTGCCTGTAATCTTGCTCTTTTCCTTTAGATAAACTCTTTTAAGTAAACACAATGTCAAGAAAATGGACAAGCCCTTTGACTTGCTATGGAATCATGAAAGGGGTATATTCTTTTATCAAGTGAAACATGACTTTTTCAACGGACTTATTAAGGGACATTAGACCTAACATTTGCTAAAAATTTATACAGATTACAGTCTGCATATTATCTGTTACTATAGTTATTTAGTGTTAAATGTGCCACAATTAGTCTTTCTTTAAAAAACACTTATGCTAATAATGATCACATATGAACTCTTAGGCTTAGAGCCTTTCAAAGAATAAATACCTATAAATATGTTTTGAGAAATAGTCTTTCCAACTCACTGATGTTTAATCATTTATAAAAGTATAAACAATTTGGGTGCTTTGCTAATTACCATTTTAAATGAGGAAGGAGTCCTGGAAATGTTTTACTAGAGCATAGTGAAATGGATGTGCCTCACTCAAATGCCTGCTGGGCTAAGGTCTGGCTCACATGGATGTGATCTTATGTGGAGATTTTTACAGGTTATACATGCGTTTATATTAAGACAGTGTTTTTATCTCACATGAGAAGTTATGCTAAAAATAATAGTAACAGTCAGTTACAGTTGTGGGCAGGAAAGTATGAGATAGAACAGTCAGATTGCACAGGCTTTACTAAGAAATTTCAAATGTTAGTCAAAGGACTAATTAACATAACTTTTAGGTATGAATAAATGACAAATATGTATTTTTAATTAAATTCGACAGAGAAAGGGAACATCAAATCATAAATATATATCTTTAAAAACTAATTTTAAAAACTGTTCTTTTTCCATTCTGTCAACTCTGAAGATTAAGGCTGTTCTCAATCAACAGAGAGAGGCCATACCAATTTTATTTTCTAACTTTGCAATTTGCATTTACTGCTTCACATAGCCAAAAATAAATGTTAAAAAAATTGCTACCAAATGGATGACATGTGACATGTTTAACACTGCTAATTATTTGAAAAATACAAATCAAAACCATATTAAAATATCACCGCATATGAATTAGACTGGCTACCATGAAAAGGACAAGAAATAACAAATGTTGGTAAAGATGAGGAGAAAAGAAATAGGATTATAAATTGGTGCAGCCACTATGGAAAAGAGTGTGGAGATTCCTCAAATATTAAGAATAGAACTACCGATTGATCTAGCAATTCCTCTTCTGGGTATTTTTCTGAAGAACATGAAAACACTAATTCAAAATATATATGTACCACTGTATTTACTGCAGCATTATTTACAACTAGAGACCTGGTGTACCATATTTGTGCCCGGATGCAAGCCCTAGGCCTGGCCGGCGATGGAAGCACGAGTGTCTGGCATGGAAGGGCAGGTCCCAGCTGACCTCTGGGCCCGGGGCAGCACCTGGGTCCCCTGGCCTCTGCGTGCACCCCTCCACCTGTGTCACAGCACCCGAGTACCCATGTGGAGATGTGGTAAGCACAGCCGGATGCCACGGGCCGGGGCATAATGTGGGCCTCTGGGCCACCCAGCGGCACCACACAGAAGCCGGGCAGGCAGCACACTCTCTCCTGGCTGGCCTTGCAGACCGGCTCCTACATGAGCCCATGGGGAGCCCAAGAGGCCCCTGAGGTCCCGGTGGCTGCGGGCTGGCTCACCTGGAAGAGGCTGCATGGGTGCGGGGCGGGCTTCTCGCAGGCGCCTGGCACCTGAGGATGGGGGCTTCTCTGGCTTTCGAAAAAAATTGTTAAAAAAATTGCTACCAGGGAAAAATTGGCATCCCTGGGGAGGGTAGCAGAAGGGAGTGAAAGTGAGCTCGGCAGATATTTAGCTTTCTCACTGCACCTCTATCCCTTTCACCCCTGTCCCCAGGTAGTCAGCGAGAGGTGTCAGTGCCAACCATGTTCTGCCCTGCCCCCTGGTGGTCAGCACACCACATAGCAAGTGATCAAACTGGTCTCTCAATGGAACAACCGCCAGAGGGAACAATTTGCATATTAGGCTTTTATTACAAAAAACAGCAAAGATATGGAAGCAACCTAAATGTCCATCAAAGGATGAGTGGATAAAACGAATATGGAATGTATAAAAAGATGAAATATTGCCATTTGCAACAAAATGAATGGATCATAAGGGTATTTATGGTGACAATATGTTAGTAAGGACAAAAACATGGTTTCACTCATATGTGGAATATTAAACAAAAAAGTAACACATGAACTAACAAAACAAAAACAAAGTCATAGATACAGATAACAGAATGGTGGTTAAAGAAGGTGAAATGGGTCAAGGGATCAAATATACAGAGGTGGGCAAAATTAGGTTTACAGTAGTATGGGAAACAGTTTATTCTTGAATTATTTATTAATTATTATTTATTTATTTGTAGTACAACTGTAAGCCTACTTTTGTCCACCTCTGTATGGTAACAGACAGAAAACAGACTTTTTATGGTGAGGCCAAAAGAAAGTATAAAGACATTAATTTGTAATGTTGTACACTGGAAATTTATATAATGTTATTAACCAATGTAACCTCAATAAAAATAAATAAATGAAAAGAACTGTCCAATTCCTTGATTTCCCAATGACATTCCAGTAATTCCCTTTTAAAGACAAACACATAGCCCTGGCATGTGGCTCAGACGGCTGCAGTGTGTTCTGTATCCCACAAGGCTGTGGGTTCTATTCCTGTCAGGGCACATATGTAGGTTGCAGGTTTGATCCCATTTTGGGGCATGTAAGGATCTCTTTCCCAACTGAGATCTCTCTCTTTCTTCTTCCCTCCCTCCCTATAATTGGATGAGGATCAATTTTTAAAAAGTCAAAGACCTGTGTGGTTGCTGATCTGTTTTGGGATTGGAATAGGGGAAGGTGGCATTCATTTGCTCTGATCGACTTAGCTGCTCTCACACAGCTCTTTTGAGAGCAATGGCATAAGAAGGGTTCTAAGTCATACTGGTCCCTCTGAAAGTTATTCTAGCCATCTCTACTAATTAGTCTCAATCAATTCACCAAAATTCATTAATTCCTTATTTTCCCTGCTAGACATTTTATGTTTAGCTATATGGATTTTTCAATCAACAATTGTCTGACTATCTGTTAAAGCACTCAGAAATGTCCACCTGGATTTCTTTGCTATCTACATATTTATATCAATATCTATCTATCTATCTATCTATCTATCATCTATCTACCTACCTACCTATCTATCATCTATCTGCACACACACAAACACCTGAGTAGGTCAGTTGGTTAGAGTATCTTCCTAAGCAGTGTTCGGCAAACTCATTAGTCAACAGAGCCAAATGTTTAAAAAATATTTTGAGAGCCAAATTTTTAAAACTTAAACTTCTTTTAATGCCACTTCTTCAAAATAGACTCACCCAGGCCATGGTATTTTGTGGAAGAGCCACACTCAAGGGGCCAAAGAGCTGCATGTGGCTCACAAGCTGCGGTTTGCCAACCACTGCACTAAGGTTTTGGGTTCAATCTCCGGTCAGGGCACATAGAAGCAACCAATGAATGAATGCATCAATGAGTGGAACAACAAATCGATGTTTTTTTTCTCTCGTTCTCCCTCTCTCTAAAATCAATAACTAAAAATTTAAAAATATATATAATGCATTGCACTCACTAAGTATGGTTAAAAGTGTGAACTGAATGACTGGGGAGTTTAGAAGAGCCAACTGTCTATGGACACATGCTAACTTTTCCCCAAGTCCCTCTGTCACTGTGTCTCTATTCCTCCCTTTCCTGCTCAGCTACCCTTTGAAACACCTCTCAAGTGGAAGGCTGACTAGACTTGCCTCAGGTACAGTGTGGTGCTGCTTATTCTAGGCTGCTGTGGTGTTTTTTACATACACTTAATTAAGCCCTCAGCATACTAGCTTTCAAAGATTTAATCATTAACGTTGAGATATCTCAACCATCTCTGTATCTATAGCACCGCACAGCAAGGTGTTTTTATTAAAAGAACAAAAATATAAAAGGCATTTCAGATATTTGAATTCCTATAAATCCAATTGCTAATATGGTCCTTAATTGTCCTGCATTGAAAGAATTTCAGGTTAGCAGACTAAGACCACATTTTTCTGGTAACACTGCCCCATATGGCCAAGTCATTTCAAAAGACAATGTAAATTTGCATAATCCTTAGCTGGAAAAGTTTGAACAAACTTAATTTAATCTCTTTAAGCCTCATTGTTTTCATCTGTGAAATGGGAACAAATAACTGTGACCTATTTCATTAAGATTATGAAATAAATGAGAAAATATTTGTAAAGCTGATCATAGTCCATGACATAAATTCTTAACAAATATAGCTATTACTAATAATCTTATTATCACTATTAATTAAAGTTTGTTCATAGCTTCTGATATACTTTGGAAAAGCTCAAATGAATACCTTTATTAATTCTTTCATTCAATACACATTTATTCAGAACCTGGTATATAACTCTTTAGGTATTTAACAATCTATTCTGGGAAGCAAGTACAAGCTAGGTGCTGTAAGAAATAAGATATTGTCTCAGCCCTCAGTGAATTTATTATCAAGTTATTACATAGGAAGCATATACAAATAGCTATCTTATGAGGAAGAAGGCAAAATATACCATGTAACTGGCTTATAAGACCAACTTTATCAGTCCTGGAGCCAGCAGTGCTCACAAGAAACAAAAGGCCAGGCGTTTCCTTCTCCTCAGCCACCTACGTCAATACCACTAGCACCTCACCTGCAGGAGGGAGGATGGAGCCCTCCGCCCCTCCAGCTCTCCGCCTCCTGCAGATGTTAATGGAGCCACAACACTGCACAAGCACCCTGACCTATGTATGTCTTCTATTTGTTGGCTTTTCCAGGAAATGTGATGTATGTAAAAGGAATATGCTTTCATTTGGAATGTTACTCATTGGATGTGAGGGAGTAAGAAGTGTCTGAACTATTAAAGAAACAAGTATAAAAGTTAATGTCCTTAACCAATGGATGCAAGACACTGCAGGGGGGAAGTGGGGAGGCAGGTGAGGGCATATGCTGAGGGCAGGGGTAGGGGAGGCTGGGGGGAGGTCAATGGGGAAAAAAAGGAAACATATGTACTACTATTTGTAATACTTTAAACAATAAAAAAAACAATTAAAAAAATTAGTGTCTTCCCAAACTGTGTCCAAGCTTCTTTTCTTTAACTTGGCACAGGACTCCAGATCATGCCAGGCACACACAAGAACATGAAAATAAATGCTTTGCTGGTGGTGACTCCCTTCTGGTCTCACAGAGGAAAGACACCAAAACTCAAGAAAGCCTTTGGGACTTTTATTTGTGAGCAACTAGATTTTAAAAATTCAATCAGAACAGCCATTTAATGAATTCAGAGAGCAGCTGAAGTAACTTTAATCTTTAATTTTACTGCTCTGCTAACATATAAAGAAAAAGACAATTTCAGCCTTTTCAGGAGTAGCGATAGGCACCCTCCGACCTGTGATTACCTTTCAATTATAAGCAGCTCACAAGAAAGGGGTTTTCCAAATAAAACTACATCAACTCCTCATACAGTACAATCCCACTATCCCTGACGTCCCCATATTTATGAGGAGCGCTGAGAGCATGTCCCCAAGCCCGGATTCTGCCCTCAGTGACCTACGGTCTTGGACCCAGGAAGGCCCTGTGTCTCTGGAATTCAGCCTCTGCATTTCTACATCCAGGTGGGGCAGAGCTGCACCAGCAGCAGGACACAGAGTGAAACTTTCCCTGGAAGGTTGTCTGCTCTGTGCCCACCGCTTGCTTGACTCTTCCTCCTCCGGCTTAAACAATGGTAAGCCCACGTGGGGCAGGTGGCTCTCCAAGGCTCCTCGCAGGCCAATGAGAGAATGATGGTTTTTCACATTCCTCACCACCAGCAGAGGGAGTGCAAGTGAACAGCAAGTCAATTCTAACAAAATACAGACTATCTTTTACATTCTGTTTCATCCAAATAACCTCTGCTGGGTGTGTCTGGGTAAAGACATGTGATGTGTGTGATATATTTGTCTGTTCATGTTTGTGGAAGGGAGATCAGAATTAGCAAAGACCTGGGAGGGGGGTATGACCTGGAAGGAGGGGAGAATGGGGGAAATGGTAGATAACTAATACTAGCAACAATAAAAAGTATATTTTAAAAAGCCACAGGAGAAAAGAGAGAAGGCCACCCTGCCCCCAATATTCTAACTTATAAAGAGGAGCCAACAGGTGCTGTGGTTGCAGGGAAGGGGTGTCAAAGCTAGCTGGGCACAGAACTCAGGTCTCCTGATAGAGTCCCTATTTTATCTGTTCACATGAAAGCAGGTTTAGGAATAACTGATAAGTTACAGAGTAACCAGCTGTGCTCTCTGCAGCCCCTCCTCACCAACTCCTCCCTCTGGCTAACTTGTCCCCCACTTCCAGCTCTACTTTCCATGAATAGAACTTGCTCCTTGGTCTCAGGTCTCAAAGTAAATGCCAAAACCTTTCAAATGGCCAACACCTAGAGCCTGTGTCACCTCGCTGCTCTCCCATTCATTATACTGCAGCCCCACTGGCCTCCAGCCATTACTCAGACATCTCAAGTTCGTTCCCATCTCAAGGTCTTTGCACTTGATCTCCCTCTGCCTAGAACATGACTCCCTGAGATAGCTAGATGGCTCACTATGCCTTCTATTTGTCTCACAAATTTCAACTTTCTTGACTCATTAATTTTCATTGCAAATCATTCCTTGTCCATTTTCCTTCCTGCTTTATTTTTCTCCATCTGACATACTATACTATATGTCTTACTATCTTTTTTCCGTCTTCATAAGCATAGGGATTTCTGTCATTTTGTTGGTTGCTATTGAATAAATGAGTGAATATGTTTTACATCTAGTTATATAATTTGCTTTAATAATTTAATCAAGGTTGCTATATTGATTGAAGTTCTAATTATTTGGCTCTGAGAGCAAGCATCTTCATAACTTTATCATATTGTCACAATTGTCAGTTCCTTAGTAAGAGAATGCTCCAGTCACCTCCTTCTACCATGACATCTAGTTACCTCTCTTGGGGTCTCACATTTCTTTGTGAAAAGCTAACATTAGCTGATATATACCACTCATTCAGTCTTTGCATGTTTGGTATGTGTGACCAAATGCCCTTTAATATGTTCCATACTAATATTATATGAATATTAGTGAATAGTCTAGCATAAGTTTCTATGGGGTCTCTTAAGTAAATATGTGTTTAGTTGGTTATGTTTTATGCACACTTAGAATTTGTTTGCATTATCCAACTTCACATGTATTATTTACCTGGTGGGAATATTTAGCTTTCTGCCACTCTATTTAAGCAAATTCACATATGCTTTACAATTTGCATAACATTTCCACCCCAATGTCTGGTATATTTATCATTTTTCATGAGGTGCTTATCTGTAGCTAGGCATTTACTTAATCACTAGTTTTCCTTTTTTCTTTTCTCACTAAAGACAAGTATCTATTAAAACAAAAAAGATCTGCCCTGGGTCAGTTGTCTGGGTATTGTCCCATGTACCAAAAAGTTGCCAGTTCGATTACTGGTCTGAGCACATGCCTGAGCACATTCAGGGCTCAATGCCTAATATGGGGGCATGCAGGAGGCAGCCAATCAATGTTATATTCTCACATCTATGTTTATCTCTTGCCCTCTCCCTTTCTCTCTTTCTAAAATCAATAAAAATAAAAAAAAGATCTCTAAGAGTCCCCAGAAAACAAGCAAATAAATCTGTAGTAAACCTTTTCTTAAGAAAACATTAATGTATCAAAAAATAAGTAAAGCATAATTAACTTCTTGAAAGTTTTCTTTGCTTCCCTTCCCAGCTAATAAAAAGAAACTTCTCTTATATAGTGATCATAATGAAACCTAATTGCATAATTTTCATAATATCCTTCTCAATTTTAATTGAAAAATTTAAACTTATTAAGTATTTAATTGCTTTTCATTTTCACAAATAAAATATCTGGTTATTTATTTTTTAAAAGTTAACTAAATAGAAGAACTAAATAGAAAATAATTTAGAAGCAAAGGGTATGGATGAATAATTTGGTTACATTTTCCTGTTCAGTGTCTCATGGGGGTTTAGAAATAATTATATTTACTTGTTTTTCTTATATTAGGCTAACATACTTGACCTATACCATAGGGCATTATATGCAACTAGTTTGCTGGTTTGTTTGCAGACTATTTAATTATGTTCTTAATTTTTTTCATTAAAATCTTCAGGAAGGCTAAGTGGCAATTTTATGGTGGAGAAATAAAGCAATACAAATCATTATGATATACCATAATCTAAACAGTACTTGAGATCCATTCTCCAATACCACAGCTTAGTATGCCAATGCTTACAACAGGTATAAAAGTCTTTTAATGGACAGGTTGGACAGGAGTTTCTCTACTATGTTCAATTTAAAAGAATGTGTCTGATTGCTGTTAAAATTGCAGAAAAATTTTATATCTGTTTGGAATCCAAAGCAATCTAATTTTATGGATTTGGGATCCAAAAAACATTTTATGACTTCTCTGTCTTAGAAGACAGATATTTGGGATGTTTTTAGTTTTATTTTAAAATATCTGTCACTCACAAGTTGCCAAAATAAAGAAATCTCATGCAAAAATCTTATAAAATTATAATATTTTCATTGATTTTTTTAAGTGAAGAGACTTTTGATGGGCTTGTGCTTTCTGAGACAGGAAAATTATAGATACTAGAGGCCCGGAGCACAAAATTTGTGCCCTGGGGGTTGGTGGTCCCTCAACCCAACCTGCCCCCTCTCACATACTGGGAACCCTCAGGGGATGTCCAACTGATGGGTCACCCCCAGCCTGCCCTAGCCTTGCTAGAGGCTTTAGGCCTTGGGCACCCAGCCATGGCCCTGCTCAGCTCAGCCCTGGCTGCCTGTGACCACCTGGCTCCAGGGGCTGGGCGCTTGCCGCCACTTCCGCTCACAGTGCCCAGGAGCCAGGTGCTCCCTGCTGCCACCACCACCTTTTCATCTCCACCCCTGGGCCCAACGCTCGCTCCTGATTGGCTGGTAGCATAGCCAATCAGGAGCAAAGATATGGTAGAACTTGCATGTTTCTCTTTTATTATAAAGACATGAAATCAAGCTCCACTGATTATCTTTAAGAATAAGAAACCAAGTACTGTGAGCCTTTGGGCAGCCCCAAGATTTAGCTGCAATGTTATATATTAGTATTTCCAACTGGTTGGCTTAAATGAATCTAGTCTATAATTTGACACATTAGCAAAAGAGAAAAGCAGGAAGGAACAAATAGAAATGCTTTCCTCTGCCACCATTGTCAGGTTTTTTTTTTTTTTTTTGTGTGTGTGTGTGTGTGTGTGTGTGTGTGTGTGTGTGTGTTTACAAAAGAACAAAACAAAACAAAACAGAAAAACAACATGATATTCCTGGAGAGATATTTATGAGAACTGTGATCGCTGAGCCTTGTCAGGAACATTAATTTGTGTGTTTCTGGGTTCTTGTTCTCAATGTACTTTGGAATGAGCACCCCAGGAGTATGAGGACCAAGTCTGTCACCGATCTGTTCATTATTTAACTATAGTTTAGAATTTTATAGTCAATTTAAAGCCATATTAAAGACTGCAGATTTTTAAAAATCAACCTCTCTTTTTTTAGAGAGCATTAGTCTACGTGAAAAGATGGATTCTACCTTATCTGATAAACTATTGGAAGAAAAATAATGATTCAGAAGTAACCTTATAGATCCCTTTTATTTTTTTCTCTTTGGTTCTGGGTCCAAGAACCTTTAACCTTTCTATTCTATTGGAATGAAATTTGGTCCCTTGTCTCATTCTGTTTGTAATCCACTTGGTAGCTCTCTGCTTGTTTTAGCATCAGACATGGTATCAACAACTTGTGACTGGAGCAATTAAAGACAAGGGAACTCGGAACTATAAATTAAACCCCATTCAAAATATATCCACTAGCATGACAAAAATACAGAAAATGCCAAAAACTGGTAAGGAGGTAGAGCATCTGGAACTCTCCTACATTGCTGATGTGAGTAGAAACACATGCAGCCACTCTGGAAACTGGCTTATCTACTAAATCTAAACATATGCACACCAAATGACCCAGCAATTCTACTCCTAGGTTCATATCCAACAGGAATGTGTGTGTGTGCCCGCATGCGCACTTTTCCCCTAAAAGATGTACTAGAATGTTCATAACAGACTGTTGAGAATAGCCCACATCCCCTGCTTCAAAAAAGAGGAAACTATTCAGTTGCCTTTCGGCAGCAGAATGAATAAATTGTGTCATATTTAGCGATGGAACTCTGCACAACAGCAAGGGTGAACACACACTATACATGATAAATGTTAATGAGTCTCCTAAATGTGATGAAGAATGAAAGATATTAATCACAGAATAACACATCATGTAAAATTCCATTTACATAAAGTACTATGACAATCAAAGTAGGAGTGTGGTTGCCCTTGGTGACGAGAGTTAGTGACAGGAAGGGGCCATAAGGAGAGTTTCTGGGATGCTGGTCATATTGTGTTTCCTGATCTGGGTGCCAGTTATAGAGAGGCGCTCAGTGTGTGAAAGGTTATCTTACACACTTAGGATTTGTGCACTTTCTCTGAAAATATTGCCACAAATGGAAAATTAAAAAATATGTAAAAACAAGATATAGTCTCATAACTGCTCACTTTGGTTTCTAACCCTCCTTCAGACTGGGGTCCCAGCCTTTTCCTTCCTTAGTACTTGGGGCAGGAGCAGATTCAGCTCAGTGCCATGCTGCCTCTTTCCTTTGCTATTTCCCTGCTCATCGAGACCATCTGTAGGTCCGAGAAGAGGGCCCTGACCTTCCCTGCCCAAACGTGAAGGTTTCCCCAACCCTCCAAAGAGTTGTGCAGACTTGACAAGGAAAGAGAGCAGTTCTGCTTATAGGGTTTAAAATATGATTTGTGAAAATCAGCTTCAAAGTAAAACTTTAACCAGTGAAAGTCACTTATCCCAGCTCAAAAACTAAAAAAATACTTTTTTATTAAAAAGTGTTAAAAGTCTCCTTAAAATTCACCTTTTAACTCGAACAATTTTAACAATACTGTTTCCTTTCCCCTACATTTCTCCTCTTTACAAAAATTGTATTTTTAAGATCATTTTTCTTTGTCTTTTTAGACATAACAATTTAAGAATTTTTAAATTTTAACTTTTTCCTTTTTGTTGAATTTATTGGGGTGACACTGATTAACATGGACAACAGTGTGGTGATTGTTGGGGGAAGATGAGGGGAGGTGAAGGAGATAAATGGTGATGGAAGGAGACTTGATTTGGGTTGGTGAAGACACAACACAGTGTATTGATGATGTGTTGTGAAATTGTGCACTTGCCATTTTTATTTAAAAAGCAGTGACTCAAATGGGACAGCTGAAACTCTATTACCCTTGTGATACAAAATAGTGTGGCTTGTAAACAACTTTCCAGTGTCATTTGTACAGGAGACATCCCTTCCCCTCCAACCCTGTACTACTTCTGTATCTTTTCTCTGACCTTGGCATCAACTTAGAATATTTATTTAATATTTTTTATTGAGCACTTCCTTAGTGCCAGGCAGCATTTTAGGAACAGAGGACATAGGGATGACAAAACCAATCACTGATTGAAGTTAAACTTGTTGTTGGGACCAGTCAAAGTAAATAATTGAAAAAGAAATAAGATGCTATCAGAAAGAAATTGGGATCATGAAGAAAATAAATCAGAATATTACCAAAGAGCATATAGGGCAGAGACTCCTCTAGATGGGTGCAGACAGAGGGCTTCCCTGGGTATGTAACATAGGAGCTAAGGTCTAGGTGAGAAGGAAGAGCATCCATGAGAGGATGGCACCTGAGAGAGCATGACACACAGGTTGCAAAGAACATCAAGTTACTGCTCCTGCAAACCAGTCATTTCCCCACAAATAGAGACCCTGGAGGATAGTGGCTTGCTGACTATTTTCCAAGCAAAGAATTTTGCAATTCTATGTTTATATCTATATCTATATCTATATCTATATCTATATCTATATCTATATCTATATCTAGCTATATATAAATCTGCATATAAATAAATCTGCATATGTATAAGTTGGTGAAAAATACTTCTGAGATGTAAGTTAAATTTAAGGAAAATACAAGGAAATACAATATTGTAATAGAGTTAAAATAACCTTATTTGATAAACACTCTATTCCTATATCAAATGAAGGGAAAATATTTTTATTTATAATCACGAGGTCCATATAAGTAAACACATAGAGGTTATAAGCTATCACAGTTCTGTGAACTAAGGAGAACTCTTGAGGGCTATATATCAATAACAATACAAATTAATGAATTAATAGTTTCTATAATTCCCATTATAAGTGCTAACTAAAATCATCTACATGGGGGCATCTGATAAGCAAACTAAATATTCCCATTTTCAGGTGCAAGACTTGTTAATTGGTTAATTGCTTTAAAATTTAAATTGGATGGTTTATTAAAAATCACTAGCAAATGGATAGATGTTGAAAAAGAAATAAAGTTTTCAAAAAATGTTTTTACTTTTCTGAAAAATACTTCCACTGTACTATCTTTAGGAAATATGATGTAAGAAGTCATATATTTTTCTCTAAGCATTGAGTTAGAGAAAATAAAATGCTGTAGACTCTGGGAGAATTTCAATAATGGCCAAAATTATTTTGAAGCAATGAACTAGGATAAGAAAGGAAGTGAAGGGTGAGTGAAGGTCTCAAGCCAAATGGAAGAAGAAAGAACCCAACTACTTGTGACAAATAGAGGGAGGGCAGCTGCTGACCAGGCTGGTGACCTTATTTATTACTCGGGGAGGAGAGCTGGCCAATGACTGGAATAAAGGAAAACTATATCCTCCCTTGGGGACAAGGTATAAAGATCAAGGCTTCTGTGAAGTCTTGCATGTCCCGCAGTGATGATAACGGTGATAATGACCAAAGCAGTCCCTAGAGTGTGACACCAAAGTGAAGTGGAGGAAAAACATCCCCTCACGGAAATGAGGAGCATGTTGCAGGAGATAGAAAGCCTTCATTTGATTTCAAAGTCTTTTGACAAGAAACCCATGCCTCTCCCAGGTTGGCATTGTCTCCCTACTCATCACATCTCTTGAGTAGAACAAAAGTTAGGCAATGCCCATAGGATTTTCTTCAGGGTTTTTTATATTGAGAGTGGGGTGCACCCTTGCATTGGCAGCTATTCTCATCTTGCTGAGAAAAGGTCATTTTCTTCTCTTATTAAAAAAGAAGAGCAGTAGAGGGAAGAGGGGGTTTAGGCAAAGATTATTACCATAATGCAAAAAATTATTCTGAGCAAAAGTAAAGTCCACTTTACTTATGAAGTAAGCCTTTTCATAACTCTATAAGGTGTCAGAGGAAACAGATGTTCTAGATGGTTATTAAACCCTTCACTCTCTTTCCTCTTTATCTTCTTCACCACTTCTCAATCATGAATTAATTACAGCATTGACCACACTCTACTGTGGCTTGAATTAATTTTAGTGGATCTATTGATCCATTTGAATAAGTATTTCTGACATATATCATGCAAAAAAAGGCATTCTACAAATGTAAGACTTTAAGCACAGGATGAAAAAGGCATACAAAATATTTGGGTTGTAGGACTAATGCTATTATTATGTATTCTTTCAAAATAAGCTGAGGCATACACATCACAAGATAGATTTGGGTTTCATTCTTTTCAATTATTGTAAAAAAGTTAATCATGAAACTATATAAAAATTCTCTTTTTACTTTGGAAACAGTAATACTCAGAAAGCAGACTGAGTGTGGTGACAGAGGTCACCCATGCACTGATGTGCACTATGAAATTAGGATCCCACAACAAGGTAGAAATTAAAAGTATAAATGACCGTTGCTAATAAATGCTTGACTACAAGATTTGTAGGACCCAAAATACTAGTGAGACCAAGAGTTTCAGGAAGGTGGTCAGAGCCAGTATTATATTGCACATAGCAGCTGCCACCATGCCTCTGCCTGTGGAAGGTGTGAAAGCAAAGCTCACAAGTTAGTTTCCAGAGCCACAGCCTCCCTGAAGGGCAGCAGTTGGCAGCAAGAGTCATCTGTGCAAATGAAGTGACTCACACCGAACAGAAATAGCAAGCCAGGCCAGGGACCTGGTGAATTATCATTACTTCTCAGGTGCCAGGATCAACTTTCCCCCTGCCTAAGGTATGCCATTTAGAAATCTGGGTGTTTTTTGAGTAAGAATTAAACTCATAAAACTAGTAATTTTATTTATATTTCTCCTTTCATCATTCCACTTACTCTTAGAGATTATTGTCTTTGAATGCTATTATCCTGAAGCAACTAGGAATCATCCCCAAATAATGAATGATGCTATACCAATTCATTTCTATAGTAGTCAAATTTTATTGTGTTCTCTGTAGTAGCATGAGATTTTGAGAAGTCAAAAAATACAGGTGTTATTTTAAGATCATGTATTAGACATATGACCTTGATCAAGTCATTTAACTCAAGTGTCTGTCTTCTCATTTGTAATATAAGAATAATCACATTTGCCCTGATTACATAATGGGACATTATGGTTATTGTATTGAATAATGTGTGGGAAATCACTTGTCATTAGCCAAATACTGTTTAATCCAAGGCCCTATTTTTAAAATACATTCTCAGCTCAAACCTCATTGTCTTGCAAATCCTCCTTGTCCTTTTCTTTTGCCCAGGCTGGAAAGGCTCATTCCTCCTTTGGAGCAGCAAGTTGAATGCAGCTGGGCACCTAACCACTCAGCTGGGGGCTACCTCTCCAGCCTCCCTACTGTGCCTGTGTAACAAAGTTCTCACCAATGGTGTCTGACCACAGCGCCATGGACCATCTTCAGATCATTGAAAGGGTGGCTCATGTTCTCTCCTCCCCCTTCTCCCCTCTTGCTTGCTGGATTGTAGTCATCATAGAGGGAGCTGGATAATCATCTCAGATCACAAAAATAGATGTATCAGGTGAGGCTGGCAAAGAAAAAGGACAGAAGGATCCCGAGTCACCCAACACTTGGAGCCGCTGTAGCAGCCCCAGGCTTTCAGTGCTCAGAGTACTGAGTAAGAGAGAATAAACTTCCATTTGTTTAAACTACTAGAATTCGGGCCTTTGTTAGATCAATATCCTAATGAATACATTCTAATTAATATATGCCTATCTCTACTGTAGCAGTAATCACAATATATTACTCTACTTTTTTCTTCTTAGCTTACTATGTCAAGTCTTTGAGACCTGATCCCCACTTAAGAGCAGAGATCATTCATTTATGCACAGCTCTGAGGACAATGCCTGGCTGAGAAGAGACTAAAATATTTTAATAAATTAAAAATCATTTAAAAAATCAAGAATAATCAAATGAGGCATTTTAAGAAAATCTACAACTTTTTATTCATAATAACTATAATTTGCCAGCATGCTAATATTTTTGTTTTCTGTTATTTAATTTTTCTAATAGTTCTATAATTTGGTGCTGTAGAAGCTTAGCCCCAAGTCAACTGTTTCATGTCATATTTCCTTATTTCTAATTTCTTACAAGATTTAATAATTATAAATATTCTTTAAAATATTTCTAGTGGGGAAATAGAAGTCAGTTCTCAATGGAGAATGGAGGAGATAGACAAGTGAGCTAGTATATGATAATAATATAATATTCTGTGATCAATGCTAAAGTAGATACTATTTATCAGTTAGGACTATTACAAAGTCCAAAATATCAGCATCTTGAACAAATGGAGCTTGAAACTTCAATAGTATGGATATTGGCATTAAGCATCAATGTTATCAGTGTTTAGGGAGAGCATGGTGGTAAATGTTTATCTTCTATCATAATCACAAATATTCACACTAGAATTGCCTAGAAGAGTAAAATAAGTGAGAAAGGGAGAGAGGGAGAGAGAGAGAGAGAGAGAGAGAGAGAGAGGTTACTCTGTCATTTAAGTCTAACAGCAGAGGAGCTGTTCTGTCTCCTAAAGCAACCCCTCTACTTGTGCTTTGGAGTTGATCTTTTCCAATCCCTCAGAAATCTTATGTTACCAATGATACCCTCTGTTATAAATTAGCCACTTCCTCTCAGATGGAGCCTTCCCTCGACATTTAAACACCTTGTCTTACCACCCTAAATATAGCCTCTCTCTGCCCTGAAGTCTCCTCTAGCTACCTGCTACCTCATGTTCCTTCCCAGCTGACGTGACTGAAGGTACTACACTCTCATAGTCTGTTTTCCCATCACCATCTTTGGCTCCAAGTGACCTAGAAAAAGAAGCCCGCAGGAATTAGGGACTCAGCAACTCCTTTAAGAAAGTAACCTCAGACTCTCAACCATAAATTTTACTTGTAAAATAAGGTAAATCAAAGAACTAAAGCTGAAAAGCTTCTCAGAGTCTTCTCTTTTTCACTCAGTGGGATGCTAGGTTGAGTTCATTAGTAGCCTCATGTGTGGCCAATTCTTGGAACCATACCTTGTGTGGTCTACTCCAGCTCCATGGCTTTAAATAGCATCTAAATGATTAGGATTCCCAAGTTTATACATCCACTCCTATACTCCCTCTTGCATTATTGAAGTGTGTATTCAGTTTCCCACTCGACATCTTTTGTTTGATAAGGTTCTATGTAGATTTCTGAAAGTTAATATGTCCAAAACAGAACTTCTGATTATTTTCCCTAAACCTGCTCTTCTTGCAATACGTGGCATCTCTGTTCTTCTAAGTGATTTAGCCAAAAATTTCAGCCTCATTTTTTATCATTTCTCATGATGTCATCACTATTGACCTAGTTCAAGCTACCATCTTCATCTTTTGCTACACTATGGTAATGATCTTTTAACTGGTCTCTCTGTATCTGCTCTTGCCTCCACCTCCTTCAATTTAATGTCCAACAGCAGCCATAACAAAACAAAATTTATTTGACAACATTTCTCTGTTTAAAATTTTTCGCTTGCTTCTTATACCACTTGAAGTAAAATTTAAAACCCTTGCCCTAGCCTATTTGGCTCAGTGTATAGAGTGTCCACCTGTGGACTGAAGGTAGACAAGGACATGTACCTGAGTTTAGGTTACTCCCTGGCTGTATGCAGGAGGCAACCAATCGATGAGTTTCTCTCACATTGATATTTCTCTGTGTCTTTCCCCCTATCTTCCATTCTCTCTAAAAATCAATGGAAAAACATCCTCAGTTAAGGATAAGTAAGTAAGTAAGTAAGTAAGTAAATAAATAAATAAATAAGTAATATAAAATCCTTTACTACAAGGCCCCCATGATTGGCCATTGGACACTTTGATTGCTACTCTGCCTTGGGTACTCTGATCTTCATAAAATTCTTCAAAAACAAAACACCATTATGCTCCTACTTCAAGGTCTTTGCACTTGCCATTACCACTTCCCAAAACCTTCCCCCAAATATTGGCATGGCTCACATAATCACACATTAATATTCTTGGATGAATGAAGGAATGAATGAGTGCATGTTTCTTTTGGGGCTCTTCTATACATTACCTCATTTACATTTAATGTTTTACATTTAATCATTTTAATATTTTAAAATTTTCATTTTATTTCTAACTGTAGGAGAGTGGGAAAACTAATTTCTTAAAATGGCTGGTGTTTGAATTTCTTTGAAGAACATAACTGTTTTGAAAAGTGCTTTATAAACTTGTTGAGTCAAAAATGTGTGGCATGGCTCAAGAGTTGGCAGAAGAGAAACAACAAAGGAATTAAACTGCTCTGCATTTGAAATTTGGAGCAATGGAAATACCAAAATAATAATGATAATGAGAATGATGATGATGATGATGATGGTAATGATGATAATAATAATAATAATAATAATTAGGAGGAACAAGAGGAGGAAAGGGGAAAATATATACAAGGGACAGGTGAGTAAATTTGGGATGTGTGACCAAGGATTTATGACTAATAGTTAAGCTTAAGTGGTTTGAAATTCTGTTATATAAATCACCCTAAAGTCTGCTACTTCCAAAAAGGTCTTTCGTCAGAGGAAGGTGTGTGTGTGTGTGTGTGTGTGTGTGTGTGTGTGTGTGTAGACAAGGAAACAGACTGCATTCTGTGTTCGGGACTCTGCAGTGTCAGGTAGAGGTAAAGTCAGTGCATATACAGTGGCATAACAAGGATGCAGTGCAGGTAGGACATAAACACCAAAACTGGCCCTGAGTGAATCCCTCCCCCCTGGAATTGACTAGAACTTTCCTGTAGATATTGGGGCCTGGGTCCATCTTCTTACCATACTTACTGGTAGAGAGGCCTCAGGGCCCTTTGTGCCACTTGACCAAACTTTCCTGTAAAGCCTCCTTTAATGCTAACCTTCTTCATTTCTTTTTTAAAAAAAATATCCCCCCTCAGTATTTGCTTTCATGCCTTCAGGTTTCTTTTATTTCCCTTAAAAAGAGAAGAAAGCTAAAGTTAATATGCCAAAACAGGTCTAAAAATGAACACATGAGAAATGTTCCTCATTGTAAACATATACAAGATGTCCCCCAAAGTGTACATGCACTTTAACAGCTGATAGCTCAATTTTGAAAATGAAATGAATTTTAATAAACACTGGCTTTACCATGATTCAAAGTGTGTGTATACATTTTTTGGAACACCCTACGTTCCTCCTATCTATATATAAAAAAACCCTAATATGGAAATAGACCAAACAGCAGAAGAACCAAACAACGGGTCACTATGATGTGCACTGGCCACCAGGGGGCGCGTGGGAACATGGCAGGTGTCAGCAGCAGGCTGCAGAGTGCAGAACATGGTGGGCATTGGTCATGGTTGGTTGGTGAGGCAGGTGAGCAAGGTTGCCAGACCAAGGAGGGGTGCTGGTTGCTCTCATTGGGGCTAGCCTCTGGTGGTTACTGCAAATTCTTTCTCCCACATACCCTGGTCCCAGCAGGTAGTTGCAAACGCTGCTGGCACCAGAGCCACCATTTACACTCATTGCCAGTGCCAGAACTGCCACTCACACCTGCTGCTGGTGCCTGGCACTGGCCCTGATCACTCGGTGTGGTCAGTGATTGTGATAGCCCCTGAGGGCTTCTCCCCTTCCCCTACTCCTGAGGGGCAATCAGGGCAGTAGTCACCACTCACACCCACTGTCGGCACTGGCCCTGTTCACACCCACTGCTGGTGCTGGCCCCAATCACTCTGTTCAGGCAGCGGGTAAGAGTGAAGCCAGCACTATTAACCTGTGGGAGGAGTGGCAGCAGAAGCAGGGCTGCTGCCAGACAGAGGACCTGAGGCTGCGATGGGAGAGGCCGGGCAAAGATAGGCCAAGACCTGTTCCTGTGCCCACTGCAGCCTCACAGCCCACAGTTTCTTTCAAGGTGCATGAGGTTGGGGTGTCCCTCAGCCCAGCCTGTACCCTCTCCAATCTGGGACCCCTTGAGGGATGCCTGACTGCCTGTTTAGGCCTGATCTCTCTCACAATCCAGGACTGCTGGCTCCAAACTGCTCACCTGCCTGCCTTCCTGATTGCCCCTAACTGCTTCTGCCTGCCAGCCTGGTCACCTGCTAACCACTCCCTGCCAGCCCGATTGATGCCTAACTTCTCCCCTGCTAGCCTATTTGCCCCCAACTTTCCTTCTCTGCTGGCTTGGTCACCCCTAACTGCCCTCCCCTGCAGGCTTGATTGCCCCCAACGGCCCTCCCTTGCTAGCTTAGTCCTCCCCAACTGCTCTCTCATGCAGGCCTACCCCCCATTTCCCTTCCTTGCAGCCCTGGTCATCCCCACTTCTCTCCTCTGCTGACCTGGTCATCCCTAATTGCCCTCCCCTGCAGGCTTGATCACCCCCAACTGTCCCCTCTTGCAGGCATAGTCCCTTCCAACTGCCCTTCCCTGCTGGCCATCTTGTGGTTGCCATCTTGTATCCACATGGGGACAGCCATCTTTGACCATATGAGGAAACTATCTTGTGTGTTAGAGTGATGGTCAAT
Source organism: Antrozous pallidus (assembly GCA_027563665.1). NCBI lineage: Eukaryota > Metazoa > Chordata > Mammalia > Chiroptera > Vespertilionidae > Antrozous > Antrozous pallidus. Next base: position 58,249,869 of record CM050517.1, read on the forward strand.
CTGCATATTTCTCTTTTATTAGATAGGATAGAGGCCTGGTGCATGGGTGGGGGCTGGCTGGTTTGCCCTGAAGGGTGTTCCGGATCAGAGTGGGAATTCCCTTGGGGTGGGTGGCGGCCTGGGAGAGGGGCCTATGGTGGTTTTCAGGTCAGCCATGCCCCTTGGTGACCCAAGTGGAGGCCCTGATATCTGGGATTTATTTATGTTCTACAATTGAAACTTTGTAGACTGGAGCAGAGCCAAGCCTCCTGTTTGCTTGGTGGTGGCAATCATTTCTGTTGGGATTTATTTATCTTCTATAATTGAAACTTTGTAGCCTTAAGTGGAGGCCTGGGCCCTCCAGGGTGTGTGGAAAGCTTGGCTTCCTCCATTGCTGGGGAAAATCAAGCCTCCCTCCTGCTCACTCCCTGGCTGCAGCCATCTTAGTTGGGGTTAATTTACATACTCTCTCCTGATTGGCTTGGGGGTGTGGCTTGTGTGTTTGGCTTGTGTGTGTAGCAGAGTGATGGTTAATTTGAATATTACTGTTTTATTAGATAGAATGAACAAAACGATAGATACAGAGGCAGTAAAACATCAAACAGACTGTCAAATTACAGTGGGAAGGCTGGGGAGTGTCGGGGATAGGGGAAGAGATCAACTGAAGGACTTGTATGCATACATATAAGCACAACCAACGGACACAAGACACTGGGGGCCTGTGGGATGAAGGAATGCAACAGGCGATAGGGGAGGCTGGGGGAAGGTCAATGGGGAAAAAAGGAGATATATATACTACTATGTATAAGACTTTAAACAATAAAAAAAGAAAACAATAAAAAATATACTTTGCCAGTTTACATGTAACTCTTAGAGTCCTCTAATTATTAGATCTTCTTCTAATTATAAGTTCAAAGAATTATTCTGATAAAAATTAGGAGGTGCAAACACTATAATTTTTTTGCTACTCAATCCATAACAATATTTTCCAACTAGTATCTTCCTATCAGCTGCACTGAAAAATTGTGGATAAATCAAACCTCATTGCAGCAAACTCCAAGTTAGTGTCCAAAACCTTTATGCAGAAATATAGTAGGAAACATTATTTGAAACTACTATATCATTGTCTAGAGTTCAAAAATCTATTTTGAAACAAGATTCAATTTTTATGTAAAATAATTTGATAACCCAATAGGTTTTGTTAAATTCAGTTGATTCATCACACATCTCAGAATTAGATAGTATGTATACACCATGACTGTGATGCTGTTTTAAAATACATAATGCAACTTGCAGATCTGTGAAGATGGTCTAAAAGAGAACTTCTTGCCCTGGCACTGATCGTGCTGTTGATTAGCTGCTCCACTGAGCTCAGGAAAGCCACGAATTAATGGGGTCCCCAGAGTTTCAGGAAGATTGCAGCTGCGACTGACCTGGGTTCTGGCAGTGCCAGGCTGTGCCCTGTGGGAACTGATGCCACCTGTGCTGACTCCTCTGGCATTTTGGAAATGAAAAGCAGTTGGGGGCTGAGGAAAGAAGGGTTGGGTTAGAGAACAGCCCCTACCTTAGTCAATGCAGCTAAGGGATTTTCTCTAGCTCCTTTCTTAAAATGATTCATTTTCATGACCTCGGCTCCCCTCTGCCATCTGTTGACCTTTCTCTTTTGCCCCCTTTTATATAGTCCTCCAATTCAAGAAATAAAACATTTAGAACAATACTACTGTCTCCGCTTTCATTGAACTTTACACTTCAACATAATGGGAATGCTACCAATTAGGATAACTAAACCAAAGTGATTTTTTTCAATTGCATTTATTCTGTAATTGGATTCTTCCCTGATCTGATGTTGTACTAGAACTTTCTGCCCATTAAATAAGATCATATTCAATCACCAAATTATGTTATATGGTCATGAAAACCAGCATACTTATTTTCACAGGCAAGCTCTCAAAGATCCAAAAACTTAACTTGGCTAACTCATATCTTTTTAACAAATATTTGTTGATTTGTTTTAAACAGAGGTGAATGAGGAAATGCAAATGGTCTTTTACTTATTGTTACCATCTGTAACCTATTTATTTTCTGACCAAGAGAAATACAAAGAGGGAAAACACATTCTTTTGCCCATTATTTGAGGGGCAAAATACATTATTAGTTTATTATTAATTTTATTATTTCCAAAGAAAAAGACTTGAGTCATATCACACAAATACTAGTACATTTATACTCTTAAATAGACATTAGTAGGAACAAAAGAAAACTCCATAATCCATAGACTGAAAATCTTGCAATTATACTAGTAAGTTCAAAAAAAATTTTGTGAAAATTAGAAGCATGAGCTATATTATTTTTGCTGCCCAGCTTTAATTCTGTTAGGGACATAAGGAGGAGCAGTCACACACATAAAAATGGGCACTTTGTTTTATTTTGAACATATGAATATTTTAATTTTTTCTTTTTAAATAAATCCTTATTGTTCACTGTCTTCATCCATAGGTGTAAGATTTAAGTCTCTTCGCACACTCCCCCATACCCTTTTCTCCCAAGAATTGTCAGTTCACTCCCTTTCTATGCCCCTGATTCTATAATATTCACCAGTTTATTCTGTTCATCAGATTTTTTATTCACTTGATTTTTAGACTCACTTGTTGATAGATATGTATTTATTGTTCATAATTTTTATCTTTACCTTTTTCTTTTTCTTCTTCTTCTTCTTAAAGAGTACCTTTGAGCATTTCATATAATACTGGTTTGGTATTGATGAACTCCTTTAGCTTTTTCTTATCTGTGAAGCTCTTTATCTGACCTTCAATTCTGAATGATAGCTTTGCTGGGTAGAATAATCTTGGTTGTAGTTCTTGCTACTCATCACTTTGAATAGTTCTTGCCACTCCCATCTGGCCTGCATAGTTTCTGTTGAGAAATCAGCTGACAATTCTATGGGTGGTCCCTTGTAGGTAACTGTTTTTATCTTGCTGCTTTTAATATTCTATCTTTGTCTTTTGCTCTTGGAATTTTAATTGTGAGTGTCTTGGTGTGGTCCTCTTTGGATTCCTTTTGTTTGGGGTTCTGTGTGCTTTCTGGACTTTTAAGTCTATTTCTTTCACCAGGTAGGGGAAGTTTTTAGTCACTATTTCTTCAAATAAGTTTTCAGTATCTTCCTCTCTCTCTTCATCTAGCACCCCCATAATTCTGATGTTGGTACACTTGAAGTTGTCCCAGAGGATCCTTACACTATCTTCATATTTTTGGTTTTTTTTTTCTTTTTTGGTTGGGTGTTTTTTGCTTCTGAGTATTTCAAATCTTTGACTTGATTCTTGTGATCCTCTAGTTTGCTGTTGGGTCTCTGTATATTATTTTTTATTTCAGTCAGTGTAGGCTTTACTTCTAGTTGGTCCCTTTTCATATCCTTGAGGGTCTCACTAAACTTATTGGCCCTTTCTAGAAAATTCTTGAAAACCCTTATTATGGTGGTTTTGAACTATATATTCAGTAGTTTGTTTTCTTCCATTTCTTTCATTTGTGACCTGTTTCTTTGTCTCTGCAATTAGGCTGCTTCCCTGAGTTGATAGTGTCTTTGTGTGTGAGGTGTCCTATAGGGCCCAGTGGCTCAGCCTCTCCAGTTACCGGAGGTGAACACTCTTGGTACACCCCTTTGTGGACTGTGTGCACAGTCTTGTTGTAGTTAAGCCTTGATTGTTGTTGGTATCACTGGGAGGAATTGATCTCCAGGCCAATTGGCTGTGAGGATCAGCTTTGTCTACACTGGGAGAACTTCTGTGCTGGAAACACCTTATGAGACAAGATTTGCTTCAATGAGACTTTGGTGTTCACTTAGTCTGCCTCTGAGTGTGTCCCTTACAGATCTGAGGAGTTGTAATCTGGATGGTCCCACTCTGAGCCCTGGGTACACTGGCTCTTGGATTTCCAAGGAGGTGCTAATTTAGCCTCTGCCTGAAGCCAAGCAGCAGGAGTTAGGAAGAGATCTGTAGATTCTTCTTCTTGGTGCCCAGATGACCCCCAGCTGTGAAGCAATGCAAGCTGCTGCAGGGCCTTGGGCCTTCTTTTGGATGTTCTGGGTCTCACTGACTCAGCTGCAGCTTGTTAGGTAAGTTTAGAATTTAAAGAGCCCATTCACATGCAAAGCCTCTGTGCTCAGCGTGGATGGGGCAGTCTCAGGGCAGAGCAAACAGCAATGGCTTCCTGTCAGCCCTGCCCTAATAGACCCCCAGGTCTCAGTGTCCTGTGGTAATTTCTTCAAGCACCTCTGAGCGAAAGCTGCCCTCAAGTTTTTCCCACTGCCAGGCAGTCCAATTTTTCTCTGTGTGAATCTGGGTCCCCAGAGTCTCACCCAGAACTGGTGTTCAGAGAAGTAGGAAGTTTTTGTCTCCCTCACAATTGAGAAAGCCAGCTGCATACTCAGTTGTTAGCCTTTTCAGCACATGTGCCTCCATACTGCTGCCTTTTGCAGCGCCTGTGAGTCTCAGTGTGCTTTTCTCTCTCCTTCTAGTTGTAGAATTTCCACTCAGTCTGCCTTCCTGTGGTTCTGGATGATGTCTGTTTTGTCTTTTAGTTGTAGTTTTGAAATTGTTGTGAGAGGCAGCAGTTTAGGTGTTTACCTATGCCACCATTTGGTTTCTCCACTTTGTTTTGTTTTTGAAATGTTTTAAAATAATGAGAGAGAGGAGAATATATAAATTTAAAATATGATACTGGACTTAAATTTTTAGTTAGTATTTTCTCCAAGACTTCACTGCTACTTGGAAAGTCAACGAGTAACAACAAATTTCCCAGGCACCCTGAGAGTTTCCCTACAATATCAAACCAATGGGTATTTAAAAGGAGAAATTTAATCCACATGTCTTGATTAACTAAGAGTTAAATAATAATTTATAAGAGCCATTTTATATCCAAAATGTCTTGTAAGATTTTTATAAGCATTGTTTCTTTGAAGCAAAACAGTCTATTATTATAAAGAGTAAACAAAACCTAAGGGCATATCTACTTTAACAGAAGACACACGCACACACCACAAATGAACAGAAACCAAGGCAAAAAAAGGCAAAAGCGATTCAATAGCATGATGAAAATGTTTAACTATTGAACTCTCTCAAATTGTGCAGAGCATTTCAAAAGGAGATGGTATGCCATGTGAAAACTGTGCATATTGACAATTCTCTAAGTTTTGGCCAAGTATAGCTTGTTGGCCAATCACATCTCATCCACTCAGATTTTATTTGAAACAAAAAGCGAAACTGTTAAATGCAGACAGCTGCTATGACTGACTCACCCCAAACAAATATAGTACTCTTCTCCTCAGACCTTGCTATGACCTTAGACCCATAGGGATAAAATTAAAATTTCAGATAGAGAGCTAAATTTAAATTTCCTCCATAGTTATTTAGAAAAAATAGAGTTCATCTTTTCTTTAAACTACATGAAACAAAGTAGGAAGCATTAACTTCACTGAGCATGAGACTTCACAGTCGATGGGCCTAACCAACTCTAAAATGTCATAATCTTCCTGTAAGCAGTTTACAAGTGGGAGGAACACCTTATAGTTTGTCCCATAAGTGAACCTGGGCAAAGAAACAAATGCAGGCATATAAATTATACAAGCCAGCTGAATCTTTTCAAATATACAGTCTATGACTGCCAAAGGTTTTTAAGACTCAACATTTAGAATCCTTTTGGGTAAAGAGTAAATGTTAAACTTAACACTAAATGTCCCTATATTTAAAAAATAATGTATACAAAGAGATGTTTTAACACCAAAATTTTTACTTCATATGCTGAAAGTATTTTCAAATTCCTTAGAAATCTCAAAATATTACTTTCAAAAATTGTTATTTGAATAAAATTTTTCTAATTCTTATTTACTCTAGAAAAGTTATAAGATACAAATAAATTTAAATAAATTCAAATCACCTTACTTAGAAATAAATTCAGATAATAACCTAGTCACTAATTTAACTACTTCCTTCTGACAATCATTACTAATATACGTATACAAACATATATATGTCTAGGCTCTTTTCCATGCATATTTATAAATATAGGTTTTCTTATAAGAATAAGATGCTACTTAAATGTTGTAAATATTTTTTTCATTTATTTTATAGTCTTTCAATAAATATTGATGGGTGATATCTATTATAAGTCAGGAAGTATGCTGCATAATCAGGCAGAGAAGAGTAAATAAAACAGATATAAAAACTATACTGTTGTTGCTTAGAGATGGACACACACACACACACACACACACACACCCCATCACACTCATACATGGAAAAATCAATGCACTAATTACAAATTGAACTAACTAGTTATACAGAATCAACAAAGAACTCAGGAGGGAAATGCAGGATAGGGTGAAAATGATAAAGAGATCTCTATTTCAAAAGAGGTAATCAGGTTAACAGAACTGTGAGTGATATTATATTGTAAACATATTTCCATATCAATAAACATAATTTTACAATACCATTCTTAATGTTGCCTAGTAACTCATAAAGTTGTAAAACATTATCTAGTATTAAGATATCTCTGACTGGTTCATCTTTGTAAACAAATTTTACATACTTGTCTGATCCTTTCATTAAGGCAAATTAGTTATGCTACAGCATCAACGTTGTCTTACTATAAATTAGGTGTACAAAACAAAATTAACCTTTTTCTTTCTCACTTATGTTAATTTTCATAGCTTTTTTAGAATCTCTACTCCCACTCAACAGTTGAAAAATCTTAAATTAGTGAATTGAAGATGACCTAGTAACTAGTTTAACTCAGGCCTTCTCAAGCATAAATACATTAATTTAAAAACCAAACCGGCTATATAGTCAACCTCTATTCTCTTGAGGTTTTTAAACTTGCTCTCCTCCTTCCCAAGGTGGCATCTGGGTACAGCATGGCTTGTGATACTCCATGGGGCAAGGTCTTCCTCCAATTGGCATCTGGGCACCAGCCTGCAGCTGTGCATTCCCATCTGCAGCGTCTGCAGTGAATAAAACCCCTGATCTCTTCTTTCACCTGGGTCACCCTGTGACAGGTTTGGGAGTTTGTCCACACTCCCCTGTCAGAATGCTAGTGCTCACCTTCTGAGTTCACCTTGGGGTTGTCCTTTTGCCAGCTATTGCCATGCTGCCTTGGCAGATGCATGCCTTTACTTCTCAGTTATGCCCATGTTTTTCCCTGTGCCTGGGACAACCTGGGGCTCATTGCCAGCTATGTGCAACCCATGGAGACTTGACCCCTTTCTGTTTTAAGGAGCTATGTTGCCATTTCTACAATCCCGTTGGCCTGGGACACTCTGCTAGTCTCCTGAAAGGTAGCACATTAAAAAAGAGCATATGCTTTGGCTTCTATTCAAAATACCCCCTTTCTGTGCCGTTTGGCCTGAAGGGTGGAAACAAGCACATTCACATTGGACTCCTTCCCTTTCCTCCCATTCTCTAGGGCTTCTCTTCTGTAGCCCCAGGAAAGAATTAGATAATATTCTAGAATTTTTTCCTGCTTTATCATCTGTTCTGTGGTCAGAACTTTAAGCTGTGACTCATTGCAAAGTACAAACTTTTTCCATTTATCATTAAAGTCTGGCTTTTGAGAATCAAAAGTACTTGTTTATAGGCTATCAATTCACAAGGGATTAAATAGCCTCTGTTTTGAAATTTAAGTCAGGCAATGATTCCCTTGTTCTTGGCAGTTCCCGGTCCCACTTCCACATAGCAATATTATTCCACCTATCTATTGGGTGAGGCAGCTGCTAAGTAACTCTAAAAAGGGAATTGCCACATAACACGTTAGTTTGATGTCTCAAAAATGGATCCCTGATATCACTAGAAGTGAATTTGTTGAGTCAAAGAAAATGTGGTTTATCTATTTCTTATAAGCTTGCAGGCATTTTAGTTCTAATCATTTCCATACTAATATTAGCCATTATTCCTTAAAGACCTTTAATACATGTTACTAAATTATCCTCCAAAAGCATATGGTGAATGTCCTTTTAAAACCTCCAAGCATGTTAATATAAAATACAGTTATTAATATGATTTAATATTTATCAAATTGATAAATAACAAACAGTGCCTTATTGATTTAATTACTAAAACAATAAACAAATTTGATAGTTATAATCATTCATTCACTGAATAAATATGAGTAAAGCTTCATATATGTGTTAGGCAGTGGGAAAAACCCACAAGACACGACTCTGCAACTCTTATATTCAAGAGGCTCACAGTCTAACGGGACACAGCTTGTAAATAATTACTTCTGGGCTTCAACATGAAGAATGGGGAATAACACATTAAATGATCTTTAAAGTTCTTGAGACCAAGCTGATATTTCAATATTTTAAAAGCTTTCTTTTTAGAGAGAGAGAGAGAGAGAGAGAGAGAGAGAGAGAGAAAAGCTCTCCTTATTAAAATTTTACAAAGCCAACTAACAAGTATAGAAAAAAATGACAGAAAGTGATAATTTTACTAGCACTATGAAAATAATTTATTCAGTTAGCATCTTTCTTGGATGCCAGAATTAATTATTGGATGAATGGCATGTTGGGAGCAATTTTTGGAGTAATTAAGTTGAGAGAAACTATCTTACTAGATTATCAAATTTAACACAATTAAAGGAAAACTAACACCATGTGTTAATCTTTATGTGATTCAATAAGAAACATGCAATATCAACTGTGTAATATTCTTGCCAAAACGTTTATCCTAAATTACTCATAAAGAAACATTTAAGTCAGACAAATTCACATGAGGGACATTCTGAAAACAACTGTCCAGGTTCTGAAAGAAAATGTCAACACAAAAAGCTTCTCTTTATGTTCCACTTACCCCCAGAAAAGACTAGGAAACTATTCTAGGATAAAAGAGACAAAAGAGATATAATAACGAGATACAACAAATGACTGTTGATTGGACCCTGAATCAAATAAAAATACACAAAAGGTATAATTTTCTTTATATACCTTTAGGCAGTGGGGGAATATTTGAAAGGGATTATCATAGTGGATAACAGTGTCAACAGTAAATTTTCTAATTGTGGGTGTGAAGGAGTAAGTCTTTCTCATTAGGAGATGAATGTTGATGTATCTTGGGGTGAAACATATTGATGTTTGCAAATAATTCAAATGTGGGGAGGCAGAGAGTGAGGGGGGAGAGAAAGCAAATATGGCAAAGTTCTAACAATCCATGAACCTAGGGAAGGGGTATACAGTTATCCATTGTACTATTTGGCAACGTTTCCATAGGCCTTAATTATTTTGAAATAAATAACTGAATTTTTTTTTCATGATTACCCAAAAAAGTACCATGAGAAGGCAGCAGTAATGAATAGTGGAGTCACAAGAAACAGAGACACCCTTCTCTCTTTTTTCTCCAGGCATACTCTGTCACTTGGGGACAGTACCCCATCCTGTGGCTTAAATGCCATCTGATGCTAAAAACTGCCAAATTTACCATATGTCCCTAGTTCTATCTTCCTCATGAGCTTTTCACTGCTGACTCTCCATTGTCTGGTACCTAGTAGGTCCTCAATAAATGTTTGAGAATGAATCAATGTCATAGAGTAGGAGGTTCTTCCAATATGTTTTTCAAAATGAGCAGATCTGAGTAATAAGGTAAATGGAAATGTGTCCTGACACATCTTTGAGCAGTCTTGCTCCAATGCTTTTTGGTCTGTAGTATAGACTCTATATAGTGCACTAGTTGATGGGGGGAATGCAGGCTGGTGCAGCCACTGTGGAAAACAGTATGGAGATTTCTCAAAAAATTAAAAATGGAATTCCCATTAGACCCAGTAATCCCACTTCTGAGAATACATGCCAAGAAACCAGAAACACCAATCAGAAAGGATATATGCATCCCTATGTTCATAACAGCACAATTTACAATAGTTAAGATTTGGAAACAGCCTAAGTGCCCATCAGCAGATGAGTGGATTAAGAAACAGTGGTACATCTACACAATGGAATACTATCCTATATAATAAAAGAGAAATATGCAAATGTGACCATACCTTAGCTCCTGATTGGCTATGTTACCAGCCAATCAGGAGCAGGGGCGGGGCCAAGTGGCACGAGTGCCGAGCCCCCGGAGGTGGAGATGAAATAGGGGTGGCAGTGAGTGCCCAGCCCCCAGGTGCTGTGAGGGGGAGCAGTGGCAAGCACCCAGCCCCCAGGGCCAGGTGATCGCAGGCAGCTGGGGCTGAGCTGAGCAGGGTGAGGCTGGGGGTGAGCCATCAGTTGGACATCCCTTGAGGACTCCCAGTATGTGAGAGGGGGCAGGTTGAGTTGAGGGACCACCCACCCCCACCTCATGAATTTCATGCACCAGGCCCCTAGTGCTACTATAAAAAAGAAGAAACTCTTACCATTTGCAACAGTATGGATGGACCTGGAGAGTATTATGCTAAGCGAAATGAGTCAGTCAGAGAAAGATAAATACCACATGATCTCACTCATATGTGGGATATAATGAACAATATAAATTGATGAAGAAAAATAGATCCAGAAATTAAGAAACACTGAACAGACCATCTAACCTCAGAGAGAAGGCAAGTGAAGGGGGTTAAGAGATCAACCACAGGACTTGTAGGCAGCATATTAGCATAACCAATGGACACAGACACTGCAGCTGTGGGGGCTTGTCCTGAGGGTGGGAGTGGTAGTGGGGGCGTCAATTGAGGATAAAGGAGACATATGCAATACTTTAAACAAACAAACAAAAAAGGAATGATCATTTGTCAAAGCAGAATAAAGATGACAAGTCCGGAATAAAAGTTTAAATTTTTTTTCAGCACACACAGTACATTTCTAGCTCTCCAGAGACCCACTGCACTGACTGCGCCTGTGGATATGGTGGAGATTAGATTGTAGAGCCTAGAGCTGGAGCAAAAATGTAATGTTGACACTGCCTGGGGTATTACAGATTGTTCTAAGGAGTCCTGCCTTAGTAGGTGAAGGCAAGAACCAAAACGAAGAGGTCGTAAGAACAGATCCTTATAGCACATTCCCAGCTCTGTAACCTTCCTTTATATTCCTCCCTTGCATATTTTTCTTCCTAAGAAATTTTGTTAAACTGAGGAAACATTGTTAGCACCTATAGTTCGCATCATTTAGTTTCCCACATTTTTGGTCTCCAGATTTATAAATATTTCATAACTGTTTCTGAGTGCCTACTCTGGGCCAGGGACTATTGTAGAGTGAAGAGTTGAAACAGACAATAATAACAAGCCAGCAAATTAGCATGCAATAATTTCATAGATGAAATTATGCAGAAGAAGTGAGACTCTAATCAAACTCTTAAGTGTTCATCAATAGTTAAATGGGCAAAGAAGATGTGTTGCACATACACACACACATACACACACACACACACACACACACACACACACACAGAAATAATATTCAGCCATGAGGAAAAAGAAAATCTTACCATTTGCAACAACATGGGTGGAATTGAAGGGAATTATGCTAAGAGAAACAACCCAGACAGAAAGAGAAATACCATATGTGGAATTTAAAAAGAAATTCAACTCATAGAGACAAAGAGTAGAAAAGTGGTTGTCAGGGGTGGAGTACATAGGGTGAGGTTGGTAAAAATGTAGAAACTTTTAACTACAAGATAATTAAGGCCCGAGGATCTAACCCAAAGCATGGTGACTATAACTGACAACACTGTAATTGAAAGTGTTACAAGAGTAGAACTTGAATGTTCTCACACACAAAAAAGATAAATATGTGAAGTAATGGATGGGCTAATTAGCTAGATGGTGGAAGTCCTATCATAATATATATGCATATCAAATCACCACAATGTATACTTTAAATATCTTACAATTTTATCTTAATGAAGTTGAAGAATAAAAAAATAATGTGAGGCACATTATGACTTACTCAAAATTCTCTAGTAAAGAGTGAAGCAGTTGTGTTTGAGGAAGTGTGGGCCAAAGAAGCAAAATTCAGCACTTCCCTAAAGGTGGGCTTTTGCAGACAACTCCTACTGAAAATCATACTCAGGGGCGAGGGTGATTAGTGATTCATAATAATAAGTAGGGTTTTAATGGAAATTGAGTATTAAAATATTTAATAGCACTTGAAACTCCCTTTGTAAAATTCTCACCTTTAGATGTTCCATAAATTAAAGATGTTAAGGATACTCCCTTGAATAACTCAAGTTATTATGATGGTATAACTCAAGTTATATTTCATGCTAATTTTAGGTACTTTTTAATCATAGCAGGCAATTTGGAAATTTTTTATATCAGTGAGAATGCTTGAGTAAATCACTCATGGGAATTAATATGTCACAGGAGAGACACAGACCCTTGATATAACAGGATAAAGGGGCAAGGCATTCTCAGTGAAAGGCATCCAAGAAGCAATCCAGAAAGCTCTGTATGCACACTTCTCACTGGGACGTAAACCTTTCATGGACATGTAACTGTGTAATCTCTGTCTAGCCACTCCAAACAGCCATAGAGGATTATTAGCCAATTCAAAATGCATCTGAACTTGTAGTTAAATTTTTCAAGATGCACTTTTAAAATTCACCTTTGTCATGGACAGAAGAAAGAGAAGTAATAGCTGTTTATGGCACCATTTAATAGAGATTTTTTGTCACTGATTAGAGAGGAAGAAAAAAAAATGATCACAAGTCAAAAGAGAATAAGGAGATAAATCCTAAGCAAGATATAAAAAATAACTCAGCCTTGATTTGACATCTTGATTTTGTCATTAGAACCTATGACTGGGTGCCCATATTCTGCTTGAGGAAACATAGTTAAATACTGGCAACCAAGATAATTTGATTTTCCCATCACTGTAACTTCTAGACCATATCTAATGCAGGAGGCCTGGGTTACTGCTACTGCTATTACTACTACTACTACTACTACCACCACCAATAATGTGTTCAAAATATTTTTGTAAATAATCTACCCCCCAAATTCTCCAAAATAGAAAAAGTGGTATATAAGATGATCAAGTCTATGGATTTACTGTCCATGCTGCTACTTCTCACATTATCAGCAGACATTACTAATTACTCTTTCTCACTAAGCATAGATCCCACTCAGAGACTTTTTCACTTTCGGTGGATATGTATATCATAGTTGGCATAACAAGAACAAAGGCATATTTGCTATCCCTGACATAATATAACCCATCCTTTTACAGATAAAGAACTGTTTGCAAAATGACTCCATAGCAAATTAGTGGCAGAGTTAGGACAATAATACGACTCATCTCCCCAGTCTCAGCTATTTCTATTGCCCCACATGTCATCTGCTATAAAATACCACCCAAATGACAGAATTTAAAAAGCTCACAATAATTTTTAAATTTCATTATTCGGAAAGCTATTGTAATAAAGATACTTTGGCCCAATATATTTACTAGCTCATCTGGCCACCATTCTTTGCACAGCAAGTATAATCAGTTGTCTCTGGGGGGCAGAGGGAGATTTCAGCAGTTGCTGAAATACATGCATTTATAAAGACTGCTAGCATGTTCGCATCCTACAAAAATGCACACAATCAATCTCAAAACATCACCAGCCCTTCAACTAGAAGGATTCTAACTACATGTGAGGGGTAACTGATCAAAGTCAGCTAAGACTAATAAACATGAAAAAACAGAGCCAGAGAGAAAGACAGATGCCGATGAGTACTTCTTACCATTTAAGACGACTTATAACTCTAACCAGTCTGCTAAAAACAGACAATGGACTGATTGCTATTGTTTTACTGATTAACGATTCTCTCTCTGCTTTTTCCCCAAAGGCACCCAGACAAACTTTGCTAAGTAAATATTGACACCTGTAAACCAAGCTGGCTAATGCCTTTGGCTCTCCAGCTATCTTTCCCATCTGCTGCCTGAGAATTTTAAGCAATGTATTTTGGGACTCTTGCTCTCTTTCCATTGTAAACTGTAAAAAATGTTACCCAAGAAGCTAATCCGAAAGCCACATGGCCCTAGAAGAGCCTATAGTAAGTAAAGGGAAATGTAGCCTAATATGTAAAATGCGTCTCCCACTGGCCTCCTCGGCCACCCCGTCTTTAGTTAACAGCATGCCAGGGTAATCTGCTTAGTTACCAAGTGAGGCTTTCTTCTCTCTTCCCTATGAGATCACCCAGACCACGATCAAAGCCCAAACACACTCTCTGCCAGCTCTATTGTTCCCCAGAGTGGGATTAATGGCTAATTATGTCAGGTCACTCATCCAGATGGCCTCTCAGATGTCCCTTTGTCATTGTCTGACCTTCCATATGCCCCTTTGACCTTGAGGTTTATTTCCATGGAAACATGAAGCCTCAGTTTCCTTGCTGAGATTGCCAAGAACTGGCCAAAAGGAGGGATATGGGATAATCTACCCACACTTTGTATTCTGCTTCCATCTCATGCCTTGTTAAATCCAATGAATAGATAAAAAATGCTATCTGGTCCCAGCTGAGTGATGACCATGGTCATGATTCTATGTTACATGCTATGTTTTTTAAATTAGCAGACAGCTTTGTACATGGAAACGTGCATTCAATTTGCAGAACATCAATCGCCATAATGTGAGCTTTTTATCTCATTAATGTTAAGCAAGGGTAATAGAATGGAATTACAAAATATCACTGTGAAAGGAATACAATTCAGGGAATTATAGATATCCCCCGTTAAAGCCCTAGAGATGTTTGGATAAGTCAACTTGTTCAGTTTCATAAATTAAAGATTCTTTACTTGCTACCTTTTCTGGGATTTAAATTCTAGCCTCAGATGTTGATCTTAATCTGGAGAAGGATTTTAAAGTGGTTAGTAAAATAGACACATTTCCTCAAAACTACCAAATAAGTAAATAAAAATAGGAAACTGACTCATGAACTCAATTAAATAAAAGAGGTTGAATATGTATTTGCTGGGATGAAATGTATTTCCCTTTACACTTTAAAGAAGACTAAAGAATAATTCAAATATCTGAACACTCCTGAGTTCATCCAAGAATGAAATGTCTCCCTGCTCTGCACATGAATTCATACAAGCACAGGGTCCTCGTGGGGAATGCAAGCAGAGTGGGAAGTACTCACATGTGCCCAAGTTTCCGGGCAGAGTGCAGCCTATGAATCGTCCCTCACTGGTGGTCAGCAAGCTGCAGATTCCAGCTGAGAAGTCTCAATTTATTGAAGAAGAAAATCATAGAGCTAGGTAAAAGGAAAGATTTTCTTTTTGTATTATTTTTGATGGAACATTTTGCCTTCTGAATCCAGAAAAAGAGACTTGGGTCAAAAGGAAGACCTCCCCTTGGTTAATGCCAAGCAATCCCCTCCACTCCCCTCCCCCTCTTCCAGGGCTCTAAGGCCCTTTGGAAGCAGCAAGGGTGCCTTGCTCATTGTACTGTCAGAATCTCTAGGATTCCCAGTGCCCAGCACAGTACCTGGCATGACCGAGGTTTCTACACTTTGCTGAATGCATGAATGAAGAATGAATGTTAGTGCCAGCCTGTGTGTGCCAAAGTCCTTGAAAACGTTGTTTTCATCAGTAATAATCATGAATTGTTTATTTATAAAAGCATCCTGTGTATGCAAATTCAGCCTCAAGGAACACAAATTCAACATACAACAAAAAAATATTTTCCTTCCATTAAAAAGAGAACAGTAGGTTTCCACAAGTGTAAAATGACAGCATGTACCTAATCGTTTGAGATGTGGCCAGAGAACTCCTGCCATGTTTCAGTGTTCTAGGCCTTTTGTTATGGCTCCATTCCACACGCGATACTCATTACATCTTTTGGGTTTGCCATCACCACTCCAAGACAGAAATTCTCTTCCTTCTCAGAATAGCATTGCTCAGAGACATGGCAAACTGATAGCCCATACTGTGGGTATGGAGGGGTGACAGGTGACCTGTCAACAGTGGAAGCTATAAATCTGCTACCTTCCAGGTTATGCAACAGTGTAATTTAGTGGTTTTTATTATTTCCATTTGTGGAAGAGAGATTTTTTTCCTAGGAATATATCTATTTAAATCATTTTTTTTAATTTCTAAGAAATGCTTTGTCATTCATAAGACTTACAGACTTTACCGGTCATAGACTTAATCATCTTAATTAGCAACATATCCCAAATGCTGACATTCTAACTCAGTAGAAATATGACTCGAACATAAATTCAAATCTTTCATTAACTGAGGATCATCTTAACAGCATTTGACACTTGTCTAGATTCCAGTTTCCTCATCTGCAGATCATACTAATGTGCCCTGTTAAGTCCTTGTAATAGCTAGGAGTTGAAATAATTCTCCTGCATTGGCGAATTCTCACATACTGAAACGAAAATCTCAGGGTTGCCTGAAAGATTCAGGAGAATCATGAATACTGATTGCATCAAAGAGGAAATTGCTGTCTCAAAGAACAGGGACCTGGAGGCCAGTGTCTTTCACATACTGCTTTTTTCTATTTTTATGATCCTTGTAAATTGCCTTATAAGTTGTTTACATCAGTGAAAAATTATCTACAGTGTCTGCAGTGTGCCAAGTCCTAGCTTAGTTTCTGAAGGTGCAATCATAATGGCCTCGACTTCCTTTTAGTAGAAAGACTGAGGAGTCAACCTAGGGTGCTTTGGGAAAGCACAGGCCAACTTCCTGGAGGAGGTGTTATCTAAGTTGATCTTGAAATAAGGGAAGACCCAGAAAGTCAGGGAAGAATGAAGAAAAGTATTCACATAAAAGGAGAAATGCTTCCAAGTCCTATAGGTAAAGGTGGACAGGACAAATTCAGAGATTTGCAAGTAATTCAGTATGATTGAGGTACAGGGGTGAGGCTGGAGAGACAAGCAGGAACCAATAGATCAGTAAGTTGATTACATACACAATAGCTAGAAAGGCTTCATTTTCCATGTTAGAGTATCTAGAAACCCAAGGGATCCAAGCAGGCAATGCTATGAGACTCAGGGTGAAATTTGTGGTCAGGTGGCAGTGTCTCAGAGTCCTGGTTGGAGTTCAAGGGAAGCATTCCAGTCCAAAGAAAGGGATGCCCAAGGTAACCAGGGCACCAGTCCTAGGCAGAAATGGGTCACTGGGAACAAGTAGGTAAAATTATCACAAAGGTACTGGTTATAGGGACAAGGGAGAAACTCAGAACTCTTTTGTGTCTTTTGGACAAGCATTGGAAGTAACTGGGAGCTGAGTTTCAAAGTGTTGCATTAGAGTTTCTTATTTCTCCCCTTTTTAGAGAGAGGAACTGGGTAGAGCTGGAGGGTATGTCACCAGTCTTTACAAGTCAGGTAAAGAGACCCAGGCTGCAAAAGGAGAGAGGCAACGGCAGGAACTCGGTAGGTGCCTCTCTTACAGCAATGTAGACAATGAATTTAGAGTTGATTAAATATGTGACTTGGAGAAAATTTCCTAATAATCTCATTGAGCCTCAATTTCCACACCTATAAAATGGGAATAATAATGCTTTCCTTGTTGGATTGTTGTGTGCATGCAAAATAATAGAAGCAAAGTGCCTGGCATCTAGAAGGCACTTCATGGTGGTAGTTAATAAGTCAGTTGGCCCTTGAACAACATGGGTTTGAATATTGTAGATCCACTTACATGTGGGTTTTTTCAATAAATATTATAAATGTGTTTTCCCTTTCTTATAATTTTCTTAGTAACATTTTCTTCTCTCTTACTTAACTATAAGAATACAGTATAAAATACATATACAAAATATGTGTTAATCAACTGTTTATATTATTGATAGGCTATTAGGAAAGTTTTGGGGGAATTGGAAGTTATACATGGAATTTTGTGCAAGGGATTGGCATCCCTTAACCCCTATGTTGTTCAAGGGTCAACTGTGGTAGCTTTTATTAAGAGTGTGACTGATTATGTGGGAGATATGAAATAGCCATCACAGAGAATAACTAACAATTATCTTCACATCCTTTTATTTGCATCTGTTTTGTAATATTTTCATTCTACTTTATACTAGCAATCATGCAAATATTATGATAATTCCATTATTAGTCTCTTTTATATTCTATTTTTTTTTCTATTTTAGTGTTCCCTATAGCTTTGCATGGGATAGGTACCTAGTAAAAAATATTGAATGACTAACTCCTTTGTGGATAAAATATGAAGCACAGGGCCTTTCCCAAAAGTTGTTTAAGTTATTAATAGTTAAGTATTTATTATTCTACTCATTCCATATATATTTAGTGAGTATCAGTTTGTACCAGGCCACCCCACCATCACCAATTCCTACTTCTCTTATCAAAGCCATTAGAATTTGCTTTTATTTTGTTTTGCTTTTCATTCATGTTGTGATTCCATGGAGAGATCAGTTTGTGTGTCTGGTCAGTGCAAATTTGTTAGAAACAGCCACAAATGCATCCTTAATCTTGGCTGCTCAAAAGGAAAGAGGAAAAATGAAAAAGTGTCTTCCCAAGGAGTTATCACCTAATCCCCAAAGGCATGAGAAAACAGGGGTGGGGATAACCCAAGACAACTCATAGCCAGGGAACTTCTAGTGCACAGCTCATTGACTCTGTGCTAGATTATCTTTGCTTTTGATTCTTTAAATTTACTTTGTGAAAAGCACAGAATTTAGCCCAGAATAACTGTTTAATAAACTAACTTTCCAAAGGGGCATTATAAGAACAGTAGGCCCTAAAAGACACGTTAAGAGACATACATTTTATTTCATTTTAAAATGAAGACTTTCTTGGGTGAGGGAGGTATTTTTAAGATGTAATGAAATCTCATAAAATTATTCTCATCAGTAAGATAAAAATTATATAGGTACATACTAATTTAATAATAAATTTACTAAGTTAAAAAGTAATACAATGTTTTCCAGGATGGTTTTACCTTTGATATAGCAAGTAATATACAAATGGAAATATATTTATATGTTGCCAAGGTATCACTTCTATTAATTTATTTTTCCATCTTTGATATCAGGGTAACTTTGAACCTCCTCAGCTCAGACTTTTATTTGGTTCTTTATTTGATCTGCTATCTAATCTAAATAAACAAATTAACTTGTATTTCAGAGAAGGGGAAATATTAGAGAGGATGATTCAAAAGTAAGCTTTAAAATATAAATGGAACAATTTCTTCATGAAAAATTTCCATTTGGAGCCTTGTTACAGGTACTTAAAGTCCAATAAAATAAGTTTCTAACTACTGTGTATGTGATCAACTCACTGATTTGTTGTATCTTTAACAATAATTCTAGAAACCCAACTGAACGCACTGTAGGCTAGATTTCTATTTCACAAACTCTATCTCTTTGTAATAGACAACTAGCAATCTAATTCTGAATAGTGTTTCTTTACTTTGAAGTTCTTATATTTTCAAGGTATCAGGTTTTATTAGTGAAAGACAAATGTCATTATAGAATGGTAATTTTTGTGAAATATGAACATCCAAGAGAAAAAATAAATGTATGAATAAATGGTAGTGAAAACCTCAGGTAGAAAAGAATTCATGAATTTAATATTCTAGACATAGAGATAAGTAACACATGACTAGCATGTTTAAGAAAAAAGGTAGACTCTTATCCTTTGAGACAGCATAGAGGGACCTGGAGAGTATTAAGCTAAGCAAAAAAGCCAGTCAGAGAAAGACAAGTATCACATGATCTCACTCATATGTGAAATCTAATGAACAAAATACTTAAACTGATGAACAAAATAGATCCAGAGACACAGAAACATGGAACAGACTGAACAGATAACTCTCAGAAGGGAAGATGGGGTTGGGGACGGGAAGAGATTAATCAAAGAACTTATATACATATATGTATAACCCATGGATACAGACAATGGTTTGGTGAATGGTTTGGGGAGGGAGTATAAGCAGAGTGGGGGCTAATGGGTGAAAAAAGGGGACATATTTTTTTCCAACAATAAAGATAAATTAATAAAAAAGAAAAAAGGTTGATAAATCCCACCAGTCAGTGCTACATGGGAAAAAAGTTAGAATGTGAAAAAGAAAGAGAGTTTTCAAAGGAAAATAATTATAAAATAAACAAAATTGATTATTTGGCAAATTTGTTATCACATCCTTCATTTAAAATGCAAAACCAGCACATTTTTTTTCCTTTCAGGAATAAAAATATCAGGCCTATTTAGCTATTGATTACCGGAAAAATCTTAATACTTCATGAGACAAGCTGAAAAAGAATGTGTTGCAATAAAAAATGTGCTTATGAAACAATAGCTCTTTCCCTCCCACCTCCTGGTCCCTGCTTCATAAGTCACATCTGCTTTTCTTACTAAAAAGAGATACGCCTGTGAAACAGAGGAGCTTATGCAGCTGAGGAGGAAAAGTGCATTCCTTTTTGTCTGGTGCAGCATCAACCAACCTGTCAGCCACATTCCAAATGCAGAATCTTTATTTTGCATGATGATTCTAGGAGGCAGAAAGCACAGCTTGGCTGACTGATCCCAGGTGGAGTTTGAAGTGCTGACAGCAAGAGAACTAATGTTTAGATTTATAAACTGAGTGAAGTTGATGTGGAAATCATTGCAAATGAATACATATAGAGCCTTGCATTATCATTTTTATCAACTCATTTTGCTCACTATAACCCTATGTAATTACTTGCGATGAATGTGAGTTCTACCTACAGCAGACATATGTACCTACAACTGCCACATATGTATGAAATATGTAGCCTCTTCAAGAGAAAGAAACATACCAATTTATTCAGCATACAGGTTGCATATACAAAAAGGCAAGCCTGCATCCTATGTTATAGGGAAGGAAGAGTCTGTGGCTTGTATAATTCATATCCTTAAATGAGTCAAGGAGTATTCATACCCAGGAGTGAAGAAAAAGCCAGTATTTTATAGCTGACATTATATAAATGTTAATATATATATTTATATACTAAAAAGGAAGATAAATAAAAGCTAAGTCAAAGAAAAAATAGGTTGTTGGCACAGCATTTTATCTTCCATATTGACTAAAGTATATGTTAAACAGAGCTATTGAAATCACATTGGCATAATTACTAAAAGTGAACATATTTGAGTAAAAATATGTGTTACTAACATCAATAGGTTTATCTATTAATGGCTATCAATCTTACCCCTCATTTAGATCTTTTGTTTCCATAAATTTATATATATTATGCTTACAAAATTTTCTTGTGAGTAGATTTTTTTTAAATGTCTCGATAAAGCCACTGGTGGCCAGATTTCACCAACAACCATTTTGTGAGAACAGAATCCAGCCAGGGAGGACAACACCACTCAGATGTCATTTGGATCTCTGCCATTCACATTGGGCCCATTTATCTTGTTTGCCCTTGGCAACTGCTGGGTTGGAATGTCATGGCCAGAGTGCATGATGGCATGTAGACTGCAGTTAGAGGCAGATGCTAAGCACCCCTAACTTTGCTGAAAAGTCTGCCTTTAGGTGGTTTGAAAGCACATTCAAGGTCACATTTTTGCACTATCATCACAAAATACATGCATGTGTGAAAAATCACTTCTTCCTCCTAATGCATGGAAATATTAAACAGTAACAATTACATTTCCAATAGAACATTCCATACCCCCGCTAGAATGACATGACATTTTATAGGTAGATAACACTTTATATATGAAGTACATATGCATTTTCCTGGCACATTATCAAAGAATCTCAATAATTCATGAAAGGTAAAAAGAAATGTATAGCCCTCCCTACTTCCTAATTAATTAAAACCAAATGTAAGTGGATGTTGTTTCCTGTGGTATCACTTGGGTTATTTGTGGGTTGTTTTTTTGTGTGTGTATGTGTGTGTGTGTGTGTGTGTGTGTGTGTGTGTGTGTTTAACTTCATTTATAAGCACTACTATTCTATAGTTCAAATATAATAAATTTCATAAAAATTTGTATGTACTAAGAAACTATAATTGCCAATAATTTATTAATATAAATAACAGAAATAATTTATTTAAAGTGAAACAATAATTAATATTCACTTTCTGGATAATTAAAATGTTTTTATAATTTCTCTTTAACTAAATTAGAAGTTTTTCTTAGTTTTTAAACTATAAAATCCTACCGGATTTCATGCTATTGTTTCAAAAGAAGATAATGTGATTTCTTAAAGGTTTTTTTACATTTTGCAAAACCAAGTCAAATGGATCCAACATTTATTTTAGCCAATTAAATCTGGAACTAGACCAAAATTTGGAATGCTTTCCATACACAAACAAAAATGGTTCAATGAGTCATCACTAGGTTCTTTCTGATTCCACAGAGATGTGGCTAAGACACATCAGGGATGCAGTAGTAACATGAAGTGGAAAAAAGCACATTTATTTAGGAATGTGACTTTGGTCAGACATTGAACTTCCAGAGTCTTCATTGCCCTGATATAGAAGTAGATTCTTTCTTCACAAGATTATACCAACATTTAAATAAAATACTATATAATTATGAAAGCATTGGTATCTTTACACAACTTAGACTGTTTCTCAATCAAGAGTCTGTGTAATAAATCAGAAAGAATGTATGCACCCCTATATTTATAGAGCGCTAATAGCTAAGATCTGGAAACAGCCCAAGTGCCCATTAGTAGATGAGTGGATAATAAAGAAGTGTTAGATTTACACAATGGAATACTATGCAGCTGAGAAAATGCAAGATCTCTTACACTTTGAGACAGCATAGAGGAACCTAGAGAGTATTATGCTAAGCAAAATAAGTCAGTCAGAGAAAGACAAGTATAACATGATCTCGTTCAAATGTGGAATCTAATAAACAAAATAAACTGATGAACAAAATAGTTCCAGAGACATAGAAGCATAGAACAGACTGAGGAATCTCGGGGAAGAGGGAGGGGGAAGGAGAAAGAGATTAACCAAAAAACTATGTGCATATATATGCATAATCCATGGACACAGACAATTGTGTGATGAAGACCCAAGGGGAATAGAGGAGGGGAAGAATGGAAGAGGAGGGATATATGTAATAATTTTTTATAAGAAATATTTTTATTGATTTCAGAGAGGAAGGGAGAGGGAGAGACATCAATGATGAGAGAGAATCATTGATTGGCTGCTTCCTGTATGCCCCATACTGGGGATTGAGCATGAAATCCTGGCATGTGCCCCGAGCAGGAATCAAACTATGACCTCTTGGTTCATAGATCTACACCCAACTGATGAGCCACACTGCCCAGGCTGTAATACTTTCAACGTAAAGGTTAATTTTAGAAAAAGAGTCTATGTAATAAAAAATTGTGATCTATTACTTCACAATATTAAATATAGGCTGTAAGTTAAGCATCAATAAATACACACTATAAAATTCTGGGTATACTGTTTCTTCTATAAGGGGAGAAAAAGAACTTAAATTAGTAGATTTAAACTTTAAAATTTAGATTATAGGCCTAAGTTTTAAAACTATACATCACTACTTCAAATTAGCTCTTACCTTTTATCTTTGCACAAAACATGTATGTATGTATATACATGTATTCATATATGTGTGAATATATATGTGTATATAATTTCATTTTAGTTAAAGAAAACTATTAATCAAGGCTATTGAGATATAATTCTCCATTGAAACATAAATCACATTTACAAAATAACTTTTAGGAATTTATGGGGTTCATTTTGGAATATGCCATGTTTAAATTTCTCCAGAAAATTTTGCCCAGAATCAACAGTTATAAATATTTGCTATATATTTTATTCCTAGCAAAAAGAAAACACTAAGCTTTTTACAGTTTCTAGATAATGTGAAACTCAATTGTTCTATTTTACAAATAGCAATAAGCATGAACATATTCCTGAGAGATATTACATTGCCATCTTTACAGTCCAATCTCTTTGTGAGTTGACCAAGTTACAAAATAATAAGTCCTGAGCCTGTGGATTAATCACCAATGTTGATAGCACATCCATGTAGCCAGGGTGTTCCAGTGCTGCTGCAGAGTGGCAATAGATGGAGGGAAGCAGAGATTATGACTGTAAAACACTTGTAAAACACGGTTTCTGCCTCACAGGGCTTGCAATCAGGTTGGGTGAATGAAACAGATTAGCATGATGAGCTGTGTCAGCAGAAGCAGGCAGCATATGCCAGGGATGCTCGAGAAGGAGAAATGATTTGTTTGTGCAGAGAACAGGATTCACTTTGCTGAGGATTCGGTGTTAGAGGCACGTCCTGGTGGAGGGAAGGGTTCAGAATGAAAGAGCTGAGGACTGTGTGCTGGGTGGAGAGGAGCACGAACAGGAAAGGAATATGAGAAAAAGATGAAGCAAGTTGTTCACAAACAGACAGACATTAACTTCTAGTATTATCTTCATTATGAAACATGTTGGTGATTTCCTTTTTCCTGGTCATACAAGCTCTGTTTCTCTTCTTCTAGGACTAGAGTAGAACCTAAAGTGCCTCTTTTGCTTTGTGTTTGGTTACAGGGCAATAGTTTAATACTCAAGCCAGAAGCCAGAACATCTCCTTAACACTTTCCTCATCTTCACCTTCTTCCCACATATGATCAATCACCATGTCCTCCTGATTTCAGCTTCTATAATGCTCAAATTTATCCGGTTTTCTTCATTAACCTCATTCACCACCTCAAGCCAAATTCCTTCCTCTCTCAGAAAAATATAACTCTTAAGAGGCCTCCCCACTCCTAACAATTGCACCCCTTTAATATAGTCTCCATAGAGCTACCAGTTAATGGATTGAAAACATTCATTTGATTAAGTCATTCTGCTGATCTTGGCGGGGGAAGGGGAGCCAAAATATTTCATTTGTTTTTGAAATTCTACCTGGTCTAACTTCTGCCAACCTTTTTAGGCTACTTTCTCAAAATCCTGTCACCCCTCGCTCCCACAGCTCTTTAGGCCCTTGGGTCATTCCTTCAGCTGAGAATGTTCCTTCTGCCTCAGGCCTCTCTAACCTGGATCCCCAGCCTGCATCCTGCATATCTCATCTGAGTGCCCTTTCTCTCAGGAAGGCCTCCTTGGCCTCTACTTCCTGTACCTACAGATTTGGGTGGTCCTTCATCACATTGTCTAAAATAACAGAACACTTCTTCTCTTTCTCATGATACCCAGATTATGCCTGTTTTGTTCATTGCTCTGTCCCCAGTAGTTACTGCAATGTCCATTCCATATTGAGCACTTAATAAATACAAATTGATTAAGTGAATGAGAAACCTAATTGAAATACTGATGCTTTAAACTCATGGCTAGAGTATTTGCAGGTTGCATTAAATATGTTTGTATATTTCTTAGTTGCTACCTTTTACAGGAATTAATTATTCAATATAAATACTAAAGTGGTGCTTAATGGTTGGAATTAATTTCTAAATAACCTAGAAACATTCAGTTGAAAAGGTTTGGGATTGTTAGGAGTTGGAAGTAGAGGATGGGCTTGAAATCAACTGGAAATGTACAATATGGGGAAGCAGGGGTCATTTGTGGGGAAAATATTCAAATACTAGGATAGAAAAGACATTTCTTTGGAGTAAAAAGAGGCACCATAGCAAAAGGTAAATTAGAGGGAGTGTTAACAAAAAACTAGGGAAACAGATTAGAAATGGTGCATGTGTGGTCAGAATTAGAAGTCAGTTTTCACTTGTTTTATCTTTAAATGAAAAAAAAATTGATAACAGAGACTAACTTGGCCAATAATCCATTATTTCTTCTCCCACCTGCATCTTAGAAAAATTTTTCCACAGTGCATCAGAAAGCAAGCACAGACTGTTCACAACATCAATGTTCACAGTAACAAAACAAAAATACTGAAGACAACCTGAATTTCCAACAGGAGAATGGATAAACTTATTGTGGTGTATTCATACAATGGAATATCACACATTAGTAAAATGAATGGAACTGTAGCTACCATTGTCAAATAGGATGAATTTCAGAATCATAATGAGTGAGAAAAGCAAGTTTCAGCAATATATGTAACACAATAACATTTTAAATACTCAAATCAAAAGAAAATATTGCATTATGTATATATGTATACCTATGCAGGAGAAAAGAAAGAGCCTGATTTTTAAAATTAGCTTAATATTACTCTGCCATAAAAAGGAAGAAAATGTTACCCTTTGTGACAGTATGGATGGACCTGAAGAACATTATGCTGAGTGAAATAAGCCAGTCAGGGAAAGACAAGTGCTGTATGATTTCACTCATATGTGGCATTTAATGAACAAACTGAACTACCAAGCAGAATAGAGACAGATTCATAGACAGAGAACAGGCAGACACAGTTCTGGTAGTGGCGATGGTGGTAGTGGTGATGGTGGTGGTAGGTGTTGAGAGGAGTGGAGGAAATGAGCAAAAAAGAAAAAAAGAGAGAACTCAAGGACATGGACAGCAGTGTGATGATGGGGTGGGTGGAGAGGGCATAAAGTGGCCATATGATGATTGAAAAAAATCAAACAAAATATTTAAATATGAAAAAATAAAATAAGGTTAGTATTATTATCTGAGTGGATACATGGGATTCAGAAGAAGTAAGAAGGTTGTACAAACAATACTGGTATTATCCCAGGCCTTAACTTGGATAGTCAGGTCACAGACGTCCATTTCATTATTATGCTCCACAATTTATACATATCACATATGTATATATTTTTAAATGTATAAAATAGTTCATCCTTTTAAAATAAGGGTAAATATCAAGTAATTTCAATGTATAAAGCTTACACCCAAAGTCTCTTTCATAAAGTATATGAATAAGCAAAGCAAATCTCAAAATGGTAGAGTATAGGATGATCAATTCAAGATAGTAGATAAAATGGCTACATAAATTGCAGGTGCTATGTGCACTAAAGAAGTAGTATTTATCATGATCATTTAATAATATTCATAAATGAATGCAACTTTTGTTCCCCTACAATGCAAGGCAAAAATATAAATGGAATTAGAAAATGAAAAAAACTTAGAACTCACTGATCAATGACATGTCTTTGAAGGACACTGGTTTGTTGGTATTACACCCCTAACTTCTAAGACAGACATCACCCATTAGCCTGGTCGTCTATGTAAATAGTAAACTGGGCAAGAGCTGGAATGACCACAACTACTGAGGATGTGGGACTTGATCTTGAGCAAAGTGGAGCCTATAATAGAGCTTTGTACATAATAACTCAGAAAATATTTACTGAATGCAGGTTAAAAGGTGGAAGTTCCAACTCTGTTTTCTGTGATGCCTCAATGCAGCAGAGGCAGCTTCTAATAGGCAGCATCCACCTCCTATGTGAAGTAAAAACCTTACTCTGGAAAGCGGACTGAGGTCAGCATGACTGGTTCAACTCCGTGTTCACAATTTCCTTCAAACCTCACTCCCAGGCAGCCCAGGATTGAGAAATATTTTCCTCCAGCCTGAGGCCTTCCCTCCCCCCTTTTCCCCCTAGAAAAGAGGAAAATGGAGCATGCACTTTGGCAGGTAGAGCTTCCTTCCTCTCCTCAAAAACCAGGGAAGAGATGTGAGGTCATAGATATCTCTGCAGGTTATCCCCTAACTAGTGCCTTTTTATAAAAATTCCCACGTGAAGACATGCTTTTATTGACTTTTGAGAGAGAGAGAGAGAGAGAGGGAAGGAGAGAGAGAGAGAGAAACATCAATGAGAGAGTGAAACATCTATCCATTGCCTGCTGCACAAGCCCTAGCTGGGTTATGTGCCCAGACAAGGAATTAAACATGCAGCCTTTGAGTGTACAGGTGCTGGTCTAACCAAGTGAGTCACACCAGCCACAGCCTAACTAGTATTTTTTAATTGTGGTATACTATGTATTACATAAAATTTACAATTTTAACTATTGAGTACCATTACCATTATTCATTTTGAAGCTTTTTTCATATTCCTAAACTGAACCTCTGTACCCATTTAGCAGTGATTCTCCATTTCCTCCTCCTCCCAGCCTCTGGCAACACCATTCTACTTTCTATCTCTATGAATTTGACTATTCTAGATAGCTCATAAGTAAAATTATACAATATTTGTCCTTTTATGAGTGGATTAATGTCCTCAAGATTTACCCATGTGGTAGCATGTCAGAATTACTCAATTTTTAAGGCTGAATAATATTCCATTGTATGTATCTGCCACATTTTGTTTATCCATTCATCCATTGGTGGACACTTGGGTTGCCTAAACCTTTTAGCTGTTATGAATAATGCTGCTGTGAATATGGATGTATAAATGTCTGAGTCCCTGCTTTAAGTCCCTGCTGTGAATATGGATGTATAAATGTCTGAGTCCCTGCTTTAAGTTCTAAAAGTGAAATTGATGGATTTTATGGCAATTCTATTTTAAATTTTTTTGTGGATCCATTGTACTGTTTTTCACAGTGGCTGTTTTTTGTTTGTTTGTTTTTTACCCTCCCACCAATATTGTGCACGGGCTCCAATTTCTCCAGTCTTTGTTAATTAGCACTTGCCATTTTCTGGTATGTTTTTAATAGTCATCTAATTAGTCATCCTAATGAGTGTGAAGACCATTAACAAGTATTTTGTAACTTTTCCCTACCAGAACCATCTCCCTTCTTATAAACCACATCAATCATGCATGTATGCTTCAGTAAACCCCAATTCCTGTCTTTTCATTTTGATTAATCATTAGTCCTTCAAAGGATAACACATGAGCTACTTACTGGTACAAGTCATAACCTTCTCAAGGAAAATATCACATTAAAACTTTAATATGACCTGTCATTAAACTCAACAAAGAAGTAGGTAAAGTTGCTGCAACCTTTTACAGCTAGGATTTAAGATCTGAAGAGGGGGCCCAATGCACAAATAAAATGCTATACAAGAAATATGAATTTAGAAGGAATTAGGGGCCAATGATATCTCTTTTATGAAGAGCACACACCGAAACTCTGGCCGATCCACTTTTTATTCAATTTTAGATACACATCTTGCCCTCAGTAAAACATAGCAAACAGGTAGCAGACAGACCATCTCAAAGGTTGGTAAAGTTCAGTAAAGATTTACTTTGAGGCTATCAGGTTAGGAAATTGCTTTGAGCCATCACTATCTCAACGTGGAACAATCAGTGCATAGCTTTCACCTTGCTAAAGTTCAAGGTTCATCAGCCTTCTGAGTTTCTTGATTCACTATCATGATAGTATTGACAATGGATGGCATCCCATATAAAGTGAGACAGTTTAGAAACCATACATATTTTTTAAAAAGAAAATGTTGACCAGAAGGTGCATATACATTAGGTGATGTTCAGGGTGTAAAAGAGTCTAATTATGTTTTTAAGTCACTTAAGATTTTATTGTCTTTCCCAAATAAAATAGCCATAAGTCTTGAATAAATTACTAAACATTGACAATTTTTTTTTGCCCATTATCATGCACACTTCTCAATTCTCCCTGCAAATCAGCATATTACAAAATCATACACAGAGATGAGCAAGAAGCTTGCCCTTCAATGTTTTCTATCATAAATAATAATAATAACAATTATTATTATTATAACCAAGAGCCATGCAAATGATTCTTTCTGGAGAAATACTTAGGATGATAGCATATAAAGCTTCAAATTAATAACACTACAGAAGGAGAAGAGTAGAATAATGTCAGAGTCATTAACCAGAAACACTGCAATAAGGGGGTTATAGCATTATAGTCACCGGTCTGGCATTTATGAGATGTGGAATATTCTTTAACTGCTCTGTTGAAATGTTTTTGATGATCATGGAGTTTAATTAGATGGACTTTTATTGTCTGCTCAGAGTATGTGCTCCTTACCATGAATGTATTAACTGATAAATTGAAAGAATTAATTTTGTAGCATAGATTATTATCTCATTACACCATATGTCACCGTAATGGAGGCTTTGTCAGATCCCAAGGTTTGTCATTTATCTGCAAAATCTCTGGGCAAGCGTTGGTTATCTGCAAAATCTCACTCTGGGCAAGTGTTGGGTTGGATCCCATCAACAATAAATGTGATGACTTTATATTTTTATGCACTGACATATTTAAAGAAAGCTAAGCTCTTTAACTGTATATGGCTAGCTCCCTGTACTTATGCTTTGGTAGGCACAAAAAGTATTTAAAAACATAGAACAGGGCTTTCCACACAAGGTGACACCATGAAGGTATGGGTCAGAGAGGTCTGCCATCACTGTGTTTATTGTATATCAACAATTACATTCAAATAGAAACAACATTAGTTGTTCTTGATAGAATTAAATTAGCTACTTGGGTTCTGTAGTATGAAGTTACAAAAATTAAAAGCCATCAAATTTGCCTGTCAAGTGGCCCCTAGTATACTAGGCATTTCAGCCTCAGGAAACCAACCTTGGTTCACCTTAAAGTCTTGAAACTGACAGGACTCCATCAGATATTATATTCCCTGACTGTACTTTTGTGATGCTGATTGACAGCCTCTCCCCTTTCTTGATCCCCAGCTCCAGTGGCCTGGGGGGCTGTTTTGTCAGCTGCTCCCTGCCTGGGCCTGGCAGCCAGCCTGTCAGGACTGGAGGCTTCACACCACAGGAGCCCGTCCCACTTTACCTCTCTGCAGCTTAGGCTGCCACTCTACCTCCAGGCCTGGGGAGACCTTTCCAATCTGCAAATAACACTGGATAATTCAAACTAATCCATTCAACTTTCCCTGAGGCAACGGGAAGAAAATGTTTCTTAAAAGGAAAAGAATTAAGAAGGGAAGTGAGCAAAGGCTTACCTGGTCTCCACTGAGGGAATCAGGAGCACAGTCAATTGAATAAATGGTTCACCTAATGGTAGGGAAGTCAGGGCAGGAGAAAAGCTCTGTGTTGTGGCTTTTGACTCTTGTAAAGTCACTTATAGAATCATATAATAGTAACAAGTTCCAAGTAGTCAAAAAGTGAGAACATTCTCTTTACTCCTTCACATCCTATGACATATAAGCTTCTCTTTTTTCTTTTGACAGTGCACTTTTCCATGTTAGACACAATCCTTCACTCTGCATAGACACACACACACACACACACACACACACACACACACACACACACACACAAATATCTCATTGTTTACTCATTTTGAGAAATAGGTAAGGTAAAAGGTTACCTTTAAAACAAGAATGGGAGCTGGGAAGACATATATGATTTTGACAAAGATCAAGTACTGTTAGATTCAATAATGAAAGAGCTCTGTATTACCAAACGGGGACTTCATTTACCAAAATGTTGTTGAAAAAATATTAGTGACTATTTTGGCATTCTTTGTGTTTGCCCTTTTTGATATTTTCCTGGGTTTTGTTAAAAGTTCTTCAGGTTATTTTATCTTGACTTCCCAAGCCCTCCCTCCTCCTTATGAATGATATCTGATTGGAAATTAGGTGTCCCAGTGCAAGTGCTTGCTAATTGTAATTTAATTTGAAGCTCCCTTAAGAAAGCATTTTCTTTAGGAGGGAGGAAATCTTCAAGAAAAGAATACTGTCAGGTCTCGATTTGTATAAGTAACCCCTTGCTCTTGTCGGATCATTAGATTGCACGAGTTTGTAATGCAATCAGAGTCAGCATTCTGCTCTTAAGGGCTACTCAGTAATTTGCTTGTTAATATATTAGCACACAGCATTGATCAAATGGCTAATCCAATCACATGCTTGCTATTGATCTCTTATAGATTAACCAATCTGGTGATCACTTTTGTTGGGTTCAGTCAATAGTAGATGCCAAGTAGCCTTTCACACACCTAATTAGCTTAGGAAATAAACCAAACATTTTGCTTGGCCCTGAAGGCAAAGATCAATGGAAAGCTTTGGTGCTGCATTCAGATGATTTTTTTCATCAACTTTTCTTTCTCTCTTCTGCAGCCACTCAAGTTCACATTAACACTCTCCCTCCGATTTGAAGACATCTGAAAAGCAGCTGCCATGTCTGAGACCCTGAAGCAGCTGTAAGCCATAAATCACAAGGTGAGGGATTCTGGGTTGCACATTGGCATATGGTCTGTCAGTCTAGAAAAATAGAGACATAAAAGAGCCAAAGGTCAGGGGTATATAGAGTTTAGAAGCCTGAACTTGTGCTATATTTCATGCAAAGAAACCTTGGCATTGGTGGTTCTTTCCAAATGCTCTTTATCTTTACCTTGCTGGTATGGTACTTGATTAGGTCTTGACTCATCTGCATGGGCTGACTCTGGCTTTCTGCTATGGTCATGCGCCTATGTGCCATCATCCAGAAGACCAGTCCCTCCAAAGGATATTAGGCTAAAAAGCAACTTTCCATTTGCATCAAAAAGTCTGACCTTTTTGAAACAATTTATGCTACCTTGAACTTTAAAGTCTGACCCCTCTGAAAGCAATATTTGAGATGGTTTGGCTGAGGCTTTCACATGACTTTAAAGAAAAAATCATGGATCCAACCCGATTGCCACTCTTCCTAGGCTGGACCTCATCATAGAGACATTTATCCAGGGGTCTGAATAATAACAGTCCTGTTTGTTGATTCAGAACAAGAAAGTGAGTGGAATGGTTTTCCTGGAAACTACTGACAGCTACACAGTTATTTCCCAGAGCAATATATGGTAATGACTTTCAATGATGGGAATTTCCAAGTTTCGAAGCATAGCACAAGTTGATGGAATGTGACCAATATCTCTTGGCAAAGTGAAATTCAGAACTGGAGCATGCTTCTAAAATCAATCCCAGAATGTTCCTTCCTAAATTGCCATTTTTAGAACAGAGAATTAACCAAATGTCTTTCAATTTAAAAAGAAAAACAAATTTTTAGAAACCACAGTTGGCTTATATGCTCATAGCAAATTTTCCTGAGGATTTAGGAGAAAAATAGATTTAATGCCAAAAAAGCAGTCAATCAATCAGTCAATGAATCAAAGAAACCCACATATGTCAGGGCAGACTAGCCATTCTTGTTCTTATTTATCAGGGCATAGGGACACAAATAGTCAATTTTTCCTTAAGAATTTCCACCTCAGAACTGAAGCATGCTCCAGTTAAGATAAGATCTGTAATTAAATAAAAAAGATTATTTAAAAGTTTACCTGTTTTTAAATAATTTTTAATTTCCTTCTCCACAGGGTTTTTTAAAGGGTAGTTTTCTGAAAGAGATCAACTGAAAGACTTGTATGCATGCATATAAGCATAACCAATGGATACAAGATACTGGGGGGGGGGTAGGTAAGGGCATGTACTGGGGGGTAGGGGAGGCTGGGAAGAGGTTAATGGGGGAAAAAGAGGAGACATATGTACTACTATTTGTAATACTTTAAACAATAAAAAACATTAATTATTAAAAAATAAAGGGTAGTTTTATTTGGGCTACTTGGTTTTTTTGGTGTTTTCAAATATTAAACAAAATATTAAACAAAAATAAGTTAGCAAAACCAATGGTACATACCATCAGATAGAATGAATACTTGACATTTAAAAGTAAATAGATTAATTTTTTCATAGAAACAATTTATTTGAAAAGTTAAACTTGTCCAACATGGCATGTCTTAACAGAGCTGAAAGAAAACAGATTTCTGAGAGAAATCGAGAGCAAGACCATCTCCTTACTTGAAATGATTGTAAAACTGATCTAAAGCAAAATTTAAATATGTGATTTACCTGGTGGGCCTCCTACACTCTTTTTCTGGGCTCTTTTATCATTATTAGTTTTCACACCAGGTTTTCACTGTTCCTCACAAGAAACCAGGTGAATAGATATTATTGCTTAAGCAAGCTCTAGAGACAGACTACCTGGGTTCAAATCCCCACTCTGTTATTTTCTGTGACCGTGGCTTTATTTAACCTCCCTTCACCTCAGTTCATCCCCTGTAGAAGAGGATATTAGTAAAATCTACTTCGTAAGGTTTTTGTGAAGGGTCAGTGGATGCAAAGAGCCTCAGGATAATGTCTGGCACATGATAAGCACTCTAAAAATGCTAGCTATTCTGGCCATTATTATCTGCCTAAAAATGAGCCTTTCCCAATATCTCTTTAGCCCCTCATGTTACTTAGGATCCCTTCAAAGTTGATCATCCTCATCCAGTACCACAAACTGTGTTTTAAATTTTCTGACAGTTTAATCTCAGAAATTCAGCTAAAGCACTCAGCCACAGAAGAATCTAATTCATACCTTTATGGTAAGGAAAAGGTGACCTACAACAACTCAATGTGTCCTTGCAGGGTTATTTGCATTTAAAAATAAACTACTTAGAGGCAATAGTGAAGACCCTTTTCATTCCCAAATTTAACAGTTATAGATTCAACTATTCAATGCCTGGTCTCAAATCTGACCATTGTCAAGGCTCAAATTTGACATGAGTATACTGAGGGACCTGGTGTGAGAGAGATACTAAGTGAACTTAGTAGACTGGGTGGCCTCCCTCATCTTAATGCTGCATTCCCACGAAAGATGGCCAGCCACTGGAAACATTGCTGGGAGTGAAGAAAAAGTATTTGCTGTAAGACAGTGACAGGTTTTCACCCTTCCAAAACTAGTCCCTGGGAAGATGCTGTACTTTGCTCAGACTGGGCAATCACATAAAAAAGATCACCTTAAGAGCTTGCCAGTGTTGAGTTTGCCACTCATATGAGCCAGGATGGTTTTGTATCAAGTTTCTTCCACACTGAAATAAAAATGGACATAACTAAGGCAGATATAATTATTAGTCTTATTAGCACTCTAGTTTTAATCAACATAACTAAAGGGGATGAATTATTTCATATCCTTCTGTGGGGGTTGCTGAAAATAGGACAGAGCACTACCTCCGTGAGCATTGCATACCTACAATATGCCTGAAAGTCCGGTTTCTGGAGTTTTCCCCACTGTGCTATAAATGTAGGCTTCTGTCATTTCAACGTTTGGTTTTCCCAGTTTTTCATTTACTTCACTAGTGAATTCAAGCTAGCAGAAAAAAGCACACTATTTTTTTACAACTATTTACAACCTTTAATCACCTGGCACTAGCCATAAGTAAATTTATAAGGAATTTCATCTTATAAGATAATGACAGTCTGCCTACCACTGGAAATTACATATTTGGTAAATTGCATACTATTTCTTTCACATGTACACAATATTCCCATAAGCCACAAGCTCCTAGAATATCAAAACTGCCAATTATGTATAAAAATGTCAGTAAAATTTACTGAATCTATCAGAGCTAGTAGCATGTGAAAATCTGTTTCTATGATTTGTAAATTCAAATATATTATGGATTCTCAACTGTTCTATTGAACATAAAATACATATACAGTGTTTTAGTTGTCATTTCCAAAGCAGAATTAGAATTTTGGAGGGAATTTTACTACTAAAGAATTTGAATTAATTTTGTTAGGTACAAATTCAGGCAGTCACTTAAATATATTGAGAGATCAGTAGACTTGAGAAGAGTATACATTTTTAAAATATGGATAAATATTTGTAATCTCAAAGCCAAAAATTATCATACTTTGTGTATTTCTCTTATAATAACATAATTTGCAGATGTGAAGCATGTATATTTAGCTTACTTAAGGATAATTGTGGCTTTGAACAAAATCATGATTAGAAAAGTGTATACAATGCACATAAACACCAGTTATCAAATAACTTTAATCATTAAAAAATTAAAAGTGTGAATGTCTTTCTTCATAAATGTACATGAAATGTAAATGATGTGATCTACATATATGTTAAAAACTACAGAACACTTTAATATCTAATTTGATTTTGGGAAGAGGGTTTATTTTTGTTTTATTTTTAATGAAATTGCTTTGGAGGTTAAAGGTTGAAAGAGTATTTTAAATTGTTAATTAAAATGTGAAGGATAAACATCAAAATACTTCAAAAGTTAAATATAAAAGATATTTATTCATTTTAGTAAAGCCAAAGTTGTAAGCAATATATCATTTTGTACTTAATAAGAATAAAGCAAATACATTTAAAGCAATAAAAACTGGCTTTTAAGTGAGCAAAACCATAAACTTAAGGAGTCAATTCCTTGATCAAATTGCAGACTTATTCCACTCAATGAAATTCAACTATACTTCCTAAGTGAGTTCATTATAATGAATGGTTCATGAATTGTAACCTGTTTCAGTGCATTATTTAAAATAGCTAACATATGCTACAGTGCGCTAACAAGGAGTTAACCAGTACATTCCAGGATCCTGCTGTGCTGTGGTACTTTAAATATCTGCTCAATTTTTAAGGAAGATTTTTGAAATCAGGCTGGAAACACACTTCTGTCCATCTACAGTGTTCGCTTTTAAAGAGCACACATTCTAAGGAAGAAGGAGGTTACACACAACATCAGGTCTGCTTGAACAAAAGTTCATAAAAGTGACACATGATCTGGTGGCCCTCTCTGGAAAAGTGATTTGGCAGTGAGGTCAGAGTGTTTATGGTAGGGGCCCTGGAAGGTGACCTTTGTACATCGACCTTCCACCAGGGAGAGAGTGGCCAAAGAAAGAGACCAGAGAGTGAACAAATAAGCCTTTTCCGACTTCCCCTTGTCATGCCCATCGAGGGTGAGAAGAGAAGAGAGAAGGGATGATGGGAGAAATTGGCAGATTGTTGAATTAGGTACAAACTTCAGTCGTGAGCCACTTCACTGTAGAAACCATTAAAGTAACAATGCAGGTTAAGGATATTTGTGAATCCAAAATAGAAATTTGAAATTCACATTCTTGAGTCAGCCAACGAGTCTCTTGTGTTTACACATGTATTCGTCAAACCTAACCAAGTTATTTTTACTCTCCATAAACCATTACATCCGTTAAATTACACAAAACATTTTATGTACCCCCAAATCCAGAGCCAGCTGGCTACAGTCATTTTTCCTGCACTACAACCAAACTCTGTTTTCCAAAGTAGAAGGCAAATGGCAAGAAAACAATTTGATTTCTGTGGTATTTACCCCAAATGAAGCAATTTTCAAAATATGTGTTGAGGTCAGCAAACACAGAACGTTAGAGAAGGCATAGTAATGATAGCCCAGACTTACTCAGCACTTGTCCTCGGCCAGACATTGCGCTAGATATTAAAGTGAATCGACTTATTTCATCTTCACAACATCGCTTTGAGGTAGTTAATATTTTTACAGATGATAAAACTGAGGCTCAGAGAAAAGAAAGAACTTTCCCAAGATGAAATAGTACCTAAAGAAGCTGGAATCTGAATCCAAGTGACAAAGGAATTAGAGAGGATGAGTGGAGGTACACTGGTTGCCAATTTGCACAGTTCTCTCCAGGAACTGCATTCAGAAAATTTCAGACCCTTGAGTGTATCTTAGCCATCCACAATTCTGTTATATTCCATATGCTATGTTTACAAATCATTATTTAAAAGACTGTCCCAAGACTTAATCAAAAAGACTTTCACATTAACTCTAAATTAATCAGAATATTGGCTTCATCAGAAGGTCCTTTTCCTCAACCATTCCCTCAATCTTTCCTCAAAGATTTTGTTGTTTAGGACATCAATAGAATAATAGGGGAGAAGGGATATATTAAAAGTGGTAAGTGAAAAGTTTCAGCAGATGAAGTATAATTACCTTAGCTAAAATTTAACTGCCACATAGCATTTCCCTACATAAAAGAGGACAGAATGCTTTGTAAATACAAGTGCTGGTGACTACGGTAGAAGAAAATACTGCTGGCATCCTTCAGTGCTGTGTTGAGCCATCGGTTCTACACCAGCTTTAGAAAGAGGGGACCATGGAGACAGCCTCTTATCGTACCTTCTGTTACATAGAAGTCATTATTTATGAAATAAGATGCAGTTCATTAAAATTAGGGCACAAAGCAGTTTGTCCTTTCTGAGACAAAAGAACAAGGATGGTTATAAATCAAGAGATGAGAATAAGAGGGGGGAATGAGAAAACAAGAATGGGATCACAGTAGTATAGATTTTCATTATTTTAAGTACAATTTCTACATCTTTAAGCATAGCTATTCCAGTCTGTAAAAGACCAAAGGTGTTGGAAAGTTTATCCTTGTTCACAAATGAAATGCAGCCAGTCAAAGCAGGGTGTTTGCAGGCATGGAGGTGGGGCTTGGCAGGGAGAGTCCTGTGCAGTTCTGAAATCCTCACACTGCTACCTTGGTCGAGCAAGCCCCTCGGGCTGTCAGCATGGTTTGGCTGATTAACATAGGGCAGATTTCATGCTGGCTTGAAGCTAATACCTCTCTGTTTCTATTGCATTTTTTATTTACAAAAAGACTTGTACAAAAGACCCAGAATAAGATTTCAAAGGTTTTTTTTTGGGGGGGGGGAGGAGAAGGAGAGGAATATAAAACCAAAAAACATGAGACTTGGCCTTATTTGGAGTAATTTCAGAAATGTATGCTCTTAATGGCACTGGTTGCAGTACTGGCAAGATGGGTTTGCAGCATCAGTGGAGCCAGACAAACCTGAGTTCATGACACATTTTTGCTACTTCTTAGTTGTATAACCTGGAGAAGTCACTTAATTTCTGTATTCCTTCATTTCCCCACTTTACAATGGGCATAATGAGACTGCTTACCTCATAGAAAAGGGACAATGAAGTGAGACAAATTAAAGAAAGCACTTTCTGCAGTAAATGTTCAATAAATGCCAAATATTGTGCTGAAATTTTTTATAAGGGATTTGCAATTTAGTCCCTGGTCAGGTAGCTCAGTAGGTTGGGGCACCATCCTATACATCAGAAAGTGGGTGATCTGATTCCTGGACAGGGCACTTACCCAGGTTTTGGGATATCTCTCTCTCCTTCCTTCCCTCTAAAAAAATCAATTAAAAAACATATCCTTGAGTGAAGATAAAAAAAGAACAACAAACAAAAACTATTTGCAATTTGATAGAACTCCACTAATATCCCAAAAATTTCCATCTCCCACCCTCTCTCTTTCCTCTCTGTCTCTCTTACCTGTTCCAGCTCTGTGCCACCAATATTTAGGATTCAACAACTCTGATTCCAAAATTCTTCAAAAAAGTTTGCATAAGTGATTCTTGGAAGCTAAAATGGCAATCCCATCAGAACTGAGCTATTCTCCAGGAAAATACAGACTAATAGATAAGAGATTTGAGGAAAACATGCAATGGAATTTGAATTCTTAATGGATCAAGACTTCCAAATGTTTTCATAAGATATGTTTGTAATGACTTGGAAAAAGGTAAAGACAAATTTAAGCAAGTTACCGTAATGCTTAATATGTGCCGTTTGCAAAAAAAAAACACAGAAAACACAAAAAACTTTTTGTTTTGAGATAATTAAAATAATCCTATGAAAAGATCTTTGGATTTCACATTAAGTTACTGCTTACTAGAGGCCCAATGCATGAAATTCATGCAAGGGGCTTGGCCCTCGAAGCCCCGCCTGCCTCAGTCAACCCTCACAACCCTGGCTTTGTCTGGAAAGTCATCTGGACAGTTGTTCTGCTGTTCAGTCTAATTAACATATTAGCTCTTTATTATATAGGATTACTTTGCAAGATAAAAGGGAGAGGGGAGAAAAATATCATTTTCTATTGTGTGAAAATGAATGAGTTAAAGAGCTGAAATCTTTAGTGTAGGAAATGTACTTGACTTCAAAATGAGTTGTGTGAGTCATTCATATGCCCACATTTGTTTCATGAAATGTTACATGCTACCTTAAACTTTGCTTTCCACCAATACTTTATGCCAAAGTCTAAGAAAAGCTGAGGATTAATAGCAGAGAGAAACAGCTCTCTGTTTGGCTGAATAAACATTGCACAAACACTGGTCTTTGTGGGATCACTAGTTTTTTTATTATACTATTTCTAGAATTGAAATATCACAAATCCCTCTCCAGCTTAGTTCTTTTATGCAACAAAAGCATTACCCAGAGCAGCTAAGATGTATGCTTCAGAATTCTGACATCTCTGGAATGTCAAACAGGTTCAGTAGACACCAAATACAGATTCTCTCTTTCATATGGAAAGGTTAAGTAAGAAAAGACTTCATGTGAGGAAACTGCCCCATAATTCATGATTATTTTAATTTAATCTGAGTGTGTTGCAATTTACATATAGACTGGAATGCAGTCTCAGAGGGAGAAAAAAATCTATTTTGAGTAAATCAACATTTGAGGGAAATAAAACTGACCATTTTTAAAAGTAATGCACATTTTAAATCTCTATATGCATTTTAGAGAAGCCAGCATCAATATAAGATGAGCATTATTTTAAAATGAACTATTCATAAAAACATTATGAGTATATTCTTTGATTAAAAACTTGGTTCTAAGCCTTCTGAAATTTTGAAAGACTTATGGTCTTTCATATGCTATAGCTCTTAACCAGACAAGCATATTCTTCTGGAAGATATTCCTTCAGCAAAAATAAATTAACCACAGACACAATGAAATGGCCAGAGTTGGCAAGAATGGGAGAGAGCTGGATGATATTAGAAATTAAATGAATAAAATATGGTGACCCTTTATCAACAAATATTCAACCATAAATTTATTTTTACTGTAACCTTGAAATAGGCAAATATGATCAATAAAAATATTTGTATATCTGCTCCTTATTAATCAGAATTATCTATGCTTATTCTGATTGACTTGGAAGAATGAGTATAACACTGAGTTTCTTATGCCTTTTCAAAAAATGACTGTAGTCACTTTGTTTAAAAGTTTAATTCAAATCCTAATTCTTTCATTCTCCTTGAGAAGTCATTAAACAGCTGTGTTTAATTTGATCTTTAGCACAATTATGCTAATTAGCCTTAAGCATAAGTCCAGAGAAGCACTACAATTAATTTTTAGGAGACAGATCTGTGGAAGGAAATGACTTGAGTGTTTGAGGTTTTCCCCCCACAAGGTCTAAGGTCAGCTTCATGCACAGATTAATTTAGTATCTACTTTCACAAATCATGGCTGTAGGGCACCTTTCCGAGGTCTCTTCTGGGACTCCTTTTGTGTCTGAAATTCCATCATTAAAACTTGTTTTCTCTGAATATGCAGATGACTTGGTTGATTATGTAGAAAATTCTAAAAAATCTACCAAAAATTTACTAAAACTTATAAGGGAATTTAGCAAGTTCATACAATATAGGGCTAATATAAAAACAATTGAATTTCTAAATATTAAAAAAGAAAAATTGGAACAAAGTAACCATACTGTTAATGATAACATTAGAAAACATGAATCACTTAAGAAATATTTTATTAAATATGTATAAGACCTACATACTGAAAAATTACAAATATTGCTACAAGACATTAGAAAACAACAAAATAAATTGGGAGGCATACTGTGTTCATGTGTTGGAAGCTCAATATTGTTAAGATGTCATTTCTTCCTATATTGGTGTACAGATTTAATGCTATTTCCAATCAAAATCCATATTGGTTTTTTTGGTTAAAAGTTACAATCTAATTCTATAGTTTATGTGGAAATCCAAAAGACTTAGACTTGCTTAAATAACTTTGGGATGGTGTAGGAGGACAAAATTGAAGAACTTCTATCATCTGATTTTTAGGAATACTTCAGTAAGCAAGTTAATGTGACACTGGCATAAATATAAACATATAGATCAATGGACTAGACAATTCAAAAATAAATCCAGACCAATAAATGGGTTTAAATTATCAAAACTTGGTGCTGGAACAATTGGCTATCTACATGTAAAAATAAATATACCTCACACATAAATAAAAGTTACTTTAAAAATGTCAGAAAAACTATGAGTTGTAGAAGAAAATACAAAATGAAATCTTTGTGACTTTGAATTAGGTAAATGGTTTTTAGAACAAAAAAGTATGAATCAAAACAAGAGCAGAACCATTTAGTAAAAGTAAGTAATAAATTGAATTTTATGAACACTTTTAAGACAAGTTGTAGACCAGGAGAAAATATTTGCAAATCATATGTTTTATAAAGGATTTCTACTCAGATTATATAAAAACATTTTTCAACTCAACAAAAAAGCAAACAATCTGATTTCTTTTTAGTGGGTAAACTAGTTGAACAGACACTTCACCAAAGAAGATATATAGATGGCAAATACACATGGGAAAAGATGCCCAACATCATTAATCATTAGGAAAATGCAAATTAAACCAGAATATGATACTATGAAATACCATTATAAAACTAATTGTAAAAAATAAGAAGAAAAATTGAAACACACACATACACACACCTCAAGATCTAATGAGGATGCACAGTAACTGGAACTCAATTCTGGTGATAATAGAAAATGATATGGTTACTCTGGGAAAAATTTGGTATTTTTTATAACCTAAAAAATACACTTACCTTGCTAGCCAGCTGTCACTCCTAGGTATTTACTCAAGAGAAATACAAAAATATATTTACATACATAGGATACACAAATTTTTCAAACAAACTAGAAACAACTGAAATATACAATTGGTAAATGGGATATATAAAATGTGATATATCCATACAGTGGGATAATACATAGCAATAAAAAAATAAGCATGCAAAAACCTGAATGAATCTCATTAACATTATGCTGAGCAAAGGAACCAGACACAAGAGATTTGTACTATATGATTCCATATATAATGAATTTTAGAAAAGACAAAACTAAACTATGGTACA
This sequence comes from Antrozous pallidus, assembly GCA_027563665.1. Lineage (NCBI taxonomy): Eukaryota > Metazoa > Chordata > Mammalia > Chiroptera > Vespertilionidae > Antrozous > Antrozous pallidus. The sequence goes on from CM050517.1 coordinate 58,292,307, forward strand.
CATTGCAAAAAGAAGGTAAATACATAATTATAAAAGTGCAAGTGAATGTCTTGTTCTCTGCTGGAGTTATTAATATAAGTACTGTAACCAATGATCCCTGAAATTTTAGTGCATAGCATAAGTTTATTTCTCCATCGCACAAAGTCTAATGCAGGGTAAGGGCTCTCACTGACCCTGCCACTCAGAGATTCAGGTTCTCTCCATCTTGGATTCTATCATCTTAACACATGGTTTCCCAAATCGCTGGAACAAGGGAAGAAAGCACATTGGCTCTTAGCTGCCTTGGCCCAGGAATCTTATGTGTCACTTCCATTCATATCCCATTGGTTAGCCCTAGTCAAATTATCTGGCCCTGAATGCCAAGAAAGGCTGCGAAACTTAGGAAAGAAAATTGAATATTGGTGAACACTGAATCTGCCACATATGTTTTATCAAGTTTAAAATCTGGATAAAGGGTAAAAGAAACCTAAAACCTGAGGTAAGAAAAAAAGAACTACACACAGGACTGGAAGAGAAAGGGGTGGGATAGAACAAAAACAAAATTTCCCTCAGCACAATCCACTTCTGCTTTTTATACAACTGAGACTCAGAGAAATTATTTGCCAGTAGCTAAGATCCATAATAGAGACAAGATTTGAGACTAGATCTTTTCACACCTTCAGTCTTCCTGTGACAACTCTAGCCTCAGCTAAAGAATAACCTCTTTGAGTACCTCTGCTTTAATAATCTTTGACCTTATTAGTTTGTTCTCAGTTTTTAGTAAAGACAGTATATCTGTAAATCACTGCTAAGTAGCAGTAGTGTGTGTGGGATAGGGTACACTGGAACAGATGTTCATGTAAGGTACATTCCTCACAAAGCATTTTGATTCATTTTACAGAGGAAGTGAAAACTCAGAGAATTGAAGTGACTATCTTAGGTGACACTTACTAGTGAGGCAAATTTGAATCCAATCTGTCTAATCCAATTCCATCTCATAGTACCAGGAGCCTCTCTATTTGTAGATGAAGAGAAAGACATATAAGTTCCATTTATGATGTGATAGAATTATGTCTGGAATAAGTTAAATTTTATAGCAACACAATTAGCTAAAATGACTCACAGTCTTATATATGAAATTTTATAGCATTCATTCCATAAAGATATAAACAAAAAGCAGTGCAAATTAGAGAAAAATTATTCTTAATCATTCAATTGTAAAAATATTCACATAAGTATTATTATAAAAAGAAAACTATCTTTAATAGATGACTCTTCTATTAGCATTCATCGAATGTTTCTAAAACATGTAAATTTATACATATTATACAAAAGAATATCAGACAGAGATGAGGTCAGCCTTCAGCAATTGACTTCTCTTCATGTCAAGCTGACCTGGCCATAGTTGTAATTCCTGATGAAGGAGCCAGAATCATACCCAGTCATTTAGATACTTGGAGATCCTGGCTAGTCAATAAGGAAAATCAAAGCAGCTAGATGAACACTGGGCAGGATACATCAGAGAAATTCACCACATTCTGCATCTTGTCTATGGAGTCTTTCTGGGCTTACCAGGGGGAACCAACCAGAAAAGTATCAGAATATCAATGGACGGTGAGGAGGTTAGGAGAAAGAAGGATCCTGACCTACTGCATTATCATTTGCCTACATTTCATATTAGGTTGAGGATATATCAATTATCCAATTAGAGGAGAGGTAGGAGCAAAGATGAGTTTTCCAACAAGAGAATAATTATTTTGCAACTGAAACAGATCCCCACCAATGCCAGGTATTATGACACTCCAGAATGGCAGCAAATGAGCTCACGTCCCCTGAGGGTGTTGGTGGGAACTGTAGGAAACTTGTGCCTGGGAACAAAAGACAGTTCAGCAGAAATCCAGGAACCTAACTCTGAAGAAGGGACTGAGCTGAGGATAGCTCAGCAGATGACATTGTGAAAAAATGGCCACATCAGTTCCTACTTCCACCTTTCTCCTTACCTTGACCCAGGTACTATCACACTACCTGAAACTTAAAACAACTTAACAGAAAGGGAGATTTACCCCAATTGACTGAGATGTTTTGTCATGGGGTGAGGGATTCTAGTTTCTTGGGATATATTCCTAGAATTGGGATCACTGGGTCAAATGGGAGTCCATTTTTAGTTTTTTGAGGGAACTCCATACTGTTCTCCACAGTGGCTGCACCAGTCTACAATTCCACTAGCAGTGCACGAGAGTTCCTTTTTCTCCGCATCCTCGCCAGCACTTGTCGTTTGTTGATTTGTTGATGTAAGCCATTCTGATTGGTGTGAGATGGTACCTCATTGTCATTTTGTTTTGCATCTCTCAGATAATTAGTGACTTTGAGCAGGTTTTCATATGTCTCTAGGCCTTCCTTCTTTCCCCCTTCGAAAAGATTATATTTAGGTCTGTTGTCCATTTTTTTTATTGGATTATTTGTCCTCCTTTTATTAAGTTGTATGAGTTGCCTTGGAGTGAGGGATTATCATAAAGTTTTTAAAACTATTATTTATTTAAAAAATTAATAAAGTTACCTTTCACATACATTTGAGATTATGAAAATGAGGTTTTTCCTTACACATCTGTGTTAACCTGACACAGGACAACTGGAGCTGATGTTTCTGGATTCTACATACTTCTATCTCATTTTCATGAATAATGCTGATGTGTTCATCTCTTTCTTTGTCCTTCCTGTAAATTCAACCCATCACTGTCACTGACATGCAGTGTTACTAACACCTAGAGTCAATGTCTCTTGGTCTCACTTTTCTTATTTGAAAAATGTAAAGAGCATTATATCCCCAACATTCTAAGAATCAAATGACAATGCTGACACTGTTTTCAGCTTTAAACCAAGCTTATCTATTCACTCACTGTAAACCCACATCCAGAAAGACAAGTATAGACTCCTTTTACAGTTCTAAGAACCTGTCCTAAGCCTTGTTAGGTCCAGGCAGAGGGGAAGGCCAGAGCCAATGCATATACCTGCAAGCTGTATAAAAGAAGTACCTGATAGATTCTCTCTCCCCCAACTGGTGGGTGGAGTTATGAAATAATCAGCATCTGCCACTGAGATATCCCAGAGACACTGAACCACCAATCAGCATGTGCCGAGTGCCCTGGGTCCCACCCCTTCCTGTACCTCCCCTCAAAAGGAGAGTTCACAGCTTCACAAGCTGCTGCTCTCTCCAATCCGGCTGGGTCCCTCATTCTTATCCTCCCCCTCCACTAATCCTGTTTTCTCTACCTTCCTTCGTAATGAATCTGGCTCGTTAGTGTGAAATAAACCTCCTTTCAACAAGTCTTGGTCTCTGACTCCCGATTCTTGCGCCTCAAACCTTATAAACCTGACCTCCAGCTCTTGGTTTTAATCCTCTTGCACTTGGCTTGCCTTTGCTCCAATCTCATCCTCATCTGGTCTCAAATCCTTGACTTCTCTGACCATGCCCTCAACCTTACCTTTGGTACTGTGGACTTGATGTCTATACATGGTCTCCCTGCTTGTGATATCTGTTGTCTTTCCATGGACTTTGATTTTACTTGTATTCCCTACTCTCAGGGGCTTATTCTGCCCTAGGTGTAAAATCTCCTACTGAATGCAAGTATTCTTTGCAGTTCAATAAATGTTTACTCTGGTCAACCTTGACTTCATTATAAATGGTAAAGTTTGGCAGATAAAATGGAGGGGAAAGTTCTTTGAAAGGTTTTAAACCTAAAGGCACACTGTTAGTGATCACCATTTCTCTAGTAAAAATTCCAGTACCTAAAAACAGCACAATTCCCACTCCTTCCCATTGCCAACCTGAAATCTTCTGACTGCCATTCCATCTGATCTCCTCCCATTCTGCCTCTTTACAATTAAGTCTCCATGTAGGAGCTCCCAAAGCTCAAAATTTATTTTTGGCTTGGATATTTTATGAGTGCCAGCACGTGGTAGAAAGATACCCATGGACACAGAGTTCAAATATTATCCCTACAACTTACCATTATGAGCAGTGGTTTCCTCATCTAGCAAACAAGGATAATAATATGTTACTCTAAGAATTAGCATATGTAAAACATCTAGCCCAGTGCTTGGTACACAGTAAGTGTACAATATTTGTTTTTCCCCATTTTTACTTTCCTCTACTTGATCTTAACAATTGGGTTACTAGGTTCCTTCCTGAAGGACTCACCCTGGAATACTCTATTTTGAAGAAAACAGAGTTAGATGGGTCACTTCAATGGACATCTCAGTGCCTCATTGTACCCTTTTCATCAATGCACTGCTCTCTATCCATATGTTACCCCATGAGTTAGTGATTGGTGTTATGAGATGCCAACTGCAAAGACCAGATATCAATCAGGCCCCCTTGGGTGCTCTAACTCTGGGATAATTATTTGAGAAGTAAGAATCACTTCATAAAAATCACTTGTCTTGAGGCATGATCATAAAATGGAGTCAAGATAATTTCTTCAACAAATGGTGTCAGCCCCCATCTTTTTTGAGATCTTTGCCTTCTGTCCCCTTCTCTCCTTTACATCCCTTAGTTCCCTTTCCAACCTTGGGGCATGTGGGATATGGAGTAGCCCCAGACTCAAGATTTCATCTGTTCTTGCTGGAGCCCAGAGGGGGGCAGGAAAAGAGGATGGATTCCTCAGCCCCTCAACATGGGGAAGATTTGGGCTCCAAGGGCTTGAGCTCTGATACCCCCACCAGCTTCCTTTCTTCCCTGCCTCCATTATTGGGCCACTTGGTGGGGAAGTGGGTTCTAGCTCAGCTCACACTGAGAATGTAAGAACTACAAACAAAATTTCTATTAAATTAAGTTTTGTGTCAAAAAACAAAAAAAACAAAACAAAACAAAAAAACAAATATTGTCCGGAAAATTGGACAGATACATGCAAAAAAAAAAAAAATGAAACTAGACCACCAACTTACACCATACACAAAAATAGACTCAAAATGGATCAAAGACTTAAACATAAGAAGGGAAACCATAAAAATACTAGAGGAATCCACAGGCAGAAAAATCTCCGACATATGATGCAGGAACTTTTTCAATGATATGGCTCCTAGAGCAATGGAAACCAAAGAGAAAATAAACAAATGAGACTACATCAAAATAAGAAGCTTTGAACAGCAAAAGAAACCATCACTAAAACAACAAGAAATCCCAATGCATGGGAGAACATATTTGCCAATGTCACCACAGACAAGGGTTTAATCTCCAACATTTATAGGGAACTCATACAACTTAACAAAAGGAAGATAAACAATCCAATCAAAAAATGGGCAACAGACCTAAATAGACACTTTTCGAAGGAGGAAAGAAGGAAGGCTAAGAGACATATGAAAACATGCTGAAAGTCACTAATTATCCGAGAGATGCAAATCAAAACAACAATGAGGTATCATCTCACTCCTGTCAGAATGGCAATCATCAACAAGTCAATGAATGACAAGTGTTGGCAAGGATGGGGAGAAAAAGGAACTCTTTTGCACTGCTGGTGGGAATGCAGACTGGTGCAGCCACTGTGGAGAACAGTATGGAGTTTCCTCAAAAAACTAAAAATGGAACTCCCATTTGACCCAGTGACCCCACTTTTAGGAATATATCCCAAGAAACTAGAAGCATGAATCAGAAAGGATTTATGAACCCCTATGTTCGTTGCAGCACAATTCACCATAGCTAAGATTTGGAAACAGCTTAAGTGCCCATCAGCAGATGCCTGGATTAAAAAACTGTGGTACATCTACACAATGGAATACTACGCTGCAGTAAAAAATGAGTTCTTACCATTTGCAACAGCATGGATGCAACGGGAAAGCATTACGCTAAGTGAAATAAGCCAGTCAGAGAAAGACAAATACCACATCTCACTCATTTGTGGAATATAATGAACAACATAAATTGATGAACAGGGACAGACCCAGAGGCAGAGAAGCATTGACCAGAATGCTGCTCCTCAGGGGGAAGGTACAGGAGGGAGGGGGGAAGGAGGAGAGATCAACCAAAGGACTTGGATGCATGAATATAAGCCTAACCAATGGACATGAACACCAGGGGGGTGAGGGCATGAGTGGGGGAAGGTTTGGAGGGGTTTAATAGAGGAATAAGGACACATATGTAATACCTTAATCAATAAAGAAATTGTGAAAAAAAAATCACTTGTCTCTATTTTTAGCTCAGATTTGGATGGGTGGTTACATATCTGCTATTGTAACCTCTCAGCTCTCCTCCCAAAATGAACCAAATGCCCAACAATGAGCTACTGGGTCACTGGCACTGACAGAAAGCAGGACAGAAGGAATGGGTTTGATGCTTCTGAGGTCAAGTGAACAAGGTACTTACTGAGCACTTGTGAGGTGATTTGCTATGTTTATGGGACCAAAAATGTGGTGGCTGGAGAAAGGCAAAGACTAGACTATCAGTCCAAAAGAAATAGAGGCAGCATTTGTGCTTCTGAAGATTCCAAGTGAAGCCTCCTTTATAATTTCTCCTGGGGGCCAGAAGGTCAATCTCTGTTGCCAGTCTCTAGGGGCTTGAGTGTTTGCCTTTAGTAAACACAAAGAATCACCTCAAGGCAATTATTATCACATTCTTATCACCTAGACAGCTGCTTGCTACTGAAGGAGTAGGAACATCCAGGGATTACAAGGAGCAAGACCATCACAGGAAGGAATGTGACATGGTGGAAGAGAAAATTATAATCACTTGCACAGCTCTATCAGTTAAAAAAGAATGTGCTGACATAGTTCCTCGCCACTCTTGATATGACAGAGCTTATTGACATTTTGTTTTTATTTGATTGTTTCCTTTTTAACTTCCAACTTTTGATGATGGGGACAATTAGGATATAAGAATATAATACCCAAATTGGAGCATGTTAACACATACATGCACAAAAACTCAGCATAAAGTATCTTTAAAAATATACTAATTGTCACTAAGAAAATAGTGTGAAGAACTGAAAAGTTCCTGTGGCTGTGTCCTGAATGGTTGAAATAACCTAAATTATAAAGTGATAAAGATCCCAAGTGAGAGTAATAATTTATGATGTTTGTACAGGGAGAGACATTAGCCAACCACAGTTCATGCTGAGAAGGATTTTGAACAAAGTCCAGATGGTGTTTCAGCAGTAAAATGCAGTTATCCTGGGACTATCTGGTGAACAGCAAAATCACTGAAGTCAAACTCATTGTCTCTTACAAGCATCAAGTTCAACAGAAGTAGAACCAGAAAACAGTTGTACATTTTTTTTTTGTATTAGAAATGGCACTGTTATCTTTATTACCTAATTTTTATTTAATGCACAATTCATGTTTTACTGCAATAATGGAAACAAAAGTGGGAAATTCCATATTCCCATAATCTTAATAATTACAAGCACATATAACTCAAAACAATGGAAATCAGAGCACAGCTTCAATTTGCATTTTGTTCTTTCCCATTTGACCAAATATTAAATAATTATTATGTATCATCATTTTGGGCAGCTCAATAGCATTCTGCTAATTTATGTACCAAGATACACTACTTAAGTCCCCTCTAAGCTTGGCAGTTAGACTTATCCCAGATTTTGTTATTCTTCATAAATAAAACTACAAAGAATATCTCAAGCAAATACTGTCCCTTTTTGAAATATTTTCTTAAGCACCATAGTTTTTATGTGTGTGTGTGTGTGTGTGTGTGGTTTTTTTTGATGTGACGATATATCTCCAATATGTTCTTCAAATGAATTTTGCATCTTTTTAATGAAAATTATTGTTTTATGTTTATTGTTTCTTCATATCTGTGCTAATATCTCCATACTAACATTTTCCCTTTCATAAAGCTGTCACCAAATTCTATTGAGCTCAGATGACTGCTCACAGTTAGTCCCATTTTACTTGGCTCCAATCAATTACAGGAATATAGATGATTTACAATCCAAATCATTTGAGCTCATACATTTAACATAGGGTAAAACAGAGTTGACAACCTCACTTGAAAATGTTAAAAGGGTAGTCCATATTTTCATGCACCAGTAAGTGATTTCCCAGTTAAATCTGAATGAATTTGAATATGTAATAGAACCAAAATAGCACACAAGTCGGGATTTTGTGGGATGCACAGCATGGGATCATTTCAATACAGAGATTAAACATTCCATTAATTAGCTAAGTCTCAAATCTGTTTTTTCTTTTTATTCTACATTTTGTCACTCTCTTCATGCTACTGCTTTTCTAGAAGTAGAAATCAGTAAGAATATTTTTTCTTAGAAAAACTTTAATGATTTCATTTAAAACTACAAACATCTGCTTGTGACAATACTGCATGATCTTTAAATTATCTAAATGTTCATTACAGCCTTAAATTTCTTTTTCCTCTGTCCTCCTTAGTGACTATCTACTGAAGACAGGTGTAGGCAGGCAGAGGACACCTTGTCACACAGAATGAGGGCAGTGGGGCCACTCGGGGAGAGAATTAGACACCAGAGAAAAGGTTTGAACTGGCCTCATCTATAGCAGTTGCAAAACTGACTAATTCCTGCAAAAAAAAAAAAAAAAAGACCGGCTGAAGGAGTTATCAGCATGGAACTGGATGAATTCTTCAAAAGAGAGAATTTTAAGAGAGAAGAGTCTGGGTTCAAACTTTGAAGTGCACCCAAACTTAGGGATTAATTAGAGAAGGAAGAGAGAATAGACAATGCCAAGAAAGAGTCACCAGAGAAGTCCAAGGAAAATCTATAAGGAGCCAACAGAGAACAGATAGACAGGTTAGCATGGAAGAGAAATAATGTAGAGAGGAGTAGGGAAGGGGAGGAAAACTTCTGACAGAGAAGAGACATGAATGAGATGGTACAGGCAGGTGTGGGCACTCAAACTAGTCCAGCAGGGCTGAAGAGAAGGGTACATTTGAGAAGATGCTGGAGATACCTCAGTGAAGGATAAGAAGTGTTAGACTATGACAGACTATTTTACATTCTAAGAGCCAAATTTTAGGAATTGAACTGAGTAACTCTTTAGAAATGCCCAAATTAAGATTCTGGGAATGGGGATAAAGAGAAGGAAATAGATTGGGGAGGTATTTAGGAGGTAGAAAGGACAGGATTTGGAAATGGGAAGGGTGACGAGGGAAGTCTATGATGACTTTTGGGTTTAACCTTTCAATGATTCCAGGATTTCTGGTGTCTTAAGCAAAGTGGGGATCACAAGAGGAGCAGCATGTTTGAGGGAAGTACATATTATGTTTCGAATATATTGAATTTAAGGTGCCTGTGGCATCCAACAGGAAATATGGACCTGAAACAAAGACAGTACCCTAAGGTAAAAATCTGTTTTGGAGTCCTGGGCTCATGGGTGTTATCAAGAGTGTGTTGGTGTGTTTTGATGACCCAGTTTTAAAAGAATAATGAAGGCAGAAACTTGCTACAACATGGAATTAGAAAATGAACCAAATGGATCATTCTTTAGAGAGTATGACACCAAAAAAGAGAAATAAATAAATTGGATAGTGGTTAAGCATAACAGTCCACAGGAAAGTTCTTTTGTTTGTTGGGGTGTATATATATATATATATATTCATATATATATTCATATATGTATATATATATGAAGACATGTGCATACTAGAAAGAAGGGGGAGGAGATGTGCAGAAAATACAGTAGGAATAACCCAGAGCTATTCCCGTAAAGCGGGTCAGTGCGTGAGCAAGTGAGGAGAGGAAGAAGCAAAGCACTGAAGTCACTGTGGAGATAAAGTGGGCTCCAAGGGAGACACTGGTGACAGATTGTGTAAAGTTTGAGGAATCAACTAACTGGAGGCTTCCTGTAGTTGGAGAAAGGTTTAAGAGCTATGGGAGTTAGAAATATGAAGGTTGCAGTTCTAGAAGTTCTAAATTCAAGATTTTGAAGTTGGAGCCAACATTAGCTGATGATCAGGCCAGATGTAATTGCAAAGCCTAAATGTCATCTGCATTTGAAGATTATGATTAGATAAGTGAAAAACAATTGCTCTAGAGATTTCCTGATGGAGCAAAATAACAGGCATAGACTAAGGTTGTATCTGATACCATTTTTCTAAAGAGGGTATGTGAAATACTTTTCAGATAGATGCTAGACTATGTATGGGATTCTGAATCTGGAAACTTTGTACATTAAATAAAGGGCATCTAAGATTCAAGATAGTTGTCATTGAGATTCAGGTGTCAAAATCCTTGGTGCTTTTTCCTTATTATCTGTAGCATCACTACTACTTCTGTTGGAGAAGAGATTTATAGATTTTTGGGATGCAATAACTGCAGAGGAGGACCAGAATTTATAAAACCCAGTAGGAAGGCATTTACCATAGTTAACATTACCAAGGAGTTTTTTCTTACCTTTTTTTCTAGTTATCTATAACTAGAGGCCCGGTGCATGAAATTTATGCACGGAGGGCAGGGAATGTCCCTTAGCCCAGCCTGCATCCTCTCCAATCTGGGACCCCTTGAGAAATGTCCGACTGCCCAGATTGGGCCTAAACAAGCAATCGGACATCCTTCTCACAATCCAGGACTGCTGGCTCCAAACTGCTCACCTGCCTGCCTCCCTGATTGCCCCTAACCTCTTCTGCCTACCAGCCTGATCACCCGCTAACCACTACCCTGCCAGCTTATTTGATGTCTAACTGCTCCCCTGCCAGCTATTTGCCCCCAACTTTCCTCCTCTGCTGGCCTGATCACCCCTAACTGCCCTCCCCTGCAGGCTTGATCATGCCCAACTGCCCTCCCTTGCAGGCCTGGTCCCTCCCAACTGCCCTCCCCTGCTGCCCTGACTACCCACAACTGCCCTCCCTTGCAGGGCCTGGAACCTCCCAACAGCCCTCCCCTGCTGGCCATCTTGTGGTGGCCATCTTCTGTCCACATGGGGGCAGGACCTTTGACCACATGGAGGCAGCACTCTTGTGTATTGGAATGATGATCAATCTGCAAATTACTCTTTTATTAGATAGGATAATAAAAGCATAATATGCTAATTAGACCAGACAGTCTTCCAGATGAAGCAGGGGATGTGAGGGAACCCTGGGTCCCTGGTGCCAGAGGGAAGCCAGACCCAGCAGCTGGGGGAAGTAAGGCCTACTCTTGCATGAATTTTATGCATCAGGCCTCTACTAAATGAATAAAACCCTGCTCTATATGTATGTGTGTATCTATGTATTTTTAAAGAGATGACAGTTTTGGAAAATTGTACCAGTTTGCTTGGTAGACTTTTTAACCTTTTGTAAATACAAGGATTTTAAAAACATTAGAAAAGAAAATAAGAATTTTGGTCCTTGTCAATTTCTGGGTTTTAATTTAATTAAATATTTTGTCTACATACTCAATGTCTACAATTAAAATGGGAACATTTTAAATCATTTAATATTGCTTTGTTCCTAGCCATTAAGACTTTAAATCATATTAAATGTTCAAACTATTGTAAGATGGGTAAACTATTTTAAACCCTTAGAAAACTATTTAAATTTGTGGAATAGATGGCTAGTGACTGGGAAGAATTAATGTAGATGTTCAGAGTCCAACTAAATTTTTGTTGTTGTTTACGAAAAAAATAAGGAGGTTATCATTAAAACAAAAGTAAATAGATAAGTTTATAAGGGAGTCAGGAAGATCTCAAAAAGAAGTCAGAAGAGGTAGGAAATAAGGCCAGAGATCAACTCATCAAGGACCTGGGAATAGATATTAACCTATATTTTCACCAGTAATGTTTTATTCTTGGTTAATGATGCACAATGGGAAAATTTGGGTAAATTTGCAACAAAGAAAACATAACTTACCAAGTCCTCCCATTTAATAAGGATGAATGCATCACATAAAGCAAAATGAGTAAGCAATGCAGTTATCTGAATAATTCAGGAAAGGAACATTAGACAGAAGAAATTGTACCCAATAGCTCCAAAAAAATAGAAGTAAAAGATAAGATTTAGTATAAGTGGTTGTCAAAATGGTTATCTAAACCTACCTTATCAGAATTAGTATTCAATATTTTATTTTTGATCTGTTATTCTAAATCATACATTAAAATGAGACATTTACTTTTGCTATTTTGATGAAGTGTTAAAACCCGAATACATTGGGAAATTTTCTCTAATAAAACATTTTCACTCAAATTGGAAGAAGTGGAATGACCTTCATTTTATGTCAAGTTAATGTTACTGGCTAGTGAAATTTATAGCTAAAGAAATTGGCTACCTTTTGGTACATCTCACCATTGTTAGAATAAAGCTAACATCAGATGTGCTACTGGGGCTGCCTGACTTCAGCTGTTTGTTTCACAGGTAATTAGTAGAGATTTTTATATTCTAGTAAAAGGGTTATTCCAAAAAGAAATAGAAAACGTCAGACAAAGACAGTATGAGTTGATCTGTCAGCATCAAGGATTTCTCTGCAGGAGATCTTGCTGTGGCTTTCATTATTACAACAACCAATAGGTGTTGCTATAGAAACTATACTGTTAACAAAGCAGAGGCAGAAAAATGATAAACCTGAAAAAAAAAAAAGAAAGAGGAAAAGGAAAACGCTATAAGGTTTTCGCTTCTTATAAATGAGTTTCTTACTTTAAAATCTTACCTTATCTCTCCTGGTTTTCCCATTAATACTGCAAGGATAATGTATGACCAGTAATAAGAACAATATAATAAATTCACACAGCCCTCTTCAGCAAGGTCTCAGAGAGCTTTATCATTCAAAATGAAATTAAAAGCAGCAGTAAACCAATACCTTTAAAAATTAGGGCTTTAAAGTCTCACAGTGATCCAGAGAAGTAATGAGGTGTCTCCCAGTCCTCAAAGATAGATATGCTGCCATTCATTATCTATGTATGGCAAGTGTATTTGGAAATCCAGCCAATACAGTCAAAATAAAATATGTCATCTTGGTTTAATTATTAATTAGGCATTAAAGGAGACAATTACTCAATGATATTTTTAAAGTACATACTTAGATTAAAATGTTATAAAAATCAGTGTGAAACCTCAATCTTGGATAGTGGAAAGGTGTTTGAATTTGACCTTTCTAACTCTTAACATTTAGATTAGACAAAAAAAGTAGAGATTAAATCCAAAATATATATGAAGTACGTTTATAAATCATGCCCTCTAGGATTGCCAGCTAAAAATCTTCCCACTTCTATTCTATAATTGCCTCCGTTTCAAGCCTAAAACACTCCCTGCAAAATTCACCACTTTCCTGCATTAGGACAGGAAGAAACACAGGCATTATTTTCATTACTACTCCTCAGAAGGCAAAAGAAAACAGCCATACAGTCTCCATTCTTTACTAGCACAAGGTCTTCAATGCTCTGTGAATATCAATAAGACTGTATTAAAGCTCAATGTTCAAATTCCAATGTATTAGCTGACTGATTTCTGAGCCCCCATAAACTGTCTCCTAATTATTTGTGGAAGTTCCCAAAAAGGTGATCAGATTAGCTAACCTGCTGCCCTCTTACTTTCTTTTTCTTCTTCTTTTTCTTTTTCTTTTTCTTTTTTTTCTTTTTCTTTGTTCGCCTGCTCACATGCCACAATGACTCCTTACTATAGCTCCAGTTTTTGGATCTCTTCACAGGACTCCAGTGTCCATGAGGAGGTGGAAAGAATGGCCTGCACCCCAACTCCAAGCCTGCTGTCATTTATTCAACAAATAATTTTTGGCAGCAATGCCCCAGAGTAGCCGTGCTTGTGACCAGAGTTGCACAAAGTACTCCATGGAAACTATTCCTTTAGCTTCCATGTCTCAGCTCCAATTACAATAACTGTTTACAAAAGTAAGTTATCTACCTCCACAAGTAATAACAGCATTATGTAGACTCAAACAGTATCAAAAAAAAGAAAGAAAGAAAGAAGAAGAAGCAGAAGCAGAAGCAGAACCAGAAGCAGAAGCAGAAGCAGAAGCAGAAGCAGAAGCAGAAGCAGAAGAAGAAGAAGAAGAAGAAGAAGAAGAAGAAGAAGAAGAAGAAGAAGAAGAAGAAGAAAGAAAGAAAGAAAGAAAGAAAGAAAGAAAGAAAGAAAGAAAGAAAGAAAGAAAGAAAGAAAGAAAGAAAGAAAGAAAGAAAGAAAATAAACCAGTCCAAGAAGCAGTATTGCAGAGTTGCGAGTGTTCTTACCACTTAGACAATACAGTGTATTTTTATGAGAAACTGCTTGGAGTCATTGATCTCAAGCATCTTGTTTGGTTGCAATCACTACTTTGAGTTTGCAAAACTAAATATCTCATTCAAAAGTTTGTTCTAGACAAAGTGACAGTCTACCCGAACCTGTATTCAAGTCTCTGTTCCACTCCTGGGAAGAGAGAAAACCACAGCTTTTAAATAATATTTTTGTTCTACTTCTACCCTTATCAACAAAGTTTCAAAGGTTTTAGAGCTAAATTTCAGCCTAGACTCAAACTCAGGAACATGAATTCCTCTGCACAACGTTTCTGTGGGTTGGAAAAACCAAAGCATTTTCAGACCCTGATGATGGAGAGAACGCTTCAAGGAAAGGGCCAGGAAGGTAAGGCCAGAGGCAGGGCGGAATGCTTCTAAGAATGGGGTGTGTGTGTTTTTCTGAGTGCATCAGTTTTGACTACAGGGAGCTAAGGTAAATGTTCACCCCAAGAATGTTGGGGTTCAGAGCAATCCATAAGTAGTTCTGCTTGCATGAGGGAAGTAACAAAGTGGGCACGCTCTTACCATGTAAGCTCATGAGAATAGGAACACATTCTTCTTCAATAGGGAAATGGATGAGCAAATTTTGGTAGTCATACAATGGGATACTATAGAGGAATTAAAATTCTACATAAAATGAAGATATCTCAAAAAATCATCTTAAATGCACAAAATATGTTTCAAAAGGATATTATATAATATATATAACCATTCAAATATGTCAAAAATGCTATATATTATTTATGTATACAAACATATGTAGAAAAGATTTAGATGCAAGGAAAATAAATATTAACTTCAGAATGAGGTTCACTTCTGGAGACCTAGGAAGAGGAATGAGACAGGGCCAAAGTGAATTTCATCTGTGTCTGTAACATTAATAAGAACATATCCACAACTGCTGTGTCTGAAGAAAATGTGGCAACAATATGTTGATCCATGTTAAACCTTGGTTCTATGCATGGGTGTCTGCTATATTATTATTTTTACACATTTATGTTTTTCATTATTTCATAATTTACTTGAAATCTTAAATGCTTTTTAAAAACTTAAGCTTATGAAGGGGACATAATTTCTGGCTCTACTTATACATTTTTAATATCACTTTTCTCCCATACAGTGCCCTTACCAGAGACTCTTATGTCATTTTTATTGATTTTTATTTTTTAGGGAAGAAGAGAGAGCTAGAGGGAGAGGGGGAGGAAGAGGGAGAGAGAGAAAGAAAGAGAGAAGGAGAGTGAGAGGGAGAGGGAAAAGGAGAAGGGGAAGGGAAAAGGGGAAGGGAAAAGGGGAAGGGAAGAAGAGGGAGAGGGAAAGGGAAAGGGAGAGGAGGAGGAAAAGGGGAGAAGAGGGAGAGGGAGTGGGAGAAGGAGAGAAGAGAGAGTGAGGGAGAGGGAGAGGGAGAGGGAGAGGGGGAAAGGGAGGAGAAGGAGAGGGAGTGGGGGAAGTGGGAAGAGAGAGAGGGTGAGGGAGAGGGGGAGGGGGAAAGGGAGGAAGGAGACAGAGAGGGAGAGGGAGAGAGGAAGGGAGAGGGAGAGGGAGAGGGAGAAGGAGAAACATAGATGTAAGAGAGAAACATCAATCAGCTGCCTCCTGCATATGCTCTGACCTGAAATGGAATCTAGCCTGCACTCTCACCTCAATAGATGGCTCTAGTGAGACTCTACTTGTTGGCGGAAGGTACTCCATATCTTCAAAGATGTCAGCTACTGAGCAGGTGGGCTTTATCCACCCAGAGAGGCCTCTTTTTCTAATCCACACAAAGGTTCCACATAGGCTAGTGGTAGACCTGATCTTCCCACACCAATTTCTCTCTTCTCTTGTCTTTTCAGAAACCCTTGAGAAGCAACTTCATTTTTAATTCCCTAAACCCATTGCTGTCTTACCTCCCCACTTCTTTCTGATCCTTCACAGAAAGTCCCGAGATCCAGAGACTGATTCCACTGTAAAGGGTAAGCAATGGGAAGAGACTAAGCATAGGGCAAAGGAAAGGAAGGCCTGTACTCTCAAATGTATGCATTGTCCACCATTCCTACTTAAAAGATAAAACTATAATCTTGAAGTCTAATTTTTAAAATTATGATTAAAAACACATGACAAAATTTACTATCTTAACCATTTTAAGTGGTGCTAACTATATGCACATTGTTGTGCAAATATCTAGAATTTTTATTTTATTTTACAGAACTGAAACTCTATACACATTAAACAACAACTCTCCATTTTCTCCTCGTCATAGCCCTTGGCAATCATTATTTTACTTTTTGTTTCAATGAATTTGACTACTTTCATATAAGTGAAATCATACAGTCTTTATCATTTTGTATCTGGCTTTTTTCACTTACCAAAATGTCCCCAAAATTCATTCTTGAATGTTCTCAATGTTCCACCTTGCAGTATATGATAAGATTTCCTTCTTTTATAAGGCTGAATAATATTTCATTGCATACTTTATACTATATTTTCTTCATCCATCTATACACACTGGGGTTGACTCCAGCTTTTAACTACTGTTGAATAATACTTCAGTGAACAAGTGTGTGAAGATATGTTTTCAATATCTTGTTTTCAAATCTTTTGGATAAATATTATAAGAGGGATTGGTGGATTATATGGTAGTTCTGTTTTTAATTTTTTAAAGAAGTTCCATATTTTTCTCATGGTGGCTGCATCCTTTTGCATTCCCACCTGAAAGCTATTTTTTAAGGCACTAAAAGGGCATATCGTTTTTCAAAGGAGTGAAACTCTTCTCCCAAGTCAGAAGTGACGGAAGAGAACATGGCACCTATGAATCGTAGCCTGGGAAAGGGAAAGTTGGGAGGAGGAGCAGGTGGGAAACCCTGGAAGTCTCTGAACAACATAGGTAACCAGCATTCTAGGATAAAGGAGAGAATCACCTCCCTACAGAGAGAAAGGCCAGTTGTCAGCATCCCTGAGCCAGAGCATAGCAGTTCCCTACTCTGAGTAACAAAGCATTCATGGGCCACACTTCAGAGCTCAGCTCCACCACCACCACCCTTTACCTGTAAGTCCACTCTCGGCACCATGTCCATGCTGTCATCGTGCACACAAGGGGACACCATGACATGCAGGTTGGAGAAGGGTCATTTCCAGCCTTCTTTCTCTTGACCCCTGACAATGTTCATCCACCCAGAAAGAATTTGACCAATTGTGGAAACACAGTAATATATTTTTTTCTTCAAATGTTCTTATATATAAACAACAGCAAAAATTCTCTGTGGCAAAATTGCTGTCCAGAAAAAATATATTAGAGTTAACAACAACAACAACAAAAAACATCTTGTTATATCTGTGTTTAGTTTTAGACTACCAAGTAGGAAAAAATATATGATTTATTGTATCCATTAGGACTATGGTTGCCAGAGCTGGAAATCCATAATTCTTAGCTTAAAAGAGGACGGGGGAAAAGGAGAAAAGGAGGGAGTAAGAAAAGGAAGAGAGAAAAAATGAAATCAGCTGACAAGCAAAAAGCAAAGAGTGGTAACATTGATCTCAAAATCTCCACCTCACAGTTCTTCTTTAGCTTCATCCATCAGCTTCAGCCTCCTTCTGCACAGCCACTTTCTCCACATGGTAGGCAGCTGCCAGGCTTACATCCTCAAAGATCCACAGGCAAAGAGGAAAAGGCTTCCTTCCCTCAACTGTGGTTTAAAAAAATCTCAGGGAAGAACTTTGGCGCAAATGAACTAATCCCAGTTGGCAGGCAGGGAAGGTGTTACATTGGCCAGGCTTGTGTTCTGAACATCCTCCCATGACAAATTAGAGCTTTAATAAGAATATCAGAGAAAAATACTCCAATAGAGGGAAGGAGTGAATTTTTAAGGATTGGGACCTGGATAAGCTCATTGCGGAATCTCTTCGAGCCAATTAGCCTGCCTGATTTGGGTCTATTCTACCAAAATTATTTTATTTCTTTTGCAGTAGAGGCCATTCTGTGAAAAGAAAAAGAAAAGTAATGAAAGGCCTGGAAAGAAAGTATGAAAAAGCTCATGAATAATTGGCTTGACGGTGCATTTTTTTTTTTGAGCATCAGAGAAAGGTGATGTTTATTTAGAACAGTTTTAGATCTAGTCTTTTAAATGCTAAACACTTCAAGCATAAAAAAGAAAAATTAATGAACACCCCCCATACACATACACATAAACATACACAAGTGCAGACTGAAGGCTGTTTCTATGGAAATGCAACTTTCCCTACATTAGCTCTTTTCTTGTTTCTTGATTATATATATGCAGTCCCGTCCTCCTACTGCTCTGAACACCAGGATCTGCAACTCAGAAGGAATATTCTAAGAGCTGATCTGAGTTGTGACAATTAGGTCACTCTCCACAAAAGCATATGTAACTTTATTATCATAAGTTTTTAAGAAAGATCAAAATTGTCTGAAAATTTCTTGGAGTCATCATTCTACTAGGTCCATTGGCACTAAATAACACCCTCTATGAAAGGAAGGAGAAGCTTGCTGCTCTGAGTCTCCCCACAAACCTTAAGTTTCATGAAGGTGAAAATGCAAATAAATGCATATGTATGTTAATAATCTTGTGATTATTAATTACTTGATAATTGGACACACAAAAACTGATATCAAAAAAGATAATAAAAACTGTAACAAACAAGTTAATAAGTACCTCAAAGACTAAGATTAATCAATGCATAAGAAAAATTGATATTTCCTAAAATTTTAAAGTTCAAGAAATATTTTTTTAAAAATTGATAGATGTCTTCCCAAATTTGACAGCAGTCCTAATAATTTACATGACATTATCATTCACAAGTTGCTTAGAAGCTAAACTCTTCTAAAATATCAATGTTTTTTAAAAAGTTTTTATGAACCATACTATAGGAAAGAATGGGCTATCTTTCTATTTATTTAATAAAAATTTTTAGGTAGGCCAAAACCGGTTTTGCTCAGTGGATAGAGCGTCGGCCTGCAAACTGAAAGGTTCCAGGTTCAGTTCTGGTCAAGGGCATGTACTTTGGTTGAGGGGAAAACTCTAGTGGAGGGTGTGCAAGAGGCAGCTGACCGATATTTCTCTCTCATCAATGTTTCTAACTTTCTATCCCTCTCTCTTCCTCTCTGTAGAAAATCAATAAAATGTATTTTTTAAAAAAATTTAAGTAGTCACATGTGAGGGAAATCAAAGAATATGTAGTCAATAAATTGGGAAAATGGATTTAAAAAGTATGTCTAATAATTAGTTAATAAAAACTTATGTTATTTTTTGGGTTTTATGATATTTGTAGTAGTTATAAACTTCTCAGTTGTGTAACTTGTGGTTTCTCATTTAATTCAACACTCATTTTATATGTAAATATTCAATTTGACATTTACAATTTTCTTTCTGTTTTTAAAGGAGCCTCTCTCAAACTGTGTAGGCTTCAGACCCTGCAAAAACCTGAATCCATTCTCATGTATCAGGAAGACCTCAATGATGAGACAAAATTTAAGCAGAGGCATAAATAAGTCATAAAGCCCTGCAGATCGTTGGAGAAGGTGTTTTCCAGGCAAAGGTAACAGAAAGAAAAAAGTTTGTTGGGAGGAGTATATTGGGAAGTCATTATATTTCTTAGTGTGTCCTATGAGAAGTTTAAATTACCTTAAAAGACACCCTTCGTTGCATAATACAATGCCCAGTGGGCTTGGCACTGAACCTGTCATTTATACTTTGCAAACCACAGAAGTGGCTACTTGCCTCTTCAGGGGTGCTTACTAACAAAACTCTGATATTGCCAAAACTGGTTTGGCTCAGTGGTTAGAGCCTTGGTCTCCGAACTCAAGGGTCCCAGGTTTGAACATGTACCTTGGTTGCAGGCACATCCCCATTAGGGGGTGTGCAGGAGGCAGCTGATCAATGTTTCTCTCTCATCGATGTTTCTAACTTCCTATCTCTCTTCCTTCCTCTCTGTAAAAAATCATTAAAATATATATTTTTAAAAAACAATCCTAGTGAAAAATCTGTTTTTCCAGCATTCTTCACAGCAAGATATCTGACAAAGTTCTTATCAGTGAGATCTAAGTGGAAGTCCCTAGGTCCATGATAATGAACCTATGACATGCATGTCAGCATTGACACGCATAGCCATTTTGGATGACATGAGGCTGCATGCGGTCACATACAGAGAAGTATGGGGCTGCAAGCCGAGAAGAACGTTTCATCCTCGGCTACGGCACGGCCAGGTGCAATAGCTGAGGATGAAATATTTGTTGTGGTGTAGTGTAGACACTCTGTGCCGAAGGTTTATAAGCCAAAACAAAAGAACTCCGGCACAGAGCATCTAGTTCTGGGACTTCTGGTTAGGCCATTAGGGAATCTTTAACCTCACTTCCGGCTGGTGGAGCAGGGAGCAACAGAATGCTGTGGGGGACACATCTCTGTGATCGCCATTACCAGCAACCACATAACCACAGTAACCATCATCCAATCTGGGGTGTCGTGGATTTCTAATTGACCATCATTACTGAGATAAGTGAGGGGGAAGCTGGGAGAGGCGAGGGCCTGTGCTTTGGGTGCCATTTCCTGCCATTAGAAATAGCGGCAGCCATCTAAGGAACATCATTTTGCAGCATAATGCAGATTCCATTTCACCACTATTACTGTTGTGCATCCTTATTAACCCCTATTTCTGCTTATTAACCCTGCCCTTTCCTAAAAGACAGTTACATGTGCCATCTTGTGGTCAGTTAGGCTAGTTAACCCCTAATTGCCTGCAAGGTTAACAGGCTATCTATAATTCTATCTTCTGTCACTGCCCCACTGATGGAGAACCCAAAAAATAAAAAACCAAGGTTAAGTAAAGGAAGTGGTAGTAGCAGTAGCCAACCCTTTCAAGAGACATGGACCAAGATGTATGGCATTACAGAAAAAAAATGGCAGATCATTTTGCTTTCTATGTACTGAAACGGTAGTAAGCAGAACGTGGAATATAGACATTTTTTGAAACTAATCATTCCCAGCTCTTGAAAAAAAATGAGAATGAAAGGAAGGCATACATTTCCAGGGGGAACCAAGATGGCAGCATAGGTAAAACACCTATCTTGCTGTCATACACAGCAATTTTAAAACTACAACTTAACAAAAGAACAAACACCATCCAGAATCACCGGAAAGCTGGCTGAGTGAAAATTCCACAAATAAAAGTGAACATAAGACACCGTGACTCAGAGGAGCGGCTGAGGACAGCATTGAAGATACGCGCGGAGAGAGGTTTGGAGGAGTGCGCATGCCAGTGGATAGGGCGGGCGGCTGAAAACCGGCCAGTTTTCTCGAACGGGGGAGACAAAGACGTCCCACTGGACTGATTCTCCAGCTCTGGGCGAAGTCCAGGGAACCCACTATCACACAGGGTAAAAACTGGACAATGGGAGGGCACGCCGAAGCTCGGGTGCTGCAGGGGTCTGCCGGTTTGTGGAGAAGGCAAGCTTGTGCAGAGTGCCCGTGAACTTGAGAACAGCACAGCTGCCTGACCGCGCAGAGAGCACTCGTGACTTGCTCTTTCATTTGGGAAACCGTCAGACTGCTTTATTTTATGACTCTGGGTGAGACCTTGGGTGTGCAGACTCATTTGGGGAGAGTCTGAATTCTCCAGCAGCTGGTGGAGCTCGGCAACGGCTCTCTCTCAGAGGTGCTGGCGGCCATTGCCCCTGGCACAGAGTCCCTGGGGCCAAATAGGGTGGAGCTAACGCTGTCTGCTTGGCCCCGAGACTCCGCCCATCCAACCTGAGCACAGCTGAACTTCACAGACAATTGGCCTGGAGGTCAACCCCTCCAAGTGCTAACAACGATTAACCTGAGCTTAACTTCACCAAGACTGTGCAACCCATATCCACCTCAGGTAACTGGGGAGGTTGAGCCACTGTCCCTTGTAGGACGTCTACCACACAAAGCTAGTTGACCAACTCAGAGAAGCAGCCACCATGCAGAGACATGGAAAGAAATCAGATGTGAAAGAAATGGAGGGAAAAAAAACTACTAGACATGGAATTCAAAACCACGGTTATAGGGCTTTTCAAGAGGCTCCTAGAAAAGGTCGAGACCTATAAGGACATAAGCAAGACCTACAAGGAAATGAAAGAGACCCTCAAGGATATGAACGAGACCTGCAAAGAAATGAAAAAGACCAACGTGGAAATGAATGAGTCCTACAAGGAAATGAACAAGACCTACAAGGAGATGAAGGAGACTCCCAAGGATATGAAAAAGGACCAAGCAGAAATTAAGCATATACTGACTGAAATAAAAACTATTATACAAAGACCTAAAAGTACTCTAGAGCACCCCAAGAACCAAGTTAAAGGTTTGAAATACAGCCGAAACCGGTTTGGCTCAGTGGTAGAGCGTCGGCCTCTGGACCGAAAGGTCTCAGGTTCAATTCCGGTAAAGGGCATGTAACTTGGCTGTGGGCACATCTCCAGTAGGGGGTGTGCTAGAGGCAGCTGATCGATGTTTCTCTCTCATTGATGTTTTTGACTCTCTATCCCTCTCTCTTCCTCTCTGTAAAAAATCAATACAACATATTTTTAAAAAAAGTTTTGAAATACAAAGAGGTAAAATCCACTCAGCTGAAAAAGCAAGAAACCAAAAGAATCCAAAAAAATTGAAGATAGTGTAAGGGGCCTCTGGGACAACCTCAAGTATACCAACATCCGAATTATAGGGGTGCCAGATAAAGAGAGAGAGCAAGACAATGAAAACCTATTTGAAGGAATATTGACAGAAAACTTCCCACACCTGGTGAAAGAAATTGACTTAGGAGTCCAAGAAGCGCACCGAACCCCAATATATAGGAACCCTAAGAGGACCACACCAAGGCACATCATAATTAAAATGCCAAGAGCAAAAGACAAAGAGAGAATATTAAAAGCAGCAAGAGAAAAACAGTTACCTATAAGGGAGCACCCATATGATTGTCAGCAGGTTTCTCAACAGAAATGATGCAGGCCAGACGGTAGTAGCAAGAAATATTCAAAGTGATGAATAGCAAGAATCTACAACCAAGATTACTCTATCCAGCAAAGCTATCATGCAGAATTGAAGGTCAGATAAAGTGCTTCGCAGATAAGAAAAAGCTAAAGGAATTCATCATCACCAAACCAATATTATATGAAATGCTGAAAGATATTCTTTAAGAAGAGGAAGAAGAAAAAGATAAAAGTATAAATTATGAACAGCAAATACACATCTATCAACAAATGAATCTAAAAATCAAGTGAATTAATAAGCTGATGAACAGGATAAACTGGTGAATGTAACAGAATCACAGACATAGAGAGGGAATGGACTGACAATTCTTGGGGAGAAAAGGGGTGTGGGAAGTACAGCAAGAGACGGGACAAAAATCATGCAACTATGGGAGAAGACAGTGGAGGGGGGTTAGGGCAGAGGGTAGGATGGGTACCAGGTGGAGGGGAGCTATAGGGGGAAAATAAGGGGAACAATGTAATTAATCAACTGAACAATAAAGATTAAAAAAAGGAATACATTTCCAGGAAGCTACACCTTTATAAGAGCCAATCTAATTCCATCTTTAAATTTATAAAAGGCTCTAAAAATTTAACCTGCAAGTTGGAGCATTGCTTACTCCATAGCTCAGCATGGAAAAGCACTCAGTGAGGGAGAATTTATTAAAGAGACTCTCCTAAGATATGCACCAGTTCTATTTCATGATATCCAGAATAAAGATGCAATTATTAAGAGATTGTCTGAGTTACCCTTCAGTAGAAATATCATGAAAGACTGAATAATGAGACTGAACACAAATGTACAACATCAATTAAAGAAAGACATAAGAAATTGTAAATATTTTACCATCTCTCTTGATGAAACTACTGATGTTACATCACATGCTCAGTTGGCCATTATTGGTCGATATTCTGATGGTATCACAATGAGAGAAGAGTTGATAAAGTTAGTGTCAGTTCCAACAAGTACATCAGGAAGCGAAACATGTAAGGTTGTTATACAAGCATTCTGTGACCTAAGCATTGATATCTCCAAAGTTGGGTCAGTGATGACAGATGGGGCACTAAACATTGTGGAGGAAAAAGTCGGATTTGTCAAATTGTTTTGGGAAGCGATTGGACATCCGATTGTGCCTTTTCATTGTATTATCCATCAGGAGGTTTTATGTGCCAAGGCAGGATTCACAGACTTAATGTCAGTTGTTACAAAAATAGTTAATTTAATAGCTGCTCCCTCCCTTCACAAGTGAGAATTTTCTGCACTTTTACTGGAGGTTGATTCCACCTACAGTGGACTTCTGATGTACAATAATGTAAGATGGCTAAGCCGAGGCAAAGTTCTTGAGTGCTTTGTAGAGTGCTTTGAAGAAATTAAGGTGTTTCTTGAGGATAAGGATCTGGGAAACTTTTCTCAGCTCAATGATGATAAGTGGAACAACACCCTGATATATTTTACAGATCTCTCTGTTCATATTAATGAACTGAAGCTTAAAGTTACAAGGTTTCGGCAAAAGTATTGACGTTATGTTTGGATACATAAAAGCTTTTGAAAGTAAACTTAAAATTTTCAAGCAAGAGGTAGAAACTAAAACTTATAAGTATTTTCCTCGAGTAACAAAGTATTTTGAGAAGGCCAGTGCAGCTGTACAAAACAAAATGGAACCCTTGCATATAAAGTACCAGCATGTTTTAGACTCATTACTTGACCAATTCAGTGATAGATTTAATCAATTTAGAAGCCTAGAATAGACCGTATAAATAATTAAGTATCCTAATGTAGTAGTCTACAGTAGTTTGGAATTAAATGGTTTCCAATGGATGCAAATTGATGATTTGGAGATGCACCTTGCAGAATTTCAAGACAGCATCTGGGCTCAGGTGTTTGTTGACTTGAAGTCAAAGCTTGAGATTAATCTTTAAAGGTGCCCCTTGTAGAATCAAGAAGAGTGCCACTACGAACAGGAAATTTGGAGTGCCTGGAACCGATTACCAGACATTTTTAGCACCCAGAAAAATATAGCAATGGCTTTACTCTGCATACTTTTGTGAGATCTTATTCTCAGTATTAAATAATATCAAAACTAACAAAAGAAACAGATTGACTGATGAAGTTAGTAGCGCTTGCTTGGGCTTGAAGTATACAAAATTCCAACCTTCAATTGAAGGTTTAGCCCATGAAATTCAGCAACAAAAAAGTCTCTAATAGTCAGGTTAGTTAAAGAATTCCCCCTCCCTCTCACTTATCTTAGTTCACAGCACCCCGCACAAGTTAAATAATATCAAGACTAACAAAAGAAACTGACTGACAGATGAACAAAGAAGTTACTAAGCAGGTAAGTTAAATAATTAGTTTTTGGTTTATTAAATAGTTATATACTACAATTATACATTTTTGTTATTTAAACTATAAATATCACAAAATTATGAGGGGGGGTTTCTTGAAGTGACACACCACCCGAGTTATGCTCGGTTTTTTGGCGAATTCTGACACACCAAGCTCAAAAGTTTGCCTATCACTACACTAGGTGAAGCTTTTGGGGGAGCCCTTTAAAGGAATGACTCTGTTAGAAAAATTCTCTTTTTCTGCTTCTTTATTCTTGCCTGAGATTGAGCTGTGAGGCTGGAGCACTGGCAGCCATCCTGGGAATCTGTGAGGGGCTTCACACCCACTCCTCTAAGATTGGTAGAGCAGAGAACTAGAAGCACCCTGCATCTGTGGTGACACCGTGGAGACACCATGCTATTCCTGAACTTCGAACCTTGGGAATTCTTTCACATGACAGAAAAGAAAAAGAAAAAGTCCTGATTTCATTACATCACTGTTTTGTTCAGATCCCTGTTACAAATGCCTAAATGTAATTCCTAGCTAAAATGCTAGGGAACAATAACATATATATATATATATATATATGGTCTCAAATGTAGTGCAAACTTGGAATTCCAAGTCACATATTATCCTAAATGAAAAATATTTTCTCCAACACCTACTTGTTCAGAATAGTCTACATAGAATCCATATAAGCCTTTGTTTTGAACATTTTAATGGACTACCTAAAATGCAGGCGTCAAAGTAAGATATTGTCATTCAAGTTAGCTAAACAGAAAAATGTCACTATTCAAGAAACATAAACATCAGACTTCTCTTTCAAAGAATGCAAAAGTATTTATCATTTATATCACTTAGACAGCCCATATTATCCAAAAAGAAATGATCTGCATTTTATTAACTTAGTTGTTAATAACTAGTTCTTGCTCTTTGTAATTTAATTAGTGCTTTAGAAATCTAGCTAAAGAGAATGTGCAGAGATACCCATGTGCAGAGCTAACATTAAATATATGAGTGCTGAGCAGTCTTAAATAGAGAGCACACAGAGAGAGAACCAACGCTGTGAACGTGTAAGTATTTCTGGCTGCTGGCATCAAGTCAAGACGAAGAACAGGTCTTTCCCATGCACAGAAAAGAACAAGATAGTAACCAAAATCAGATTGTTTTAATCTACCACTGATTAGTAACATAACAGTGAAAAGAATCATTGGTAGTCAGTGGCAAGTCTGATACCTTCTTGAGTACCACAGACTAAAGCACCTGTATGGCAGAAAAATGTTTCCCTGGCTTACATTTCAAGGTAAATAAAAACCCCTTACTGTCAGAGCTAAGAGCTGGCCAATGACATGCTCTGGCTGCCTGACAGGGCACCCTGTCACGGCTGTGGAGTGCCTTGGGCAGGAGCAATTCCCAGGCTGCTGTGTCTCTCACATGTGGTGTTCTGAAACCGTTAAGGAAAATGAGAAGCACTGTGAAAGTACATTTTTGGCTCAGCATAAACCATTCATTGATTTGTGAGCCGCAAGTCCTCCAGGGGGTGTTACGAATTCATACGATAGTTAGATTTTTACATTTGGATCTCTTCTTTAGCTGATGGATGTGTAAAATATCATGTTAGCCTGGCTACCCCCTATTGGCTAAACATCTGAGGAGGTTCAAGTGTATGAGTTATTTCTTCCAAAGTCAATTGTAATTTACACTCACTAAATTGCCTCCAGATCCACCTTTTAAAGATAGTAGATTCAAAATTGCATTCATTTTGGCCCACACTGTCCATTTGTGTTTAAACCACAGCCCTGCTTTGGAGAGCCGCCATCACTAATGGAAAGACATTATGTGGCTGAAGATCCACATTTTCCACAGGAGAGCAGAATGCTGGCAAGTCAAATGGCCAATGTACAAGTAGTTTTCAGCCCAGTGAAAACTCTGCTCTAATAGTGAGCAGGCAGCCTAGGGAGAAGAGGGTGGAGGCATAGGATATCAGTTCTTCAGTCCAGAAAATCAAAAGCACCAGTTTTACACTAGAAAAAAATTCACCTTTGGCCTGAAAAAAGTTTTGAAATGAAGAAGTAGTTGGCTTCTTTCTTTTTTGCCCTTTCCCATTGTTTCCTGAATGCTCCTCTGTGGAAGCACTCCTGGGCTTTATTTTACTGCTTAGTTTAATTCATCTTACTTACCAGCTTTTAAAATTAGCATCATCCATGATTCTGCATGTCTTTCCAGTTGCAACAACAACAAAAAAATCCAGACGGCACTATTTGCTTCAAAATCCCAAATGCCAAACTGCCACTGTGAGAAACATGGACAACTGGCAATTTCTCTCACTAATTGCTATATTGCAGTTTTAGTGAAATAGTAAGTAAAGGTTTAGGGAGCTTGTTAGAAAGGATTGCTTGTTTCAAGATTAAAAAATAAAATTACAAAACAGCCACGGATTTGTAAAGCATCGGTCTAAACAACCACATTAAGCTCAGATATAAGCCAGTGTGTACTTGAGGAGATTAATTTATTCCATGGCATTGACCTCAAGGCCCACATACCACTAAAATGTGATGAGCCCGTGAAAGGTCTGTTTTTCAAAAGTTCTGATTCTGTCGATGGGTTTTTAAGTAGGCTTTCTCATTTTAAAACCAGCTCTTGCTGACTGAGCTCCAAATGCACATTTGGGATGCCTCCCAGAGTAAATGAGAGAAACAATGAGTTTCATCAAACCAAACACCTGATGACTCTCTCCACCAGCATTCCCTTTTCTCTCCCAGCAGATTCTCTATTATGAGTCTTCTTTAACCCAATTAGCTGCCATCAATTTTCTACTCCAATCTCCCCATAACCTCCTTTCCTCTCCAATCAATTTTTTAAAATCACAACTAGAGTATTCCCTGTGTGTTTAGCAGTCAGAGCTCAGTGTAAAAAATCATGTGGCCCATTTACAACATCAAATCAGTACAGCTGCCTTTCAACTTAGGATATGTTTCCTGAATGTACTTATATTTCTGGCTGGTGTTGCTGGCAGTGCAAGTTGACGCTCTGGATCTGCTCTGAGGGACCCAAGGTTACATTTTTGGCAATGCTATAAGGTTAAGATTTTGTTCCCAACATAAGGGGGACAGGGTCTACCATCAACCATGTGGACGTTTGCTCCTGGGAGGTCCAATAGTCTTAAACAAAAAGAAGTAGAAACATCTGGAATCTCATGGTCAGCTTGTTTGTTATGGTCAACAGCAGGGGAGCCTAGAATCCACATCCAACCCCACTGTTAAGGGAGCCAGCGGTCAACAATCACTCCTCAATATAGGACTGAGGGAGAGGAGACATTCCACGTTGTATCGAAGGGATTTTTTAAAACAAGGAAAAATTATAGCCAAAGCCATCATGTTATTTTGGTGAAATTCAGAAGTCAAAACTCCACTTTTACTTTGGAGATAAAATAAAAACTTATTTCCTTCTAAGGTTTCATCATTACATTTATATTTATATTCACTTTTCCTAAGATATAGGAAAGACACTCACAGATGCACACTGACCAATATCACATAGATCCTATTTTGAAGGATCAATTGGAATAATATTATATATGAAAGAAGTTAAGAAAATTTAAAGTGTGTTATAAATATAATATTTCATTATGATTTTTTAGTTAAGGGAACAGTGTTACAATATAAAATTTAATTCTTATTCTCCATTAATGTATCACTTATTTCACCTGGCCAAACAATTGTATAGCTATCCTAAGCAGTTCATTTAAATAGCTAAAATGGTGGAGACACTGTCATTTAGCTGATAGCTTTTCTTTCTTTCTTCTTTTTTAGCACAGATTGAAAAATTTGTGGGTAAATAGAAATGGGATAATTTGGGAGAATTATATGAGAGGACATCCTGGGAGTTGTATCTTTCAGCCAAATGAATTGGAAATTATCAACTTACCCAGCTTTGTCTTTTGTCAATTAATTAATAAAAGTTAAACACACTTGGCATGTAAAGATGCTGTTTAAATTCTTCTGAATCTTGATAACAACACTGCTCCTACCAAATGGGGTCTAGCCTCAAAGGAGGAGGGAAATGGCTATAGTGCATAAGAATGTAAAGCATGAAATCCTGACCAGCCAAGATAAACAATCACTCCTCAATATAAGACTGAGGGAGAGGAGACATTCCACATTGTATCTAAGGGATTTTATAAAATAAAATAAAAAGGGAAAACTTATAGCCGAAGCCATCATGTTATTTTGGTGAAATTCAGAAGTCAAAACTCAAGATCAGTGCCCCACAGCCAACTAGAGAGATTGCAATTGGGTTGGAAAAGGGCAATACAAAAAGAAAGAGAATTATAAATATTCAATTTTTTTTCTTCTAGACTTGCTCACTTGATATCAAAATACACTATAAACTTACAGTAGTTCAAATAGTGTGATACTAGCACAGAAAAGACAAATATGTCAATGGAACAGCATTAAAATTATATACATATATAATTTTAGATGTGGGAATAATATTGACTTAATTATGTGGGTTAAAATGATGGTGTTTTTTTCTCAGAATAAACAGATAAATTTAGATACCAACTCAAAAAATAAACAAAATTCCAGTTAAATTGCTAAATGAAAATAAATCTAAGAATGTCCTAAAAGATAAAACTTAAGAACTTATTTATACTGATTGGGATAAGAAAGATCCAAATCCTATAAGTTATAAAGGAAACAATTGACATATTTAGTAATATAAATATTTTAAGCCACTGTATGATGGAAGGTACTGTAAAAAAAGTTAAAATACAAATGACAGATTGAAAAGTTTTTCATCCCCTTTAACCAGCAAGGAGATACTATCTAATACGCAATGACTCAAGAAAAACAAATAGGCCATAGACAAAATGGGAAGTGCCTCAAATCAGCAATTTATAAAAAGTATATATACATAACTACTAATCATTACAGTCACTCAATTTAACTAACAATTAGGGATTGATAAGTAAAGAGGAAACAATTTCCCCATAAAATTGACAGAGTAAAACATCTATTGCTCACATAGTTATGGAGAAATAGGCAAGTTCAGACATTAGAAGCAGTGAAAATGGGAAAAACCTCTTTAGAAAATATATTTAAATTTTAAATGTACATATCTTTGAAAAATTCTAATCTATCATAAAAATATAAGCGGGAATGCCCCACATTCCTACATACAAATATTATATCCTTGTTTGTAAGAAAAACATTGAAATAGCATAAATGCTCATCAATAAACTATAGACTACAATAAAATATGCATTTATTGCAAAGAAAAACCAATGTGTAAGCTAAATTGTGGTATATATATATATATAACAATTTGTAGATTATAGATAGGTATTACTAATATTTATGTACACATATTGTATTTTCAAATATTTAAGTAATTGAAGAGAAGCAGGCATATCAAACTATTTCCAGTGATTGTCTCCAGGGATGTGAGTCAGCGAGATAAGTAGATGTTCTCTTCTTACTTTATACACTCCTGTTTTGTTTGATTTTGCTACCATAGGTATATGTTATTTTCACAATAAGAAATGCCAATCAAGGTTTCAAACTGCTTTTAATGTTAAGGTACAGCTTTAGTCAGGCATAAAGTGCACTCTCACAGCCACTCATTTAATCAACCATTACACTGAAGCATTTGCAGTGCAGCAGAGTACAAAATGGGCACAAATCCCTGCCCTCAAGGAGTTTACATTCTAAGGCAAAAGCAAAAATAAAACACAATAAAAAAGTGAATTATAAATACATAAGCAGGAAATAAGTGCTATGGGGAAAAAAAACCAGAGCAAGACAAGGAGATCCAGAATGCAGAACGTGGTGGATGTGGGTTAGTAGATGCAGCTGAAATTTTAAATAGGTGGTCAGGTAGGCTCATGAAGAATGTATCTGAGCAGAGGCTTCAGAAATTGAGGGAAAGACTCCTGATTACCGGGAGGGAGGCAATAATAGGTAGAAAAACCAGAAAGGACAAAGGCCATGATTACAGTGCTCCTCATCTCCTTTGGAATAGGGAGGCAAAGATGAAAAGGCAAGGAGATGAGGAATAGATGGGGGTCACTAGATAAGAACTCTGGAAGGACATGTTATAGTCCTAGACTGCATTGCAATAGATATGCTCCACCTGATATCTGACTTAGAACTTATAACAATGAGTCACCACTAATCCTTCCCCATCCTTCCCAAAAGTATGTTATTGGGAGGGTTCATGTAATTCCAAACTTTATTTTCCTGTAAAAATTCCTTTATGTTTTCTGACAAGTTTTGTGAGCATTTATTTTTATTTCAATGATCTCCTCTGAGAGGTTAAAGTTTCAGAACTTGGACTATTTGCAGTAAAGCTCTTAACTCTCTTACATGTGACCCATTGCAAAGACATAGTCTGCCACCAGCTGCAGTGTCTTCTCAGAACAGAAAAAGGACAACACCCCCCAGGGGTCTATCAGTCACCCTGGCATGCAGGCATGTGTGACTTCAAAATAATGAAGTTAAATGAGCTTTGAAGACGACTGCCATCCAGGGCTGGTGAAGGGACTAAATAGTGAGAGACCAATGCACCCACTCCCTCAGCAGTTACCAGGTTGTGAATGTTAGTTCTTAAGCATAAGAGATGTAGGCTTTTTAAAGCAATTATTTATTTTGGTTAAGTTTGTAGAATGTTTCTCTTTCTGTAAGATTTTCCCCCCAGTCTTATTAAGGTGTGATTGACATAAAACATTGTATTAGTTTAAAGTGTACAGCATAATAATTTGATTGATATACATATAGCAAAATGATTACCACAATTAGTCTAGTTAACATCACCTTACACAAATTACATTTTTTCCCTCAATATGAGAACTTTTAAGATCTACTCTCTTAGCAACTTTCTAATACAGAATTTTTAAAAGCACCATTCTGATATTCTGAAGTCTTCCTCACTTTTGTTGAGGCTCTGGTGTGTGTGTGTGTGTGTGTGTGTGTGTGTGTGTGTGTGTGTGTGTATACATTTATTTCTTTGTTGTATTATAATAAAAAGAGCAACACAGAAAATCAGGAAAATATGCTATCCTAGCTCTTGCCTTTAATTTTGTATATCTTAAATAACTTCAAATTTCAGTTTCTTGGCAATAATAATGGGACAGTATTCTGCCTATACTATAAGCTTGATGTAAAGATAAGTGAGGTAACATGGAAAAGCTCTATCAAAACTACAGTAAGGTCTAGAATACTTTAATAATCTGTTTAATTATTAACCATAACATGCCATAATTGTTCCCAGGATAAATGGGCTATTAGAATCTGTGCAGCCAATCTATGTTATTTTTCTCTTTAATTTTTAAAAATTTATTTTAATTTTCTTTTTATTTAATATTTTTATTTTTTATTTTAAGTTGGGTTTGTTGTAAGACCTTAAATAAAAGTACACTGTACACAATTGTGTAATCTAGTTACTTAAAGCTTTTAATAAATTTATTTTATTTATTTAATTTTAAAAATATTTATTGTTTAAAGTATTACATGTCTCCTTCCCCTCTTCACCACTGAACTCTTCTAGCCCACCCCTGCTCCCCAACCCAAGCTTTCACCACCCATTGTCTGTGCCCATGAGTTATGCATATATGCATACAAATTCCTTGGTTGATCTCTTCCCAACTACCCACCCTCCCCTGCCTTCTCTCTGAGATTAGTCAGTCTGTTCCATGCTCTATGTCTCTGGATCTATTTTGTTCATCAGTTTATTTTGTTCATTAGATTCCACATAGGTGAGATTATGTGATACTTGTCTTTCTCTGACTGGCTTCTTTCACTTAACATAATACTCTCCAAGTTCCTTCATGCTGTCTCAAAGGATAAGAAATCATTTTGTTCATCTGCAAAGTATTCCATAGTGTAAACATAGCACAGTTTTTTTTATCCACTCGTCTATTGATGGGCACTTGGGCTGTTTCCAGATTTTAGCTGTTATAAATTGTTCTGCTTCTTATGTATTTGCAAGAAAACTTAGAGGCAGCTTTCAATCTAAAATGAAAGTATTTCATACACCTGGGTTGACTGACTCATCTTGGTTTGTTCAGGACTTTAAATCAGAAAGTCCCAAGTCCCAGAAAGCTCATGGGTTCCAGGCAAAGTGGAATGGTTGGTCACCCTGTACGCATAAATTATTAAGAAAACCTAAAAGAGAGGTGTATTTGAGTTTATGGCATCTTGGAGAAAATAATAGTAATGCCTCTCAAAGATTTAGAGAGAACCCAGCATGTTAAAGAAAAACTCCTGTGAATGGCACAGATAATAGAAGAAAAACCATGTTCATTTCTTGGAATACTGCTTTCTGGCATAAAGTGTTCAAAGACTGATGGAGACATGTCAAAAACTTACAGGAGCCAGCTCAAATGGACTTGCACTTCCACTGGCCAAATATAGGACAATTTAACAACAGAAATAATAATAGTGTTAATTATTTATAACATTTTTAATCCATGGTATATATGATAATAACAATAAAAAAAGAGTGGGAGTAAGGAGGAGATACGTGAAGAGAACCAGAAGAATGCCAGCTAATAAGTCAGAAGGAATGATAGAATCTCTGAAATCACCAGTTTATAAATACCTGTATAATAATTGATTCAGAAATGATCACTATTGGATGCTAAAATAATTTGGTGCAATCTGGCTGGCTTTTTGGCCTGCTATATCCATAAAAAGCAGCAGATATTGTGCACTTACTTCCACAGGCCTGGCTGCTTTTGCGTTCTCTGTCTTGGAACCCAGCTGCCATGCTACTAGAGAGTCCAGGCTTGTCTGCTAGAGCAAGAGGCCACATATAGAGGACAGAAGACACCTAGAGAGAGGGGACAAAGGGAAATGAATTGAATACCAGCTGATAGTCAGCACACAAATTCCAGACCTGTAAGGTGGCTTCTTGGACCCTCCAGGCCAGCCTAGCACAGCAATCAGCTGGATGTAGTTTAGTGAGTGACCACATTGTGATGAAGCACCCTGTCAGTCCACAGAAATGAGAAAAGTAAATAAATAGCTATTGTTTTAAGCCACCAATTTTCAGGTTGATTTGTTATACATTAATAGGTACCTGACCTGAAAACTGAATACAGCATATAGCAGATGCATGGTCAATTTGCATGTTTCTCTTTTATTAGATAGGATAAGCAAATGTGGCAAAAATAATTCACTGATCTAGGAAAAGAGTACTATTCTTTCAACTTTTTCTAATTTTCAGATTTTTCAAAATAAAAGCTTTGAGAAAGATAAATAAATGACGTGGAGATTTATAATAAATTCTGCACTTTTAAATAAATGTTTTTATTTTAAAATAAAATTGAGCACTTAATTAATAATTTAAATGAGTCTCAAAGACAGAATTTTAAATGTCCTGGATATGCAAGAATAATAGTTTGGAACAAATGGAGCATAGCTCAGTAGCAGACAATTAAGATAGAACAGCAATATCATAGTTGCAATATAACTACTTAGGTTATATTGTTGACATTAGATTTGTGTTTGCATTAAATACCTAAATCCTCCCACCCCCCAATATAAACATAGGACAGCAATCAGGTGGTTAGGAGCACTGTGCCATAAATAAGCTGTGGGACTTGGGGCAATTTATTCTCCCTCCCTGGGCTTCAGAGTCCTTGTCTATAAAATAAAGGCTAATTGATGTCTATCATGGATTTTATTTTATGAATCCCCAAACTGTTATCATATAATTTATTTAAGCATATACCACAAAAGGGATAAAACTACAAGGAATTGTAAAAAATCATGCAAGCTACAAAAAAAAAAAATAAAGAAGAGATAACAATCTTAGAGCACAATTTTTCTAACCAGGAGTTTCCTTAGAAGAGTTAAATGTCATGCAGAGGCAATTGGTTAATATAGCAATTCATGCTGATGGGAAATATCATAATAAATGTGGCAAAGCAGGTATGAGTCAGTGCAATGAAATTTACCACACCCAGGAGCTTCACTGAAATTCACCTCTCACATCCACTAACCAGATTCTTATAGATGTCTTTCCTCAAAAGTTTACTGACAAAATGTCTATAAGTAATAGTTTATTTAAAGTAGTTCCATAACAATCCTATAGTAAGCAAGTAATAACCCCAGATATATCATCTATCTGCTTTATATCAATGCATTGTTTCATAATGACAATTTTATTTTATTTTATTGGTCTTTTTTTCTTTATTGTTTAAGGTATTATATGTGTGTTCTTATATCCCAGTTGCCCCCCATCTTCTCCCACTCATGCCCTCATCCCCTGGTGTCTGTGTCCATTGATTAGGCTTATATCCATGCATAGAAGTCCTTGGGTTGATCTCTCTCCCTTATCCCCACACTCCTTTACCTTCCCTCTGAGGTTTGATGTTCTGATTGGTGTTTCTCTGTCTCTACCTGTTTTTGTTCATCAGTTTATGTTATTTATTATATTCCACAAATGAGTGAAATTATGTGATATTTATCTTTCTCTGACTGATTTATTTCACTTAGCATAATACTCTCCAGTTCCATTCATACTGTTGCAAATGGTAATAATTCCTTCTTTCTTAATGCAGCATAGTATTCCATTGTGTAGATGTACCACAGTTTTTTAATCCCCTCATCTGCTGATAGCAGCACAATTTACCATAACTAAGATTTGGAAACAGCCTAAGTGCCCATCAACAGCTTTATTTTAAATGAAAATAAATCACCCTCCACAAATCAATAAACATTATACATCACATAAACAAATTGAGAGACAAAAATCACATAGCCACATCATTTGATGCAGAAAAAGCATTTGACAAAACACAGAACCATTTCTTGTTAAAAACTCTCAGCAAAGTGGTATTAGAGGGATCATACCTCAACATAATAAAAGCCTTATTTGACAAACCTAGAATCAACATCATACTCAATGGGCAAAACCAAAACCATTTCCCCTAAGAACAGGAACAAGACAAGGATATCCACTTTCTTTCTTTTTCTTTTTTTTTTGAGCCAAATAATTTTTTAAATATTTATTGTTCAGTTTATTAATTACATTGTTTCCCCTTTTTATCCCCCTATAGCTCCCCTCCACCTTGTACCTATCCACCCTCCACCCTCACCTCCCCCTCCCCAATGTCCTTTCCCATTGTTGCAAGATTTTTGTCCAGTCTCTTGCTGCACTTCCCACAACCCTTTTCTCCCCAAGAATTGTCAGTCCATTCCCTCTCTATGTCCATGTCTCTGTTATATTCACCAGTTTATCCTGTTCATCAGCCTATCAATTCAATTGATTTTTATGTTCATTTGTTGATAGATGTGCATTTGTTGTTCATAATTTATATATTTACCTTTTTCTTCTTCCTCTTCTTAAAGAATATCCTTCAGCATTTCATATAATGTTGGTTTGGTGGTGATTTTCTTATCTGTGAAGCACTTCATCTGACCTTCAATTCTGAATGATAGTTTTGCTAGATAGAGTAATCTTGGTTGTAGATTCTTGCTGTTCATCACTTTTAATATTTCTTGCCACTCCCGTCTGGCCTGCATCGTTTCTGTTGAGAAATCCGCTGACAATCGTATGGGTGCTCCCTTATAGGTAACCAACTGTTTCTCTCTTGCTGCTTTTAATATTCTCTCTTTGTCTTTTGCTCTTGGCATTTTAATTATGATGTGCCTTGGTGTGGTCCTCTTAGGGTTCCTATATATTGGGGTTCGGTGCGCTTCTTGGACTCCTAAGTCAATTTCTTTCACCAGGTGTGGGAAGTTTTCAGTCACTATTTCTTCAAATAGGTTTTCATTGTCTTGCTCTCTCTCTTTTTTTGGCATCACTGTAATTTGGATGTTGGTATGCTTGAGGTTGTCCCAGAGGCCCCTTACACTATCTTCAATTTTTTGGATTCTTTTGGTTTCTTGCTTTTCCAGCTGAGTGGATTTTACCTCTTTGTATTTCAAATCTTTAACTTGGTTCTTGGGGTGCTCCAGAGCACTTTTAGGTCTTTGTTATAATATTTTTTATTTCAGTCAGTGTATGCTTAATTTCTGGTTGGTACTTTTTCATATCCTTGAGAGTCTCCTTTATATCCTTGAAGGTCTCCTTCATTTCCTTGTAGGACTCATTCATTTCCACGTTGGTCTTGATCATTTCCTTTGTGGTCTTGCTTATTTCCTTATAGGCCTCGACCTTTTGTTGGAGCCTCTTGAAAAACCCTATAACCGTGGTTTTGAATTCCATGTCCAGTCATTTTTTTCCCTCCATTTCTTTCACATCTGATTTTTTTCCATGTCTCTGCATGGTGGCTGCTTCCCTGAGTTGGTCAATTAGCTTTGTGTGGTATACTTCCTACTAGGGACAGTGGCTCAGCCTCCCCGGTTACCTGAGGTGGATATGGGTTGCACAGTCTTGCTGAAGTTAAGCTCAGGTTAATCCTTGTTAGCACTTGGAGGGGTTGACCTCCAGGCCAATTGTCTGTGAAGCTCAGCTGTGCTCAGGTTGGATGGGCGGAGTCTCGGGGCCAAGCAGACAGCGTTAGCTCTGCCCTATGAGGCCCCGGGGACTCTGTGCCGGGGGCAATGGCCGCCAGCACCTCTGAGAGAGAGCCGCTGCCGAGCTCCACCGGCTGCCGGGGAATTCAGAATCTCCCAAAATGAGTCTGCATGCGAAACGTCTCACCTAGGGTCGTAAAACAAAGCAGTCTGACGGTTTTCTGAATGAGAGAGCGAGTCGCAGAGCGCTCTCTGCGCTGTCACGCAGCCGAGCTGTTCGAGCGCAAGCTGCCTTCTCCACAAGCCGGCAGACCTGGCAGCAACCAAGCTTCGGCGTGCCCTCCCACTGTCCAGTTTTCACCCAGTATGATAGTGGGTTCTCTGGACTTCACCCAGATCTGGAGAATAAGTCCAGTGGGATGTCTTTGTCTCCCCCGTTCGAGAAAACTGGCCGGTTTTCAGCCGCCCGCCCTCTCTGTGGCGCGCGCACTCCAAACCTCTCTCCGCGGGAATCTTTCAACTCTGTTCGCCACCTATCCTCCGAGTCACAGTGTCTTATCTTCACTTTTATTTGTGGAATTTTCACTCGGTCCGCTTTCTGGTGATTCTGGAAGGTGTTTGTTCTTTCGTTAAGTTGTAGTATTAAAATTGCTGAGTATGACGGCAAGATAGGTGTTTCACCTATGCCGCCATCTTGGTTCCTCCCCAGGATACCCACTTTCAACACTCCTATTCAACATAGTACTAGAAGTACTAGCTGATAAAAGAAGAAGAAGAAATAAAAGGCATCCAAATTTGAAAAGAAGAAGTAAAATTGTCATTATTTGCAGATGACATGATACTATACATAGAAAACCCTATAGACTCCATCAAAAACTACTAGACTTAATAAATGAATTTGGCAATGTAGCAGGATACATTGCCAAATTAAAACCCAGAAATCTATGGCTTTTTTATACACCAAGAATGAACTCACAGAAAGAAAAAAAGCAATCCCACTTACCATTGCAATGAAAAATTAAGATCTCTAGGAATAAACTGAACTAAGGAGGTAAAAATACCTGTATACAGAAAACTATCAGACATTAAAAAAGGAGATAGAGGAAGACATAAACAAATGGAAAGATACACCGTGTTCATGGATTGGTAGAATCAACATCATTAAAATGCCCATACTATCTATAGATTCAATACACTCCCTATTAGAATACCAATGGCAGATTTCACAGACCTAGAACAAACTCTCCAAAAATTCATATGAAATAAAAAAAGACCCCAAATAGCCACAGAAATCTTGAGAAAGAAGAACAAAGTTTGAGGGATCACAATACTAGGTGTCAAGCTATGTTACATAGCCACTGTTCTCAAAACTGCTTGATACTGGCACAAGAACAGATTTATAGACCAATGGAACAGAACAACAACAACAACAACAAAAAAAACAGAAATCAACACAAGCCATGATGTTCAATTAATATTTGACAAAGGAGGCAAGAGTGTACAATGAAGTCAAGACAGTCCCTTTAATAAATGGTATTAGGAAAACTCTGACAGATACACGCCAAAAAAATGAAAATAGAACACCAACTTACACCATACACAAAAATAAACTCAAAATGGATAAAAGACATAAACGTAAGATGGGAGCCCATCTTAGAAGAATCAAACCCATCTTAGAAGAATCCATAGGCAACAAAATATCAGACATATGTTGTAGCAATATCTTTACTGATACAGCTCCTAGGGCAATGGAAACTAATGATAAAATAAACAAATGGGACTACATCAAAATAAGAAGATTCTGCACAGCAAAAGAAACCATCAACAAAACAAGAAAATTCAATGCATGAGAGTACATATTTTCGAATGTTATCACCAATAAGGGTTTAATCTCCAAAATTTATAGGGAACTCACACAACTTAAAAGGAAGATAAACAATCCAATTTAAAAAGGCAAAGAGAACTAAAGAAGGGTCTTCTGTATACAAGGGGTTTCAATGCATATTTGAGAGATGAAAAGCAGAACAGAGGGGGTACCAATGAGAAGTGAGCCACTCCATCCAGGGACCCCCAGGGACTCAGATTGGAGGTGGGATGAGAGACAGCAATTGAAATGCATGTACACAGAGCATTTGGACCCCACATAGCTTCTGCCAAACTGGGGGATCATTTGGAAAGATGACATGGGATCCAAGTTATAGGGCTTTGACACAGAAGTACATACACTGAAAGAATCCTAAAAAAGAGGTAATATGCTAATTGACTGCCATTGCCTCACAAAGATGGTGGCACCCACAGCCAATAAGGAGGGAATATGCTAATTGACTGCTATGTCCTCAAAGATGTTGGTGCTCACAGCCACAAGATGGCAACACCCAGTCCCCTCAGCCCTATCAGGGTGGCAGGGGGGCCTGGCTGCTCTGCACATCTGCCTCTGGAGCCCCCCAGTTCCCTTAGCCCCCCAGGTACCCATTCCAGGCACAGGCAAGCCTCAGATATCAGCTGCCTAGCCACTCAGGGCTGCCCAAGGCTCAGGTAACTGGGGCTGGCCAAGGTTTGTGCTGCCAGCAGTGTCAGCAGCAGAGGTGTGATGGGGGTGGCACCTTCCCCTGATCACCAGGTTGCCTCCTGCCCCTGAGGGCTCCCAGACTGTGAGAGAGGGCAGACCAGGCTGAGGGATGCTCCCCTCCAGTGCATGAATTTTCATGCACCAGGCCTCTAGTGTTCCAATAAGAAAGCTATGCAATACATTGAGGGTAATCATCCAATTAGAGCAAAGAAGATAGCTCATAAGAAAGGATTCCAGAAGAGAAAGGGGACAACTTTATATGATATAATTACATTTTGGAGGGAAAAAAAAAACACTAATAGTTGTATATGATACCTAAAGGAACATATAGAAAAAATGAAAAGGATAAACAAAGAGGAAACTATACAAGTGAAAATAAATGGATAATGCATGAATGTTCATAGCAGAACTATTCATAATAGCAAAAAAGAGGGAACAACTCAAATCCAATTGATTAATGGATAACTATGTATATCCACATGATCGAATATTATTCAGCAATAAACAAGGGATGAAGTGCTGATACAGGCTACAACCTGATTGAACCTGGAAAACATGCTGCAGTCATGGCTGAGTGGCTAAAGTGATGGACTAGAAAACACTATGCTAAGTGAAAGCGACCAAACACAAATGAACTCATATTATATGATTCCACTTATTTGAAATGTCCAGAATAGGCAAATCTAAAACCAGAATACAGATTAGTGTTTGCCAAGAGCTCGAGGAGGTGAAAAGGGAGAATGGATAGTGACTATTAATGAGTTTATGTTTCTTTTGGGGGCAATGGAAATGGTCTAAAATTAAATTAGGGTGACAAATACAAAACTCTGTAAATGTACCAAACATCATTAGATTGTGCACTTTAACTGTGAACTTTGTGTTATATCTCAAAACCTATTAAGTAAATAAATGAGAAAATAAGACAAATCTTGACTCTAAGTAAAAAAAAAAAAAACATGTTCAAGAGAGCAAAATAATTATAGCACACACTCTGAATAAATTTACATAGTTATAATGTATATCGTTGATTTAACTAAAGTATCAATATACTAGTAAGATGGAGAGTTGGGATGAGGAAATTTGGGGAGATAAGAGAATTTCTCATCTTCCATAACAAGAAATTTATAGATTGTGCCTAAAACTGACAAGTCCAGAAATGTTACAGAATCAATCATATTACTTAAAAAATGGAGGTAACTATGCTAAAGAGGCTCTAAGAGTAGCAGTGGTTGGAAAGTAGGAATGAGGAAAGAGTGGGGTGTATTAGGAGCTGTACTAATCATATAAGTAAGCTTTACGTGGTATCTTCTGTTCTTTAACTACATGCACTTTTCCTTTAATGAAAATGAAAATTAGATGTAAGACAAGTTCATTTTTCCTGCCAGCCCAGCCTGTGAAGAGTCCCCCTGACTTGAGCCCTCGCCTGGAGGACATCAGCACCATCGCTCCACGTTGGTCCAGGATTCTCAACAAGCGGGTGTCTTGGTCCAGACTCCAAGGCTGACTCATCCCAGGGGAGCCAACTCTGAACCAGGAATATCTGCTACATCTACCTTGAGTGGGGCATTGGAGAGGCATCTGATCTCTTTGGGGTTTTGAATAGAAATGTTACCATGATGCAAAATCACACAGGTACTACCAAAAATAAATTAAAAATGTACAAAGTGCCTTTGTCTCTTTCATCGGGCCTCCTCAGGATGATGTTGCTGGTGACTCATCCTTAGCTTTGCTGTCTTTTTCAGATGAGAAAACTGAAACCCAGGAAAGCTGAGCAGTATCCAAGGTCACAAAATAAAAGAGGCAAGACTCAGGTGAACAGCTCTATAAACTTAAAATACTGAGACATCTACTCTCCCCCAGACCCGAGGCTTGGCCACCATTAAATGTACACCATGTGCTCCCAGGCTGAGAGCCACCAATGCCAAGCATTATTTTACTCTATGTACTTCCTAAAATACGTAGTGGAATGTTTTCTAGATCCTTACCACATCGAAAATAAAATATCTAAGTAAAACTGAGCCAGTCCTAAATCTCCCTATGTCTCTTCTTCTCACTTCTGTGTCCTTTCCCCTAATTATTTTTCAACCACCATGTCATGTAAAGCCACATTTGTGTAAGTTAGTTGCATGTGTGGAGAATCCTGCACCAAAAAGTGTTATTAAGCAATAATTTTTAAGCACTGCTTGGCTTGGAAAAACACATCTGATCAATTCCCTTACTTCCAAGATCCTGCCTGGTACATTACTATGTCAACTTCACAAGGAAATGATTTTAAATATTGCTAGATAATTATCCATAGCATATTATTTATTCTGGGTCACATAAAGAAGGTCAGACATTTATGGATATGAATGTGGATGTGGGCATGGGGTAACCAGCTAGATAGATAAGGATGTGGATACAGATATACATATAAATACCACATCTTTTCTCATATGATCCCCATTTAACAGAGGAAGAACCTGGCACAGGAAGGAGATGGACAAATACACACTCCTATTGTGACATCTCCAATTAGTTTCCTCAGTAAACTTCCACAACCTCGATTTGCATGTTTTATTTCGGGCAGCCTTTAGCATAACGCAGAAAAAGAATACTGTACAGACCAAGGGTTTTGAAACGTCTTTTATCAGCAACACGTGCACATTTACACTCCTATCAGCCACAGCTCAATTTTAGATCATAATTCTGTGCGCATCTGCTGCAATAACTACCTTTTCTAAGTTGACCGGTGTCTGATGAAGGAGGAGGAATGTATCTTTAAGTTTGCTGTCATGAAAAATATATATATATCCCCCTCTCCAATGGCCAGGCAGTGATTTCGCGTGGTCCTTTTCCTTCTGAGCAGTTCAATTAGCGGGAAATCTCTCTCTGATGGACTGAAGCAGCTTGAGTGAACGCCCGAGCGCTCAGCCAATTAGGCTCATTTGAAGTTGTAGAATTGCCTTCTTTGGTGTTAAAACCCCATGTCAAACACTGGGTCTAAGATCATTTGTGCTTCAAAATGAGATTGACAGAGCAGCTGCAACAGGGGGCATGCCTGCTGGACGACTTAATTGTGGAGCCTGAAGGGCCATCATGAACCAGCTTGCAGAGCCGGCCTCACCAATGCTGCATTACAAATGCTCTTTATTAACAGCGATCTGTAATCAATGGGCTCAGGCTTTTTGCCAGAGCCCTCAAATCAGACAGCCAGGCCTCTGCGTCAGGGTGGGTGGAGCCACAGGGCCCCGCTATCGAACTGGGAAGAGAAGGTTGTGCTGCCCCTGCCTGACTCTTGGGTGCAGATGCTAAATCAGAAAGGGACCTCATCCTCATTCCAAGGGGCGCCCTTCTCACCCTACTGCTTGCATATTCATCAGCCGGGGTAAGCATGGCTCACCGTACATTTACATGCTATCATGTGAATGAAAAGAATTGCTTTTGTTACACATGAAGGCAAAGGTTCTAAATTAGCATTAGTGTAAGGGTAACTTTTGATCAGAAATATAAATATATAGTAGATGCATAGAGACAAACAATTCAGTAGATGTTAGGGGAGAGTAAGAGTTAGAAGGGTCTTAGTTAAGTAGATAATGGGTTAATTGCAGGAATCTAAAAACTTTTTTATTTGGAGACAAAATGTAAATTCCAATATGGACTTCCTTTCCTTCAGAAGAAATCATTACATAGCATTCTTTCTAAAATGTGTAATGGGAAAAGCACCGGACTGAGGAGTCAGAGACCTGTGAGCTGACCACGCAAGGACCACTGCCCAGGAGCTGTGTGACCCTGAGTAAATCATTTAACATCTCTGGCCTGCCTAGCCCTATCTGTAATATGTGAGGGATGAATGAGTTGTAATATCCTGAAGTTCATTGTCTTTCAACCTTAGCTTAAATGTGTTTAGTGTTATTTCTTTC
The DNA here is from genome assembly GCA_027563665.1 of Antrozous pallidus. Lineage (NCBI taxonomy): Eukaryota > Metazoa > Chordata > Mammalia > Chiroptera > Vespertilionidae > Antrozous > Antrozous pallidus. The sequence continues at coordinate 58,336,696 of CM050517.1, forward strand.
ACACTGTAGTGTGAGAAAGCCATTTATTTTTAAGGGCAGAAGAAAGGAAGAGTACAGATGGGGCAGCCAAATCAACTTGCCTCAGTCTTTGTCCTATTCTCAAACAAATGTCATCTGTGACTATTCTTTCTGCCACATTGTGTTAAGTTCTATACAAGATAAGCAGGACCAGAATCACCTAGTAGAGAGCCCAGTCTACCAAAGGGAAACAGATCAATAGATAAACAACTCACCAGTCCTTGTGTAAGGTTGCTTTTCAGTTTAATAATAGATCTGACTGCATCTTATCCAGAGGCAATGTGTATGGCATCCTATCCATGCACTGCACAACTGCAGCGGGCACCATCCACATAGAACAACAGCTGAACCAATATTACCTGGAATTGTGCAACATGGCAGCCCCATTCCTACTAGATCAAATCAACAAGCATCATACTCCACTGCATTTTGAAAGAGATAATAACGTGAGCTCCCTGCCCTCTAGTCATTATACTCTAGAAATAATAAGCTGAACAAAAGTATATAAATAAAAATGCAATATTTAATACACAAATAAGATGTAAACTGTAAAAGAAATGACTGAAGACAGCAATAAAAAATCACAAATAATAAGTGATTAGTATTAAGACTATACTATAGTCTGAATTAGATGAAATCATATATGCAAAGTGCTTAATATTATGCCTGGCACATAGAAAACTTTAAATAAATGTTAGTTTGTGTCCCACTCATTTATACGATATTTTGCACAATGATAATATTTGCCAGGAGGGAGAGGTTATTTTAGTTTGGAATGCCAAAGGAATGATTTATAGAGGAAGACAGGTTTAAATAGAATCTTAAAGCACAGGTGAAATTTGAATAGGGAAAATATTAAATCATGACTTAATTCAGATTCCCACAAAGTGTGCCTATGAGGTCATCAAGGTGAAACACTCTAGACACTAAAAGGTCTTGTCATTTCTCACCACAAAATTCTAAAGGGTTCAAAGCACCAGCTCTGTCACTATTCATTCAGATGCCAATAGTCTCTATCAGAATAGTCAAAGGTTCTGTCACTCTCCTCTCTCATTTTCCGTGAGGCATCTTTAGTCCCTCCAATTAGAAGGGCTCCACCAAGCTGATTCTTCATTCCCAAAGCCACCTAAAAGGTTCCCTCAAGCTGACCTGACTGCTGGCTCATAGATGACAGATTTGCCCCACTGGTGTGGCTCAGTTGGTTGAGCATCATCCTATGTACCAAAAGGTCACAGGTTCAATTCTTGGTCAGGGCACTTGCCCAGGTTTCAGGCTTGCCCCCAGTAGGAGCTGTGTATGAGGCACCCAATCAATGTCTCTCTCTCTCTCTCTCTCTCTCTCTCTCTCTCTCTCTCTCTCTCTCTCTCTCTCTTTCTCTCTCTCTTCCTATTTAAAATCAATAAACATTTTAACATATATTTTTAAAAATATACGATAGTGTTTCGAGTTGAAGACTAAAACATTACACTTTCTCCTGGGACCTCCATTGCCATGGCTGACCATTTTTCATCAGATCCCTTAGGTCCAACCAGAACAAAATTGAACCATGACACTGCAACCCAGTAGTCCACAGAGCTATTCCAGTATGAGGGATTGGACGAAGAATAATATAGATAATTAATAATAATAGTAATAGCAACATTTATATGTTTCACATACTTAACATATGAGTACAATATGAAAGTTTGGAAACTCATTTAACCCTCACAATAACCCTTTGAGGTCAATACATATGGTTCCCAATTAATGATGGTTTGATTTCTGATATTTTAACTGATGGTTGGACTTATATTTTGACTGTGGGAAAGTGATACACATTCAGTAGAAACTATTCTTTGAATTTTGAATTTTGATCTTTTCCTGGGCTAATGATATGTGATATAATACTCTCTTGTGATAGGCAGTGGCAGCAAGCCTCAGCTCCCTGTCAGTCATGTAATCACAAGGATTACATGTGTATTTATTGTTAGTTTATTTTGCTCAACGATAGGTTAATGTAAGTGTTCTGAGCAGGTTTAAGGTAGACTAGTCAAAGCTAGGATGCTCAGTAGGTTAAATGTTCTCATTAGTTGAGGAGCAACTGTGCTATTATAATTCACAGTTCACAGTTGAAGAAACTGAGGCACAGAAACCAATCTGCCCAAGGTCATAGAGCTGTTAAGTAGGAAAGTTGGAGAGGCAGGATCTAAACTCAGGCAATCTGGCTCCAGTCTCAGCACACACGCTTGATTGTTTCCTCTCATGGCTGGGATCACCTGCTCAAAGCGATTTCAGTTCAGGTGATTTTCATGACTAGCTCACTTTTATTCATTAGCATTTCCATCTAGCTCCATACTGAATTCTGATTACTACATGTAATTTCCTACTAGAAACCAGAGTTCTCTTACTCCAACCATTCTCAGCACAAATAGACCTCACTGTCTCCCTTACACTTCCATTCCTAGCCTTTTAATTTGCTCCCTTCCTAAACTCCCAAACTCAGGGAATGGCACCAGAATCAACCCAAACTAGAACCCAAGAGTTATTCAAAATATCTCCCTCCCATCCATCTCCAAACATTTGCCAGAATAAAATACTCAAATGTGAGCCTGTTACTCCCCTGCTCAAAATCCAATGCTCTCTTTTTACCTATGGGATTTAAACTAATCTCCTGGTAAAACAGACATGACTTGGCATTTTTTATTCCAGCTTCAATCACTGTCTCCTCTCACATCAAACCCCGTGCTCCCAAACACGATGATGACCTTTGTGTAGTCCCCAGTATGCCAGCTTTCCCAGCTCTGCCCTTCAGCTTCCCTGTCTAGTTCCATCCTTTGCCAGCTTACTGATGAACATGTCCTTGTCCTTCAGGTCTTGGTTCACTCTCAGCCTACCCCTGGAGGTTGCCTGCATGAACCAGCGTCCCCAGTTTCCTAAGGCTGTTAGTTTTCCTGCTGCCTTCTGAACATGATGCTCCTATAGAGTTATGATATTATATCATAATTTACCTCTCTAACATCATGTGTTTTCTCCAAACACCTAACCTAATACCTTTATTTGCTTTTAGTTTTTATGCTCCAAAAGCATTTTCTAAACGAATGAATTAGAAATTTGTAGAACTTTAAATTGTGATAATGCATCCTGTATGTATCTTAAGAAGATAAATACTATAGGTAACAGTATTTTGTCAACTGTGGAAGCATAATAATAAAGTAAAATATTACTATTGCATCCCTCCATTGACTACATTATAGCTGTTCCACAAAGTACTTGGAGGAGAGACTGGTAGTTCTGTGGTGAGCAGTTAGACCGATAGACAGACATCAGCAGAGCAAGGATGATGGGCCAGGAATAGAAGTTCACTAGGCAGAAAGCCCTGGGTGCATAGCAATGACCAAAACTTGGAAAACAAGGATTTCCCCTCTGGGGTGCCCTTTCCTTGCCTAGTTTATAGCTGGTCCTACAGTTCAAATCCTCCCTTGACCTTTCCTCCCCTGGCATATCACTAATTATGTGGCTTTATATCCCCTTAGAGGAGGAACAAGGGGCAGGAGAATAGCATCATTGAACCCCTGGTACAAGCCCTTGCATGACCACTCCCTTAGGCATTAAGGCCTAGAAATAACATCCAGGCCACAAAAAAAGCAGCAAAACCAGACTGCTGACATCAGTACCACCTGAAAGGATGCACCTGAAAAGCTGATGAATAATATTATATTAATATCCTTCCCTGCAACCTCCCTAGGATCCCCATCTTTAAAAGCCTCTAGGAGGGAGGATTTCTCAGGCACATTTTTCTTGCTTCTCTCTCCTAAGCTCCAGGGTCTCTTCTTTTGCCTCTGTAACTTGTTTCCTGAGACCATTTCTTCTACAGCTCACATCTACCTTTGTGATTTTATAAATACATTTTCTCTACTTTCTCTTAGAGTTTGAGTCTTGTCTCTGAATTCTTTCATAGCCAGAACTCAAGTACAGCAGTTGCTGAACCAAGGTCAGATCTGATTCCACTGAAATAACACCTGGTGCCATTTTCCTACCAACAGTTTTATTTCTAATATAGGGATAAGAAATTTGAATATAAGAGAGCTAGTTGTGTGGAATATTTTTCTATTCAAACCAAATTTTCTCTATGACATTTATGTTTAACATAGCTCCTAAGAATAAGCAATGTAAAAGAATATTTTTCTTTTAAATAATATTTATTTTAACAGAAAACTTCAGCTCTCTAATTCCTTAAAAGTTCACACCAGTGTGATTCCTAATGAGGGACAGTTGATGTTTCTCTTAATCTCCCTTCCTCTCTCTCTAAAAATCAATTAAAAAACAATTTTTTAAAAGTTAAGGAATTCCAAAATTAACATTGAAAAAAGTTTGTGTGCTTGTTTTGTTTTGTTTTTGCTTTGTTTTGTTGTTATCTTGCAAGGCATCGTTATTTGTGCAAAAATGTATGGTTTAGCTAAGGCACGGAGGTAACTAAATATTCTTCTTTGGAAATAAATGCCTTTTGCCTCAGATCACCAAAATGAGCACATTTGTTTTGTAACACACATGCAACAATTTTAAAAGTTACATTCTGATTCTAGTCACTTGTGTCAATAGCGGCATCCTCTGTAATCTTGCACAAGCAGAAGAAATCTATGATTGGATGTATATCTGTCATATTTCTAGAAATTTCTCTTCTCCAAACATGTCTTAGCTGATCACACACTATTTTTAAATCCCTACTATCACTTAAAATAGTTTATACACTATACAGATGATGTATTGTAGAATTGTATACCTGAAACCTGTATAATTTTATTTTCTACTAACCAATGTCACTCCAATAAATTCAATAAAAAGTTGAATGATTGTTGTCCTTAAATAATGTCATAGTAATAAAGGAATTAGCATCGACACTTGACACTGTTCATGCCAATATTTTACGCTCTCCATTTTTCCACCGTATGAAATCAAATTGCACATCTTGAGAGAAATGCACATGCCATGTTGTCATGCACAGTAGATCAAACTAATGTAAAAATCCTAAATGGAAACCTGCTCAGGAATTTTAAATATACAAGCTACATCTGCAAGATATTTAACTATTGTGCCTTCACTAAAAATTAATGAGATTTAAATTCAGCTTGAAAGATAGAACAACCAAAGTTTAAAGTGCATGCTAAATTTGTATCTTAGGTTGGTCCCTCAGGACCTTATCCCGCCTGCTTTGGACAAGATTTTTCAAATTCAGAACAATGGTGGGTGGGGGGTAGAGATTCTAACTTCACTGTCCTTTTTGTCCATAATCTCAACACCATTCTGCATGCTTTTGTATTAAATATCGTGGCTTAATTATAAGGCACACATAAAAAAGAAATTAGAGAACATAGCTACAGTATGCTGGTCTATTCTCACATCATGATTCACACTTGGAATTTGTCATAATACGAAAGCACTGGCAAGATAAGTGTAATTGGCAAAGTAGGGATTGCTTTCAATCCAGCACATGCCCACTTAGGTAATCAAACTCTGCTGCTGTGGTTTTAGTCCATATGGCCAACAAAAGTGCTTTATTATATGCTCCCAGAATCCTAGAATCTAAAGGAACCATTTCTTAGTATAAATTATATTTGTACCTATTTTTAGAAGTGAGTGTCAAATGTTATTTATTACCATTGCGACACAGCATCTTCTCTATTCATAGAGGCAACAACTCAAAACTGTAGTCAACCCTTTTGGACAATTCCTATAATGACAACTAAACACTAAAGAACACACAGGTTTACCAACAAAACCACAAAAATATTCAGCTAGCTGCACTATTATTTCTTTGGCAGCTTGTGCTAAATTTTTATTTAATTCCAGTAGCACAGTATATAGCAACACTTTTTTCTGAACCAGTAAACTGTGTGATTGTGACATCAAAGTCATAATGAAGTCTGAGTCTGCATGCTGAGGTGCCATTTTCATAAAACAGCATTTTTGCGAAGGATACACAATTAGATTTGATATTGAATAGTTATCAGCTGTTAATTCATTACAATACTTTTTTTCTATCTAGGCAATTTTATAATTTGTCAGAAATACAGACAGTTAATGTAATAGGAGCACTGAAATCTAAAACCTACTAAAATACCAAATCAAGACCATTTCTAGGCAAAATACCATTTAAAATATCCACATGTGCATGTCTTTTTACTGGGAGTTATTGATCTTAAAGGTAGTAAAAATGAAATCTGTTTTTAGAAATTGTTTTGGCTCATTTCTAATCAATATAAAAGTACCTACACATAAAGTAAAAAAAGAATAAGGTTTTTTTGCTTATTAATTTATTAAATCTGAATCTTCCCTATTTTTGATAAATGAAATAAAGCATATAATCATGACAGGAGAAGTTTTTTCAAATACCTTTACATGTGACATAGGCAAACAAACACATCAAATACTTTTTTCAACCAATTTGCAATGCCCCACATCTGAATGAAACATCCACACAATGATGACTTCAGTTCTGCCAACCAGAAAAGACCTCTTTGCTCACCAGAAAAGACCTCTTTGTCAACATTACCTGCAATAGAAGGTAACCAATCTTCTTATCTTCCTTCTGACCCCACCTCTCAACTTTGCCCAAGCAACAGTGGCAAATCCTAATATATAAAAAGCCAGGGGCCATCACAATGGAAACAACTGGACAGACGCCTGAACACAGGCTGCATAGGGTGACAAGGCTGGCAGGGGGGTTAATGAGGGATGACCAAACTACTGAACAGCAGGCTGCATGGGGCAACCAAGCTGGGGGAGGGGTAATTTGGGGGCAACCAGGCCAGTGAAGAGGGGGGAGTTAGGGGTGATCAGGCAGGCAGACAGGTGAGCAGTTAGGAGCCAATGGTCCCTGATTGGTGAGGGTGCAAGTTGGGCTGAAGGGATACTCCCCACCCCCGTGTATGAATTTCGTGCACCAGACCTCTAATATATCTATATTAGTGAGGCCTCTGGGAAAGTGTTGAGGAGGGTAGGAGAGAAAAAAGGCTGTTTCCCCTAGATGATTCGTGAATGAGTCCACGGAATTCGCTGCTCAGTGGCAGTATCTTTCAAAGCAACTAACGGCCACTCGTTTGTGTTTGTTTTGTTTTAATGATTTACATATGGTTCATATCCGAATATACATCCTCTGATCTGCCCATGTGATGCAAGAAATGTCCACGTCTTTTCAAATACTAAGCTTGAATCTGGGAGAACTATCCATTTGTTGAGATGGTAATTGTTTTAACTTTGATGTCCCTCACTCTGCACATCTGTTTCAGCTCTTCTACCAGACACACTCCCAAATTTATCATCTCTGCATATGTTTCTGGGTTAGGATGGCCTTAGTGGCAGAGCACAAAATAACTGCATGTCTGTGACATGAAAGTCAATAAACTCCACTGTTGCACTAAGTTTGTTATTCTTGAGTTTGTCCATAAAGCACAGTGTTTACTACATGGACAGTTCACACTTCCAGAATGAAGAGGTACTAATATAGCAACATTTTGTTACCTGATATTCTAACCCACAGGAACCAAAGTAGTACTTCCTTGATTATACAGTTTATTGTGTTATCATCAAGCAGATTTTTCATTATATTTTTACCTAGAAGGCTAGGCCCTTTCTCCTGAACCACATTGCTTCTCTAAAATATTAGGTTTAAAATCTGACTCTATTAATTATTGCTTTTGTAGCCTTAGGTAGCATACAATTTTCTCATTGGTAATTAGACTAAACATAATACCAATCCCTCAAAGTTTTGTTAAGAAATCAGGAAACTCCTGACACAATAGTGTTTAGTATCTTTCATAACACATTTCAGGGTTAATATGCATGACTCAGATCTCATCTGGTCTTTATTGTACACAGTAAGATTTAAAGAGTAATAATTTAATCCTCAGTAGAGATGAATTCATGCAACAAAGAACCAGATTTTGTAATGCTTAACCCGTATCTTATACAATCAAACTAGCTCTTAAATCTCATACAGAGGGAATTGACCACATCTTGGGCCAGAGCTCTCTACCTAGCTCAGGTGAGGATGCTAGTGGCACTCAGATATTATCATATGATAACAACTCCATTAAAGCAAATAATTTCAGATGAGTTGTCTAGCGAATAAATTATGTCTATATTGAGTTCTTAAATCTTTTACTCCTTAATTTAAAAAAAAACAATACTGCTTGTCTGTGATGTGCAAGTCATAATGCAGAGTTTACACGCTTAAGGTCAGTTTCACAAAATAACATTTTCACTAGGAGCTTATGATAAAGAAGTAGAACTATTTATTGTTTAAAAATATAAAACTATGGAAGAGTGTAAGATGAACTATCCCCCCTTTCCAATCTCATTTTCCAGAGTTCTCCACTGTTGATGGTATTTACAGTTCTGAATGTTTGCTGTGCTTTTAAATATCTATGTATATAAAGATATTGTATAATTTTACAAAAAATGAACAGTTTTATTCTGCGCCTTGCAGTCTTCACTCGCCATGTTGTAGACATCTCTTAGTGTTGGTCCATGGAGTTAGATCTACAATTGTGCAGCAGCAGAATCACAGTGTAGCTAGGCAATCTTTCCCTGACTGATATGCAGGTTGTTTTAACATTTTGCTATTACAAAGAATGTTGCATTCGTGTATGGACATCTCTGAACACTTGCAGGCATCATTTGCTATGACAAATTTCTACATTTATGATTGAAAATCACAGGATGTATATATTTTTATTTTTACAGGTCCTCACAAATTGCCATGTAAAAAGTTTGTACCAGCTTATATTCCTTGAAACAATGAATAACTGCCTATTTTTGCTTAAATATTAGCCAACACTCAGTATTACAAGTTTTAAAGCTTTTATTAACTTGATAACTAAAGCAAAATTACATTATTATTTGAATTTACATGATGACTATGGTGACTAAAAATCTTTCCAATTTATTTGTAGCTTATTTTTATTCAGTGATTTGCCAGTTTATTGCTTCTCCCATTATCTGAGTGGTTTAATTATTTCTTAGTGACTGCTGGCAAAAAATAGTTTATTTCAGTTAACACTCTGAAATATAGATTAGATAGATAGATAGATAGATAGATAGATAGATAGATAGATAGAGGAAGATGTACAGGTTGATATAAATATAAATCGATACATATATGGATGATAGACATATATTTCAAAAAGTTAGATGGAGAAACATATAATATTTCTTCATGATTACTCTTGTCAGGTATATTTATTGATGCCTTTCTCATACAGATGGTTTTAATTTTTAAGTAATCAAAACTGCCAATCTTTCCTTTTATGATTTCTGGGTCTTATTTTTTGTTGTTAAAGATCCTCTCTACTCTAAAATTTTAAGTATTCTACTCTGATTTTTTTGGTAATAGTGTCAGAGGATATTTTTTAACCTTTTGATCTTAATGGATTTGCTAAGAATTTTACTTGGTATCTGAATACATAATCTCATTAATTGTGCTATAATATGAAGTTATTGTTGTGAATAAATAATCCCACTAGCTCCATATCACATAGTAGCTAAAGCAAATGAGATAATGCAAGTAAAAATTTATAAATGGTCAAACACACAGGGTTCGCACATCACACTGAGCCCTATTTTTAGTCATTTATATTACCAAAGTGTAACTATTCTTTAGGCAACGGTAATAGAAAACCAGTTCTGATGTACTATTTTATTGAGAAGTCTGTTGGCACTAACTTAATGGAATAATTCTCACATAATGAATGATATTTACTCTCAATTTCCTTTATTTTTGCAAAAATATTGTAACACAAAATGCTTAAAGCAGGACCAGTGGATTAATCCTGTAGTATTTATTGTTCTTTTATTAAATAAGCATGTGTATATGCCTCACATATGTAAAGCTTTGGGATAAGTACTCAAGGCATACAGAGATGAAGACAGCCCAACTCTCTTCTTCAAAGGCACTTGCTCTCTAGTGTGGCAAACATACATGCATAATGCCTCAGGAAAGAGGTGATATTTTATGTGCATAGCTGTATAAAGAATAAAGTAGCCAGCTCAGGTTCCAAAATGTAACTATGTGAAGATGTGATCTTCTTTAAATCTCATATCAATGTCAGAAAGCTAAATGGGAAGCTTCCCAATGGACTAGGAACTATAATTGTGGTTGTGTTTTCAAGGCTGGTGTTTTTTAAAAATTTGATTTTGCTACCAACATTCTAAAATTCAGAGATTTTACATTAAAATATATTTATAAATTTAGGCTTTTCAGATAAAATGAGATGATCTGTCCACAGTGAGCTGCCATTATAATTTGGCAATAGATCAGATGGTGCTGAGTGCTGGCTTTCCCTTCTAGACTCACAGGTACCCTCCAGCTTACCGCAGACTGCACCACTCCCTATTATTTTACTCGCTACTCACATTTTTATTAGCTGCCAGCTCCCTGGGGTCTCCCAACAACTGTGACCCCCTCCATGGCAAAGTCAGGAACTCCACGGTGAATTCTTTGCTCTGAAGGAAAGCCATATTCATTAAGGATATACCACACAGCATCTCAATTTAAAGAGAGATTGTATTCTGATCACCTAATAACCAGAAATGAAGAGGCCGGTGGAATTAATAGACTATTAGGAGTGATTGTCTGTGGCTTCGTGTTTCAAATATCTGAATGAATGCTTTGTAATTTACTTCTCTAACAAAAAACATTAAAAGAAACATCAAAATAAAGGGGACTCAAAAATACATTTGCTGTTACCATATTCTAAATCTAAAGGGAGAAACAACTTCATAGAAATAAGGCTGGATCTTTAAATAATGCAAAAGCCAGATGTCAGAGGAGTTGGAGGGCACTGGTAGGTGTCTTTATAGTTGTACAGCTAAAATTTGTAAGTTACATGTTGTCTGCAAGAGGCAGAAACACACTATATTTTGGGACAAATTCTTAATCGAGCCTCAACCTTGTTTTTCAGATTTGTGACTGTCTGTGTGAAAGAAAACATATTCTCATGTTCTTATCCATGGTGCATCACCCAAATGTTAAAATATTTTCTTTTCTTGTTTTTCTTTTTCTTTCCTCGCCTCTCCCAAGATCTGTGCTGTTCAAATGTGAATATCTTGATTGGCATGAAAGAATGAAAACCACTTGAGGAATTTTCTTTTTCCCATCTCAGATAAATAAACAATTTTTCTCAGGTATTATGTGTCATCATTTTTTAAAATTGTCAAAACACCCTAGAATTCACATCTGCATCCCAAGTGAACAGCTATCAGCATTCATAAGAAAGCCTACCCTTTCATGGAAATATTTTCTTCATTAAACAAAATCTATTTATCTTAGCAATTTCAATGTAAGGCTTAATATTATCTTTTGTAATCTGCTTAGTCACTCCTGATATTCCTAGACATTTCACATTTTAAGGAGGAATTTGAGAATACAATGAATGTTAAGTAGTTTTCAAGCCCTCTTATCTACTTTATAAATACAAGAAAACATTGTTTTGTGTTCTTATTATATTCTAATACCATTGTTGTTATATTTCAACACTAAATAATTTTATTTGATAGTTACTCATTCTCTACTTCCTTCTCTCTCTCCCTCTCTCTCTCTCTCTCTCTCTCTCTCTCTCTCTCTCTCTCTCTCTCTCTCTCTCCCTTCCTTCCTCACACACATATAAGATACACTCCATTCTACTTCTGTAACAATCCATTGTTATTTTAATTCTTTACTCTCTTGAACTAACTCTTAAATCCTCAAAACTTCTTTTCATTGAGTAGCTTCCCATCTCTGGAGAGCCACTATTTCTTCTGAACTCCAGACCAAACACCCAGGACATACACTTTTCCTTGTGAGATCATTACCAACACTCTTTCGAAACTAGAAGATTCAGCTAGCGCTGATGATGCATCACCAATACTGTAGTGTGGTAAAACCAAGGGACTTTCATTGTGTTTTGGCATTTGGTCACAGGAGTGTGAAATGTGTGATTTACGTCAGTGGAGTCACAGTTCTCTTCCACCGAGGTGTCCTCTGAGGGTTTTCCAGCTTCTCCTTCTTGAATTTCAAGTAGCCAGTCCCAGGCAGAGGACCCAAGTGTCATTTTTCTTGATTTCTAGATTTCTTTCAATGCACATCAAGTTCCTCATTTCTCTGGGAATGACTCTTTCAGTTAAGTTTCAGATTTATAGGTTTTCAAAAATATTTGAATCATTAAAACAGGAGCAGAGCAAGATTTTCCCCACTTTTCTAGGGTCACTGGCATATAAAAATAATTTATAAAAATTAATTTATGTATCTTTTTCTTAAAAATATATAAAACATTCAGCTTTTCTGCTTTTTAAATTAAGGGCAGGGAAACTAAAGATTTATTCAACAAGTAAAACAAACATTTAAAAAATATCTTCCAGGCTCATTTTATGTCCAGTTTGGGGCAAAGATTGAAGAGGAATGTAATAGTAAAGAAAAAGGCTAGAGGTGAAAGAAGCTGCATAAAGAGAAATGTGAAATGCAGATGGAGAAAGAAAGACAAAGGAAAAAGAAGAGACACAAAGCCAAAAAGTCACTAGGGGAGAGAGAAGGCAGAAGATCTCAGTAGGCTGTGAAGTATAAATTACAAGCTGCAATTCACTAGGCCCAAGATTCCAGAATGTTATCATCAAGCATTCAATCATCAGACACTGAACACATACCCTGTACTAGTTCCTCTTCCCCGCATAGGGTATACTGTATTGAACAAAATTAAATATCTCTCTTTTGAAACTTACAGATAATAATCAAGGTAACATTTGTTAGATATTCTGCCGAGATAAAAACAAAATAAAATGTTTAGTGACTGAACAAGCCATTTTAGATTGTGTGATCAGGAAAGTCTCTGAGGAGATAAAATTTAAGCTATCTAAACAGCAAAAGGGATCAACTAGGTGATGATATGAGTATCATTTTGGGCCCAAGAAATAGTGGTACAAGTCTTAAAGGCAAGAAGGAACTTATTAAATTTTAGGAACAACCCAAGGTGAGTGTGGCAGGAGCATAAGGAACACATATAGAGTACGGAGGAGTCATAGGATGTAAAGCCAGAGGGGTAAGCAAAAGCTGAGTCACAAAACAGGGCAGAAAAGAGTCAACTTGTGAATGGATTGGATATGAATAATGTGAGAAAGAGAGGAATCAGAGATATTTACGGGGATTTGGGATTGAGTATTAAGTGGTTGAAGATGTCAGCTATTAAACTGAGGAAGCATAGGGAAAGTATAAGTTTTCAGTTTTTAACGGATGTCAAAATATCTGTTGCTTACAAACAACAAGTGCTGGCAAGGATGTGGAGAAAAAGGAACTCTCCTGCACTGCTGGTAGGAATGCAGACTGATTCAGCCACTGTGGAGAACAGTATGAAGTTTCCTCAAAAACTAAAAGTGGAGCTCCCATTTGATCCAGTGATCCCACTTCTAGGAATATATCTCAAGAAACTAGAAATACCAATCAGAAAGGATATATGCACCCCTATATTCATAGCAGCACAATTCACCATAGCTAAGATTTGGAAACAGCCTAAATGCCCATCAGCAGAAAACTATGGTACATCTACACAATGGAATACTATGCTGCTATAAAAAAGAATGAATTCTTACCATTTGCAGCAGCATGAGTGGACCTGGAGAACATTATATTAAGTGAAATAAGCCAGGCAATGACATGATCTCACTCATTTATGAAAAATAAAGAACATTATAATCTGATGAATAAAAAGCTAGATACAGAGTCAGTAAAGCACCGAACAGACTGTCAAATTATAGCATGAAGGCTTGGAAGTGTAGGGGAGGGAGGGGAATAGATCAACCAAAGGACTTGTATGCATGCATATAAGCACACCAATGGACATAAGACACTGGTGGGGGGGCATGAGGGCATGCAACAAAGGGTAGGGAAGGCTGGGAAAAGTTAATAAGGGGGGAAAGGAGATATATGTACTAATATATGTAATACTTTAAACAATAAAAAAATTGTCTGTTGCTTGTGGCATTACGTGGGTGGAGAATTGAAGACCTCTTTTGGACATGTTAAGTCTACAATGCCTAGTAGACATCCAAGGAGTGGTAGTGTGTACCTACATAGACATAAAACTCCAGAGTTGTTATAAAAATTCTTATTATTCAAATTGCTTTCTCTACAGATTTTTTACTACTCAGATACTTAAACCTGAGAAAAATGAACAGGAAAATTGGTGGAACAGATTCTCTGCAATACCATATTAGTAATCAAAATAATGCTAGCTATGAGATCTCAATGAAATCAAATTTTCATTTAAACCAGTCACTGAATTCTGAGGTCCTCGTCCCCAGCAGAAAGAAAACATATTTTCCACTTAGAAAGTTGAAACATTGGGATCCTGGTAATGCCCCTGACATCTTGTTTGTAAACACAAAGCCAAGTAAAGAAAAAATAGGGAAAAAGTTTAACTTAATTTGAATAAATTAATTTGGTGGGGATAAGTATTTTCTGTGTAGACTCAGGATTTGGAACTTTATAAGGTACAAAATGTATAGATGTGATATACATTTGTCATTTTGCTTATGTTTATATATATAAAGCTAGTGTATGTTTCTGGTGAATTTGTTATTAATATAAAATATTAAAATTGGGGGGGTTCAAAGCTTCAACATTTCATTATGAAAAGTTATCACTATCTCATTTGTAGATTATTTCACATCAGTAGCATCTGACCTGTTCAAGGCCAAATATCTGTGTGATTCATAGTATCAGCCTGTGCCCAATGTGCAATGTCCACCTGAAGGAAGAATATTCTTTTACTAGTTATATTGTCATAGCAGTTAAAATAAAATACAACAAACAAATATTAACATGATGACAGCAGTTAAAACAGGTCTCTTATTTCTATGGTGGAAACATGGTTCCATGAGATTCTTCTGAAACTAGTTTTTCAATACTTTTAAATAAATTTAAAAAATTTCTTCCTAACACTCTACTTCATTGAGAAGCTCCACAATTAGAAATTGAATGTCTGGTAACCTTAGTGTATTGTTTTAAATCTGAATAAAAACAAAACAGGCAATTTCTGGCAACCTACATGTACATAGTAAAAAATAATGCAGGGACATAGGTTTCAAGACACTTGAAATGAGGTTAACTTTTATAATTGAGTTTCAAATAACTAAGTCCACACATTTATTTTATTGCTTATGTCTCTTCCATTGAAGAGCCCTGAGTTGCATTCTTTATAATCAACCAGTAAATGCAAGTAAAGTCTTTTCTTTGTGTCCCATGAATTGTTCTAAGAAACTGTCTGAGGAGGGGGTTGTGGATATCCCCTACATTTGTAGTCAGCTGGGCAGTAGTAAGAGTAACTTGGGCAGCCCCATTTATCACTGGTGTCTGTCATATGGAACAGTCATATGGACTGAAACCTTGACCTGGAGTCTGGGATAACTTTAGAATTAAATTGAATTGCTGGACACTCAGTTGGTGTCAGAGAATTGGTTGTTGTTTGCGAAGAAGAACAGCGTGCATTTTGTGTCAGAAAATATCGCATACCATTCCTCCTCTAACTTTCTAATGCTGATGCATATTCTTTCATTCAATTATACATTCATTCATATTATATTTCAGGTCTTTTATGTTTACTATCATTTATATAAATTCAGTGTAGATAGAGAAGATTATAATATGTGTTCTTGACACAACTTAAATCCACAATTATTTTTTTCTCCAATACTTGGATATCATTTAAATTCATTTTAATAAAAATATATTTGTAAGTGAATGATTGAACAAATCAATGTATTTCAACACTTTTTATTGCAGCATTTGTTTTTAAAGCCAAATTGGAAACCAACCATACATATATTACCAAAATAAATAAATGTCATTCCTATCTAACACCTGCATTTTGAATCTAAAGATAAAAGCAGAAATTTGCCTTTGCCTTCATCCAACCCCCATTCTCCTCTCTTCACATAACTACTATTATACTACTATTAGAGGTCCGGCACATGAAATTCATGCACAGGTACTGTTCCTAGGCCTGGCCTATGATCAGGGCCATCTTTCCCAGCTGCCCACCCCACCACCACCCACTCCTGGTTCCCCATTTGCCATTGGGTAATCAATGCCTAACAGTCAGAAGGGACTGAGCAGTCTACTGTTCCTGCCCCTTTGCCAACCCCGTCCCTGAAGGCGGTCAGAGCCTGCCAGCCAGGGAAAGAAACCAAGAGGTGGTCAGTGTGCCTCATAGTGACTGTTCAGTGGTCATTCTGGTCACTCTGCTGCTAGGATCTATTTGGGTATTGCCCTTTCATTATATAGGACAGAGGCCTGGTGCATGGGTGGAGGGGTGGCCTGCCCTGAAGGGGGCCCCAGATCAGGGTAGGGGGTCCCCACTGGGGGTTGGTGCTGGCCTGGACAAGGCACTTCATATGACCTTCAATTCTGAGTGATAGCTTTGCTGTATAGAGTAATCTTGGTTGTAGATTCCTGCTATTCATCACTTTGAATATTTCTTGCCACTCCTGTCTGGCCTGCATCATTTCTGTTGAGAAATCCGCTGACAATCGTATGGGTGCTCCCTTATAGGTAACCAACTGTTTCTCTCTTGCTGCTTTTATTATTCTCTCTTTGTCTTTTGCTCTTGGCATTTTAATTATGATGTGCCTTGGTGTGGTCCTCTTAGGGTTCCAATATATTGGGGTTCAGTACACTTCTTGGACTCCTAAGTCAATTTCTTTCACCAGGTGTGGGAAGTTTTCGGTCACTATTTCTTCAAATAGGTTTTCATTGTCTTGCTTTCTCTCTTTTTCTGGCACCCCTATAATTCGGATGTTGGTATGCTTGAGGTTGTCCCAGAGGCCCCTTATACTATCTTTAATTTTTTTGATTCTTTTGGTTTCTTGCTTTTTCAGCTGAGTGGATTTTACCTCTTTGTATTTCAAATCTTTAACTTGGTTCTTGGGGTGCTCCAGAGCACTTTTAGGTCTTTGTATAATATTTTTTATTTCAGTCAGTGTATGCTTAATTTCTGGTTGGTCCTTTTTCATATCCTTCAGAGTCTCCTTTATATCCTTGAGGGTCTTGTTCATTTCCTTGTAGGACCCATTCATTTCCACGTTGGTCTTGATCATTTCCTTTGTGGCCTTGCTTATTTCCTTATAGGCCTTGATCTTTTGTTGGAGCCTCTTGAAAAACCCTATAACCGTGGTTTTGAATTCCATGTCCAGTCGTTTTTTTTCCTCCATTTCTTTCACATCTGATTTCTTTCCATGCCGCTGCATGGTGGCTGCTTCCCTGAGTTGGTCAATTAGCTTTGTGTGGTAGACTTCCTACTAGAGACAGTGGCTCAGCCTCCCCGGTTACCTGAGGTGGATATGGGCTGCACAGTCTTGCTGAAGTTAAGCTCAGGTAAATCATTGTTAGCACTTGGAGGGGTTGACCTCCAGGCCAATTGTCTGTGAAGCTCAGCTGTGCTCAGGTTGGATGGGCGGAGTCTCGGGGCCAAGCAGACAGTGTTAGCTCCGCCCTATGTGGCCCCGGGGACTCTGTGCCGGGGCAATGGCCACCAGCACCTCCGAGAGCGAGCCGCTGCCGAGCTCCACCGGCTGCCGGGGAATTCAGACTCTCCCAAAATGAGTCTGCATGCGAAATGTCTCACCCAGGGTCATAAAACAAAGCAGTCTGACGGTTTTCCAAATGAGAGACAAGTCGCAGAGCGTTCTCTGCGCTGTCATGTAGCCGAGCTGTTTGCGGGCAAGCTGCCTTCTCCACAAGCCGGGAGAAACCGCAGCACCCGAGCTTCGGCGTGCCCTCCCACTGTCCAGTTTTCACCCCGTATGATAGTGGGTTCCCTGGACTTCGCCCAGAGCTGGAGAATCAGTCCAGTGGGATGTCTTTGTCTCCCCGCTCGAGAAAACTGGCTGTTTTTCAGCCGCCCGCCCTCTCCACGGCGCGCGCTCCAAACCTCCGCACGCGAATCTTTCAACTCTGTTCGCCACCGATCCTTCGAGTCACAGTGTCTTATCTTCACTTTTATTTGTAGAATTTTCACTCGGCGAGCTTTCTGGTGGTTCTGGAAGGTGTTTGTTCTTTCGTTAAGTTGTAGTATTAAAATTGCTGTGTGTGACGGCAAGATAGGTGTTTTGTCTATGCCGCCATCTTGGTTCTCCCAAGATATATTTGTTTTAAATTGCAATTCCCTAGTTACCCATGACTCAGCATATTTTATTCGTTCATTAATTGTTTTCATTTTTTCTTCTATGAATTGCTTATTCCTAACTTTTGCCCATTTTTCTACTTAGTTATTTTTTTTGTGTGTGTGTGTAGAAATACTTCATGCATTCTGGATATTAAATTTTTGTTCTATTCATGTCTATATTTTCTTTATAACTTGTTTTGCTTTTTAATTTTGGCATCTTTTCTTCTTACATCAGTGTTTTTTAATTTTGATATTAAAACCTGTTTAAGAAAACAATTTTATTATTTCATTAATATTCCAAGAATGTCTTCAGTGTATTAATCAGCAGTCAATAAAATACTAACATAAATTCGCTCATGCTTTAAGAGAACTAAATCATATATTTTCTCAAAGTTATAAAGACATTTAATTTTTTAATTTAAATAATAACAATAACAATTTTTTAATTTCAATAATAACAATAGTTAAATTTACATGTTACTTCAAAATTGCTTCAAGATAAAGAGGTACCATAAAAAGTTGGAAAAACAGGGGCAGTTATATGTCATTTAGAAAAAATTCTAATTAAATCCTCACCTCACACCATATATAAACAGAAATTCAGACAAATTAATAAATTGAAAGTTTAAAAGAAATATCAAACTATCAAATTTACAAGACAAATGAATATCTGATCTTAGAATATGGTAGGATTTTTTTAGGATTAAATGTAATGGAATAAATTACAAAAATAAAAGACTGATAAATTTGTTTTATGAATACTCTTCAAATGTTAAACTAAAAATTTAAATAAATACAATAGGCCAAAGCCTAACATTTTGAATAATAAACAAACCCATGTGAACTGATAAGAAAATATAAAGACATTCAAGGAATAACTAGGCAATGAACTTAGACCTGTACAATCCCAATTTTTGCTGGATTTAGTTTAAAATTAGCTATCCCAGGCTGGAGTGAGAATTGTAGTTCAGGTTAAGGTTAGAAAACATAATCCTTCACAGATTATATAATTGATACAACCTTTCGGAAAAGTCAATTGGCAGGTGTTAAGAATGTGAAAATGTTCAAGACCTTTGTCTAGGAATTTTCATTTTAATAATTGATTCCAAGGAGATAATCCAAAATGTAGATAAAATTTTTACCAAAAAGATTTTTCATACTATTAAGAGTAAAAGCTACCCCGATCCTCCCTCCAAAAATAGGCATAAAGCAAAAACCTAAAGTTTTGACATTATTAATTTATTCAATAAATATTTGCTGGCCAACAATATCCCAGACCCATTAAAGGGGCTGAAGATTTGACATTCAACAAGATAGGCAAGGCTCCCATGTTCCAGGAGGATCCAGGCAAACAATGAATGAATGACTCCATCAGTCATTCCCCAAAGCTTCCTTCTGCAGAGCTGGGGGAAGAGTTCGGAAGGCTGAGGAAACCACAGTGCAAATGCCCTGAGCTCCCAAGGGAATTCAATTTTTGAGTATTTGCAACAACAACTATGAGAGAGGGAGGGGGGAGGAAAAGAGGGAGAAGAAGGGAGAGACGGAGGGAGAGAAGAAAGACAAGAGAGAGAAAGGAAGAAAAGGAGGGAGAAAGAGAGGAAGAAAGAAAAGAAACAAATGAAAGCCTACATGACAGAGCATAGTATTAAGGCTATTGGGCCATAGGAAAATGACTAATCAATACATGTATCCCGTAAAACACTATTTAGCATTAGAAATGATATAGTTTCGCAAAAAGTGTTTAGTAGTAAGAAAAATTCTTATAAAATAATGTTAGGTCCTCCCAAAAGGCACAACATATATTATTACATTGTCACAACTATGGAGAAAAATGCATAGATAAAAGACCCACTTGGAAAGAAAACAACAGTGTTAAGAATAATTGCCCCTAAGACAGGGTGGTGTGATTTTTTTTTTCAAATTGTATTTTATTCTTTTCAAATTTTCTGTGAACAGAGAACCTATTATTTTAATAAGTCAGAAATGCTTAAAACTAGAGAATAACAAATTATATATCCATTGAGTCATTCAGCAAAGCCAAAAAAAAAAAAAAAAGGAAGGAAGGAAAAAAGAAAGAAAGAAAAGGAAAGGAAATCAGCTTGAAGCTACTTATCTTAGCATTCCTTCAGGTAGACTACATTTTTCACTACGTTGTGCTGGTAGAGCATTAGAAATTTTACTATTTCTAATTTTACTCTTTATTTTGTTGTCTTATGGATAGGTTTTACTAAAGTCAGATTCACAAAGGTTCTGGAATAAGATATTTAAGCAGACTGACACCACTGGGTCCCAACTCACTCCCACTTATCCTTCTCCCGCCAGCTAGATTTAATAGGCTGAAATACAAGTGAATTTGAGTGCCAGCTTTGCTCAGATGATGGAAGATCTTGACAGCAACTCCATCTCCTTGTAAAAACTCTCAGTCAGCATGAAACCTACTTAGTATAATAAACACCACAGCATGAACTATTTTTGCAGGTGAGTTGTCCTGTGGGTAGCCCACCCATAAATTAAGAGGACAGGCTAGAACAAGAAAAGTGGCTCCAACGAGAAAAGGGGGAAATCGAGTTTGGCCCCAAACCCCCTGCCGACTGAAGGTCACAGGCCTGTTGAGACTGACAATTCATTATAATTTATTAGTGAGAGCATTTTTCCTTAAACCAGCAGGAGAATTAGAACCTGACATATTACTTTTAAAAACTCAATAGAAACTAAAAAGGTTTTCAAAGGACATGAAATATATGGAGAACCAGAAAGGCAGAGCAGGTTTATGGCCTGTCAACCAAACTTAGATTTTCTCAAAAGCTAAAGGATTTTCAAAGTGGCATTAGTGGATGCTATCAGAGTGAAATTATAAGTCACCAAGAGCCTTCCTCTAACTTATGGTTGACAGAGTTTCTAGCATCATTTATGAAATATTTAGCAAAGATTAATAGCTTATGTCATTATTCATGTGAATGGCTTCTAATCCTATTTTCAACTCTTAATCTGAATTAACTTCACTATAATTTGATTTTAATCTTGCAACTATCCAGCAAGTCTTCAAAAGAGCATTTTAAAAGTGTATTCAGTGTAATACTAATATCCAACTGCATTCTGTGGGGGAAATAAAAGGTTTCTCTGGACAAAAATAAAGTTTGGGGAACCACTGAGTACTCTACCTCTTCCCCACCTTTCTCCCTGCATTATTTAACCCACATTGACATATGAAAGAGTTTGAGAAATCTGGAAGCAAAGAAAACTGTTTTTCTGTTTAACCCAGGACTAACTTCTGAATGTTTTTGTACAAGGTATCTTTTAACTCTAATGCCCGGGAGACATTTGAAAAAAGCTTCCTTAGAACACCTCGCCTGTCTATCCGAATCACAGTGAAGAGCCCTGGCCAGGTGGCGCAGTGAGTTAGATCGTCATCCCCATGTGCCAAGGTTTCAGTTTTAATCCCAGTCGGGGCACATACAGGAAGCAACCAAAGAATGCATAAATAAGTAGAACAGTAAATCGGTGTTTCTCTCTCTCTCTCTCTCTCTCTCTCTCTCTCTCTCTCTCTCTCTCTCTCGTGTGTGTGTGTCCCTTCTTTTCTCTCTCTCTAGAAATATATATATATATATATAAAAGCCAAGCCACCAGAAAGCTGAAACGACCAGTTGCTTTGATGCACACTTCAGCCCTGATCACCTCCCTACCCCCTGATCAAGGGCAGGGCCAGCTGGCCAACCTCCCTTGGCCCCTTCCTCTTACTGGCGTGGCCCTGATTAGCCCCAATCCAGGGTGGCTGGCCGGACCCAACCATGCACAAATTCATGAACAAGGCTTCTAGACAATAAATAAAATAAAATTACAGTGAAGAGCCCTGACTGGGTGGCTCAGTTGGTTGGAGTGTCCTCCTGATGCACCATGGTTGCTGTTTGATTCCTGGTCAGGGCACATACAACAAGCAACCAATGAATACAATGAATACAAAAATAAGCGGAACAACAAATCAATATTTCTTACTCTAGCTCTCTCAATCAATCAATAATTTTTTTTAAAAAGAATTACAATGAATAAAATTTTTTTCTAAGCTGTTAATAGCCCAAATATTGGGTGCTCATAAAAAATCTGAGAGTACCTGCATTATTATTTGGTGGTATTTCTTTCCCTTCCAGATTCTAAAGTCTTATTTGTTCTAACCATGATTGGGATCCCAATATAAAATGAAGAATTGAATGGCTCATCCAGGAGACTTCCTCTCTCCCCTCTTTCTT
The DNA here is from genome assembly GCA_027563665.1 of Antrozous pallidus. NCBI lineage: Eukaryota > Metazoa > Chordata > Mammalia > Chiroptera > Vespertilionidae > Antrozous > Antrozous pallidus. The sequence continues at coordinate 58,359,122 of CM050517.1, forward strand.
GCTCTTCTTCCTGTCTATAAAAATTCACATGATGTAAAAGGGTATACGGCAGATGCCATGGTACTCATCATGTGTTTCCTTGACTAGGGTATACTTGGCATATAATTAATGAGGCTGGCAACCAAATCATTATTTTGTTTCTGAATTCCAGAGCTCCTACAAGATGCAAAGCCCAATGAGAACATAGTCAAATATTAAATATTTTTGTTTCACTGGCTGAGTTCAACTTGATTTGGCCTACATGACACTTGAATTTTTACCAGGATTGCCTAATGCTTCTTTGTTCTTTCTGAATTGAAATGGAAATGTAGTTACAATGACACAAAGCAGAAGCAGTGATTTAATCCAAGAACCAGCATCATCCATATATGAGAACAGTCAGCTCATGAGTCAAGTCAGATGTGCTTTTTCTAGTTCCACCCTCAGTAAACTTAGATGAAATGTTCATAATATGTGGATATAGCACACTGCCTATGAGTTTACAGTAAACAGAATGAAATAAAAATACACGAAAGTATTCAAATGTACTGTTATTATTCCAATTGCTAAAGCTGCTTAGAATAATCGTTAATTTTCTAGAATTCACTGTTTATTGTTCCTTCTCAGTTTAACATGTCATCACAATTCCTAAGATGTTTCACTTCTTAAAACTCAGAATAGATCTCAGGGCTTCCTCTCACTTAAAGTGGGTATGCTAAACCATATGTAATAGATTAGGGAAAATTATATCTACAACTTGTTTTAAATGTAATATATTTTCCCTGATGACAATGGAAGAAAAAAATTATTTTCTGACTAGCAAAGCATTTGACAAAGACTCATCCAGTGAGGGAGACAAAGAATGGAGGGCTCAAAATCTGCCTGCAGATTGAAGGATCGTAGGTCCAATTTCAGTTACGGGCAAGTAGCTTGGTTGCAAATTCAATCCCTGCCCTGTCAGTGAGTGAGCAGGAGGCAACCAATCAATATGATTCTCTCTCTCTCTCTCTCTCTCTCTCTCTCTCTCTCTCTCTCTCTCTCCCTTTCTCTCTCTCTCTCTCTTCCATTCCCTTCCCTCACCCTTCCACTCTCTAAAAACCAATGGAAAAAATATCCTCACTCCTCAAGTGAGGATTAAAAAAATTAAAAACATAAAAAAGAATGGAGAGCTCAGGGGCAGCTGACTAATGGCCAATGCTTGGCTCTCTCATGCTCAACACTGTTCATCCACAACCTGACTGAGTGTGTCAACAATGTGACCAGCCTACAGGAAGAGAACCTCAAACCAGACAAATAACTGACCATGGATGATGGAGACGAGCTGGGAAAAAATGATGAAGACCTTATTATGTGTTAATCACTGACAGAGGGGGATATTTAGACCAAAGGGCGGTGGTGGGAGAAAATAAGAGATAAGGTAAGAGAAGTGGTTAACAACATGGGCTCTGATGGCCTGAGTTCAAATCCATTCTCTTACTAGATGTGTGGCTCTGGCAAGTTACCTAATCATTTGAAGATTAAGTTAATGAATTAATAGAATTATCTAACAAGATCATAGTAATTAGATGTGGCTATTCATGTAAGCAAAAAATAGAACCTGGCATGTGATTGGATTTTATTTAATACTAGAGGCTGGGTGCACAAAATTCATGCACCAGGGGTACGGTGGGGGGGGGGGGTGGTCCCTCAGCCCAGCCTGCACCCTCTCCAATCTGGGACCCCTCAAGAGATGTCTGACTGCTCATTTAGGCCCAATACCGGTAGGATCAGGTCTAAATGGGGGTTGGACATGCTTTTCACAATCCAGGACTGCTGGCTCCAACTGCTTGCCTGCCTGCCTCCCTGATTGCCTCTAACTGCTTCTGTCTGCCAGCCTGATCACCCCCTAACCACTACCCTGCCAGCCTAATTGATGTCTAACTGCTCCCCTGCTAGCCTGTTTGGCCTCAACTTCCCTCCTTTGCTGGCCTGATCACCCCTAACTGCCCTCCCCTGCAGGCTTGATCGCTCCCAACTGGCCTCCCTTGCAGGCCTGGTTCCTCCCAACTGCCCTCCCCTGCTGGTCTGATGGCTCACAACTGCCCTCACTTGCAGGACTGGAACCTCCCACTGTCCTCCCCTGCTGGCCATCTTGTGGTGGCCATCTTGTGTCCGCATGCTAGCAGCCCTCTTGTGTGTTGGAGTGATGGTCAATCTTCATATTACTCTTTTATTAGATAGGATAGAGGCCTGGTACATGTGTGGGGACTTGCTGGTTTGCCCTGAAGGGTGTCCTGGATCAGGGTGGAGGTTCCCTTGGGATGTGGGGCAGCCTGGGAGAGGGGCCAATGGTGTTTTGTAGGTTGGCCATGCCCCCCAGTGACCCAAGCAGAGGCCCTGGGATCTGAGATTCATTTATGTTCTACAATTGAAACTTTGTAGCCTGGAGCAGAGCCAGGCCTTCTGCTCACTCCATAGTGACAGCCATTTCTGTTTGAAACTTTGTAGCCTAGAGTGGAGGCCTAAGCTAGGGCTGCAGAAGCGTGGCTTTCTCTATTGCCTGGGTAACCCTAGCCTCTGCTCTCTCCAGTTCTGTGGCTGCTGCCATTTCTGTTGGGATTATGTATCTTCTATAATTGAAACTTTGTAGCATTGAGTGAAGGCCTATACCTGCAATGGCACGTGGACAGGTTGGCTTCCTCTGTTGCCGGGGAAACCCAAGCCTCCCTCCTGCTCTCAGTAGCCGTAGCCATCTTGGTTTGGGGTTATTTGCATAATTTGCTCCTGATTGGCTGGTGGGCATGGCTGTGGGCATGGCTTGATTGGAGGTGCAGTCAATTTGCATATTACTCTTTTATTATATAGGACTAGAGTTCTTTCATGCACCAGTGGGGTCCCTTGGCCTGGCCTGCAGGATTGGGCAGAAACTGGCTCTCCGACATTTCCCAAGGGGCACCAGATTGCAAGAGGGCACAGCCAGGCCTAGGGACCCCACTGGGCTGGGGGGAAGAGGGGATGTAGGAAGTTGGCCAGCCAGAGAGGGACCACAGGAGGGCCCCAGGTTCTGTCTGGCCTGTCTTGCTCAGTCCTGATTGGCAAAACCCCAACAGCAAGTTAACCTACCAGTTGGAGCATCTGCCCCTGGTGGTCAGTGCATGTCAAGGCAACTGGTCAACTGTCTGCCCCCTAGTGGTCAGTGCACATAATAGCAAGTGGTTGAGTGGCCTTAGCATATCATTAGCATATTACCCTTTGATTGGTTAAAGGACCAAATGGCCGACCAGACACTTAGCATATTATTAGGCTTTTATTATATAGGATTCCTTATTATTTTTTAAATATACTTTATTGATTTCAGAAAGGAAGGGAGAGGGAAAGAGAAACATCAATGATGAGAATTATTGATCGGCTGCCTCCTACATGCCTCCTACTGAGGATTGAGCCCCAAGTTGGGCATGTGCCCTGACTAGTCATCAAACAGTGACCTTCTGGTTCTTAGGTCAAAGCTCAACTACTAAGCCATGCTGGCTGGCTGGACATTTCTTTTTATTAAAAGAACATTTTCTTCATGTATTCTGTGAAAGTGGGGGCTGGGGAGGAGAAGTGACAGGTTCTGCTACCTAGCTAAAAAGAAAAAAAAAACTAATAAAGAGGGTTACAAAGAGACATAGGTAAATTCATGAGAAGAAAAAAATCAATAAAGTGTGAAAGTAATATTGTGACTGAAGAATAGGATGTGTCTCTTCTATTTCCAACTTTAACTGAGTCGTCTACGTCTGGAATGCAAGATCTCCCCAACAGTGTCTCCTTCTCTGACAGTGTCTCCCCGGCAGAAGATGGCACTTACATTAATAATTATAAAAGAAGTTTCTCCATTAATTAGTAGATCTGGTCTGTGTTTTACTCCCAAATTTTATGACCAAGCAACATCTCTGTATAAATATTCCACACATACACACCAAAAAAAACTTCTAAAAATCAATACATATGATTCCTCATAAGGGGAAAAAGCACAAAAGTCTATGAATCTGAATGTTTGGTGTGACTTCCCTAACACACACACACACACACACACACACACACACACACACACGAACTTGAACAAGATAGAAATGTTCCACATATTAGTGCAAGTGTGAGCACTTAGGGCGGCTTTGCTTGCTCCTTGTCTCCTATTGCTCCAACATCCGCAAACATAGATTGTCACTAGTGCTCGTGCACAGCTCTGAACAAAACTTGTAAGGAGATAGAGTTAAACATCTTTTAATAATGTGAAAACATTGTGCATTCTGCAGAGACATCCCCCTAAAAGAGCATGCGGTACTTCTTCCCTATACTGGCATTTATATTCATTTTTGAGGACTGAGAGGTAGAATGACCAAGACTGATAATTAAAGGAAAAATGAAGTGCAGAAGAGGATGAATAATTAGTCCACAAAACACAGTACTTGTGGTCAGGATTGGAATGTGATGCTTCAGAACGCCTCTGTGTTCAAAGCTGCTTGGGCTCTCTCATCAGTGTTATTGCGGAGACACCTACCAACCATCATCTACGTTTCAAGAAGCATCAGCCTTAACCAAAGGACTCTAATGGATGCAATTGTCTCCAGGCAGCTGTAACCAGCTGCTTACTAGACATAAAATAAGACATGTGGCAGCTGGGAAGACAAAGTAGCCAAAATAATGTATTTGACTTTCGTTGCAAGAGGTACCTCTCCATCAAGAGGGATTATGCAATAGGGGCCCATATCGTACCCAGAGCCAAGCAAAGCCTAATATGGAAGTCCTGTTGGTCTATAAACTTCTGTGTAGGTTTCCCAGGTTCTTCTCAGAACACCCAGGGTGTCATGTAAAAGAGATTCTTCAGTAATCTGTATTGACTGTCCTTGAAATCCCAGCTCCGAGTGTTACACACATTCTGGCAAAGGATGCAAAGGGAAGCAGGTGTGTTTTTAGCTCAAAAGCAGGCCAGTGGCTGGGATGGTTATTACCCAGGATTAAGCTTAACTACATTACCTCTTTTTATTCCGACACACTTAAATATTTACTATCTTGTATTGATTCAACCAGACTAGACTGCTATCTCCAATCCATATTTTTAAATGCCCAAGAAAATAACAAAGACACTCTCAAATTGCTTGAAATCCATTTCTGAAATTGAATCATTAATTCCATATAAGATTCTTCTAGATTTTCCTAGGAGTGGATTTCAGATGTGACACCATATGTCACTTCATTTTACACAGATAGGAAATGAGAGACCAGCACCAATACATAATTAGAATGATTTCATTTCAATTTAATCCAAGTGACACCAGTGTTCATTGGTCAATCTGACTTGAATTTTCTTTTATTCTGTAAACAAACAACAGAAATAAATACCACAAAATTTATTGTCAATTACTGAGAAATTACATGGAAAAAATTTAAGCCATTTTTTTTCCAGTTTTTCATTGAGACTAGACATCTCTAAAAAGTTGCCCTAATATCTCTTAGGGAAAATGGGTTGAGAATTTCTTAATAACTAGGCATTTCAGGAAGGATACATAAAATTCCAGATAACTTTTATGAGCACATTTTTTCTTTATGTAAGGAGAGATTTTTAATGTATAAAATGAGACCCCTTGAAATTGGATTTGCAAAAATATTTAAAGTTACTAATACCATCCTAAAAGTAAAGTCTTTTAAACAGTTGAAACAGAGGCTGCTGCTGCTCATCAGCAACATTGGCGACTTTTATTGACGTCTAACATTTCCAAATGATGTTTCTCATGGTGTTGCCTCTCGTCAGTCCCTTTACCCCACATTGTTACAAAGCATTTTCTTTTAGCTAAGAGAAATAGATCAAGTTAGTTACCTAGGGACTGGAAACACAATTTGAAGAATGTAGTTTGCAATACAAAATGAGCATGCAACTTTAAAAATACTTGAAATACTGAGTCAGTGCTTTGCAAGATGTCACACATTTGTACTTTGGTACTGAGTTTGCAAGTCAATTTCCAAATAAAAAGTGTTCTGATTTGTACAGTTGCCATATTCAGGCAGATCTCTTGTAATGTACTCTAAGTTTCACGACGTTGTTTCTACATAAGCATAACAATGCAGTGGGCTGAAGGTAAGTGCATGAAACTTATTCTCTTACGATCATTAAAAATTAGATGTGGAAGGCAAATTTTCCCAACTTTTAGGAAAAAATAAAGGAGAATACATTCATGAGCTGGCAAAATAAAGGATTTCTTAAGACTCGAAATGTGCAAATCCTAAAGGAAGACTGATGGATTTGGTTGAGTAAAAATTAACAACTTCTTTGCATCAAAATATGCCAAAAATAGAGTGAAAAAACATAAGAAAGTGGGAGATGATTTTGCAACACATACAAACAAGCAGAAGAGCGAAATATATAACCCAAAGTTTAAATAAAACACCAATACAAATTAGTAAAAAATAGATAACTTAATAGAAAATAATAACAGGTCATGAACAGACATTTCACAGGTAAGAAAATATAAATGACTATAAATATATTTAAAAATATAAATATTACAACTTCACTAGAATTAAAGTCAGTAGGAGAATGTCTCTCACTCCAGTCTGCTGAGTCAGTCTTATACAGCTAAACATATTTTTAGCATTGCCATCCCATCTTCTTTGCCATTGGTTAGAGGCAAATAAGTTCCCTCCATATTCAGTGGGAGGGAATAATATAAGGGCATCACTCATTGGAGACCACCTTAAAGAGTGTCTGCTACAACTACCTCCTTTCACCTGAGGCCCAAATTTCCAAGCTGAATATACAAACTCCTCTGATGAAGAAATGTTCTTATGACCACTGATGGTTACTCATTATAGTGACTTTAATTTCCAGTCCTTAAATTCTCAAGTTGTTATCAGAATTTTCAGCCAATTCTAGCATATCCTTACATCTTCTGAAATAATAAAACATCTAGGAAAGGGGAGAAATTATAAAGACAATTTGGTAAATTGACTAGGAGCAGCTATTATGGCAGATGGAGATAATGCCAATCTTTAACAAGGTAATAAGGATTACAGCTGGTATTATTAATAATGTGTGTGTTTTTAAATTTTCAGATTATTCCTAACCTCTGTTTTAAAATTTCTTGGGTTATGATTCCTATCAGTAAAACTTCTTCTACAAATATTTTCTCTGAAGTCAAATAACAGGAAAAGCCAATTATCATCTTCTCTTTCCATGAAATTTATCCAAATTAAAAAATGTTTATTTTGCTTTTATGAAATAAGGAGAGGTTAGTCACTGGACTAAGAATATAGGAAACAAACAAGCAGTCAAAAATTCCACTCCATTACTAGACCACTATCACCAGCTTCTTTAATTTACTTTTTCTTTTTCTAATGTCAAAAAAGTTTTTACATATGTCCCATTGTTTAGATATTATTTTGACATAGTCTTGCCCCATTATGTTGTCCATTCTTCCCTTTGAAATTTGGGCACTAGACAGGGAGGGTGAGAGAAGGCATATCAGATACAATAAAATAAAAAAAGGAAAAAAAGACTAGTTCATCCAACATCTTGGACTTGCTTCCAACTATTTTAAACTTGTTGAAATCTAGAATATTGTTTTCATATATTCTTCTCTTAATTTAGAATCAAGATCTATTTTCTTGGAAATTAATTCCATATGTTTCTATTCACTTATTAAATACACTGTAAAGATTGTTTAAGGTCAAGTGTTATTTGAATCCTTTTCTATCTGTTCAACTTTTAGGCCATGGGTTAAAAAAGAAGTGGCACCTGGCTCAATAGCTGAGCATCGACCCATGACCCAGGAGGTCACAGTTTGATTCCCAGCCAGGGCACACGCCCAGGTTGTCAACTTGATCCCCAGTAGGGAGTGTGCAGGAGGCCACCTATTGATAATTTTCACCATCTCCCTTCTTCTCTGAAATCAATTATATATATATTTAAAAGTGGGAAACAACTTTTTCTTCCTTAACTGTGACTACTGCTATCCATCTACTCTGACCAAAAATGGTTTAGTCTTTACAGCATTAAACAAATTGGTTTGCCAGCCAAAACAATCATCAAAACAAAAAAGTATTTCAATAAAATGAACTGATTTAATTCAATGTGATAATTTTTAAAGTACAGGTTAGGAATAGATATACTTTTTGTGTATCTTCTCTATAAAGCCAGAGCAAGAAGCACATTATTTCCATGCAAGTTCATGCTTAGCCAGAATCTTCAAAGAACACGCTTTCCCTGTTCTCACTCCTCTTCTACCTCACAGTTCTGAAGCAGATTGAGAGAAATCTTGTGATTTATCAGACTCATGTTTGATTCTGATAAGGCATGCTTGGGACCTTCACTCCTGAAGAAGTGCGTTGTTATCTGATCACCCTACAATGGGGGAAACTTTTGGTCTGTGTGTCTGTAAGACACTCCTTCTTTGCCTCCATTTTATTTTATTTTTTGTTTTGTTTTATTTTTTGTTTTTTTTAAAAGGCCATTTTTAGAAAACATTTTATAAATAAATTCTTATTTATAAGAAGCACATATACCAAGTACACAATTTACCAGTGTGGTAGACCCCTAGCCCTTCTCTCCACTCTGGGAAAACAGATCAGACGAGAAACAATGATTCCATATTGTTAGTTGTTTCCATCTACACAGACAGTTTTTCAAGCAGCATTTCTACTCCTTTGCTGGTGCTTTTGTTTTTCTGCAATGTGGGGATCAGGCTTTTCAGTTCAGCTTTGACTTTGCTTGCAACTTCTTGATCAGAACTCTGGAGAAGGCTAGAAAGAATAATGGCACCTTGATTTACACCAGCCCAGGACTTCAAGTTCTTCATATTGATATGCTCTACAAGTGTTTTCGCAAAACAACCTTCTCTTCAGCTTCCTTTCATCTTTTTATCTTACTCTATTAACCACTTCAGGACAAGGTGTCCTGCAGGATGTTCTGCAATGTGAAGCTCTCCATCCTTGCCGCTAGGATGCAGTTCTGCTGCTGCCAAGCTGGCGATGGCATTCATGGCAGGTTGAGCGTCTCCAATGGCAGCTCCCAGAATGCAAGGCACCATCACACAGGCAGACTTATCTAGCACCATGTCATGGGCGTGACCTTGCAGAAAGCTTAACAAAGATGGGGAAATGGATTCTAAGAGCTCTCGGCATTGGATCTCTGTATCTTTTTTACTGTGTGCGTTTCCATCTCCTTTCTGCAGAACTTCAATGATTTCTTGTACTGTATGTGCAGGATCTCGGGGGCTTAGTAGGTACAACAGGACCTTCTTTCCATATTTGTCATTTAGTATGTTAGATAAGGAACTAATAATTTCAGATATGATTATCTGCTTCACAAGCTTAGTATCATCAATGCAATCAAATGCCGCCAGTAAAACCAAATGGGAGTATTGGCCATTAGCCACCTTTTCAACATAAGTCTTCATTGTTTCCACAATCACTTTCCTGTCCTTGGGCGTGCCATGCCATAGGCAGTGCATGGCCACTCTGGCACCCTCGTGTGTGTGCACCAGGTACACCACTGCTTCACGGATGGCTTCAATCATTTCTGATCTTAGCTTTGGGGGTGCATAGGTAAAAAAGCCCAAGAACACTTTATGCACCAATGAGTGCTTAATTACAGATTCCTTTTGGGCCATTGGAGTTAGAATCTGTTTCATTTCATCCATGATAAGCTCTAGTTTTTCAGGCTGTACCTCTAATACTTTGTCCAGAGTTGGGTGATCTGCTGACTTGTAAAACTGAAATGTGTTCCCATAAAGCTCCTCTGTCAACATGTTTCTCTGCTCTAAAATGGCTTTGTCGTTGTATGCAAACTCCACGATGGCTGAGGCTTCTGAGTGTCGGAACATCTTCCTCACATGGCCTTTAAAACTTCTGATTATCTCCGCAATCTGAGGTTTACCCCCATACATGAGAAATTTCTTAACAATATTTCTGGAATATTTAGCTTTACTCAATTCAACCAAATCATCTCCATTTTAAATGAGTGCTCTGGAAATGTGGCTGATAGGAGGAACCATAAGGGAGAGAGGAGATGGCAAGCCAGCTACTGCTGCCACCCACACTTTTTTGGAGAACTCTTTTTATAATTTCTCAAGCCGAAATAAGCTCCATGTAGAAAGAGATACTATGGAACATTTTAGCCCCACATTTTTTAAAAATAATCCATCTACCATGGATTTAATAAAGATAATTGTAGAAAACAAGGTATCCTTTCCAATTTTAATTTTAATTTCAGATAGTGGATACTAACACTTATTGCTTATTTACTTACCCCACTCTGGCTTGAAGAGTATTTGAAGTAAGTTTACAAAAGTACAGGATAAAATATCAAATAAATTCAGCAAATTTGACTTTTCATCTTTATAAAAATCTAGTAAAAATGCAGACACAATTAGTTGTAAGATGCATAATACTTATTCTTAAGTAAAATAAAACTAATTCTCAATAGTACAGATCTTCAAGACTTCAGTACACTCAGCTGTTAGAGGTGGCTTTTCACAAACAAGTTTAAAGGGGAAAGTTCAGCAAATTTTATTCTAGATTTTAATCAGAGACTTCAGATATTTAAGGCTTATTTTGGTTTATTCATTCATTCAACAAACATTTTTGTGCCAGTTTTTGCCTTGTACTGTGCTAGGTACTGACTAATTAATAACGGGTGGCATAGTTTCATTCTCTGTCCTCACTGAGCTTGTAATTGGCCAGGGAGACGAAAGGTAAGTAAATATTAATGGGAAATTAATTAACAATACTTGTTGCATGAAAACAACGTACTGTGGGCTACATATGAAAGAGTCACTAACCTGTTTGTTAGGTCAAAGAAGGCTTTCCTGAACAATTGACACTCATCCTGAGTCATTAAGATAAATATGTACATCAACCAGCTTGTAGAGGGAGGGAGAAGAGGGTACAAGAAGACCTCAGAGGTCTTTAAAACTACTTTAGACACACACACAATAAATTGTCCCTATAGGGGAAAATTCCAGAAAGAAAAGGTACTATTATTATGAACATCTTTTATTTTTTGCTTTGCCCAGCATCATCTTTTAGTAACAGGACCTACTTTTCCTGCAAGGTACCTCCCCTACTCGAGTCCATGTATGTTGGATGGACTAACTGTACTATATATACCCTTCTTCCCCGGGTCCATATCTGGCCCATCAGAGTGCTCCATCCCTCTGGAAGTGGTCAGAGATAGGCTAGCGACTCACACAGGTGAATCCTAGTCACCCAAGAAATTTCCAGGGTTGCTGAGCTCTCTTACTGGGTTAGTCTGGAGGCACTAGGAGCCATCTTTCACCTTCTAAGCAGAGACTGTCTTTTAATAAGTTGTTCAAAGACAAGCAGAGGGATGGAGAGAGACCAAATCATCTGTACCACTAAATCTAGATATACCAAACTTTAGTTAAGTAAATCAATAAATTATTCTTTCCCTCTCATTGTCTTCTTTAATTTGAATTAGCACTTGCAACTAAAATAATTATTTTATTGAAACTGTACAAAGAAAGAAGTTAATTTTTTATTACAAGATTCCACATGTAAAAGAACCATTTATTTATCCACCACTGTTCTTTTCCCTTCTTAGTTTGGTATTATTTGTTCTAAGATGTCTTTATTCAGTATAACTTTCCTCATCTCCATTAAGTCCCAGAATAATAAAAATTTATTTGGCTCTGCCAATTAACAATTAATCTTTGCTTTATATGGACACTCGAGGCTCACATTCTCCAGGTGGGGTGGCTATCACAATGAGATGAGCTCAAGGAGGCCATGTGATGCATGCCCTCAGCCACAAAGTGGGAAACTGCCTGAAACCAGCAAGGCACCTCTATGAAGGGTCTTGTAGAAGAAGAGCATCACTAACAGGTTCCCAATACTTTTGAACTCAGTTTTCTCTAATCACTTCCTTCTCTCCTTAGCTCATCCTCTGCAGCCTAGTGCATGGTCCCATTGTTGAGAGATCAGACTGGGAACAAGTCCTTCTTAGCATAGAATATTTTATCTCCCATTTGTCCCCCTTCAAAAGATGAGAAAATTTGGATACCCTTTCTGTACACACCTTATTTTAAGCCACAGAACTTAGTCACTTAAAACAATTCACAAATCCCTCCTCACAAAATTAGTCATTAGCAAGTGGTACCAAGGATCCATAGCATTTCCAAGTTTTAAAATGTGATTAAAGACCTGCCAAAAAATAAATAAGCAAAAGAGGAAGATACACTTAGTGAAGAATGGGAGAAGAAATTTGAACTTGCTTTATGCTTCCTAATAATTTTAATTTAGCTGTACCACATTAACCAATGACTAAGTTCCTGATAGATTTACTATAAAAGTGATTTTATGGATTTAGATTTTGTAATTGAAGTTTATAAGTTTATAGAAGGTTATTTGACAAATTAGATATATTCACATCCTATCTAATAAAAGAGAAACATGCAAATTACTGTACCTTTGCTACCCTACCAGCCAATCAGGAACAGGGGCGGGCAGTGGCAAGAGGCAAGGGGGGTAGGGGGTGGGGCCCAGGCGGTGCATGAGAGGCTGCCAGTGCGGGGGTGCCTCTGGGGTTGGGCAGTCGCTGCTGGGGCTAAGGCCAAGGCCGGGGACTGGGCCCAGGTGGCTGGGGCAGGGGTGGCCGGCCTGCACGCTGTGCAGGACAGGAGCTGTGCAGGACAGGAGCTGTGCGGGACGGGAGGGGCCAGCTGGTTCACAGCGCAGGACAGGAGCAAAGTGACACATACTCACAGGCCTGCAACCACACAGGGCCCTCAACCACATCACCTATGCTTCCCTGGACTTGACCCCCCCCCCCCCAAATCCTCCAGGTCTCAAGCCCTGGGGTGGCTCAAATTCAGCAAGAGTTTGCAATTTGCCCAAGGCACATTGAACAGTTTTCTCCTAACCCTTCTGTGGAAGTGTAATCTGACTTAAAACTAATGGACTAAAATAGAAAGTCAATTTGGAAATGTAGATCAAAATTCAAGTGAATTAGCTTTGGGCCAGGAGTTCCATGTCTGTGAATGTGTCCTAAGTAAACAGTCAAATAAGCAATTATGTTTACTGTCATTCTTGATGCTAGGGGAAACCAGAAGCAACCTCCCCCACAATAAAGGGTTAGTGAAGTAAACCATAGTAATGTCAAACAGTCAGGGATATCACTGTAGCCATTAAAAATTATGTCTATACATCCAATTCATTGACATGAAAAGAAGACCATAGCCAAATATTAAGTGGAGGGCAGGGGAACATTAGAAGAGGGCATGTATACTTATATGTATGTATATTTTATATGTCAGGGAAATAATAGTTTGAAAACTAGTGATTCTTCCTGAGCTCTGCAATTGTGTTAGCAAATTGTGTTTCAGGTGTGACAGGTGTCCTCTGGTGTCCCATACACACAGACATCCTTGCCTGTGGGACAGCCTGAATCTTTGCCACACCTTCCCCTCTCTGGTGTGGCAACGACCCAATCAGACATTCCCTTTTATTGGGCTGATTTCCTTTTTTCCTTTGCCCAAACAATGCCTTTCCAACAAAAGAATATTAACCAAGCAATCCTAACAAGTTTTGTTGCCAACTGCAACTTATGCCCTTTTATGCAAATGTTGTTGCTTTCAAGTCTACCAGGTTGTATTTCAAAACTTTTATTTTTCTGCAACTTGACCATTTTTTATTCACATAAAAATTCTAGAGTATTTTAAATACATATAGAAAAGTAGAGAATAATATGACAAATACTTATCTATACTAATAAAAGCGTAATATGCTAATTAGACAAGACATCTTCTGGACATCCTTCCAGACATCCAAGGACTCTGTGTGGGTGTGGGTGTGTGAGTGTGTGTTGCTCGGGTCCATGCTCATGCACACAGGCAGAGGCGGTTAGGGGCAACCAGGCCAGCTGGGGAGGGCCATTAGTAGCAACCAGGCTGGTAGGGGAGGGCAGTTAGAGGCAACCAGGCAGGCAGATAGGTGAGTGATTAGGAGCCAGCAGTCCCAGATTATGAGAGGGATGTCCCACTGCCAGTTTAGGGATCGGGCCATCCCCTGAGGGGTCCTGGAATGAAGAAGGTGCAAGCTGGGCTGAAGAGACCCCCGACACCCACCCCCGTGCACGAATTTCATGCACTGAGCCTCTAGTATAATTTTAACCTTAAAATACTATCTATAAAGATAATAACTAAAATGTTAAGTATAGTGTAAGGGCTAAAATAATGTAATGCTAAGCTAAAAAAAAACCATCTGTGGAGACAGATGCCTAGTTATGTGAAGAAAGTGGGTGGGGTTTCCACAGTCAGAAGGTGAATAAAGCTGTGAGGAGCGGAGAAAACAACCTTTTAGAGGAGGTTTTGGCTTTTTGTCCCTAAGTAATTTGTCCCTTATATGTTAAGAAAAAAAATGTTAATAACTTTAACCAGGATTTTGGACATTTTATCCATACGCATTATATAAGGGTGCCCCAAAAGTGTGACAAAGATGTGCTGATGACACAAGAAGGAAAAATCACACCTGTAATCATGAAGAGTGAGAATGAACACATAAACAATCCTTTGTCTATCCTCATAGATAAAGTTCAGATTTCTTTTCTTGAGAAGAGAAATACCAAGAGATAAAGATAAATTCTGAGAGTTTAAGTAAAATAGCTTTCCACCCAACCACAGAGTTTAAGTTCTAGCCAAGCAGCTACATGAGAAATGGATCTCTTCACTTGGAAAATGGATGGCTAGATCATGTCCAGATTATCTAATTGGGGCATATAATTGTTTTTGTTTTGTTTTATTTTCAGACAAGAAATCATAGATCAAATAGTTTGTAAATCAAGCCAATTGCCACTATAGAAATAATGAGATTCCACTTGTAACACAACTGGCTGGACTGAGAAAAGACAGATTCAGAGCAATAGAAAACTGGCAGGAGAGATATAGCTATCCTGTGGTATCTGCCTAGAATAAACAACCTTCTTCAGGATCAGGCCCCATCATTCTGTATTGCTTCATAATCTCAGTGACACAGTTGAACTGTTCAGTTTGCTAAACTTTCTGGTAAGTTCAGTTATCAAACACCGAGGCACTATACAGCACAGTGCCTTCACCATTGCTCCAGGCTGGGAAGGCACTTTATGTGTGGGTTCCCAAATAGGAATAGAGCACTTTTGGGAGCCCTGTGTTCATAAAGTTGTTCACATTTCAGCTTGTTAAGTTTCTCTCTCCACCGGCAGCATCAGCTGCTTCTGGATGAGATGCTTTCACAACATAGAAATGTGTCATGAAGATTCCAACTGAGCAACTGATCCCAACTGATCCCAAAACATCAATTAGAGAGTGAAATGTGACATGAATTTTTATTTGCAGTCCTTTCCTCCTTTCCATCTGCTCCAGCTCAGCCTTGACCACGTATCAGACGGAGCATATGCAATAACCATCTCATCTTTAACACCTTCGTCTTAATTCCAAGCACTCCTTATTCTAAAGCCTTCTCTCTGTCAAAAAAAAAAAAAAGAAGAAGAAGAAGAAAGAAAAGGATAAAAGACTGCTCACAATTTCTCTCAGCAGAGATCACACGCTGCTATCCTGAGCTTTCAGAATCTGCATCCCATCTGCCACCTGGCAGGAAAAAACCTTCACAATGTGAGACATCATCTGGGGTGGAGGCCCACTATTACCCTGGACAAATTTAATGCAATTGTGGGTATATGCTTAACTTCCAGTCTTCCCAGTTCTGTTAATGTTCAGGTCCATTCACCTTCATCTCCACTTTATGTCTCCTATACAAACTTGTCTTATTCCTTATTATTAACCATAGCATCTTAGCCTTAGAACTCCCTGTTCTCTCATAGACTTGCTTTAGACCACATGGAAATCTTCTGTTCCTTGAACCCCCATTTCATTTAGTCTACCTTTTTATTCCAGCCTTTGTTTCCTTTGATATTCAACTTTGTTTACCCTTGTCCTTTGGCTACACTACCAATAAAACTCTAGACATGGATCACTCAGAACATCTACTTTTCTCCTCCTAAACTCTGGTTTTGATGAGTAAAAATCACACACACACACACACACACACACACACACACACACACACACAAATGTAGAATGGTTCTATTATAAATTCATAATTTAATTTCTTAGCAAGCACTTTAGCAGTATTAAGTAATGTTGAAGATACACACACCTTAAAACCTGAAAGTCCTACCAATACCCTTGAAGAACTCTTGAACATGTGGACAAGGAGACATGGAATTCTGTAGAGCCCTGTTTGTAATGGCAGAAGAGCAGAAACAACTAGTTATAATTCAGGTGCATGGATCAACACTCTCTGGTATGTATAATGTAATACTATACAGCAGCTGAAATAAACAATATAGATGCATCAACATGATATGATAGATCTAAAAAATAAAATGTTGTGTTTAAAAGTTGTGACATGATACATGAGTTATAATATTTAGGAGAAATTCAAACACAATAACAACACTATGTAGTGTTTAAAATAGACACATTATAATAAAAGTTTTAAATCTAATATGGCAAAGATGTACAACATCTTTAGGAAAACGGAGAGGAAAGGACAGAAGGATTGTGAGAGCGAAGATGGTTAATATTTCAGTAAAATTTTATCTCTTAGGAAAGGAAATTTTAGACAAATATGAGAAAATGTTAACTTATACCTAGACTGGAGGCCCAATGCACAAAATTCATGCAAGGGGCTCAGCCCTCAAAGCCCCGGCTGCCTCATGGCCCTCTCCCCGCCTGCTGCTCATTGGTTGCTCAGGAAGGTCATCCCAGAAGGTTGTTCCACCACCTGGTCTAATTAGCATATTAGCTTTTTATTACATAGAATGGTCCATATATGGACTTCTAGATGTGTGCGATATATTTATATATTTTAAAATTAAAAATAAAAATAAAATTAAGTGAATTCATTATTTGAACCTTAAATACCTCTTATGCTATCAGATGGTCCTAATTGACAGGGTCAGCCCCTTTTAATTCTAATATCATCTATCAGTCTCACTTCCTTCTTTTCAGATAAAATAAAATAATAATTCCCTCAATGTTAAGCCCCTATTCATACACTTGCAAACTATATGCACCTTCAACCCACATCATTTATATTTTCCTGCCTCAGTAGAAAGGTCTCTTGCTTCAGTTTTCTGCATTTTTTCCCCTCTCAAACTCTCTGATATCCCCTTTCTCAACTTTATCCTCATCAGCTCCATTTAAGTATTTTATTCAACAGATAAACCTCAAGTATGTCACAGTCCTGTGGGAACCCCTTTCACGTCCCGCGTGATTCAGGGTCCCTGGTTCAGGGTTCAGGTTTCTGGAGAAGGCTGCACACAAATAAATAAATAGACTTAGAAAAATATTAATTTGGGAAATGGGGGCCAGGCAGTAGTCCAACTCTAGTGGGAGAACTACTACCCACTCTGGCTTTACCATCCCTTTCATTAAGATTAAAATTATAAGATACACCCATAACCCCCAGGCAGGAAACACCAGTAAAAGTCAATCAATGAATCTTCTTAGGACTAACAGGTGGGGGCTGTTTCAACTACCAACATCCAGTAACTAGCTCCAACCCTTCGGAGCAATCAAGGTTGACCAGCCCTCCAAATTCCCTATCCACAGCTTTCTATTATTAGAACAATGATTGGCTTCCAGCACAGCCCTCTTGTAGGTGCTGAGGACTCAACGGAGCACAAGCACTACCTCTTGTTCTCTGATGGCACTTTCCTTCCAACCTATAAAAATACCCAAGACCTTCCCTATCTCTCTTCTTTTTCATTACAACCAAACTTCTCAAAATATATCTGCATTCAGTGTTTTCACTTGCTCCCTTCCTTAACCTACTGTCCTCTGGCTTCTAAGATCTTTCTTGCCAAAATAATATATAGATTTCCCATTTAATCAATTGGATATTTTTTGTTTCTTATTTTGACTTTTCTGGAATGGATGACAATTCACACTTTCTTGAAACTCCTTCTTTACTGTCAGTGGAATTATAATTTATTGCATTTCCTCCAATGTCTATTGTCCATTCCCCTTGCCCTACTCACCCTCAAAATGTGGTATTTGGCAAGATTATCTCTAGAAGGATTTTGTGGCTTAGTTGCATATTCCATATTTTCCTTGGGACATTCATTCACTTCCATAATCTCTAGGAACCCCTATATTATGTTAACTCCTACTCTATGGCTCCAATATAAATCTCAGTCCTGAATAACTTCCTTGTACATTATACTGCCTACTAGACATCTCCACTTAGGCAGATGCCTCAAACTAACATATCAAGGATAGGATGTTAACTCTCCCAATAATAATAATTATAACAATTAATGAAATACCAAAAATATAGTTACTATAAAGTATATAAAAGCAACCGAGGCAGCCAAGATTTAAGGTGATAGGATCCTAAGAGCTGGGAAGCACATTGGGATGAACCCCATGTTCACAGCAGCTTCCCTCCTCAAATCACAGGGAAAGAGAAAAAAGCCAAGCAGAAACAGCAGTTTCTAGGGGCACCACAGAAACAGCCAGAACTTGAGGCATCAAGATTCTAGAGGAAGGAAAGTACGGAGAAGCATCACCAATAGTCTGCATAAAATTCGAATGTGTATGTAGAGGCGAATCTCTGAGAAAGCAAGCAGACACATTTAATCAGAGGCTTAAAAGTGTGACAAAGATTGGTGACCTCTTAAGGTCTTAGAAAGTCAAAAATTATAGTTCAGGACTCAGCAAAGAAGAAGAGTCCTGGTCTTTTTTGAGATCTCCAAAAGAACTACACCAGGGAATAAAGGCAAACTGGAAATAGTTTGGCCTCATCTAGATTAAAGTGGTCTTCTCTTACTGCCAGAAGAAATCTAAATCTTCCATGAAGGAAGATAACATCATTCAAAGCCTCTACAGTTTGTCATACACAATGCACATTATTCAATACAACTTTCCAAGTATGAAATAAAACAGAACACAGTGACTGAAAACTAAGAAAAAAGCAAGCAATAAAAATGCATTTATAAGTACTGAAAATATTGGAATTATATAAAACAGACATTAAAATTATTATGATTAGCATTTATTTAAAAATATCAGGAGATGAACTGTTTCATCAGAGTATTGGAATCTATATTAAATAATCAACTGGAACTTGTAGAACTGAAAAATTTAAAAATATAAGAATTCAGTAGATGATTCTGTAAGCTAGTAGGTACAGCAAAAGAAAATTAGTACAAGATCAAGATTGATCAGAAAGGAAAAAAAGGATGAAAATACAGGAAAAAACAAATATATATGACACCAATAACATGTATGTAAATGAAGTCGCAAAGGAGAAAGGATACAGTAGGGAGCAAAAGTACTACTAGCAGAAATAATTGAATAAGAATTTACCTACAGATTCAAGAAACTCCATGAACCAATGCAGGATAAATGCAAACTGAACCACATTTAGGGAAACATAGACCAAGAGAGAAATCTTAAAAGTGACCAAAGAAAAAAGAGATGCTTTCCAAGAAGCCCAGACCTAAAGCTGGGCTTTTAACAGAATCAATGGAAGCCAATTCTGAAAGGAGAACGACTGCTAAACCAAAATTCTACGCTGGATGGAAATAAGCTCCTAAAAGGAAGACAAAAGAAATATTTTTTCAAACAAAACTCAAGATAATTCATAGTCAGCAATTCTGAACTAAAAGGAATACCAGAGTAAATTCTTCAAGAATAAAAATGATATCAGGCAGAAGAATGGCAATGTAAAAAGGGATGAGAGCCACCGGAGAGCAGTGTACTTGTGGCTAATTCTAAATGGATGTTGAATGTTTAAAGCAGTAACACTGCTGTATTGTGAGATTTATAACATGTATAGAGATAAAATACATGACAACAATATCACAATGGACAGGAATGCAGCAAATAAAATGGAAGTATCTAAGGTCCTCACATTGAGAGCCTAATTAAAACTTAATTTAAGGTAGGCTTTCAGAAGATATGAACGCTTGTTATAGGCTAGACTCTAGAGTAACTACTAAGCAGTGTATTATAAACAGACTAAAATAGAGAGAAATAAGGTGGTAATATTAATTAATAATCTAAATAAATGAAAAAAGATAAAAGAACAGATGAGATAAATGCAAAATGTATATAAAATAGAATATTTAAACCAAAATATGCTTAGCAATTACATTAGATGTAAATCAAATAACCCAGTTAAAAGAAAGTCAGATACAGAATATGGTGACAGGAGATAATTTAACTTTGGGTGGTAGACAAACAAAGCAATATATAATTTCTATGTATCATAGAATTGTAACTTGAAAATTTCAGCTATTGGTGGGAGTATGGAGGACTCAGATCTATTGATCAGTATTGAGAGGACTATAAATTGATACAATTTTGGAAACTATTTGATATATCTACTAATGCTGCACATGCTAACATTTCTAATAGAAATAGATATATTTATACATATTGATATATATATATATCCTCCAAAAAGTACACAAATATTTATGCACTCTTGATTAAATTAACACAAAAAAGGCAACCTAAAGGTCAATCAATAATAGACTAAATAGTGAAATATTCACACAAGTAAATATAATTATTGCCATGAATTAAGAACAACTTACTGCTATATGTAATTATATAAATATTGAGTAAAAGATACTAGATTGAAAAAATAGTTGTATGATTTTATATAAAATTAAAAACCAGTAAAAATTAACCTATAGTAACAGAAATCAGAATAGTCATTACCTTTGGGAGGTAACTGATCATTTAATCATCTCCTAAGTAGCTTTTAAACCTATCCTCTCTTCTCCATTTCCATTTTGGTTGCTATAGTTCAAGTTCTAATTATATCTCACCAGGATTATTACAATTGTGTAATCATCTTCTAACGCCAATCTTGCCTTACTGCATTAAAATTTTTATTGTATGGCTGAAGCAATCTTTCTAAAACACAAATGTAATTATGTTTTTCCCCCTGTTTAAAATCTTTAAATGATTTTCCATGACCTTCAACATAGAATTTTAGGTCCCTGGAATAGTATATACAAGGCAGTTTACTTTTTTGCCTTGTATATATTCTGTCTATTTCTCCACTTTCATTTCCTATATTTTTATCCTATGGTTTAGCCATGAAGTTTCCAAATCACACCCTGCTATTCATCTCTGTATTCTTCAATGTTGTGCTCCTCCTGCCTGCAAAGTCCTCCACTCCACCTCCTCTCCTCCTGGGAAACTTGTACACATCTTTTGAAATGTGCGCACCTCAGGGTTCACCTCCTCCAGAAAGCCTTCCCACTCTCCCTCAGTCTAAGGGAGGCAGGTGATTCTTTTCTGTGAACCTACATTTGCCTCTGATCTAATCCTGCTCATATTGCATCTAATTATCTATTTACTCAAGGGATTCCCCAATCAAACTCTCAGGAATTGAGAGCAGAAGGTATGCCTTTACTTCTGGATATCAGTAGGTCACACAAAGCCAGCAATAAACAAACAAACAAAAAATAACATTTCCCCAGTCATGCCCACTTAGTTACCTGCACTTCTTTCTTGAATATAAAGTGAGTACAGTTTATTTTTCTGTAAATTTAAAGCCTAACTATAGATAAAAAAATGCTTAACTAAAACCACATTTTAGAATTTATATTGTTTTGCTCATAAAATTGTGTTACTACATAAAATGGAAACTGAAACTCTCAAGCAGATTTGAATCTTATATCTATGAAGTTAAGGCCTGGGCTCTGGTGCAGATGGCCTGGGTTCCAAATTGCAGCACTATCATTAACTTAATTATGAAACAGTGCCAAGTTACTTAACTTCCTTGCACCTTCATTCCTTCATTTGTAAAATGAGATGTCACGGTCTCATATAGTTGCTGTAAGCATTAAATAGGATAATACAGATAATGCATTAAGCATAGTGCCTGGAAAAATTTAAGTGTTTAAATAATAGTAGTAGCAGTACTAATAATTTAGACAAATATCTGTTTACATAATGGAAATATTCCTAAAATTAGTATAACAGATTTGTAGCTATAAGGCAAGGGAAAAAATGTTGATGGATTACTGCCTGAAAATCTCTAAACAGTCAGTACTTTATTTTAAAGTATAACTTAGAAAAATGTTTGTGTTAAAAGTGTTGAGTCACTATTCTAGTAATTATGCAAAGCAAGCTATTGATGTCTCAAAAATACTAACCTATATTTAAAATATGAAGGCAATTTGAATGATCATGTTTTTGAATAGCTAAGTCAGTAAGTTGCTTTCTCAATAGTATAACATCAAAGCCTTGAAATATATAAACCCCATTATTGATTTAAAATTGAGGCAACACTGAAAATACTGCTTCAAGATTTAGACTCTTTTTTTAGAAATAAAAACCATTATTACACTTTAAAAATTAATTCACATAGTATTTGATTAAAATTATCTACAAATAAAACAACATTCTAAATCCTTAATTATACTCACTGCTCCAGCACTTAATACTAACCTTGGTGTTTCTGTGTCTAATAAATTTTTTTCAGAAACTAATCATTATATTACATTCACAGCAATTGAAGAACTAGACTTCATTTAGGATTATGAATGCATAATAGCAAAAAATATCTTGTTGATATAGTGCCTTCTTAATGGTAAATGACCATTTTTTTGCATTTGGGGATGAGATTTTTGAATGGCTGTTATAATATCTGTAGATGTATAAAGAACACAGTGACATATGGTTCTGCAGGAAGCAGAAAGACTTCACATAATTTTCAACAAAAACGCATAGCCAAGTGAACCTGAACTTAAATTTGATCTGCTTATTATTTCCCACATGGCTTTTTATGGCAACACAGAAAGATGAGTGTAAGATATATATTTAATCTTGGAAGTCTGCATGATGTCTATAAATATAAAAACAAAACTTCTGGCTTAAAATCCACATTACAATTTCATCATACCCTCATTGGCTATATTGTGTGAAATTCTTCCACCAAAAATTTTCTGCATTTTAACTGAAACAGAAATAAACTTAATAATAATATATTTATTTATTTATTACATTTAATATGGAAACCTGCCTTATTATTCATTTGTTTCATTATTGCTTCAATGTGATACCAAAAAAACTCCTTAAAAATTGAAATATTCAGCTGGACAATGTTTTGTCTAAAATTTTTCTGACAGTTGTTTCAAATGACTTTGCTAATAAACATGCTGTTCTGGCACCTTTTAGACACACGCTAGAACTGCATAATTCTGTCCTCTTTGACAGTGCAGAATATATCTTGGAAGTAACTGAGTTACAATCTCACATGTATATAGTTCTGGTCATAGGAATATTTCTTTGTAAGTTGACATTGTTTTTAATTTTTTTTAAAAATCCCATTTCGATGTTTGGTGAAACTAAACAATATTCCTTCCAGATGCTAAAAGTGAAACTGTAAAATGGAGAAAGCAAAAAATAATAGTAAACATTATTTAATAACCTGAAAATGGGTGCTTAGAACGGAAAAACAATTGCCCACTGCAGACTTATCATATTGCATGCAAATTCAGACCAGAATGCTCTTCTAACCAAGCATAAAATTCCAAGTGAAACAGGGTGATAGAGGAAACCCAGTCTTGTTAAAGAACACGATATAGGCCAGTCCTACAGACTCATCCATGCATTTCGCTTTACTCCTGCAGTGAGCTACTAACCCGGGAGTGGCAGCTTGGGAGTGCCACAGAAATACGTCCATATATATTCTTTCCTATCTGAAGAAAACAGGGAAGCAACCAACTCTAAATCAAGCAAAACTCATATCTTCAAAATAAGCAGCACAAAAGCAAGAGACAAAATTAATTTAAGTGACATTTTTGACAGCGTGGCACTGCTCTTCAGCCGTTCTTAAAGCCAAGGAACAAGGCTGCTTACTTTCCAGCTTTTAAAAAAATGTGTTTAAGTCTTTGATTTTAAAAAGATAAAATTTTAACACAATGTAAAGAAAAAAGAAATAGCACATAGTTCCATTTAACATACTTATTTTAATCATTATATTTTAAAAATAGGAACAGAAAACACATAGTTAGAAAATTCTAACTGTTTGAAGTGCATAAATAAGTCAAAATCTTTCTTTTCCACATACCCCCACCTACTCCAGTATCAATCTGTAAGTGTTTAAAATTTTTACACACATCCACCCACAAATGCATGTTTACATTTGTACCCACATTTACATGTACTCACTTACCATTGTATGAACATTTTTATAATGTTCTTCCATTCCCAAACACAAAGGCAAAAACTATTTCACTCCAACCATTAAAATATTAATGAACAGTATTGGAGTACTTTATGATTATACTACTACATTTTGTAAGAAGCATAATTTTGAAAAAAAATTCATCAGTTGTGTGTGGTTTGTTTCATGTTGTCTCAAGTCTCTGTACTAATTCTAATGGACTCATAATATGCAACACACCCAAATCTCCACTAAGAATGATCTAAAATAATTATTAACACAAGTCTTCATAGGCCCAAGGGAAAATAAAAAAAAAAGCTTCTTCAAATAAAATTTTTATTATTTTTCATTTGTTAACAGTATTTCATATTCCCCCCATTTTCGTCTCTTTTGCCCCCCTCCACCAATCCTGCCCCACCCCAGGCCTTCCCCACACTCTTGTCTGTGTCCATGGGTTATGCTTATTTATTCTTGGGTTAATCTCTTCCCACATCCCTGTCCTCCTACCTTAAAAGAGAAACAGATCAAAAAGAAAACCTTTATTTCCACATATTCTGACCTGAAATTGCATTTTTATCTATCAAGTAATTCATTTTTATTAGAGATGTAAACCGTAAAATACCCATTTGAATTCTTCTTCAACACAATTTATCTCATATGAGAAAAAATGCTAAGTAAACCTATAATTTTTTAAAATTCAGAATTATTGATTAAGGCATCTCATAAGCCTTTCCCAAATCTTGTCAATATCAGTAACACGGCTCACTGTAGAGCAAAAATCAAACCTCTCCATTGGCACTCATGTTAAGAAACCTTTGGGGAGGAAGTTATTCAAATTGATCATGGAATGGATGAGGCAACTTCTGCCAGAGGAGGATTCAACTCTTCAGTTGGAAGAAATCCTCTGAAGTTATAATAAACAGACAATTAAAAATAAAAGCACAGCATGGCAGAGTATTTTTAGAAAGAGATTATGTGCATTTGGTTTGCGTAGTTCAGAAAGAGATTTTGAAATCTCTTTCATGGTTAATGGCTTGCCTTCTGTCAAAATGCCCTTGCTGTTTGAACACAGTGCATTTGAAGCAGAACCCTTGCTTTTCAAAGTGATAACTTTTTCTCTCCCTGCTCTGTCTCTGGTAGCCAGATTCACAGACCCATCCTCTCCCTCCAACTGCTGCCTGGAGGATCACGATGAGGGAGGGAGCTACAATGGACAAATTATTCCACCAACTCGATCGCTCTAGGCATATTCACCATTATGAGCCCTGACAACTTCTTATGATTAATATTGTCATTTGTAGTCAATGAAACCGATTTTTTCGCCACCTTCAAAGCTCCACAAAAAAAGACGACCAAGGGATGTAGGGGCAACGGGAAGTGATTTATCTTTTATGATTTACAGAAATGAAAAAAATAAATTAGCAGGAGAAAGGAAATATTTTATAGCAAGTTAGGAGGCTTCTGTCCTAGAACAAATTGAATCACAGGGTTTACAACAAATCCACACTAATTCTGCCTAATTACATGACAAAAATGTTTTCCATTTTGACCCAAGATCATACAGAGTCCCTGCTGCACCTTACCTGGTCACATTCCTGAGCAACTTAGAGACTATTTGCTCAGTATTTGCCAGGAACCATATGTTGTAGATAATTTGTCATCATAGTTTAAAACCTCAGTGTCCTTGGCATCTCTCCAGTAGAACTGTGAGTTGAGAGAAAAATCTCTAACGCCATAAACCAACATTGTTTACTGATAATCTGAACCTCTTTGTCAATTAAAATAACAACAATAAACCACAGTGAGGAAAAAGAACACCTTTTCCCGCTTTCACATTTACTTTCCCTCTCACCTCTGTTTCTTCTTTGGGACATAAAAATCTTCTCTCAGGTTTAAAGTTGTTCTCAAAAATCAGTCTTTAGCTTCTTTTCTTTGCCTTTTCTCCTTTTTTCCTCCTGAGTGAAAAATTCCTCTGCAAAATTACATCTTCTGTCTGAATTGATAGTCCAACCTTTTAATTTTAACATTTTAACACGTGGACTGAGGGAGGTTATATATGTGTCTTGTCTTTCATGGACTTAGGCTTGTGATAATTTAGGTCTAGCTTGCTGATAATATTGGGGCATATACAATATATAGTCTGACATTGGCCATAAAACGGATATTTGTTACTGCACTATGCTTCATGTTGCTTAATGGTGTCCACAAATATTTTCAAAACATAAAAAATACTGATATTTTAATGATGCAGTAGGATTACATAAAATAAAAAGCACTTTAGCCATAGCTGTGTGACAATAAAATTTACTGCACAAAAATGGCTACAGAATTTAAATGAAAAGTTCCATGGGAAAAAAAATTGCCTACTTTTTCAAGGTTTATACATGTGTGTGAGTTTTATTGCTGTGCTACATTGATTTTGTACAGTAAATGGCATCATTGCCTTTACATAGCATCTTGATAATTTCCAGATGGTCTGTGTTTTCATTTTATGAAATTATGAACATAGAGTCATCTTCCAAAGTTTTCTAATGTGACATGATTGCAAATATCAAACCTAGGTAAGTGCCCTGTGTGAAAACACTCTTTCCATGTAAATGTAACATTAGCAGACATATTCCATAGTAACTGTGCCTAAAACTAACAATACTGCTGGTGATGACCAGATGGAAGACAGTCATTGGTAGGCAGACTATTTCATACCCCATCCGTTGATTAATATTCCTTCAGTGAAAGCTAAAACTTAAAAAAAAAAGTTTGTATTTATTATTCTCTTCCCCTTCCCCGCAGCAGGACTCTTGTCCTGAAAGGAGTTTTGCCGTTGATCTGACTTCCCAGAGGTCCACCTCCACAGCTTATCACTTGATATTAAATTGCAGCGTTTCTTCAGCCCACCCTGCTCATGGTGATCGGTTTCAGCTCGGTGCACAGCCTGCATTGGCGTCCCTTCTCCACCCAGGTCCTCCCGAAAGATCTTGTGTTGCAGACAGCCTGGTCACACACGCGGGAGGAAGCCTGGCCGAGGTCCAGGAGCACGTGGTGGGAGATCCTCCTTGGCGATTCATGTTGAGGACGGCTCATGGATGATGCTGAGGGAAGGGCTCAAGAAGCCATATGTGGCATCTAGCGAGGGTGGACACTGACCTCGTGCCAGAGAATTTCCATTCGGCACGGAGCTGGGTGCTCTGTTGGTTTCTGTTGGTCCTCAGTTTCACAAAACACTGGAGGCTGCTGCTCTTGATGTGATTCTCTTTGCTGAGGAAACGGGATTAATCCAGGTAGTAAAATTCAGACCGTCTCTAATACGCTAAATAGTATCATTTGTCCCATTTTAAGTCACAAAAAGCATATGCTTCCAACAAACCAAAACACTCATTCGACTAATATTTATGGAACTCCTGCTTTCTGTGGGGACCTCGCTAGGCATAAGAAATAGAGTAGAGAATGAGACGGCCTGTAGAGCTTACCCCACATCACTGGACTGTGTCTGTATTTATTTCCTTCTTTGATGAATTGTTTTGGCATTGTAGTCCTGATTTCAGAACAGTCTTCAATTTTGCTCTCAGTAGAAATGCCACAGACTTGGGTCTATACCTGTGCCATATTATAACATTGAGTTGGCTGAAGGTACATCTAATTATTTTGTTTTCTTGTTTGGGGGTACTTGTCATGGAGCTAAATATAGTCTTGTAAAATATTCAAGCAAAAAGTATCATACAGAACAAAATATGTTAATTTCTAGTTCACTGCCTCTCATGCCACCTGAAAAACACACACACACATTCATACACACATGAACAACCCCACATACTGACCTATTCCCCTCCCAGAAGTAACCTCTGTCGATATTTTGATATGCATGTCATGCATTTACATATATGTGTGTTTGTGTCGCAATTACACTATGTCTTTTTTTGTGTGAATGGGACTACACAATATTATTGTTCCATGCATTTTTTTCATTTAAAAATACATCGTGGAGATCTTGCCAAGTCAATATGTATAAGTCTACCTCTTTCTTTTCAACTGCTGAATAATATCCTTTACTACAGATGGACCATCTTGGATTTCACCCAGGTCCCTCTTGATGCATCATGGCGCCATTTCTCAGCTTGAAGGAATACCACTTTATTGCCAATTTTTTTCTGAAGAAAAGCTACACCATACATATGATCTCCATTTTCAATATGCTATTCCTTTTCATATGTAGTGTTTGAAATGTATCAAAGCTCCATAAGAGGATTCTGGGTCTAATTCTGGAGTCTTCTCTGAAGTACTCATTGCTTGGAGGCATAAGTTTCAAGTTATATATTTGGTGGAAACAGTAACTTCACAATTACTTCACACTTTGCATATTTTAAAGAATATTAATTAGTTTATAGTATGACCAGCCCAGTATTAAAAATTTTTTAATGATACTGTGGGCAAAAAAGATAAAGTGACCTTGTAAGTCTTTATTTAGATGACTTGAAAAAGGACATATCTCAAAAAACTGAGAATAATATTACAATACTTTATTCATTTGAATTTTGAAAATGTGGTCTCAATAGGAACAGAGGATAAATCAGGATTAAATCTGTGTGCTTTGATTGTAACCATCACATAGACCAAGACATATTGTCCCCTCAGATTCCTTTTTAGTAAAGATATAAACAAATGTCAATGAAAAAAATAATAGTATTTACTAATAATGATGTGGTTCCAAATAATTACCAGCAGCAATTTCATCCACACTGGATGTTACTGATTGATCTTTGTCCCATCAGAGGTTTTAAGTTGCTCAAATCAGTATTCTTTGAGAATCTCTTTCAGGTTGTGAGCTTTCTGATATCACATTAGGACAAAAATCTTTGTACACACATTAGCATTGATGACATTTCAAAGAATGGGAGTATTATTGGTTTTGTGAGAACTTCTAAACTGAATGTTGTCATTTTTACCATCTTTTATTTATCTTTAAAAGATTACATGATCTCCAGGTCCATTCATGAGGTTGCAAAAGGTAAGATTTCCTTCTTTTTATGGCCAAGTGGTATTCCATTGTGTAAATGTACCACAGTTTTTTTACCCATGCATATATTGATGGACACTTTGGCTGTTTCTAAATCTTGGGTATTGTAAATAATGCCGCAATGAACATAGGTGTGCATGTATTCTTTTGAATTAGGGTTTGGGGTTTCTTCAGATATATTCATAGAAGTGTGATCAGATGGGTCAAAAGGCTAAGTGAACTAAGCCAGTCAAAGAAAGACAAATACCATATGATCTCACTTATATGAGTATCTAATGAATAAAATAAGCTGATGAACAAAATAGAAACAGAGGCTTAGATACATGGAACAGATTGACACCTGTCAAAGGGAAAGGGTTTGGGAGGCTGTTAGATGAAAGAGGCGAAGAGATTAAGCAAAAAAAAACACACACACATATGTATAATCATACACACAAACAACAGCGTGGTGGTAGCTAGAGGGAAAGGGGGGTGGAGGTAGGCAAAGGGGGGTGGTGGAAATGGGCGATGGGTGCACAATACAGTGTGCAGATTATGTTTTATTGAGTTGTACACTTGAAATTTGTATGATTTTGTGAACCAATGTCATCCCCAAAAATTCAATTAAAAGAATAACCTGATTAAAATGATGTCCAGCACATGTCTCTACACATTTTACCAAGTCTTGCAAAAACAATAAATTTAATTTCTTTGGGAAATAAGCCTCTGACCATCTATGAAGCACATTGGAGACTGAGACCTTTGGATATGATTATTGCTGACTCAGGAATGTCATCTTTCCCCCTCTACCCCCTTAATTCTGGCTCAGGTTAGCCAATAGACTAGAGTCGTCCTTTCTACTTCCACAGACCTAATCCAAATGTTATCCTAGTACACCAAAGCCTGAGTAGAAATTGAAAGGGAGATCATTGTCCGACAATGGCAAATATTCAATTTCATCCCCTTTGTTCCTGGGTTTAGGAGGTGAACACATGAATCAACCTGAGATGCCACATTTTACATTTATTAACATAACCTCTATCAGCACGATGAGAAAAGCAAGCATTCAGCCTGAGAGCACTTTCTCGGGAAGGCCTGCCTGCTTCCACATGCTAACTGCAGGCACTCTGCCTCTCTCAAGCCCTCAAGCAGCTCACAATGCTGATGCTGCCTCTATGGCCTCCTCTCATGTCTGGGGACCTGTTTATTTCAAGCAAATAAAAATATCCATACTTTGTGAAAGCATCTTATGTGGTAAGATCTATCTAATGTCTTTTTTAACCTCTACAAAAAGGTTTCTTATCAGTTTCTTTAATTTCTCTTATTTTCATTACTATAATAGAGATTAAATTTCTACTATTCATTTATTCCATTTAACCTTAATTTTATATAATAATAGAAATTACATTTTATGTCCTGATTTTTTACCCCAAAACTCTATGTAATAAACACATTGAAATTAAATGACCAACTACAATGATATACCAATTCACATCTACTAGAATCATTAAAATGAAAAAGACAGACCATATCAAGTCTTGACAAAGATATGGAGCAGTTGGAATTTCCATCTTTGGCTAGTGGGAATATAAATTGGTAAAACCACTTTGGAAATAGTTTAGTAGTTTCCCCACAGAGTTTATATATGCTTTTCATTTAACTCCACCATCCTATTTCTAGATATTTACTCAAGAGAAGTGAAAACATATGCTGCATGCAAATGTTTAGATCAGTTTCATTATACCATTCCAAGACAAGACAACCCATATATTCAAAAGCAGGCAAGTGAATTAAAAAGCAAATTGTGGTATATCCATACAATGGGATCCTATTCAGTAATAAAAAGAACTAAACTACTGATATACACAAACCACATGGGTAAATGTAAAAAGTATTATGCTGAAAAAATAAGGCAGACACACAAAAAAGAACAGACTGGTTCTATTTGGTTTGGCTCAGTGGATAGAGCTTTGGGCTGTGGACTTAGTGGTCCCAGGTTTGATTACAGTCAAGGGCACATCTTGTTGTGGGCACATCCCCAGTAGCAGGTGTGCAGGAGGCAGCTGATTGATTTTCTCTCTCATCAATGTTTCTAATTCTCTCTCTCTTTCCCTTCCTCTCTGTAAAAATCAAATATATATAGGGATTGGGAGGCTGTTAGATGAAAGAGGCGAAGAGATTAAGGAAAAAAAATGTATATATATATATATATATTAGAAAGTACAGACTGCATGACTCCATGTATCTGAAATTCTAATAAAACTAACTTACTGAAAGCAGATCAGTGGTTACAGGGAGGCAGGATGGGGGCAGATGACTGCTAAGGGGTACATTTTTTTCAGCTACTAAGAGCAGATTTCAGAAGTAGCAACTGGAAGACAGGTTACTTATTTCTTATTGTTTACTTCTTTACCACTTCAAAATTTTCAAATAAGTTTATGAATTTGGCCTCATTAAATTCTTGAAATAATGCTGCAATATACACATTCTAATTTTCCCTTTTAGTCAGGAAAATTAAGGTCATATAGATGACCATATCTTTCATCCAGGAGGAGAGTGTTAACAAATATAAGCCAGTTACTAGTAAAACTATATTTACTGTTTACCCAGAAAGATGTGAGACAAAGATTGAACGTTGAGTCTTTATTAGAATTATTCTCCAACTGCCCTGTCTTTAAGTAATAAAGTACCTCACATAGAAGTCCAGGATGTGCAACCAAAGGACTTGTATGCATGTATATTGACATAACCAATGGACACAGACAACTGGTGAGGTGGAGGCTTGCCTGGGGTGAGAATGGCTGGGGGCAGTGAGGGAGGGTCAGTTGGTGGAAAGGGAGACTTATATAAAATTTTAGACAATAAATAAATTTTAAAAAGAAGTCCAGGATGTTATGTCAGCTATATTATGTCAGTTGTGTCATCAAGAACTCAGCTTCTTTCATCCGTCTGCTTTTCTTTCAACACTGACAGTTTCCATCTAAAATTGGTTTTCCTTTGTGATCAAAAGATGGCTGCCAGTAATAGCCACTTCAGATTTTTATTTAAAACCCATTACATTTTATTTATGTTTTATAATTATACTAAATGATACTAATGTCCTGAGTCCACAAGCTGCCTGACAGGCAAGGATCTGAGCCAGACACTTGGTTCAAGTAGACCCTGCAAGTGTGGCTTGATATCCAGTGGCTCCGACGGCCTTTCTTTTCCAGCATGACCCACTCTCTGAAACTGTGTTAGGAAGAAAACATCAGCTCTGATTTTGTGAAACCATGTTTCATAGGGAATATATATATATACATGTATATAAATATTTTTAAAACAAATAAAGAGGGAATAAAAAGTGTATGACACATGCGGATGGTTTTGTTTTCTGTCCCAACTGGTTGCCGGTATATTTGGAGTGTGTGCATAATAAATCAGGAAGCAATGGTTCTTCCCTTAAAGATAGAATAACATCACTCCTTGTTGGTGCCATTTTCCAACAGGTTATGAATATGTAAATGTTGTTTCCACATAGTATTCGATCTGACCTTGTGACAGCCAGCAGAGCCTGCTTCCTCTCCCCCACCCGCACTCACACCTGTTGTAGTGAGATGCTAAGTGCTTATTCGTAGCAAACACAGTCTCTGTTTAAAAGATGATAACTCAGTTAATACAAGATAGGAAGCTCTCCCTTACCATCACCACCTGCATAGAAGTGCTAGGGGTATTTAAAACAAGTGGTCTGGAATTTATTTCCAAATACCAACAGTATTACTACTGCAGCTAGATAAATATCACATGACGGGAGGGATAACAAACATTCTGCTATGGCCTTTGACAGATCTAAGTTTGCAGAGATTAAGGCAGACAACACTGAAAACCTCAGGCAAGCAAAGAACCTAAAGATGAGAGTTCCTCCCAACAGTGCGGAAAGCAGTGGGAAACTAAAACAAAACAAAACAAAACAAAGCAACTACAAATGTCAAAAACTTTGTAAAGATAACTTGTAGAATATACTAATATGGCTATCAGTAATGAAATATCTCTGGAAGTGGATTTTGACTCAGACAATGAGATCAGTCTTTAAAAGAATATGAAACTGGCATAACAGGCACGATTTCAGAGACATTTCTGACTAAAAGGGCCTCCCTTTATAAGTAGAATTCTCATCATAACTTTATTTCTGTGGCTTATCCTTTGTCTCTTATTAAAAGGCCTATATCCTTGAGGAAAGCATTAGTTACACTTTGGTGAAAATTATATTGTTATTTCTTCAGGATAACTTTCAATTGGAATATGGAGGAACAGTGAACACAGAAGACCTTGACAGCTATTGTTTCAGCAAATATATGCCTATTTTTATATTGGAATTCCCAAAATAACCATCAAAATATAACTATGGAAACCCATTTTCACCAAAATTTTCATTCTTCCTGGATGTACATTGACAATTATGTGGCAATGAAGTATGTACTCTGTTTGATGGAGTGTAAATACATAATAAAATGGGGAGGAGGGAGAAGAATACATTTGCCAGAGCTCTAAGATGATCATAGTGTAGCACCATAAGTTAAGAGAGAAAAATCCAAGGTTGGGAGTCAGGGCCCCCAGGCTCCAGTTCCAGCTTTGCCTCACTTGACTGTGAGACTACAGGCAAGTTTTTTTTTTACATCTCTGAGGCAAAACCCTCTCCTCTGTTAGAAAGAGAGAGAGAGAGAGAGAGAGAGAGAGAGAGAATTATGTCATATCTGCTCCATCCCTAATAGTATTACTGTGAGAATAAAATTAATAAAGGGTCTTAAACTTTGAAAAGTTAAAAATACTATCTATATTCAAAATGATTTTTGCTCAAGTCCAAAAAGCATGACTTAACAGTACCCCCCTGCACACACTATTCCAGAGGGTGTTCCTATTTTCACTTTCCCTTTGGCCCAAACACAAAGATGACAGAGCTGTATGTCTATGAATTTCATCTACTTTCATTTTAACAAACTGAGACAGATCAACATTTTCAGAACACTTAGAAATGGTTCTGTTTTGACTCTATATGACCAAGAACTCTGAAATATGAATTCCACTCAAAATCTTGCAACGTTTGAATTTACATCTAAAATCTACACAGAGCATGGCTTTCATTCTCTCAACAGTGTTTTCTGCACGCCTACCATGTATCAGGCTTGATGCTAGGCACTGGAAGCTCAAAGATGGTAGAGCTGGCATTCATTAAGTGTTTGTTACCAATTATTGGAATGAAATGGGGGTAAAGAGATATTGTGAGTTAGTAAAAGTTTTCATTACAAATACTTAGGAAAAAATTATTATTTTCCAATAGGATATTAACTCAGACTGAGCTAACAAAATTAACTGTTAGGAAAACTAAATAGATACTGTACATAATTAGGAACTCTATTTTATATTTATGTAAATAATTCTAAAATAGTCAAAAAACATTTTTTCTCAACCACTCTACTCTTCCACCATTTTGTTCACACCCTATTAACTTTTACAGTCTTATAATTGAGTAAAGTAATTTTTCAACTGTTTCTATCTAAATAATCTAGATTTCTAGCCCTGGCTAGGTGGCTCAGTTGGTTAGAGCATAGTCAGGTGCAGCAGAAGGTGCTTCTGCTAGGATGTTACCCACACAGAAACCATAAATGCATTTTTTGTTATTAGAGGAAACAGAGCGGATACCATGTTAGGATTTATCTTCTCATAGAGCTCAAAGAAAGAGAAAAGATTTCTATTGCCTTCACAGTTTGAAAGCAAGTGAGACAAGCTTTTCACTTCCCAAAGCATTATTCCTGTTTAGAACACTATGCAATTCAAATGAACTTCCCAGAATATAAAATCAAACTCATTTAAGAGAAAGGGGAAACAATGCGAGGAATAAAGACTGAAGGAAGCCATGTGTCATTAATTCAGTTATAAATTATTAGCTGAGAGCAGCCTTCCAGCATTTGTATTTGATGAACAAGAATTGATTGCTTCAAGGGCATTTCAGTCCTTTTGATGTCCCCATCTTTTAGCCTACCACAAATCTGAATCCTTAACAGAATGATTATAACATTATAGTAATCCTGAGAGCCAATACTAAAGGATTTGTAAGAGAAATGGAGATCAATAGTTTGAAAAAAGAATGTCTTTTTGAATTGACGGCACTGTCTCGCCTGATCGTGAACCTGAACAAAATAAGTGGAGCTTAAGTACACAAGCAATCTCACAGGCGATCGGAGGGGCTGAGAGGAGTCCAGGCTCGGGTGCTTGAATAGGCCTGAGTGCCGAATATTTCTAAAGGATTAAACCTCAACTAATGGCAACCCAAAGATATTTTGCAAACAACCAGCCTATACCCAAAATAGATAAGATAATACATTAAGGGCCCTGGTTTGGTATTTAAAAGACTGGATTCAGCTACAGGTTCAACATTTGCCTTTGTACAGCGTTTGAGATTCTGGGAAATTGGATTAGAGGTAATGTCGTTTTAATGGCTATCTCCCTTGGATCACTTTGAAATGGAGAATCCCCAGCAGTATTTCAGGATGGACTGGAGAGAACCATGTCCTTAACACATAACACAGTAGAAAACCAAATGGGCCAGAATTGTTTAAAGACACAATTGCCCACATCTATGGGGTTTCCAAGTTGTAACATCATTTGATACCTCAAAAGACAGAGAAAGGCAGCTGCCTGTTAAAGGATTTTTGAACAATTCGAGGATTAGCATAAAATTATACATAAAGAAGGGTAAGTACAGCCATGGCACTTGCTCACCACAGTAGGGGCATTGTTCAGAAACGCAAATGGACTCGGTGAAAGTGTGAAGGCATCTTATCATTGTCTGAGGACCTGCATGTTTTAACATTGATGTATATATTTTCCAGTTCTTTGTTTCCTCAACAAGAAGCCAGCTTAGTCCACTGGAAAGAGGCGTCAGGAGACTTCAGATGGCACACATCTGGAGAACATCCCATGGAAATTGTGTGAATGGCTAAGTAATCTCCTTCACTACCAAGACAAGGAGTGGTAATTTATGGTTTAGCAGACTACAAAACCTGCCATTAATTCTAACATCACCAACGTTAAACCAAACGATTTGGAAGAGTAAAATATGCAACACGAATTAACAGAGGGAAAGCAGCAACTCCGAAAGACACTAGTTTCACACTTTCTTTCAAAGATGAAAAAAAAGACTTTTCCTCTGACAGAGCGTATGTTTTCAGACACTACATCTAATCGCCTTGCTGGCCTTACATAGCTTCGATGGCGTCGATCCTCACATGTCTGGCATATTAAAAGAGTGGCTCAAATTAAAAGCATGTCAAAGTCACAGTCCCTGAGAATTGTGCTGGGGCAGATTAAGCATTTTATTTGGAGGCTATGCATGATAACATGTGAGCCTTAAAGTTAACCTTTTTCTCGAGCTGTTTAAAATGTTTTGTAGCTGTTCTTGTCTAAACGAATCAAAAGAAGGTTAAGCAGGAACTGGCATAAATAATAGCTGCCTTAAAAGGGGGCAGCAAAATTGATAGCTCTACAAATGGCAGCCACCTGCACCAAGAAAACTCAAAGAAAGAGAATAAGTATTTGAAGAGAAAGAATAATTGGAGATGTGACAGCAAAGAATAGAAATCACTCCCCAGAAGGTGTTTAAAAAGCTCTTCTATCTCCTACTTAATCACTGTGCCTTTAAACCCATAAATTAAAATAAAATGTGCATGTTATATGCATTATAAGTATGAATACTCATGTAATCTAAAGCATCTTAACTTTGCCCAGCTTGTTTTCATACTGCCAGATTCAATTCTATTACTGATATAAGAACAACAAAGGCTTACAGTAAACTGTTCTTTATCACATTCTTCCACAATTTTATTAAATTATCATATTAATGGCCTATTACTTAAGGCTCTCTTTTAGTTCCTAAACAAAAGCTTGATTTCTTTATCTAATACAGATTTGTTGTTCTTTCCTTTAGCAAATGTACAACAGGTATTTCATTATTGTAAATATTCTTTATGGTATTTGAGATGCCTTTCAAAAACTGAATTAGGACTAAATGAATTTAATCATTATTTCTTAAACTTTCAGCACAATTATAAAATTAAACTATCACAAACTTTTATTAGCTAAACCAAACATTCCGTGTTCTGAGAGTTAAACAAAATTAACTGTTTGGAAAACACATAGCTATCAAATTCCACTGCACACAAAAAAACAACTAAAAATGGAATGACAGAGGTCATGGGTTAATGGTGGAGGCCTGTGGGTGAATGGAAATGAACTTGTGAAATTGATTTGAAATCATCACTGATGAGAACCAAGAATTTTAAGGTACTTGTTTGCTACTCAACTACCTTAACTAAAAACACAACTAATTATATAGATAAAGTTTCAAAAATGCAGCTGGAACTGCTGAGCCACCAGGAATCCTGCAGGTCAGTTCTCTTCAAATCTTTCTGCAATGCATCTTGGCTTCTCTCATGCCTCCATTCTTTTCTCGCTGCAGACAGGTTTTTTTTCTACTTCTCTGCACCAATGTTCCAAAACAGCAGGACCATGGCTCCCAGGGTTTGCATGCTACAGTATCATCACTTCCAGTAACTGGGGGTCTCAGTTCCAAAGCCAAATAATTAAGAAAAAGAGTATGATTCACTCATGTTAGGTCAGGGGCTCTGGCAGTCTTGGCTGAAGAAACAGGGAACAGCATGTAAATATGACTGCCAAGGGCCCATCTGTGGAGCAGAGAGGTGTTCCCTAAAAGCTATAGATAACACAGGGGTTAAGGCAACTCTCAAAATCAACACTGCTAGTGTTGTGACTGTGGTTTAGCTGCTTTTGTCTAGAGGAAGCAACAGGCTTTACGGACGCACAGATGAAGGAACACTGCTAAATGCCGTCACTAACACTCACAATGGAGAGACCCAAGGAGTAAATAGTCAGAGGGAAATTGCAGCGGATTGTAGATATAATTTCACTTAAGGGAAGGAAATTCAGTGAGAATTTTCCATTCCATCTGACCACATTAGCTTTCTTTAAATAAAGAAAATGCTTTTAAGAATAGATTTTAAATATGACCCGACTTAATAATTGCTAACATTTTCTGAGACACTGTTCTAGATTTTTTTCAGGTACATAAACTCAAATAGTACTCTTGACAACCCTCTCATTAGACACTAGTTTCATCCCCACTTTATAAACTATGAAACAGAGGTTTGGAAAAGTTAAGTAAATTTCCAAAGGTCATACTATTAGTAAGTAGCAGAGCCAGGTTTTCAACTAAAAGAGTCACATTGGAGCCCTCAGAGTGATCAGTCTGTCCGAGACAGAGGTCACTGTCAGGAGAGAGGTGACTATCAGGGGAGAGGTGACTCTCCAGGAGAGAGATCACTGCCCTGGAGAGAGGTGACTGTCAGGAGAAACTGTCAGGAGAGAGGTGACTGCTCAGGAGAAAAGTGACTGCTCAGGATAGAGGCCACTGTTAGGAGAGAAGTGACTTCCCAGCAGAGAGGTGACTGCTCAGGAGAGAGGTGACTGCCCAGGAGAGAGATGACGGCTCAGGAGAGAGGTGACTGCCCAGGAGAGACGTGACTGCCCAGCAGAGAGGTGACTGCTAGGAGAGAGGTGACGGTTAGGAGAGACGTGACTTCCCAGGAGAGAGGTGACTGTTAGGAGAGAGGTGACTGTTAGGAGAGAGGTGACTGTTAGGAGAGAGGTGACTGCTCAGGAGAGAGCTGACTGTTAGGCGAGAGGTGACTGTCAGGAGAGAGGTGACTGTCAGGAGAGAGCTGACTGTCAGGAGAGAGGTGACTGCTCAGGAGAGAGGTGACTGTTAGGAGAGAGGTGACTGCTCAGGAGAGAGGTGACTGTTAGGAGAGAGGTGACTGTCAGGAGAGAGGTGACTGTCAGGAGAGAGGTGACTGTTAGGAGAGAGGTGACTGTTAGGAGAGAGGTGACTGTTAGGAGAGAGGTGACTGTCAGGAGAGAGGTGACTGTCAGGAGAGAGGTGACTGTTAGGAGAGAGGTGACTGTCAGGAGAGAGGTGACTGTCAGGAGAGAGGTGACTGTTAGGAGAGAGGTGACTGTTAGGAGAGAGGTGACTGTCAGGAGAGAGGTGACTGTTAGGAGAGAGGTGACTGTCAGGAGAGAGGTGACTGTTAGGAGAGAGGTCACTGCTAGGAGAGAGGTGACGGTTAGGAGAGACGTGACTTCCCAGGAGAGAGGTGACTGTCAGGAGAGAGGTGACTGTTAGGAGAGAGGTGACTGCTCAGGAGAGAGCTGACTGTCAGGAGAGAGGTGACTGTTAGGAGAGAGGTGACTGTCAGGAGAGAGGTGACTGTTAGGAGAGAGGTGACTGTTAGGAGAGAGGTGACTGTTAGGAGAGAGGTGACTGCTCAGGAGAGAGGTGACTGTTAGGAGAGAGGTGACTGTCAGGAGAGAGGTGACTGTTAGGAGAGAGGTGACTGTCAGGAGAGAGGTGACTGTTAGGAGAGAGGTGACTGCTAGGAGAGAGGTGACGGTTAGGAGAGACGTGACTTCCCAGGAGAGAGGTGACTGCTCAGGAGAGAGGTGACTGTTAGGAGAGAGGTGACTGCTCAGGAGAGAGCTGACTGTCAGGAGAGAGGTGACTGTTAGGAGAGAGGTGACTGTTAGGAGAGAGGTGACTGTTAGGAGAGAGGTGACTGCTCAGGAGAGAGGTGACTGTTAGGAGAGAGGTGACTGCTCAGGAGAGAGGTGACTGTTAGGAGAGAGGTGACTGTCAGGAGAGAGGTGACTGTTAGGAGAGAGGTGACTGTTAGGAGAGAGGTGACTGCTCAGGAGAGAGGTGACTGTTAGGAGAGAGGTGACTGCTCAGGAGAGAGGTGACTGTTAGGAGAGAGGTGACTGCTCAGGAGAGAGGTGACTGTTAGGAGAGAGGTGACTGTTAGGAGAGAGGTGACTGTTAGGAGAGAGGTGACTGTTAGGAGAGAGGTGACTGTTAGGAGAGAGGTGACTGCTCAGGAGAGAGCTGACTGTCAGGAGAGAGGTGACTGTTAGGAGAGAGGTGACTGTTAGGAGAGAGGTGACTGTTAGGAGAGAGGTGACTGCTCAGGAGAGAGCTGGCTGTTAGGAGAGAGGTGACTGTTAGGAGAGAGGTGACTGTTAGGAGAGAGGTGACTGTTAGGAGAGAGGTGACTGTTAGGAGAGAGGTGACTGCTCAGGAGAGAGGTGACTGTTAGGAGAGAGGTGACTGTCAGGAGAGAGGTGACTTCCCAGGAGAGAGGTGACTGTTAGGAGAGAGGTGACTTCCCAGGAGAGAGGTGACTGTTAGGAGATAGGTGACTGTCAGGAGAGAGGTGACTGTCAGGAGAGAGGTGACTGTCAGGAGAGAGGTGACTGTTAGGAGAGAGGTGACTGTTAGGAGAGAGGTGACTGTCAGGAGAGAGGTGACTGTTAGGAGAGAGGTGACTGTTAGGAGAGAGGTGACTGTTAGGAGAGAGGTGACTGTTAGGAGAGAGGTGACTGCTCAGGAGAGAGGTGACTGTTAGGTGAGAGGTGACTGTCAGGAGAGAGGTGACTGCTAGGAGAGAGGTGACTTCCCAGGAGAGAGGTGACTGTTAGGAGAGAGGTGACTTCCCAGGAGAGAGGTGACTGTTAGGAGAGAGGTGACTTCCCAGGAGAGAGGTGACTGTTAGGAGAGAGGTGACTGTCAGGAGAGAGGTGACTGTCAGGAGAGAGGTGACTGTTAGGAGAGAGGTGACTGTTAGGAGAGAGGTGACTGCTCAGGAGAGAGGTGACTGTTAGGTGAGAGGTGACTGTCAGGAGAGAGGTGACTGCTAGGAGAGAGGTGACTTCCCAGGAGAGAGGTGACTGTTAGGAGAGAGGTGACTGTTAGGAGAGAGGTGACTGTTAGGAGAGAGGTGACTGCTCAGGAGAGAGGTGACTGTTAGGTGAGAGGTGACTGTCAGGAGAGAGGTGACTGCTAGGAGAGAGGTGACTTCCCAGGAGAGAGGTGACTGTTAGGAGAGAGGTGACTTCCCAGGAGAGAGGTGACTGTTAGGAGAGAGGTGACTTCCCAGGAGAGAGGTGACTGTTAGGAGAGAGGTGACTGTCAGGAGAGAGGTGACTGTCAGGAGAGAGGTGACTGTTAGGAGAGAGGTGACTGTTAGGAGAGAGGTGACTGTTAGGAGAGAGGTGACTGTCAGGAGAGAGGTGATTGTTAGGAGAGAGGTGACTGTTAGGAGAGAGGTGACAGCTCAGGAGAGAGGTGACTGTTAGGAGAGAGCTGACTGTTAGGAGAGAGGTGACTGTTAGGAGAGAGGTGACTGTTAGGAGAGAGGTGACTGCTCAGGAGAGAGGTTACTGTTAGGAGAGAGGTGACTGTCAGGAGAGAGGTGACTGTTAGGAGAGAGGTGACTGCTCAGGAGAGAGGTGATTGTTAGGAGAGAGGTGACTGTCAGGAGAGAGGTGACTGTCAGGAGAGAGGTGACTGTCAGGAGAGAGGTGACTGTTAGGAGAGAGGTGACTGTTAGGAGAGAGGTGACTGTCAGGAGA
Organism: Antrozous pallidus; assembly: GCA_027563665.1. NCBI lineage: Eukaryota > Metazoa > Chordata > Mammalia > Chiroptera > Vespertilionidae > Antrozous > Antrozous pallidus. Next base: position 58,400,814 of record CM050517.1, read on the forward strand.
GAGGTGACTGTTAGGAGAGAGGTGACTGTTAGGAGAGAGGTGACTGTTAGGAGAGAGGTTACAGCCCAGGAGAGAGGTCACTGCCCAGGAGAGAGGTGACTGTTCGGAGAGAGGTGACTGTTAGGAGAGAGGTGACTGTTAGGAGAGAGGTGACTGCTCAGGAGAGAGGTGACTGTTAGGAGAGAGGTGACTGTTAGGAGAGAGGTGACTGTCAGGAGAGAGGTGACTGCTCAGGAGAGAGGTGACTGTTAGGAGAGAGGTGACTGTTAGGAGAGAGGTGACTGTCAGGAGAGAGGTGACTGCTCAGGAGAGAGGTGACTGTTAGGAGAGAGGTGACTGTTAGGAGAGAGGTGACTGTTCGGAGAGAGGTGACTGTTAGGAGAGAGGTGACTGTTAGGAGAGAGGTGACTGTCAGGAGAGAGGTGACTGCTCAGGAGAGAGGTGACTGTTAGGAGAGAGGTGACTGTTAGGAGAGAGGTGACTGTCAGGAGAGAGTTGACTGTTAGGAGAGAGGTGACTGCTCAGGAGAGAGGTGACTGTTAGGAGAGAGGTGACTGTTAGGAGAGAGGTTACAGCCCAGGAGAGAGGTCACTGCCCAGGAGAGAGGTGACTGCCCAGGAGAGAGGTGACTGTTAGGAGAGAGGTGACTGTCAGGAGAGAGGTGACTGCTCAGGAGAGAGCTGACTGTTAGGAGAGAGGTGACTGCTCAGGAGAGAGGTGACTGCTCAGGAGAGAGCTGACTGTTAGGAGAGAGGTGACTGTTAGGAGAGAGGTGACTGCCCAGGAGAGAGCTGACTGTTAGGAGAGAGGTGACTGTTAGGAGAGAGGTGACTGCTCAGGAGAGAGCTGACTGTTAGGAGAGAGGTGACTGTTAGGAGAGAGGTCACTGCCCAGGAGAGAGGTGACTGCCCAGGAGAGAGGTGACTGTTAGGAGAGAGGTGACTGTCAGGAGAGAGGTGACTGCTCAGGAGAGAGCTGACTGTTAGGAGAGAGGTGACTGTCAGGAGAGAGGTGACTGCTCAGGAGAGAGCTGACTGTTAGGAGAGAGGTGACTGCTCAGGAGAGAGGTGACTGTCAGGAGAGAGGTGACTGTCAGGAGAGAGGTGACTGTCAGGAGAGAGGTGACTGTTAGGAGAGAGGTGACTGTTAGGAGAGAGGTGACTGTTAGGAGAGAGGTGACTGTTAGGAGAGAGGTGACTGTTAGGAGAGAGGTGACTGTTAGGAGAGAGGTGACTGTCAGGAGAGAGGTGACTGTTAGGAGAGAGGTGACTGTCAGGAGAGAGGTGACTGTTAGGAGAGAGGTGACTGTTAGGAGAGAGGTGACTGTTAGGAGAGAGGTGATTGTTAGGAGAGAGGTGACTGTTAGGAGAGAGGTGACTGTCAGGAGAGAGGTGACTGTCAGGAGAGAGGTGATTGTTAGGAGAGAGGTGACTGTTAGGAGAGAGGTGACTGTTAGGAGAGAGCTGACTGTCAGGAGAGAGGTGACTGTTAGGAGAGAGGTGACTGTTAGGAGAGAGGTGACTGTTATGAGAGAGGTTACAGCCCAGGAGAGAGGTCACTGCCCAGGAGAGAGGTGACTGCTCAGGAGAGAGGTGACTGTCAGGAGAGAGGTGACTGTTAGGAGAGAGGTGACTGTCAGGAGAGAGGTGACTGTCAGGAGAGAGCTGACTGTTAGGAGAGAGGTGACTGCTCAGGAGAGAGGTGACTGCTCAGGAGAGAGGTGACTGTCAGGAGAGAGGTGACTGTTAGGAGAGAGGTGACTGTCAGGAGAGAGGTGACTGTTAGGAGAGAGGTGACTGTCAGGAGAGAGGTGACTGTTAGGAGAGAGGTGACTGTCAGGAGAGAGGTGACTGTCAGGAGAGAGGTGACTGTTAGGAGAGAGGTGATTGTTAGGAGAGAGCTGACTGTCAGGAGAGAGGTGACTGTTAGGAGAGAGGTGACTGTTAGGAGAGAGGTTACAGTCCAGGAGAGAGGTCACTGCCCAGGAGAGAGGTGACTGTTCGGAGAGAGGTGACTGTTAGGAGAGAGGTGACTGCCTAGGAGAGAGGTGACTGTTAGGAGAGAGGTGACTGCTCAGGAGAGAGGTGACTGTTAGGAGAGAGGTGACTGTTAGGAGAGAGGTGACTGTTAGGAGAGAGCTGACTGTCAGGAGAGAGGTGACTGCCCAGGAGAGATGTGACTGTTAGGAGAGAGGTGACTGTCAGGAGAGAGGTGACTGTTAGGAGAGAGGTGACTGTTAGGAGAGAGCTGACTGTCAGGAGAGAGGTGACTGCCCAGGAGAGATGTGACTGTTAGGAGAGAGGTGACTGCCCAGGAGAGAGGTGACTGTTAGGAGAGAGGTGACTGCCCAGGAGAGAGGTGACTGTTAGGAGAGAGGTGACTGCTCAGGAGAGAGGTGACTGTTAGGAGAGAGGTTACAGCCCAGGAGAGAGGTCACTGCCCAGGAGAGAGGTGACTGCCCAGGAGAGAGGTGACTGTTAGGAGAGAGCTGACTGTTAGGAGAGAGGTGACTGTCAGGAGAGAGGTGACTGTTAGGAGAGAGCTGACTGTCAGGAGAGAGGTGACTGTTAGGAGAGAGGTGACTGTTAGGAGAGAGGTGACTGTTAGGAGAGAGGTTACAGCCCAGGAGAGAGGTCACTGCCCAGGAGAGAGGTCACTGCCCAGGAGAGAGGTGACTGCCCAGGAGAGAGGTGACTGCTCAGGAGAGAGGTGACTGTTAGGAGAGAGGTGACTGTCAGGAGAGAGGTGACTGTTAGGAGAGAGGTGACTGTTAGGAGAGAGGTCACTGCCCAGGAGAGAGGTGACTGTTAGGAGAGAGGTGATTGTTAGGAGAGAGGTGACTGCCCAGGAGAGAGGTGACTGTTAGGAGAGAGGTGACTGTTAGGAGAGAGGTAACTGTAAGGAGAGAGGTGACTGTTAGGAGAGAGGTTACAGCCCAGGAGAGAGGTCACTGCCCAGGAGATGTCACAGATGCTGCCCAAGGCTGCACAGTCACATGAGGCTGAGGGCCTCCTTAACAAAGTCTAGATCATTCACCTTTCTCATGAGATAAAATAAATATATTCAAACTTAAAAATGCAGTCTAGATATACAACATTAGCAAAGACTAGGAAACATAAAATTCACTAGCAACACAAGACAAAAAAATTATTGCCTCCGAAGGCAGTCAGATGCGCACATCCTGGACACCATATGTAGAGACGCACTCAGTCTACAGATCCTGGGAATTAACTTTTTTCTCAGTTCATAATAATTAAGGGAAAATTAAAAGACTTTATGTTGAGGTAAAAAGCTTTCTAACCAGGTTTGTTGACTGAAGTTAAAGGACAGTTAATTTTAAAATATGTGCACTTAAGAACAGCGTTTGATCTGCCAACAAGTAAACCAAATTTTTCAATAAAATGGAAAAAAAAAACGTTTTAAAGTCTGGAAGTGATATACAATTGTCATGAAAAATAAAATGTTTCAGTTGTGTGATAGCAGCTTGGTGCCAGGTCTGAGAGACACTGCAGGACCCAGAGAATTCACAAACCAGGGGCATGTGGTGGAGAGTATCTATGTATACCAGTCAGGCTGGTACTGTACCAGACTTTTAGTATTCTACAGCTGGAAGATACTTGAGCATTAGTTTTCTTCTAGCTTTAGTTGGAGAGCAAAGAAGTTCAAACCGTCCCCAAGTGGGCACAGTGAAGCCCCCCTGTTTCTCATAGTCATTGTTGCAACCCCAGGTGACTCCAGATGTGTTCTTTTATGGATGGCCTCACATGGCTCTCAAACAGCATACACTGTCAGTTCATATGATTTCCAAAGAGGTGAGCCTGCTCTTAACTATTCAGTTCTGTGTATGAAACTACTGCCAGGGCAACAGAAGTATCAACAGCTAGGGTGGGAAAACAAAAGTTGGAAGGTTGGGAGAAACTAGAGCTGGAGGCAAATTCAAGAAGAGTTTTCCAGGACTGAACAGAAGCCTGAGGGGAGGGAGTGTGCACACCTAAACCTGGTCATTGCAGGCTTCCCTGAGGAAGACCTGCCTGGGACTCAAGGGGAGAAGAAAGCCCAGTGGGAAACCTTAAGAGTACTTGTCCTCTCTGGTCCTCAGCCAACGAGCTTCCACATCAACCCCAGAGACCACAGTGAAAGATCATGAAAAGTCCATTTCAAGATGGAAAGGAAGTTGAGTTAGAGACACTCAGAGTTCACTGGGTATAAACTATTCACAGCTTTAAGGAAATTGAAATGTTCTGCTTAATAAATTATTCCAATTGTCAGGTATGCTACATATGGATTATCGGTTTTCATAGGTATGCACCCAAAACATTACACTTATGGCATTCATTGGGAGACACTTATTTTCCCCTTAATGGGGTGAGAGGCCCTTGAGGTTCTCCTGTTTCAGGCACAGCATCATATAATGCCATTTCTCATTCACCTGAGGATGGGTGAGATTGCTAGTTAGCACAATTCCCTTTGACGAACTGTCAGATGAAGAACCAGATTCCACTGTTTGCAATATGTGTTCCATATACAAATTAATAGAGTAAAACTGGAGTCGCAACCACAGCTAATGTGGACATTGCCATCTTCTAGGGCGAAGGCCCATTACCCGCTCAGGAACTCCGTGTTTCAGCTTCACACAGACAACATTCACATTAACCAACTCCACATTTTCCTCTCCCTCCTCCTCTGCTTCTCCCTTTCCCTTCCTCTTCAGTGACCCTTCCAGGCCTTCCCTATTTCCCCCCCCCTTTTAACTAGGCCTGCTTTCCCTAATCTGCCTTTCTTATGTCCCTGTGGACTGTGACATATACTCTCCAAATCTGAATGTAAAATACAGTCCAGAAAGAGACTTCTGATAGAATTTGATAGAACTACTACTGGAAAGACCTGGGGGTGGGGATGGGAATGATTTAATGCTTCGCAGAAAAATCACCCTTCTCTACAAGCAGAAAGCATAACCTATTAGCATTCCAAACAGGTTGTTCAAAGCTTTCAAATGATGAGGCTGAGCTGGTCTTTCCCTCTACCCATGCACACGCATCCCAGGGGTGCCTCTGACCCAGGGCCTCCACATACTCAGCTGACACAGCATCTGGCATTTTATCACCATGGCAGAGAGTGAGTCTGGATGGACTCACTGCTGGTTACTCCAAATTTTTTTTCGTGACTGAATGGCTTGATATGCATTAGCTCGCATGGTATTCTTTAGAGTTGATCTTTGCAGATATTTGCTCTTTCGACACATTTGTATTACAAAGAAGAACATATGGCTCCCAAAAAACTATTTCTATATGCATAGGTTCCAGAGTTTTCCGATCTTTTTGTTTCTAATTTAGCTTTTTAAAAAAGTTTTGTTTTTACACTTTAAAGGTGGTTTTTCTACCAGTACCACATACAGTCATACTTAAAATTCCTTAAGGTCAGTGCAGCTTGAGTGTGTACATTTTACTTAAGAGATAAATAATTATCTTCAGGAGGTTTAACAAACAAGAAGAATGGGCTCCCACAGAACAAAAATGTAGAAGGCTACAGAGACCCATCCTGTTCCTTATCAGGCATCTCTCCCAGCCTCCACTCACTCAAACACAGAACCTTCACCAACACAACTAGGAATTTGGCCATTAGGATTCAAAGGCCATACTTCCTTGACAGCTGGAGTACAGGGAATAATGTGGAAGATATAGAGATAATAGGAATCAAAAGTAATCCTGCCAAATGAAAAACAGAGAGAAGTGGGCAGACTTGTGTTATGTCTCAGTTGAAGTATCCTGACCCAGCTGGGAAAGAAAACTGTAAAGATGATGCATATCTATTTACATTGTTATAAGGACTGAAATAAGTACCCAGTGTCCTAAATACTGAGATTTTCAACTGTGAAAATTATAGTTACTTGCAGCTACTTATCACAAGATGTGTTTTTTAAACAGTGATTAGGGTGCTTGGCCCCTGTGTAAGAATGACATGCAAATTTGTAAACAGTGATTAGGGCAAAAACTTAGTTGAAACTCACTTTATCCCATGATTTACTTCTGTAAAGCAAAATTAATTATAATAAATTCATAGACAAATAATCAAACAAAATGGTTAAGTACATGAGCTTCTGGTCATTTTGTTCAGATTTCAATCCTGGTGCCATCACTCATTAATTGATAACCTTGGTCTAGCAGCTTCTCTTCTCTAAGCTCCAGTCCTTGAATTTAATTAATATTTAATAAATGTTAGCTACTCTTGTTATTTTTGAGTCATTTCTATATTATTAAATAAGCATTAATACTAACTGTTTTAGTCAGGGTAAGCGATGTTAGCTGGTCTAATGAACAATTCCAAAATTTCCGTGATCTCAGCAAAACAGAAGTTTTTCGTTCATGTCACAGAACAAGGTGTAGAGGTAGTCCATCACTGGACCCTCTCCATTGAGCTTGCAGAGAAAGAGTTCAGGAGACTGCAGAAAACTTAAGAGCCAGGCTTAGAAGGAGTATGTATCAAGTCCACCACTTTTTATTGACCAGCATTTGATTATATGGCCTCACCTATATGCAAAGAGGTTAGAATATGTAGCCTAACAGCAGGCTTAGAGGAAAGGAGAACATGGCTCCCTAGCAACAAAATATCCTCATTCTTACTAGTCATCCTTGGAACAAAGGGCATTCATAGGAATGTTACTTGAAATGTGAAGATGAAAAGAGAAAGCAATGTCTTTACAGTTTTTCCAAGTAATGGTATATATATGATGTAACATTTTGTGAGCTCTAAGTGAAAGAGTACTATATATAAATGGCTTGGCCCACAGTAGGTGCTCAATAATTCTTAGCCATTTCATTAATTATTGCATATAAACTTACAGACTAAGCACATTATACACTAAATACCCTTTGTGAGACTGTACAATATGCTTTCCACAGACCTTTCAAGACACGTCTATATATTTCACTCTCTTCCTTTGCATGATTGAGAAACAGAACATTCTTTGCAGAACATTCTTTGCAGAAGATAAAACCAAAGCCCCAAAGCAAACTTAAGTTTTATATTTTCTTATAATCCTGCTACTTATTTCTCCTAGACCTCATCTCAGCATCTCTTAGCTACTATTCTGAGAGTCCAGGTAATGGAAAAGAATAATAGTGTAGGGATATTTTATGTAACCTGATAACACTATTGTATTATCAATCAAGAACATAATCTTCCTCGCATTTTTTTTTCATGGATCTCATAGCTCCTGAGAATCAATTAAATTTTAAAGAGTCATGAACTTTATATCAACTAACCTTCACAAAACATAGACTTATTAAATAGAGAGAACATATAATGTGCTTTAAATCTAAAGGTGATTTGTGTCTGTTAAGCCATTGAAATACACTAGCAAGTTGTTTCTTCCATGGTAATACCCTATAAGACTTAACTCAGAAATGTGTCAGAAATTATGTTTATTTTATAGTTATTAATGGGGGAAAATTCTTTCCAACAAAAAACACAAATTTAAAAGAATAAACTATCCACGTAATGTTGACAAAAAAGGAATCAGAAAACAAAATTGAATTATGCTTCCTAACAGCTATGATTTAAAAAATACCATCTAAAACATTCTAAGTATTTACTACATACCAGATGGTATTCTAGATTCCCATTTTACAGGTGGAAAAAATGAAGACCCAGAGAAGATATTTAACTTGACTAAGAACATGTTGCTAGTTTGGGGCACAGCTGGAATTTAAATAGGGAACCTTGTTCCAGGGTCAAGTTCTTAACTACTGCCAGTTTCTAACATCGAGGAGGTGACAAACTCTCTGAAACTGATACCCAATGCAATGTGGTGTGTTAAATATTTCTCATGCCATTTCTGTTGTAGAAAAATACCTACTTGGTATTTGAACCCAAATAGTTGGTCCCTCATTCTGCACATAGAAAAAAAGGGTGATAAAACTAAGGAAACTATTTACCACTTATCTCCTACCTCCTGTCCTCATCAGACTAACTCTGAATGGAATGGAAAGTTGATGAGAGCAAAGAGAAATCAACAACCCAATGGTATAATCTCCCAAATGGGAATTGGGCGGGATAGGATGATAGTGCTGCAGGCTTTTTAGAAGTTCATGCTCATGTGTATCTTGAAAATAGCATCTCCTCTCCCAGATCGCTGGGCTGAATTCCAGTGGGAGGAATTGGCTTAGATGTGAAGTTGCAGAGCAAACACCCAGGAGCAGGAGCCCCCACAGAGAATTCTGCCCCTTCTCCCCAATGTCAGCAAAGCTCAAACCTACAGGCAAGCCACAGAAAGGATGCACATACATTCTCTAACTCCTGCAGTATGGGATAAACAGATAAGGATAAGGAACAGATTGCAAATGAGGATATTCAAATATTTTTGGCCCTTTCCTCTTTTCAATTGGTATTTGCCATGCAAAGAGTGAAAGCTTCTTCTTTTTTTTTTTTCTTCTTACACTGAAGGGCATTATCGTTTTATGGAGAGGAGATGGATTGGTTTTTTTGAAGTGCTTGCTTTGCTATTATTGCTCAAAGAAATAAATCAGTTCCACATTAAGCTGAGACTCTCATTCTAGCCTGGGAGGCCAGAGAGACAACATGTTTCCCTTTCTGAAATCATGACACACGGCTAAGAGAAAGTCATAGGATAGCTCAGGTCTGCTTAGAGCCGCTTGCGAATTAGTAGCTATAATTGGATCAAAACTACCCAGCTGTTGTTTGTCACTAAATGGGTGCAGCCCAGAGAAGCCCCTCTTGTGCCCAGTGGGAGAAATGCCTGTCAAACTGCAGATCAGACAAGAGTGAGGCCATCTCTCAGGACTTAGAAAGTGTGCGGCTTTTGTTCAAAGTTTCCAAATTGTTGTGTAATGAGAAAACTTGAAAAAACACTTCAAAAATACACCCAGCCACTCAGAGTGAATGAGGCAAGTGCCGTCTGCCATTGGTCTTCTCACCATCACCCCTGAAAGCCAAGCACATTTTTTGCTTCATCTGCACAGATTAAGTTCTATGATGAGACACAAGCTCTTCCTAGTCTCTCCCACCTGGTTCTCTCCCTCCTACCCAATCCACACCCCAGCATTGATAGTCTCATGGGGGCAGTTTCATAGCTAACACTTGCTCCTGGGCTCACAGCTGCTTGGCAGTCTAGTTTTCCCAGTGCATTCAAGGGGCAGAGGCCCACCACTCTGAGATGTGTCCATAGCTTCACCCTTAACCAAATTACAGTATTTTATCTTTATTACAAAACTAGAAGCTCAGTGCATGAAATTCATGCACAAGTAGGGTCCCTAGGCCTGGCCGGTGATCGGGGTTGACCTGGTCCTTACAGCTGCTGGCTGGGGCCTGTCTTCATTCTGCCCTGCCCCCTGCTGGTCAGTGCATGTCATAGTGAGTGATGGCTCTCCTGGTCGAACTCCTGGGGGGGGGGGCAATTTGCATATTAGGCTTTTATATGTATAGATTAAGCCTCACTCATGACCCAAGTGACTTAGAGTAAGTCATTTAAAAAATCTTTGAGCCTCAGGTACCTCATCTGTCAAATGAGGATATTGATAATAAGGTTTGGGGGAAGAGCAAACATGAAAATCTATGATAAGGTTCTAGACTGGTTATAGACCCTCTTCCTTTTGTCTATCACCATGGTGAGTAACTTTAGGCTCTGAGCACAGTGATGTTCTTTGTATATGCTGAGAAAGTTATCCACCCAGAAATGAAGGACACCCCACCAAACCCCACATACTTACATGAACTTAAATGTTCAATTGCTGCTACACTTATTAAGGCTTATAATTTCAGAAATAGAAGAACAAAAAACATGAAGATGGAAAATGGGTTGAAAACATCATTACCCTCAAACTTTAACCCATCAAAAGGTTTTATTAGTTGATGACACCTTGACCAAATAACAATATTTTCTTTAGAGTGCTAAAGAGAGAAGAGGAGGAAACTGATAAGCAATCCCTATTTTTTCTTCATTTCCCCCACTTTTCCTTCAGGATGGCTCCCTGTCCATCATTGGTAGGAGACTACCTCTAGGAGCCCAAGTCAAGTAATATCAATGAAGTTAGAAAACAGCAAATTTCTGTTTCCACTCTGGGCATCAGTATAGCATATTTTATAGTGGTCTACAGATGCTAAATTATTTGGATCTTCCTTCAGATGTTCCTAATTTACATTGTCTGTGGCAAATAAAAAGATAAGTACAATCCATATTGCAAATACATCTTACTATAATAAATCTGTAACCTTTTCTCCCTGGGTCTTCTCTACCTCGTGGAATTTATATCGCAGTAATAATAATGTCAGACCCACACTATGAATATCTTCCTGCTAATTATGCCTAGTTTTTAAAACAGTGTCCATTTATGAAGACAGTATTATGGTATTCTTGATTATAGCCTAAATAATTCTGTAAACACAAATGCTGAATAATATTGGAATTCCACTAAAGAACTGCAATAAAAAATAAAACTATCACATACATTCCAACATATTCTTTTCTTTTTACAAAGAATCCCTTTGATGAGATGCTATGCCCTTTAAAACCCCTTGAATTAGAAAAATATCCATAAATATTAATCCTGAATTCAGTTTAATCCTAGAAACAGAAATTATAGAATTTAGCTCAAAGAATGATACCAAAATAATAATTCTAATGACTACAATAACCATATTAATAATCATAACAATATTTATTAAGTCCTAATTATTGAGTATTAATTATGTCCTAGGTACTATGCTTCCATAATTTAGAGATATATTTTTAATAGTTATGTCAATTCTTTAAAGTAGAAACCTTCTTTCCCCCCATTTTATGATTGAGAGCACTGACATTAGATCAAATACTTTACTCAAGGTCACATTGCTGATGTGATAGAGTGTAGATTAGCTAGAATTTGGATTTGAGGTCACATTTAAACTGCTTGGTTTTATGCATTCTCAGATTAAAAAAAGAAAAACAGAAGCAGAAATGTTTTCTAGTTAGGTTCCCAGCCTACCTCATCAGCTCTTTTTTTTTTTTTAACATGCATGTAAAAGACCTAGAAGGCAAACTTACATTCGTGACTCTTGTGGGCAGAGTCTCTATAGCATCAGTACATAATCACAGGATATAAATGCCCAAGAATCAGACTCTGATTCAAGGTCAAATGTGTCAGTACACAAGACTGGACTGGATGAACCACAGACGCTGCTGATTGATTTTCTCATGTGCTCCTGACAATCCAGCCCTGTCTTCACACCCTGTCTCTGACCACAGCTTCCCACTGGAAGAGTTGCTCAGAACAGTGACAACACCTTTTACTAGTAAACAGGGTTTTACAAACCAAGGCAACTGATGGGGCAGTGTGGCATTCCGCTGTTCTTCTGATATTTGAAAAACCTTGATTCTGTTTCCAAAGCTTAATACACATCCAATTTGAAGAGCATGTCCAGCCTTGCAGTGTGTGACAGAGTTTGGGAGTGGGCATGCATCTATACCTGTTACATGCTATTGAATCTGGGACAGTCCCACGGTTGACGGGAAAGGGAAGAGCTGGATTTAAAGAACTAAAAGTATTCCATTTCATTTAAATGAACAATCTTAAACAGGGAACAAAATTAATGATTCAGATATACATGTGCTAGGGGCACATAGATGTGAATTTACTCACTTTGCCATACAAAAAGGCAAATCACATTTCCCTCTAATTTTAATTTTAAAATTGAATGCTATAAAAAACTGAAAGACTAATGGTTTCCTTAAAAACTACATTTCTGCCTACAAAATCATCTCAAATATTAGTATAATTAAATGATCTGGCAACTTCTATATATAAAGCAATTTGAAATTGCATGAATAGCCTCTCTGCTACCCCACGCCCCATGACATCAACACACACAAAATCTTAGACTTAACATAAAATGACTCCATGTACCTTGGAGAGAATGGGAGACATTAGCAGAAATCTGTGCAAATGAATTTTTTCTGATAGATCATAACTTATTAAACAGGACTTGTTCTGAAATGAATATTCCAAGGTTTGCCATACACTATTTTTTTTTACATTTAAAAGGTTTAAATGTAAACACAGCCTTCACAGATTCTTTTCAGGGAATAAATAAAAAAGGAAATACAGCTCAATTTGTATCCTTCAACATAGCACAGTAGGACTTACACACTTAAACCGCAGACAATGTCCCCTCTAGTCTCCTCTTCCCCTGAGCCTGTGCGGAGGGAGACTCTCAATGTATGCTCAGCCAGCAGCTACCACAAGTCACTTAAGTAAACACAGAGGCACCTTGGTGAAAGCAATTGCATGGTCTGAATACCATCAACTGACACTCCTATGCAGTGACCCTCTCAGGTCTCAGAAATGGTCTTTTCAGATTCCGGGTCTTGAGGTATTGATTTCAATCAGCAGCTTTTCCTAAGAGCATCATCTCAAAAATAGCCCTGTCACAATTTCTACGATCTCATCTTAGTTTCATCTGGGCTTTGTATTCCTATTTGAAACCATCCAGCGAGATGGCACCAGAGGATTTTACTGAGACATTGATTCGACTTCATGCATAGGCAATAAAATGTATTCCCCTGTCTATGAAAAAGCATTAATATTTACGTTTGATGGAGGGAAGGTTTGGCTTTAAACAGTCCCGTGACTTTTCTTTGTCTTCCTGTAGAAATAAGAAGCCCAAATTAGATCAGGCCTATGATAAAATTCTCAAGCTTACTGCTGACTTGAACTAGCAACCTCACACACCAGCATCAATTCTACCCTTTCTGGACCTATAAGGGATAGGTTAAAAAAAGAAAGAAAGAAAGAAAGAAAAAGTCTAAAAGATGTGTGTTTGCTGTCAAAGTAAAAAAGACAAACAAACAAGAAAAAAATCATGTGTGCATGTGTGCCTCTAACAATCTATCTGATGTCAAGTTTTTTTCAAGTTGTAATTATACAAATGTCTAACAAATATTTATTTAATGACAGTGATCAAAAAGGATGACATCCATCCTTTCATTTTACAGTAAGAATGTAGAGGATCTGAGTCACCCATAATCTTATCTATTAAAAGAAAATTCTTGGATTGCCTGATACCCTCCTATAATAGATAAATTCAGGTGACTTTTGTGTTTCAAAGAAAATGCAAGGAAGCTAACCTTAATTACTTCCTATGCTCTAAACACTGTAACAAATACTTTACATATGTTCTTTTCTTTAATCTTTACATAAGACCTTTGAGAAAATAATATCATATTATACAAATAAACAACTAATATCAAGTGACCTGTCCACATCGCTGGGATTGGGATTTCAATCCAGGTCTTCAGAGCACAAAATAACTAACAGGCATAGTTTTACCATCTACTATGTACCAGGTGTGATCTGAGGTAAGGGGCATTTACAGCTGAAAAGTATATGGGTCCTGTGCTCAAAGAGCCCATATTCAAATAGAGACCAACAGGACAAAAAGATAGCAAATGAAAATATAGAGGAAAAGGCCTGAAGCTAAATACTAGTACACTGAATACAGAGTATATTAAAAAATATATATTTGAGTGAGCAGATCTTGGCCAGGAATGTAAAGATGTTTCAACATTAAGAGATAATGTTTCACATTAGAAAATTAGGAAATAAATGCACTATCACCTTAAATGCCAAAAGGCATTTGATCTGTTATTGATGTTTAAAAGCTTACTAATATAGAAATCAAAAAAGAAATTGCAAATATTGGAAAGTAAATATTCTCGTCTAACCAGAAAATCCAGAGGAATCAACTAAAAACTATTAGAAACAATAAGTTAAATGAAAGATAATTAGCATAAGATAAATATACAAAAATTAAGCACTTTCCTATACACTATCAATTTCAAGTTAGGAAAAAAGTTTTTTAAAAAAGATTTGCATGGTGTTAGTTCATAAAATTATTGAGTACCTAGGAATAAAATCAAGAAATACAGCCAGCCGGTGTGGCTCAGCGGTTGAGTGTTGACCCAGGAACCAAGAGGTTGCTGGTTTGATTCCCAGTCAGGGCACATGCCTGGGTTGCGGGCTCAGTCCCCAGCAGTGGTGTGCAGAAGGCAGCTAATAGATGATGTTCCTCTCTCATTGATAATGTTTCCATCTCTCTATCCCTCTCCCTTCTTCTCTCGCTAAAAATAAATAATAATACATATTTTAAGTAAAAGAAATATACAAGACCTATATGAAACAAGACATAAAACTTTATTCAAGGACAAGAATACCATCTTGTGTACTGTTGAGGGAGAGTCACTTTTGCAATGTTTTTGAAGGGCAATGTAGTGGTATTTATTAAAATTGAAAATACCCTTTGATCCAGCAGTATTACTTCCAGGAAACTGTTCTACTGAAATTCAGTCAAAGGTTCAAAAGGATCTGCTTGCAATGACTATATATATATATATATATATATATATATATATATATATATATAATCATTATATAACATATATCTATGTGTATAGAATGTAAAATAATAAAAATTGGAAAGAAGCAGATGGTTATCAAAAAGGAAATAGATCAGTAAGCCGGAGCCCATTTACACCATAAAATATCACATATACATTAAGTAGAATAAAAGAGATTCATAGAAACTAACTTAGAAGGATGCCCATCATACTTTGTTCAATGAAAAAAAAATTGCAAAATTATATGTATTCTCTTTATTGCTGTACACATTCTATATTGATTGTATCCGTGTTTTACCTAGCCTGTTGTTTTTATAATTTAGTAAAGATCTTACAACTCACAATACACTCCATAAACTTTATAACAGAAATGTGAACCAAGTACTGTGAGAGCCCAGAAAGGAATTGTAAAACTTTCCCAAATGGAATCAGACTGCAGGTGTCACGTGAGAACTCTGTGCCTCAAGGGCAAAGAGGACTTTTCCCAGTAAAGAACGGCTGTGGAGCCTTCCGAAGACAGAAGAGCCACACCAAGACCCCGGACAGCGCAAGGAGGACACCTTCCAGGAAAACTGGAAATCCCAGGGAAGCAGAAAGCTTCCTGGAGGAAAGACCCAGGATGTAGTTTGGAGCTCAGTTGGGAAGCACTTGATGTGATAAGCAAGGGGATTTCAATTTCGCTCCGCCTCACTAGGGACACAGAAGAGCTTTTTAAAATAGACAAATGGCATAAAAGCTTCAGAGAAAACAATACCCTTTTTATATAGTGTGGGAAATGTATAGTACAGAACAGGAGGAGGGTAATTTGAGGGGAAGAGAGGGATTTTAAAAAGAAAATAAAGACATTGAATGTGTGGTAGCATCTCACACAGTGACATGGTAAGAATTGGGGAAAGCATTTTTTAATGGATCTGTATCATACAACACAGCTTAGAAAACAAAATATGCATCAAAAAAAGCAAAAGGAGCGTTGGGGCAAATGAGGAGAAAAGGTAGATTTGAGAGGGGAGGAGAGACAGGACACAAAGGTGCTCATACTCACCATTAGCCAGGAATCAAGGTGT
Organism: Antrozous pallidus; assembly: GCA_027563665.1. Classification (NCBI taxonomy): domain Eukaryota; kingdom Metazoa; phylum Chordata; class Mammalia; order Chiroptera; family Vespertilionidae; genus Antrozous; species Antrozous pallidus. The sequence goes on from CM050517.1 coordinate 58,416,264, forward strand.
CACATATGCATCATGCCCGTCAGTGTACAAGTCATGGGCAGAATCGTTCACATGAATGGGACCCCTCAGGTGTCAGAACCAGAAGGCGGTAAGCAAGTGCCAACCTCCTCGCCAGTAAAGAAAACATGAAGCAACTATAGTGATGTTTATTGACTCCAGGTTATTCTTTCGGGTAACGCAAGCCCCAGGAAGTCCTATGACATTGACTCTGGACCAAGGTGAAAGAGCCTGCAATACACACCATTGTATGTGAGCAGCATTTCTTCATTCATCGGACACGTATTGACCGCGTTTCTCTCCTGTGTCAGCAGGCTCTATGCTGGGGGCTGGAGCTGGAGGCCACAGAAGGATGGACAACAGTCCCCGCATTCAGGGTCTTTGCTGCTAATGAAACAGCCCAGACAAACACCTAGAGAACCTGAGAGGATGGCCAGGAACATCCATATGGGGAGTTGACAGAAATGTGAGTGCCAGGCAGAGGGGGAAGGTGTGCCAGGGAAAGCCAGGCAGCTTTCAGAGGAGGGGCAGCACCAAAAAGTCGTGGAAGGGCCTCTGGTTCCCATTCACCACCGCCCCCCAATTGTGAACCTGAGTCAGGGGCTACCCTTCTCTTCTGGGGGCCAGTGGCCAGCGGCAGGTCAGCCCACAGAGGCGCCAAATGTTAGCTGCACAGTGACTGGATGATGAATGAGGGGGGAGGAGAACAGCACACTCCTGTGCTCCCAGGCTCAGTAACACGCATGCCACCGCCTATGGAGCGTGCTGCTCAGCGCCCAGAGCTCGCCGGGCCTGGCTTCATCACATGCCCACCACAGCTTGCTGAGCTGTGCAACCTCAGCATCCCCATGCCACAGAGGAAGCCACCGGTTGGTGAGTTAAGCAGGCAGGAAACAAGGACGAAGAGACTGATGTATTTTGAGGTGTTGGGAAGAGATATCGAGGGCTCCGAGCACTGAGGCTTCAACTCAGAGTAGCATTCACGTTGCTCTCGAGATTGAAAACAGTAGCCACGGGGGCGAGTCCAGGGAGGGTGAGCAGGGAGGGTGTGTGTGCCGCAGGCGCGTGTATGCATGTACCTGAGTATGCGTCAAAGAAACACTGGTATACTGAAAAATGCAAGAGGACCTGAGACAAGGCAAAAACAGAGAGAAAGGAGATGAAGGTGAGCAGATGAAGAGAGCTATAAAGGGCTTAAGGCTGGTGTCCAAAGAGAGGCATCGGCTGGGACATAAGGACACAATTTTATGCCTGATCTCAATCTCTTCCTTTTATAAAGTGCCATAAATTCGATGACGAGAAGATGTTATTTTCTGTAACTGTGAGGATAACTCAATGGTTATGTATGCCTCTTTTCTTCATCCTCATTTAGAGATGGCCACTGAAGTAAAATGTCATGTCTGCAGGATGGAGTGAGCTTGAGAGTAAAAGTAAAAATTTGGAATAATACGACACGTCACAAATATTTCTAATAAGGAGACCTGGAGACCTGGCCATCAACCAGCCGAGGGGATATGAAAGAGTGGTAGAATTCTTTAGCCACCTTATTTCCTTTTTGGACAGTAAATAGAACTGCAGCGGTGTTCATGAGAGAAAAAATGAATTGCAAGAACAAAACATTCTAGCCCTGGCTGGTGTGGGTCAGCTGATTGACTGTCATCTCATGCACCAGAGAGTTGCCGGTTCAGTTTCAGGTCTTGATGCATGCCTGAGTTGTGGGTGCAGTCTCCAATGGGTATTTGCTGGAGGCAACTGATGTTTCTCTCTCACATCGATGTTTCTCTCTCTCTCCTCCCCCGCTTCTTATTTCCTCTCTCTCTAAAAACAAATCAATAAAAAATATTCTTATAAAAGAATAAAACAAGCTAAGTCTTATATTAAAAGATACCTTCTATGTATGTTAATTTTCTGCTGGAAAGTCATCCAGGTCAATTATAGAACAGTTGTAGGTATTTAAGCAAGAATACAGGTTCTTGCAAGATGTATTTAAGTCTGAGAACAAAGATATGCTTATCTTCCCACCCCTTCTCCTCTCCATCCTCAAAATTTTTTCTTAGCTATTGATGGCCTTTAATTATGTAACAGAATTGCAAATGTTGATTTAAAATGTGTCTCTGACCTTTTAAATTAAAAAAAAAAGTTTAGCATCACACCATAGACAAGCCCTGTCTGGCCTGACTAATGGGCATGTGACTAATACAAGGGCTGAAATCTGAAATTAGCAATGTAGAAATGCATTGAATAATGAACCTCCATTATAGTCTGGATGACTGTTCTCACATTAGATCCCAATTACCCATTCTCAAGTGAACTCTTCAGTTTAGCTTTTCTTTTTTTAATATATATCGATACCAAGCAAAGCTATCACAAAATCCTCCCCAGAAACAGAGAATGATTTCCTTATGGCTCGGGAGACACTGCCAAGATTCCCTTTAAGGTTTACTTAGATGACACTCAAGTAAGATTCCCATATGGAATTACTCCCCACCCGGGAGCCTGACCTGGGGGAGCAGAACAAAGAGATTATTTACAAACTCTCAAAGCAGGGGCTGTTTCACATGTCTTCCACCCTGGACCTCATTCCATTAGTAAATGCAGCACATATTCAGTCATAAAGTATCATTATGAAAAGGCCAAGGAGTGCTCCAGCGGATCGACCCGCTGACACTCTGAGGCAGAGGCCAGGGCCGGGATGGCTGGCAGGCTGTCTGAGCTGCTGGCACCTGGCAGTTCCCACCACCACTGAGGCAGCCATCTCACAGGAATCATCTGTATTCTTGAGGGGCAGCCTTTCTGTCAGATAACTTTCAGTTTTCCTGCAAACGATAATGTAGCAGTTGCGACAGCCCCATAAACTCAACTAACCAAGCATCCTCAAAACCGGGGCCTTAAATAACACAGGCAATACAGACATGTCAGTTCTTGGTAGAGTGGCCTTTGGTTGGTTTTTATCCAAAGGGGAAGAAAAGATTTCCATGAAACAGAACAGAGTATTTAAGGACTGTCATGAAAAGGTAATACTTTTGTGTTGACTATCTGAAAAACGTTGAGTGAAAAAATTCTGTCTTTTTAAATGACCAATTAAGTCACTTGTATTTTGTTCATGGAGAAAGCCTCAAAATATTTTTTCAGATATCATGGGGATCCTATTAGGATAATTTTACCCATAGCTTATCATGCCCTAGAGTTTTCTTGATATCATGGTCATATAATAGAAATATCAGAATGCTCATTCAGTAGGAAGGCAAAATACCATGTAAGAGAGCCACATCCTTGGCCTCTGCATCCTGAGGCTGGTGATCAAGTGCAGTGCAATATGGAGGAATAGCAACGTATCTGGGGCTACTGGAGCCACTGTCCTTTCATGCAGCCACCATTTAAACACTGCTTTCTTTCACTTAATTTTTCTTTTATTATTATAGAAAGAATACAGAATGAGCTAAAACTTTGGAGTAACCTGCTTGGGTTGAAATTTCATCTCCACCACTTACCAGCTGTGCCACTAAGCTCCTTAACTACTCTGTCTCACTTTCCACATTATTGGAATTGGGCATATTGGTACATCCCTCTATGGTGGTCTCTACTTGGGTTTCAGTGATAATCTGAGCTTGGTTCAGTGCCTGGCACATAATGATTAAATAAGTACTTGTCATATTTATGATTATGTAAAGACTTTACACTTTCAAAGCACATAAGGAAAACCAAAGACCTTCTGTATGTGCTTTTCCATAACATCCTAAAATGAGAATGATTCTCACTATCTATCCCATTTGGGGCATATAACAGGTATTCTATAAATATTGTGGATTAAATGTTATTTTGGAGTATAAAGTAGGTGAAAATTCTATTTTTAGAGGCAAAAAACATGATAGAAAAAAATCTGATAGATGCTATAATACTAATAGCAATGATATTTTATGCAGCTTTGTCAAAAATTATGAAATACAAACAATATTTCTGTTGAATTAAAAATATACTGTGTTGGTTGGTTGAATTGTCTAAATTGACAATTTCTGGAATACATCAAGGTAAATCAGAAATTTCTGGAGAAAGAAAAGGTTGGGTGCTATAAAAATGCTTAAAAGAAAACCACTGAAAATCCATTTTTGTTTGATCTTAATTCCTCATTTTAAATATAAAAAATACGTTGAATTCCAAAATAAAAATTATTTTAAATGTGTTTTTAATTTGTTGTTGAATGACAGCAAACTAACTTCCATCTTGTAGGTTTTTATATCCCTTGAGCATTAAAAATGTAATCTGTACTTTCAAATTTCTTGCTTTATTTTAGAAAAGGGGAGACCAAACAAGTTGCTGCTTAAGATGTTGCAATGCAAAATTGAGAAAACAGTCTTCAGTGTCTAACAAAAATTAGACCCATCACTTAATTGTTACTGGGCATGTATGTAAGATCCTAATGCTAAGTCTCTTAAAGTGGTGTGTGTGTGTGTGTGTGTGTGTGTGTGTGTGTGTGTGTATTAACCATTACAACAGAATCTAAAGCTAAAACAGTCCTTACTTCTTTACAGCTCTAATATGCTGGGTGTCAGTCTGTTTTGTCCTATAAAGATTTCTGTCAATTAATAATTCAAGACACAAACTGCATATTGGTAACTATATTTAAAACCAAAAATTCGTCACATAATAAATACATTTTATGCACATGTTAACTTCGAATTTACTTCAGAAAGCTATTTACAATATAAATAATTATAAATGGGAGCATTTTGCAAGATATCATTGACATAGCTAATATTTTCTACTTTACATTCCAAAGTAAAAGTTCAAATTACAGATTTATACTACGATGTCACTAAAAACTTTACATTGCAAGATGGTATTTGAAATATTGGCAATCAGTATCTTCTTTCACAAATATAATCCTTCTTATAGCATGTCAGTCAGAAAAACAAACACAAAATATTTTCTTTTTTTTGAAGTGCCTATTCATATGTTTCCTTTTTTGAAATATGTCTCCTTTGGAAAAAAGAAAATGGAAAAAGTTACAGTACTTCTAAAAACTTTTCACGCCATTTCATTTCTTTTGAAATGTAAACACTCCAGGGTTGTTGGGTGTAAATTCAATTGTGATTAAATGTGTTCCAGATCAGCAAATTAGGACAAATTTTCCATTATATAGGTTTATGAAAGCAAAGCCCCATGCAGCAAAATTACAATAATTAAAACTATACATGTTTGGTTTAAAATAATTAATTAGGATTTCTTATGTGAACCATTACTTTTTAAGGAGAACAGCAGAATAAAATCTTGTTTCTTGCTTTACAATTTCATGTGTGTGCATACATATATGTATATGTAAATATGCATGTACACAAATATATGAATACACACATACAGCCTTTCTGCATACAATCTTAGAGAAGGAACTCTGAACAAACCCCTATGTGGATCTGAGCACAATCTCACTGTTTGAGTTAAGCACTACCCATACAATTCTCTTGCACAAGAAATGAGCACCACACGGAAATTGCCCTCAAGAACATTTTCTATGTAAGATATCCTTTCCATATGTTCATAGCTGTTCTGTCATTCATTTGAAGTTTAGAATTATAATGAATGTTTTATCCACAGTGCATTTCCCAGTAAAAACTAACCAACAGATTTTGCTATCTTCGAGTCAAATTCCTATTTGAGAAAACAACATACATTTACATAAAATTTGAATCACTTAGAGAACCATACAATTTAGATTCTTTATTAAGTCTCTTAGAAAACAGAATGTAAGTCTATTTCCTGTGATTTGAGTGAACTAGGGAGTCAGATCTTGGCATTCAAACTTTTTAAATTAAAGAGAGCATTTTAAAGTGTAAGCTATCCACTGGGCCAGGTAAGTGACCCCAAATGGCCAAATCCTCAGTTTTTCAAATATCAGCATTCACTCTGTCACTTCCAAATTCTTGCACCAATAAAATTTCATTGGACACCTTAGTAGTGTCCTGCTCTTGAGAAAGCAAGCTACAAAATATCACCCCTATATTCAGAATGCCTCTTTAGCTGTAGTGTCTTCTATCAGACTTAGTTGGTCTTTTTATTTTAAAATATCTATGCATATTTTCCAAATGATCTTTTACTGAATTAATTTTCATTCCTCATTTAAGAAAAAGAAAATGGAGCATATTACCCTTTTCCAAAAGATCCTATTAAAGCTTATTTTAAGTGGATTCTCTGCCCAGAGGCATCATGTGGCAGCAGGGTATAGAGAAAATTAAGAATATTACCCAATAAAAATAGCCGAATCCCATAAAATAACATCAGGAAAGAATGAGTGGACTAACCAAAGGCAAACCATTTATTGCATCCTGTCTCATTTTGAATGTCACATCAGCACTGTGTCAAGTTATCCTGTATCAAGCAATTACAGTTTAGAAAAGCTGGTCCATTATACTCAATATAGTTTGTCAAAAGAGGGAGCTGAAGCACACCTAAAATGATGTGACAATTATACTATGCACCCAAAAATAATATGTCAAATTTGTATATCCTCAATAATAGTTTTAACAAAATTTTCTAAAGAAAGATAAGGAACGCTGAAACCGGTTTGGCTCAGTGGATACAGCATCGGCCTGCGGACTGAGAGGTCCCAGGTTTGATTCCGGTCAAGGGCATGTACCTTGATTGCGGGCACATCCCCAGTAGTGGGTTGCAGGAGGCAGCTGGTCAATGTTTCTCTCTCATCGATGTTTCTGACTTTCTGTAAAAAAAATCAATAAAATATATTTTTAAAAAAAGAAAGATGGGAAAAATATTCATTTTTTCCTTTGGTCATTCAAATTTATAAATTATGTAGGGCAGGCAGGTAAAATGGGCAACAAATATATTCTAACTATTACCAGAAAGCATGAAATTTGTTTCATCTAATGAACTGCTACATACTGTAAGAGTATTTGGATAGAGCACATTGTATGAATCCCCAAGGTGATATAAAAATCATACTTTGTGTATTTCAGTCAAGTTTCATGATTCTCAGAACTTAACCAAGTTATGGAAATCAAGAATTAAAACTAAAACCAATTTAAGTTTAATTTTAACTGATGAAGTTAGTGGGAACATACATATTTTACATTTGAAAAACACAAATAACATCTTCATTTTGAGGCAATGTTTCTGCACAGAACAAAATAATGTAGATTATAAATAGATTTTAACATGTCTATGTGTACAGTATATTGAAATGTTGCCCTTTCATAACCTATCTCATTTTATCTTGGGTCATTCTGCAATAATTGTGCCACACTGCAAAAAAAAAAAAAGTAAGCTTTAGAATACTGTAGGCCTGTGTGGCATTATATGTAATTTAATAAATATGGTATTATAAAATTTTTGACATATAAAGTAAATAAAAGGTTTATATTTTAAAATGGGTTAATCTATAAAAATTTTTTAATTAAGATGTAATTTAGTTAATTCTACCCTCACTTAAAAATATTGGTCATACTATTTTAAAGAACATTAGGTCCTTCTGATTACCCCATTTATAGAACTTCCAATTTACTTCTTTCCTCAATTAACTTTCTTCCATATAAATATCCCACTGAAATTCCTTTAGTGACAGTCTTTTCTTTCATATTAGTTCATTTTCCTTGATTCTTAAGATTCTATTTCCTTTACAACATCTTCCTGTGACCTATTAGTAAAATGTTTATCCTTCAATAAAACCCATCTGTATATATTTCCTTTCCAAAACACACCATATTCTTCAGATATTTGTCTTTGAACATTTATCTATCTACAGAAGTCCGCAAAACCTTCAGCATTCCTAAAACCTTACTTCATGTTGCAGAATGATCAAAAACTCATCTTTAAGTATTCCAGGGGCTTCTTATAAATATTTTTTCTCAAAAATACTAAATACTTTTGCTTGTATAGTTCAAAATGTAGTTTTTATCGTTTGAACTTTTTAGAAAGTATATGTAACCACTAACTTTCTCACTTACTTGTACTTTTTCCATTTACAGCACAATGTTGTTTCATCATACCCAAGACATATTTAATTTTATGTAGCCACTTTTCTTGTGTACAAACAACCCAGTATTCATTTCTTGGATTATCAGCATTCAGATTGTCACCTACCTATGGATTGCCAAATGACTGTGTTATATGAAAATACAGTACTAAATCCCTGAGTGTTCAATGTCATGGTGTCTTCAAAATTATAAGTCAGTGTCTTCCAATACGTTCCCTCTCAATATGGCAAGAGTTTCAGGCATGGGGCTCCTAGAAAAGATTAGCTATGAAACGTCTCTAATAACCTCTCACTTCACTTTGATTCCTAGAGAATAGTGCATTAAATAACTCTTACTCATTTTTCTTCTCCCTCATCAGTTTTACCATCTATATATTGGCTGAACTAGAAAGATGTCTGCAACTATACATGCCTAAAAGAGTCCATGAACCTGCTTAAGCCATGAAGCATCTAGACTTCTATGTGAGTACAGAAAGGCCAGTCCTGACAACTCACAGTAGAGAGTTAACTGATTAAAAAGTTCAGTTCTGCGGCATCACTGAACCACAGAGCGGTGGAACATCAGAACTGCCATCAGATGAAGATACTAGGGCCCCGGTGTGGTGAGTGATACATCTATGTCCCCAAAATAAGTTATAGGCATGATTAAGAGCCAGAACCCAGAGATCTTGGCATCTTAGTCTGCTAATCTTTCTACAGTTTCATTTAAGACCAATTTAAGTATTTTTACTTGCCCTGGGGTGGGAATGGTGGTGGGGGGAGGAGACAATTGGGGGAAAAGGAGACATATGTAAAACTTTAGACAATAAAAAAAAAATAAGGAAAATGAATACTTAGCCTGTTGTTCAAAGTGCTACTCTTGCCTATTTAATCCCTTGTCTATCAGCTCAAGCTTTTGTCTTAGACTCCCTCCGGAGGCTTTCCACATGTTGTCACATTTGCACATCTGTACTTTGAAATGTCAAAAACTTAATTGGTATCATGTATCACTTCACTGTTTTTTCCTTAGTTTTTGCACATATGAGCCTTTTTTCTTGGTGAATTAATTTGAATTTGGGAAGTGTTGCTTTCATAAGCCCCAAATATGTTGACTATATATTATGAACCTTAAATGGTTCGTTTTGCCTCTGGCCTTCCTAGCTTCACTAACTATTTCCAATTGGCACTACAGGTTGTTGATGTGTGTCCCAATGCCTCAGTACTTTCACTTAGAGAAACCCTCACTGATATGTCAGTGTGATTCTATTCCTTGTCTAACTCAAAAGTAAGGTGAAAAAAAATCACCACTTCTTGATTGCTTATAATGGGTACCAGGTGAAAATGCATTCTTATACCATATCCATAACCATTGCCCTAATTTATACCTGAGCCAAATGAGCTGGCTGGTAAGAAACATGAAGAAGAAAACACTTTACAAGATGTATCTCTCTCTCCTAGCTTGAGAATAAACATTTCTTCAATAATGTTAACGTTCTAAGGTTAAGGAAAGTAACCCATTTGGGGTGAATTGATGTCTATATTTCTGCAGCTTGTAGATAGCACTCTCTGTGCATGAGGGTCACTGGATCATCCCAGCACGATGTTGTCATCCATCAGTCCTTTCATGTGGTGCACATGCTCACTTAATCTACACAAGTGTTTTTCAATTCAAAGTGTATCTATTCTGTTCCCATATAATTAGAGGAGAAATTTGTGTACTCACTTTAGCTCCATTATCTGTGCTTAACCTTGAATGCTAATGCTGTTTTCTTTGATTTCAAAGGAACACATGTCAAACACCCAGTAACTTAAATTATCCTCTCTAATGATGTGTAGCATAGTAAATACTGGTCATGGGGCATTAAACTATAAATATATTTCAGAGATCCTTAAAGAACAAAAATATTTTAGAAAAACATCAGCTTCCATTGGTTATTATAACAGATGTTCCCTTATGTCCTTGTGCTGGGTCTGGCTGCATCCTTAGATGGGAAGTTACATCAAAGTGTGAGCCATTACAGCCCAAGGAATAGTTCCTAATGGTTTCGCTGTCATATAAGTGCTCCAAGGCATATCCAGTTAATGTGTAAGCATGCTTATCAAAATACTGCCGGTGGGAGCCAAAGCAGTTTGGAGAGAGGGCGGGGTGGTCTCCTGCTGTCTGATGAGGAGACACATCCGAATGGAGATAGTCTTTAGCTAGGATCAAACTGGATTTTGAAATGCGATCTGAATTGGGACTACTTATCCGAGACAGTGCAGTGGGGCTGTTGTCATAGTCATTGTCGTGGGGGCTCAGCATCTTGCCCTCCCTCTGCTGGATGTGGTCACACGGAGAAGTGTTGGCGAGAGTGGAGCCATGGCAGACTTCGCCTGTCGGTGGGGGCTGTTGGTAGTTTGCAAAACAGAGGGAGTGCTTTTTCCCAGCTCCGTTAATGGAAGCCAGTTGGTCTGGGGGGGCTTTTCTTAGCTGCAATCTGTTCTCTTCTTCTTTAATCATTTGCTGGGTAGCTCTAATCAGAGTTTCAATTTTGCTAGGTTCGTGTGGGCTACTTTGATATTGCTCCGTGCGGTACCGGTCACCTGATTCGCTGGCAGACCCGGGGTCTGGAGAACTGACCACACTGTCTTCATCCCAATGACCTCGACCTGGAAAGAAGAAAAAGCAAAAGGTAAGTGGTCTCAAAATTCACTCCCTCCCTGTAAAATGTACGTGTATTTTATTCCTTTATCAAAAAAATCTTATATCTTTCTTTTTTAACATTGCACCAATATTTGAAACAGACAGGCTCACAGGACAAACAGAATCTCGATGTATGGTACTAGAATTCATAGTTCTGTGGTTTTTAAGTGCGGGTGGAGTTTATAACAAGTTTTTCAGAATGTAAATCTCATTGGTAGGTTGTGGATGCCAATGAGCAAAACAGGGAAGCATGTTTCTACTTCATGTATGCACATCATCGGACCTGCCCAGCTGTAAATAACAAAAGAAAAATGCATAGCATTTGGTTTATGTTTTCCTCTAGGAAAATGTCATGTTAAATTGATGCTTAGAACATGCTTTCAATTGGATTTGAGGAAGATGATATAGGCTGGACTATTTTCTCAATTCCAAACAAATCACTTAAAGTGTCAATATTGCTTAATGTATTTTACAATAAGTAGACTTACAATAAAGCTCTAATGTAATTTTTAAACTGTTTAAGGGCTAATAACATATATACATTCATATATGTTCATATACATGTATATGTGTAGATGTGTGCATGGATATGTATATATCTTGTCTCAATCAAAAATATAAATATTGTCTTCCCAAATGTGGTGGTAAAAATCTCAGTTTTATACATAATCATATTTAACTACTATCTTAGATTGTTTCTGAAATAAGGTGAAGAATAAATAGAACATTTAAATATTAACAATTCATCTAAACCAAGGAAAGAGATCTAATATGCAGGAATAGTATATCCGAAATATATTCCGTGAATTAAATAATTATTAAAGCAGTGTGAAGTCAGTATAAAAAGTGAGAAGAGGAACAGGAAGGGACACATGAAAGCTGTAAACTGCCTAATGTGGCGGAGAAGCCCTGGATCACACTACCCATTGCTTTCCTGTTCTCTTCTCTTCTTTATTTCTAATATTTTCTTCCAGACAATGTAGGTTAAGACAGGATTTTCATTTCACTCCATTCTTTGGCAAGCAATTGCCCTTCGCCCTGAGTTACCAGTCTACCAAACTGAGCAACTCAAAGTAAAAGCAGACAAATAAAAAGCAAAAACAGAAATGTTAAAATCATAGAAGGTGCCCTGCCAGCACGGCTCTGTGGTTGAGCATAGACCTATGAACCAGGATGCCGAGGTTTGATTCTGGGCAGGGCACATGGCCAGGTTCCCAGTGTGGGCACGCAGGAGGCAGCTGATCAGTGATTCTTTCTCATCATTGATGTCTCTCTCCCTCTCCCCCTCATTCTTCCTCTCTGAAATCAACAAAAATATATATTTTTAAAGATCATAGAAGGCTTTCAGTGCCTAGGGGTATCTGACAGAAGACTTTATGGGTGAGTAAACATTGTCTCGCCATTTCTCCCCCTAAAGACACAGAAAGAAGGGTCATTTCAGGGACATTGGATCAATCTTAATGTCATTGACTTTTAATGAAATAGGGAAGGTTTCAGAGGTCTGCCAGCGCCTGAGTTTGACATGGAAAGAATGAGCTCCTTGACCACTTCTTTTCGAATGAACAAAGAAGAGTATTAGTAACACTACGGGGTTTCACGGCAGTGCCCGTTTCTGTGTGTTTGTAATGCTGTGAGACAATCTCATGGTGAAAATCTCCTGGCTTCCACATATCTCTCCATCCTTCACTCACAGAGGACATTGTGGGTTGTCATATGAGGACAGGAGGTGGCAGTGACTGGCATTCGATGCCAGAGGGCCAGAGAGGTTCAACTTCCTGTGTCCTGGGTGATGGGCCATAATACAAAGACTGCCCCCCACCAAAATGCCAACAGTACCCTCAGAGAGCAGCGCAGGCAGATGAGTCCCAAACCACTGATGCCCACAGAAGGAAATAATACACAAAAATATGTCCAGGCATACATACTACAAGTTCAATAGACTGACTCAAGAATTCATTTTAACTTCATGTCTATACTTTCTCGATGTTTAAAATAGGAATCATTTTCACTCGCCTGTCCAAAATAAACGTATTTGGCAAAACTATTAGCAAAGTAAATACTCGTAAAGAGAGTGGAACTGGTGTTTTCAATCCCAATGGCGTGAGCTCGAGAAAATCACTGGGTCAGTCACTGCAGGGTCCAGCCTGGAACACTCAAACCTGCCCACGGGCCCCCCAGCGGGCTCGGGGGTCATCCAGCTGCCCTTACCGTGGATCCTGTGGACCGAAGCGATGTGCGGCATGCTGTTTTCATAGGCTTCTCTGCTTTCCGGGGAGGCCTTGGTCAGGGGCAGGGCTGCACGGGAGCCCCACCAGGGCTCCCTCCCGGCCTGCGGCGTTCCCAGGAAGTACCTGCCGGCCTCGCAGCGGCCCCCCTCGCAGGCCTGGGTGTGGAAGTGCCGCTCCTCCACCATCCGGGGGTGGTCCAGCGCGAAGCCGTAGCAGAGCGCGCTGCGGTCCGAGAACTGCCGGTAGGCGCAGGCCGCGTCGTGCTGGGAGCCCGGTCTGTCCGTGGGGTCCAGGAGCTGCGGGGAGGCCGTGTCTGTCAGGGGGCTTCCGCCCCACTGGCTGTCGTGATCAGATTCTGATCTCTCCGTGTGAAATCCCGAATACTGAAACCGAGAGGGTGGAAAACATGCATTTAAAAAAAAAATAGCCTTTTTATTTTGCAAGCACTCCCAAGGTCGTATTGGGCTTAAGGCACCAAATTAAGACTCGCTCTTAGCACTAGCAGGGCACCCCTGACTTGCCAGCAGTAAGCAGTCATGCAAAACAAAACCCTCTGGCTGCTGGAAGGTGGAGATACAAATAATAATAACCAACAGGGATGAAACTAAATACCAGACATTCATGAGAGTGCTCAGTGTGAATTACACCCCCCCTCATGTAGTTCTTATATTAACCCTTTAATGGAAATATTAGTAATCCATTTTATGGATAGGGAAGGGAAGGCCCAAGGAGGGAAAATGATTTGCCCAAGGCCATAGGGTTAGCAGGTGGCAGAGCCAAGATTCAAACCCAAATTCTCCATCACTACTCAAATGATAGTCCCAAAGGGAGTGTCCAAGAAAGCTTCATGTTTTATTTCTATTCGCTTTTTAAATATTTTCCTGAGTTAAAAAATGCAGACACAAAATAATAAGGATTAAGGAAGGCATCACCGTGCTGCACCCTCACTATTTACATGGGACAATTAACTCTTTGAGGGCTGTGCTGACTACATGGTAGGATAGTTAATAAATGCTTACCTAGTTTAATTGCAATATAACTTTTAAAAAGTCTTGCCCATATAAGCTTGTCCCTATTCACTGGGATGTGTTTCTTGCTTTCTAAAGTAAACCTCAAATATGTGTAGGATCATCAGGAAAATACAGCTGCAGGCCATGCTGTGCATTGTTGGAATCATGCTGCTTACTTGTTGCCAGAGTATTTGATCTGGTGTTGAAAGAAACGTAAAAGGCTCAACAGACCTCCCTAGGAGATATGCTCAGTTTGAAGGTCCTCAAGTCATTAAAATTAGTAATTCAATTTCTACCTGTTTTTGGTTCTCTAATGCCAAACTAAAGCCTAGTACTATAATGGATATTTCCTGCTATGATAGTAATAAATGCCATTTATTGAGAACTTACTATGTGCCCACCAATATGCTAATCATTGTATATATATTATGTCATTAAATCCTTATCACACCTGTACAGTAATATATCTCCATTTTACAGATGAGGAACTGCATCACTGAGAGTTTTTATAAGATGATACAATCCCCCAGCAGCCTATCTGGTCTCAAAGCCTGCACTTCAAACCGTGATTTTTCATTTGAGAGAAAACACTGGAGAGAAAAACAGGATCAAATGTTAGAGAGATTTCCAGAAAAGTGGCAGCAATTGTTTTATACTCTTTGGAACCAAAATATAAGTCCACTTTGCACTTTAATTCTTAGCCCAGCAAAAAAAGAGGAGTGGGTGTCTGTGGTGGGGTGTGTGGGGGGGGAGAAGGGGGATAAATTCCTTGGCTCCACTATTCTTTACTTGTCATATGCTAGTTGAGCAAATTTTACCCATGATGGGATCTTCACAGGACAAGGTAAATTCTTTCCTTCACACTGGGCATACCCTGAGCAGAAGGAAGAATCCTTACTTCCCCACTCAGTGCAAACAGGCAGCTCACGTAGGGGATCTCAGAGTCAAAGCGATGAGGAACAGAAGTTCCTCTGGGAAACTCCAAAGTATGCTAATAAATACAGCATGCTCTGCAAAAGTTCCAGGTTCAAGATTTTTCTGTTACCATTTCTAATTATTACTTCAACTAGAGGCCCGATGCACGAAATTTGTGCAAGGACCCTGACCGTGGCCCGGGGCTTCTGCCACCTCAGGCTCAGCCCGACTGTGGCTTTGTCCGGAAGGAAGGACATCCAGTCTAATTAGCATATTATGCTTTTATTACTATAGATTATTACAGATTCCCTCTCCTTTCCCTACCTCCAAATGTACCTATGGACTATCACCATAGTCCATCAAGAAAAAAATCATAGTAAATCCAGCTGCTTCCCCTGCAAGACTGCAAGTTGGACACATCAGGACATCCTCCACTCCATTTTCCTAATCACACCTCCACATGGTATCGGCCTTTTCTCCCCATGAGCACCAGCCTCTCTTTTGACAAGATGCCACCTTCACTTTCACCAAGCAAGTGTTGGCACCCCATCTCCTTACTGAATGAGGATCAGCGCACCAGGCGTTTGTTCTTTGGTAACACCACCCCCTTGCTTGCCTAGAAAAATTCAGATCATTGTGCTATCCCAAGCAAGAAATTCCCAGACTCTGCTTGTTTGGATAAAAGTACAAACCAGGCCTATTTCTGAAACACTCCAGTCAAGACTGTTGAGCCCTGTTGAGAGGGGCAAACGCTTCCCCTGAGTGTATATGGGAAAGTGCTGTTGGCGCAGCGGAGAACATTCTGTCTTTTGCTCACAAAGAAAATTCAACACAAGGTAACCGTGGCATCCCTGAGGTACACATTTCAAGAGCACCCAACGCAGAATTTTAGGGATAAGCCTCCCCTCAATAGTCAGGAAACGACAACAGCAAGTACATTGTACTTCACACAGGCAGAAATTGGGTGACTGCGTTGGACCGAGACCTCTCACTGCTTTAGAGGCAGAGGGGAAAAGCCTGGCCGTAAACCCTTGTCTTTCAAGCCCTGCAAATGTGCCCCTGTGTGCACCTTCGAGACTCAGCCACACCCACCCCTTTAAAAGGAGCTGCACTAGAAGTGAACTCTGTTGAGAACAGTACAACCCCATAATTTGATCTGAACTATTTCAGGTGCCCATTAAGTACAGAGGAAAGAGAAAGACCAGAGAGGGAAGGTGGCAGCCAGCCAGTACATGCATGTGCGGCACAGTGAGTGGACACTGCTTACCAAGGCTCCTGCTCTTCCCACACCTACTTTCGCTGCTTACTGCATGTGTCATTTGGGGCAAGTGATTTATTTTGTTCCAACAAGAAAAGGGTCATGATGATACTTAACCCACTAAAGGCTGATCCAGAAAAGGGGCCATTTAATGAAAGAGGCAGTAGGAACAGGAAGTCAAGAGAGCTTCATTCCAGGTCAATCCTGGCTTGTAACTCTCAGGGCAACCTTGGACAATTACTTTCTTTCTTAGACTCATCTCTAGGATGGCATATTGGGTTAGATTAGACTTTCTCTAATTTTTTTCTTTCAGCTCTAAAATCCTCTATGATACCACCAGTATTTTTGTATCCTTTCTAGAGTTAAGACATATGATTCCTATGCCTGTACATATATTTCACTAATTTAAAAAAGATAAATTATTTAGAACTGCACTCCATGTCAATAATTCTTATTGTCATGGTTATGAGAAAAACCTTATATGCTATAATTTTACTATAATGTTGATTTACCCCCCAAGTATCCCATTATAGCACATGTTTTAGAGGGGTTACATGATGCCTTTTGGTCAATAAATTACTACATTCTAGAGGCTTCTGAGTATGAAGAATAATAGCAGCCATATAAATCTGTTTCTCTCCAAACAGCCTTCCTCCAGAAACTATACAATCATTGAGAGCACAAATTAAATCAAATGTGACCCAGTCTATTAGCATTATTAGGAGGCAGAAGATATGCCAAACTTAAAACTTCAAGTTATTAATATTTTTTTTTCATCCAACAGCAGCCCTAGCTGATTTGGCTCAGTGGAGAAAGCGTTGGCCTATGGACTGAGGGATCCCAGGTTTGATTCCAGCCAAAAGCACATGACCAGGATGTGGGCTCAATTGCCAGTAGGGGGTGTGCAAGAGGCAGCTGATCAATGATTCTCTCTCAGCATTGATATTTCTATCTCTCTCTCCCTCTCCCTTCCTTTCTGAAATCAATCAATACACACACACACACACACACACACACACACACACGCACTAGGGGTCCAGTGCCTGAAATTCGTGCACCGCAGGAGGGTTGCCCCTCAGCCCAGCCTGCATCCTCTCTAATCTGGGACCCCATGAGGGATGTCCAATTACCCGTTTAGGCCTGATCCTACTGGATAAGGCCTAAACAGGCAGTCGGACATCACTCTTAAAATCTAGGATTACTGGCTCCCAAATGCTTGCCTGCCTGCCTGGCCCCTAACCATTTCTGCCTGCCAGCCTGATAACCCCCTAACCATTTCCCTACCAGCCTGATCAACGCCTAACTGTTCTCCTGCTTGCCTGATTGTCCCTAACTGTCCACCCTTACAGGCCTGGTCACCAAACTGCCCACCATTGCCAGCCCAGTCACCCCTAACTTCCCTCCTCTGCAGGCCTGGGTCCCCCCTCCAACTGTCCTCCTCTGCTGGCCTGATTGCCCACAACTGCCCTCCCCTGCCAGCCATCTTGTGGCAACCATCTTGTATCCATATGGGGGTGGCCATCTTCGACCATGTAGGGGTGGCCATCTTGTGTGTTGAAGTGACAGTCAATTTGCATATCACTCTATTATTAAATAGGATTTTTAAATCCAACAGCAGTTGCTATGAGCCTATGGGTGCAGAGAGAAAGATAAGGGGAGATTTAAGAGAGTCCATGAAAGAAAGGGGGCGGCAAGTAAAGGATATTGACAAAATGGACAAAATTATCACAAGTAATTGCCAAAATATGAACACGCAGTGACCCACAGCATTGGCCATAGTGAAAAGGTCCAAAATCAAGCAACATCGAAAGTGGCAACTTCAGACAAGTGTCATTTCCATAAGAGAAGAAAGTAAATTGAGAGTGGATCATGTCCCTCATAGACAGCAGTGAAAGGAAAGAAGAAAGAGGGGAAGTTAAGGATCCAGCAAACAGAAAAGAAAAAGAAAACAGGCAAATCCTCTTTCCTCCTTCTCCTCTCTATCACCATCACCATCCATTTACAAATTATATTTCACAAAACGACAGGAAAGAGTGCTCTTGAAATAGTAACCCAGCTCATGAAATGGCAAGGAACAGGAGGGAAATTAAACTCCCTATAAAACTCCTGTAGGAAAAGAAATATGAAAACGGAAATACAAACATCCCAGCTGCATAAAAATTCTCATCAAGTAACCAGCCATGAAGCAAAGGTAAAGTATAAGACAACAGACACTCCAAACTATGATAAGAAGCCTCAACAAGCATTTGGAGACGCCGCCCCCCCCCCCCCCCGCCCCTCACCCCCATCCCCACCCCCGCACATGCGCGCACGTGCGTGTACACACACACACACACACACACACACACACACAATATACACAAATGGGTGCACAGCACCTGTAATCAGAAATTGAAAACTAAGAAATTTACAAACAAAAAAACAACCACAAAACAGGGGGGAAATTCAGTAACTCAAAGACATTGAATAAGTCTTCATTTAAATTACAAATTGTAAAATTATAAATTACAAATTGTGAAAAAGAGAATAAATTTAAATAAAAATTTTAAAAGAGAATTGAAGAAAGTCTGGAAAACATGTAAGGAAACATTGGATAGAGAAAATAAAAGGATCAGAAAAAGTAGTTAAAAGAAGATAGAAAGTTTTCAATATATGTATAACATTTATATAAAAGGTAAAGAAACTGGAATTGCTAAAACAACTTGTAAAAAGAATAATAGAGTAAGAGAATATGTCCACACAACTTCAAAACTTACCATGTAACTACAGCAAGCATAACTGTGTAGTACTATTGATAGAGAAATAGATGCATAGATCAATAGAACAAAATAGAGAACCCAGAAATAGACCCACACAAATATGTCCAACTGATTTTTGGCACAGTGCAAAAGCAATTCAATAAAGGAAAAAATCGACTTAACAAATGATACTAGAGTAACTGGACATCTATAGGCAAAAAGAAAATGAACCTCAAAATAAGTCTCACACTTTACATACAAATTAAATGTAAAAAGTAAAATTGTAAAGCTTTTAGAAAAATAACATGAAAGAAAATATTCGAATCTGGGACTAGATAAATAGTTCTTCGACTCAATACCAAAAGTACAATGCATAAAAGGAAACTGATTAATTAGACTTGATCAAAATTTTAAAAAAACTTTTGCTCTGCAAATAACTCTATTAAGGAAATAAAAAGATAAGATACAGACAGGGAGAAAATATTTGCAAATCACATATAAAACAAAGGACTAGTTTTAGAATCTATAAAGAACACCCAAACCTCAATAATAATGTTTTAAAAATTGGGCAAAAACCATGAAGAGACATTTCACTGACTAGATATATAGATAACAAATAATTACATGAAAAGATGGTCAGCATCATTAGCAATTAGGGAGATGCAAATTAAAATCACAATAAAGTATTACTAGATACCTAGTAGACTGGCTAGAGTAAAAAACGGTGACACCAAATGCTGATCAAGATGCAGGAAAATTGGATCACTCATTCATTGCTGGTGGGAATATAAAATGGTACAGCCTCTCTAGAAACCAGTTTGGCAGATTTTACAAAAACTAAATGTGCTACTACCATATGCAATCCTGGACATTTTTTCAAGATAAGGGAAAATTATATTTAGACAAAAACTTATATGGGAGTGTCTATAAAAGCATTGTTTCCCACTTTCTCATTCTCTTCAATTGTTCCCCTTCTTTTTTAAAATTTATTTTTAATTGTGGTAATATATACATAACATAAACTTTCAAACTTACCCATTTTAAACGTAAAATTCAGTGGCAGTGAGTACAGTGACATCTCTTTGCAACCATTATCAACATCCATCTCCAGAATTCTTTATCTTGCAAAATGGAAACTCTATACCCATCTATCTAATATATAAAAACCCAGGGTTGGTAACAACCAACCAAAGGCTCAACTGAACACTGGAAGTCAGTCCTGGAGCCATTGCTGGGTTGCATTGGTGACCCAGCACTGACTGCAAGAGGGGGTTGCAGATCAGGCTTGAGAGAGGTCTGGAGAGAGAGGCAGGGTCTGATCAGGCCTTGAGATAGGCCCAAAAACACTGACTGGCATAAAAACTGACTAATCAGAACCAAATTTGGGTGAACTATGAGGAGCCAATGGCTGCCTAGGAAGCAGAACTTCTGATTCTGACTGACATAGAAACCAACCAATCAGAACCAAATCTGGGTGAACTGTGAGGAGCCAATGGCTACCTAGGAGGTAGAGTTTTTGATGCTCACTGGCATTGAAACTGACCAATCAGAATCAAGTTGGTTGGTAGAGGGGGGCAATTGGAGGAGAGATCAGGCCAGCAGGGAAGGGCAGTTGGGGGCAACCAGGCCAGCAGGGGAGGGCAGTTGGGGGTGAAATCAGGCTGGGTGGGGAAGGAGGTTAGGGGCAATCAGGTAGGCAGAGGACTTAGGGGCAATCAGGCAGGTAGGCAGGCAGGCAGGCAGGCAGGCAGAGGCAGTTATGAGTGATCAGGCAGGCAGGCAGGTGAGCGATTAGGAGCCAGCAGTCCCAGATTGAGAGAGGGGTATCTGACCACCAGTTTAAGCCTAAACTGGTAGTCAGATATCCCCCAAGGGGTCCCTGATTGGAGAGGGTGTAGGCTAGACTGAGGGAAACCACCCTCCATGCACAAATTTTGTGCACCAGGCCACTAGTACATATATAAAAGGCTAATATGCAAAGTGTCCCCTTAGGCGCTCAACCAGGAGACAGAGTTTGATTGCTCATTGTAATGTGCACTGACCACCAGGGGGTGATGCAGAACAAAGGAAGGCCCCAGCTGGCAGCGGGCAACCAGGGAAGGAAGGCTCTGATCGCTGACCAGGTCTAGGGACCCTACTCATGCACGAATTTTGTGCACTGGATCTCTAGTTCAATAATAATCCCCATAACTCTCCAACCTTTGAAAATCACCATTCTTTCTGTCTTTCTGACAGAGGAAAAATTATGAGCACCACAAACCCCGAACATGTCTGGAGTTGAAGGTTCCCAGAACCTGGCCATCTCAGAGATCTTTCTGAAACTCTTATCTAACCATGTTGCTCTCTCTTTCTTAAAAAAAATTTTTTACATAGTAAAGTTATGTCTTATTTTTATAGAATGATTAAAGACATTAATAAAAAAACAAATTTTATAAAGAAATTGAAAGTTGCTCTATAACTAAATTATTTAAATATATTTGTTTTATTACAAAGATATTTAAATCTGATTATTAATATTTTGTGTATAAAAATGTAATTTAAAGTTACTGACTAGGGATTCTAATAAAAACAGCATTAGACCTGATCTACTGTAATCTAATATGACTTATGCAAAAGATCACTGTACTTAGTCCTTGATTTTTTTCACCTATAGGATAGAAACAGACTACATCATAGAATTGCTGTGAAGATCAATTAATAACATGCACCAAAGCATTCTCAAAAATGCAAACATGTCACAGATATGTATGTTGCATGTACAAGTCCTTGATTAAAGACTTTTATGTGTATAAATGGGCATGATTATCAAATTATGATCCTGTAAAAATGACATTTTCTCCAGACTGTATTTTCCAGACTGTGTTTTCAGACCCATCTTACAGGCATCTAAGAGAAAAACATATGTGTTAAAAAATAAGATATCAAGATAGAACTAAGATGGTGGCATAGGTAAACACCTATCTTGCTGCCCCACACAACAATTTCAAAACTACAACTTAACGAAAGAACAAACACCATCCAGAATCACCAGAAACCTGGCTGAGTGAAAATTCCACAAATAAAAGAGAAGATAGGACACTGTGACTCAAAGGAGCAGCTGAGGACAGCGTTGAAGATAGGCACAAAGAGAGGTTTGGAGCACGCATCAGCTGATAGGGCGGGCGGCTGAAAACCTGGCTGGTTTTCTCGGACGGGGGGAACAAAGACGTCCCACTGCACTGATCCCCCAGCTCCGGGTGAAGTCCAGAGAACCCACAATCATACGAGGTAAAAACTGGACAGTGGGAGGGCACACTGAAGCTTGAGTGCTGCAGGGGTCTGCCAGCTTGTGGAGAAGGCGAGCTTGTGCTAAGTGCGCATGAACTTGGACAGCGCAGCTGCACGACGGAGTAGAGAGCGCTCGTGACTTGCTCTCTCATTCAGAAAACCGTCAGACTGCATTGTTTTGCGACCCTGGGTGAGACATTGGGTGTGCAGACTCATTTGGGGAGAGTCTGAATTCTCTGGCAGCCAGTAGAGCTTGGCAGCGGCTCTCTCTCAGAAGTGCTGGCGGCCATTGCCACCGGCACAGAGTCCCTGGGGCCACATAGGGTGGAGCAGATGCTGTCTGCTTGGCCCGGAGACTCCACTCATCCAACCTGAGCACAGCTGAACTTCACAGACAATTGGCCTGGAGGTCAACCCCTCCAAGTGCTAACAACGATTAACCTGGGCTTAACTTCAACAAGATTGTGCAACCCATATCCACCTCAGGTAACTGGGGAGGCTGAGCCACTGTCCCTTGTAGGACATCTACCACAAAAAGCTAATTGACCAACTCAGAGAAACAGCCACCATGCAGAGACATGGAAAGAAATCAGATGTGAAAGAAATGGAGGGAAAAAAATGACTGGACATGGAATTCAAAACCATGGTTATAGGGCTTTTCAAGAGGCTCCTAGAAAAGGCTGAGACCTACAAGGAAATAAGCAAGACCTACAAGGAAATGAATGAGACCTACAAGAAAATGAACGAGACTCTCAAGGATATGAACGAGACCCTCAAGGATATGAAAAAGGACCAACCAGAAATTAAGCATACACGGACTGAAATAAAAAATATTATACAAAGACCTAAAAGTACTTTAGAGTACCCCCAAGAAACAAGTTAAAGATTTGAAATACAAAGAGGTAAAATCCACTCAGCTGGAAAAGCAAGAAACCAAAAGAATCCAAAAAATTAAAGATAGTGTAAGGGGCCTCTGGGACAACCTCAAGCATACCAACATCCGAATTATAGGGGTGCCAGGAAAAGAGAGAGAGCAAGACAATGAAAACCTATTTGAAGAAATAGTGACTGAAAACTTCCCACACCTGGTGAAAGAAATTGACTTAGGAGTCCAAGAAGTGCACCAAACCCCAATATATAGGAACCCTAAGAGGACCACACCAAGGCACATCATAATTAAAATGCCAAGAGCAAAAGACAAAGAGAGAATATTAAAAGCAGCCAGAGAAAAACAGTTAGTTACCTATAAGGGAGCACCCATACGATTGTCAGTGGATTTCTCAACAGAAACGATACAGGCCAGACGGGAGTGGCAAGAAATATTAAAAGTGATGAACAGCAAGAATCTACAACCAAGATTACTCTATCCAGCAAAGCTATCATTCAGAATTGAAGGTCAGATAAAGTGTTCACTGATAAGAAAAAGCTAAAGGAGTTCATCACCACCAAACCAATATTATATGAAATGCTGAAACATATTCTTTAAGAAGAGGAAGAAGAAAAAGATAAAAGTGTAAATTAGGAACAACAAATACACATCTATCAACAAATGAATCTAAAATTCAAGTGAATTAATAATCTGATGAACAGGATAAACTGGCAAATGTAACAGAATCACGGACATAGAGAGGGAATGGAATGACAATTCTTGGGGAGAAAAGGGGTGTGGGAAGTGCAGCAAGATACTGAACAAAAATCATGCAACTATGGGAGAGGACAGTGGCGGGGGTGAGGGTCGAGGGTGGGATGGGTACCTTGTGGAGGGGACCTATAGGGGGGAAAAAGGGAACAATGTAATTAATAAACTGAACAATTAAGATTAAAAAAATAAGATATCAATATCCCAACTGCAAAAAGAAATCAGTCCACTAGACAATTACCTAAACACTAGGTCTTTCTTCCAAATACTTTGGTTTTCAAAGCTGAAATGCACTTTGGTACCAACAATTGTTACCAGCTAAACTTAGGTTGAAAGCCCAAAGATCTGTTTTAAAGGGTAGAGAAATGATGAGAATCATGATTAATTAGAATATATGCAAGACCAGCAGGTGGTTCTTCTAGTGATTGCCAGTATCTATACTATCTTCAAGTAAACAAAATCATGTTTTACAAGCTGTAGAATATATGGTCTTCTTCCTTTGAAATGTAACAACTCTTTCTCCTTTATTTAAGGCTATAAAATGAAATAATTTAATTTCCTATTTTAATTAGGCACATCAATCATGTAAATTTGGTTTTGATTAATTTTGCTAAAACCTCTGCTTTTTCTTTCTTAGAAAATTTGTTGTCATTCAGACTACTATGCACTTTAATTTACCCATATTTCTTATTTAAAATTTACTTTTCAAAGCAGACATTCATTTTGGCAAATTAAAAAAAATGAGTCAGTTAAGGATACCCTGTTTCTCATAACATGAAACCAAATGCCACCATCCAAAGCTGACAGGCAAAGAGCTTGGATGACTGCTACAAATGGATGTCAGCTGACATCCATCTCCCCCAGCTGAATTATTCCTTCTAGAAACTAGTATCTCATCCGGTAAAAGGTCTGAGCCATCATTTGGGGCTTTGTATGCATCCATTGGGAACTATTACAATCATTATTTCTACAATTCATTATAATATTTGAGTCTACTATTTTCAAGGCAAAGTGCCAGATAATATGAAAAATATAGCTCCATCTTCCAGGTACTCACATTAGGAAGAGTATGAATAACTTTATAAATAAGGTTATGTTCACAAAATATAGCTTTAATACAAGTCAGAAAATGACAAAGACCCAAATAGAGAGAAAAACAATATAGTTTAGGAGTTCACAGGAGGGAGCCATTACTCTCTCTTTTAACATTGTGATTGTTTAGGAAGAGAAAATGAACTGACTGACTAAAAAGCAATTTATGATCTGATTTGCGTATGCTAACTAATACCCATAACAACAACAATAAGAACTACTTGCTATGTGTCAGTCACTATGCTGAGATCCCATAGACATTACCTTATTAAATGCTAACAACACCTTAAAGGTATTATGAATCTCTTTACAAATGAAACAAATGAAGCTCAAAAAAATTGCCCAAGACCCTACAATTATGAAGTTTAGGAGGAGAAATACAACTCCAGAGTCCTTACTCTTTCCAGTACCCCAGGCTCATAAAGGCTTAGGTGCTTAGATAACCATGATGGCAGTGTCCTATCCTCTAAGCAGCAATGGATCCCAAGTATGCTTTCAGAAAGGGGGCTTTCTCCAACTTCTACACTCCAGTAAACCATTTGCACACACCCTTGGGTGATGTCCTCTCACCACGGAAACACTATCCACCAGTTACACCCACAGACATTCACCACAATTACACCCAAAGATATGGCTGTTTTGATAAGAGTCATGAGATTCATTCCTGCCTCACCAGCATGTTCCGGACAGGTGCTCAGCATTCATCTGGATGTGGCAGCAACCACCCAACTCAGGAAAAATGCCAGATGTTCCAACAATAGATGTTACAGTTATCTATTTTTACTCTGGCAGCTCATTGAGGTTTTTATCATTTTTAGCTGTAAAATAAAGAGAGAGACCCTCTTATGGTAAAGTCCTGTTTTCGATGAAAAACTTTCACTCTCTCAAGCATGAGCAGCTTTCCTCTTGATTTGTGTCTGAACCATGAGAAAAAACATCACAGATGCAGACTGCATTGTACTAAGAACATATGCATGCTTTTAAATCACTTTTATCTTACTTTTTACTAATGTAACCCTGAAACATAAAATATGTTCTTTTTTTTTCTTCATTCACTGTTATGGGAAGAACAGATGGTAGAGGGGTTAGATTAAAGTAATACAGCATGTCCATTAAAATAACCCCCACTGCTGGGCTGCTCCCTCAAACAGGAGTTGTGTTTACTATAAAGAATGGCTTTGGCTTCCACACAGTGGAAATTACTGGGGGCTTTCTCAAGGATAAACATCAGGGTAAGAGAGAAATTAATGTCACAATCAAATGCATTTTAAAATGACAATTATGCAAGATATTTTGCTAATCTGTGAGGCTGACTAAAAACATGTGCCTGTGATAATGTAAGTGAACAGCAGTGAAATAATAGAGTCCATTTCTAACCTGAGTAAACTGTAACATCTAGAAATCATAACTAAATGAAACTGCTTAGAGTATATCAAATGGACATTATTTTCTACATTCCCGCTCTCCTGAAAGTGGTAGGTAGAAAGTTTTTGCTGCCACTTCATATTTAATTCGTTGTCTTATTAATCAACAGCAAGAATAATTCTATGCAGAATATATATTAAGAATGGCTAAGTATAACCTGATTTCTATACAAGTCTCACAAATATGCAGCTTTGGGAAAATAAACCTCATGAAATTTTTAATGAAATTAGTTTAATGTCATAGAGCTCCAAAAGAGGTAATCTTTAAAAAAGACTTCAAGAAAAATTAGAGAATACATTTGAAAGAAAAAAAAACAATCTATAACATTCCAGGGTTGAAGATGGTTTCACTAGAGGAATTGAACAATAAATATTTCCATTTATACTGTAAGCAATTAGAAAGCAAATTCTCAAATTCAATTATTAGAAACTTTAATTATGTTGCTGATGTCTTTCTTCATTTAGGAAATTGTGTAAATTGTCAGCTCCTCGAAGTCAATTGTTAAGAGTGTGTTCACAAGATTTTTCACTCATTTTTCAAGTACTCTACTTACAATTCAACCTATTATTTATTGCGATATTGTTTTTAACTTTAAGTTTAGTTATTTTTAGCTCAAAGAATATACTGGTGAGAAATCTTCTATACCTGTAAAATCTCTGACATATTTTATGAAGTAGAAACATGGGAAGTTTTTTAACATGCTTTAAATGTGGTTTGAAATGTCATAAGCCTTCTCTTAATCCACCCCCCACAGTTACAAGAATGTTCCTGGGATTTGGTTCACTCATTTTTCTCACAGAAAAGTAACCATAGTCGACATCTCATTAGCTGTCAGGGTGATGTACAGCTGGAAGGGAACCAGCACTCTGGACCAGAGGCCGGGTTTCCTTCATTGTAATTCTATAAGGAATCTCCTATAGACGTCCATATGGAGAGAGCTGTTCCCAAGCCATGAAATCCACATCCTTTTGTAAATCCAAAGGTATGGTACTAAAGGCTTGCTGGAATTTTCATTGCACTAAAGATTTTAAACAGGTAGTAAACAAGGAATAAATATTTAAATAAGCTTTTTGATGTCCTGGCATGCATAGCTATAAATGATCAAGAATATCCCAACTTTCAAAGGTAATACAGAAATAGCTCTAGCCCACTGGGTAAATCCTGGGTCTAGGATGAGTAGCTAGTTTTTATGATAATCTTCTATTAGGGGCTTCCAGCATAAGCCAGATCCACTTCCATCCTTTCACCGATGCTCTCACTTTCTGGTTTTTCACATATAAGTGGCAGATTAGATGAGATTGAATTAGATGGATACAGGTGGTGCCACCTGCTCACACCTTACTGCAGCATTGTTTGGTCATCCACTGTTTTATTCTGGGTCTGGACAAAGGACAGGCTTCCCAAGCTGCTCTTGGCAGTGTCCTAGAATGGAGCCAACAGCTTGGCAGAAGTACTTCTGCACAGTGAAAGAGATCTATTAGGTTTACAATTTTGTGAAAAGAAATTGAAGCTGAAAGGCCCTCTACTGATTTAATTAATTTCAAACTGTTGTATGTAAATAGGATGGACCTACCTATCTTCTTCTAAGTAAAATAATGAGGAAAACTATTAAAACTGTTACAACTCTATATTAAACAATATGCATCAGAACGCTGACCTTCAAACACAGCAATCCAATGCACTATAATATGCCAAAGGGGATTTCCTTAAAATCTGTGAAAGACAGAAGAGTTAAAGAAATCTAGATTTCTTAAAGATATCCAAATCCAATGTTCTTAACTCTAGAAGGTTCTCATTATTAGAGGCACAAAACCTACCAAGAACTTTTAAAAAAGACACTGCTCTCTTTAATTTCATTGTTTATTTTTAACTAAATTTGATTTTATAGATTTTACTATAATCAATTGTCCTGGATATGTCTTGGAAGTGATGGGTTCAGCAGAATCACACATTCCAGCTATCACTTCCATTAAGCCAGAAGCAGAAACTTTCCATTCAGTTCAGCCCAGCTGTTTACCCACTGCCCAATTTCTTTTTTAACATTATATCTCCCCCAGGTCCAAATTATCCTATGTTATAAAATAGAGACGTGTTTAACATGAATTATGCCTCACAGCTGTGGTGCTGGGGTGCATAGGATTTAAGCTAAAAAAAAAAAGGTGTCTTTATGGAGAGGACACAGCAGACTCCAGTTAGAGGGCAGAGCTGATGTAGGGGTAGTTGAAGGAGCAGGCAGTAGTACAACCTGCATCAGATTGTAGAGATTGGACCTCATTCTGTACTCAATAAGGAGCTTCTGTTGGTTTTTAAATAGGGCCAGGGGTAAGGATGGATGAGTTGGGTACATGGCAAAACTGATACTTCAAAAAGATTACTCTGACAGGAAGGATCAGAGACAGAAAGAACAACAAGGAGAATGATAAAGTAGTCTAAATGTAATTGAGTGTTCTGGAGAATCTGGAACCAGAAAGAGACAGTGGGGATGGGGCCGAAGAGGAGCCAAGGGCCAAGAAACATCAAGAAGGAGCATGGCCTAATAATCATTATGTCCAGAAGGTCAAAAACCAAACCATAAAACAATCAAATCTACCCCTTATGAGGCATACTAACACTAATGGTATAGTACCAAAATGTGTGGGACTATTGAAAGAAGAATAGCATCTACTAATCATGGTAACTGAGTCCTGGAACCAGGGGTGCGCCCATAAACAAGAACATATTCCTGAGATGGAAGACAGAACCAAACAGTATTTCTTGTG
Source organism: Antrozous pallidus (assembly GCA_027563665.1). Taxonomy (NCBI): domain Eukaryota; kingdom Metazoa; phylum Chordata; class Mammalia; order Chiroptera; family Vespertilionidae; genus Antrozous; species Antrozous pallidus. Next base: position 58,445,238 of record CM050517.1, read on the forward strand.
CAGACACTCACATTATTTTGTAATTAAAACACAAATAGAGGAAGCAAATATCAGCTGTCATATCTTTTCATTGTTTCACTGGAGATGACAGAAGGGACATGATCAGAAAACCCACTTCAGGATGGCTATACATGGTTCTTTGCCTCTGCATGTTCACAGTTTCACACTTGAAAAAGTCTGTAGCTTCCACCACATCTAATTCCTCCTAAGCACCTATATGTTTGATTTGTACTGAAGGATTTGGCATTTGTAAAATAATCTCTGGTTGTTTGCAAGCATATCTCTAGGTTATAAATTCCTATTGTTTTTATACCTCTACAAACAATTAACAAAGTATTCCCACTCTTTTAAATGTATTTGTTCATTAAATCATTCCATTAACATTTAGTCAGTAAATATGTGGAGGATACCATACTAGATGCTGGGACAGGTGAGGGGTGGAAATCAAATAGTCATGGTTACTACTTTCAAAGAAATTATGGTCCAACAGAAGAGATATGGCATATCCAAAAGGTTGTAGAATATACACTATTCTAAATACAGATCAAAAGGAGAGATATAACTGTTGTATAACCTGAAAGAAATTGCACTCAATCTGGGCCTTAGAAAATAGGCAGAATTTTGAAAAATGCATGAGCTCAAGCATGGAGGTAGGTAAGGACAATACATTCAGCAAATAATGAGCAGAGGGGTCTGTCTGGATCATAGGGTTCAGATAATTTAGGATCCAATTATAAGTGACAGCTAAGGTGGTAGAAGGTCTACAAGAACTGACATGATCGGTGGTTTTTTAAGATCAATCTGGGAGGCAGGGCAGACTAAAGAGGAAAATTTCCCAAACTGGAGAAAAATGAATATGTATTACAATCCTCCATTGAGGAATATCTTAAGACACAAGTGATGGAAAATGAAGGGAAAATTAGTGAAGAGAGAGAAAACCACAGCTGGGAGATTGAACATGAGTCTGGTCCTTGAGGGAGGCATTCAGGGGGTACAGGGATTTAGCATCTGTCATCCCATAGCCCCACTGCAAACAAGAATAAATTTGATCCACTGATAACTCCCCATGGCATGCAAGTCTCTAGACCTAGACAGCCCCCAACTCCCACCTCCAGACCACTGCTGAAAGGACAGGCCTACCCATGACACACACCACCACAACTGCCACCACTGCCTCCACCACATGCCTTTATTACATACATACCACCCTGTTTATATTCTCCATTTACATTTTACTGAATCTGTAAGCTCTCTGGGGCAAGGACTGTGTCTCCAGAGGCGAGGACTATATCCCCAGAATATCTCATCACTCCCTTGTTTCTTTCTGCACCCATCCTATCACCTTTGTGGGCTCATCCATTGATTCATTCATACACTCATTCAGTAACGACTAAGAACTTTCAGGTTCCCAGGCAATCAGGTGCCTGGTTACCAAGAGCAACATCTCCTGTCCTAATAAACCTTAAGAGTTCCCATTAACTTCCTCTGATATTTTTTCCTTTTATCTTCTCGTTTAGGCTAAATTTCATTCCACCTCCCTCATTGAAGCTGCTGTTTCTATTTTTAATTCTCATTGATCTTTTCCTAGTCAATAATGTCCTACTGCCTTGATTATAAATCTAATGGGACTAACTCCAGCCATCTGTTTATTTAAATTTTTGTGAGATTTGTTGTGATTGCATTCTCACTCTTGGGAAAGCATTGTATGTGACATATATCACTATATGTTGTGATATTGTCATAAAAAATCAATGAACCAGTTAAGATATCTGCCCACCTGAGTAAACTAACAAAAAAGCATATGGTCCTATTTCTAATCCACATACCTAGCTTATCTACCATAAATATGCACCTTTCTTTTACCAATATCTTATACTATCCTGCCCCAAAGCAAGGTCAGAGACAAAGAAATTTCCTGTAGTGGCTTAGGGAGACTGACCAGAACCCACTACTTTTGCCTCTCCTCACTGTTGTTCCCTTCCATCTCATCACCCATTCTACCCATCATACTTTCTACAATGCACCTTTCTCTGCAGACTCCCTTAATAATAAGAATGCTCCTTTATCCTGCACATCCCCTCAGTAAGTTTATGTATCCTTTGTAGGAGACTTCACTAGCCTATTTCAGATAAGGCACCTGGGTTCCTCCTGAAATCCCTGTGCTCAATGAGGATAGAGAAGCAGAGCTAGTGACAGGTCCATTTGGGAGTCTAAGAAAACTAATAAATGGGGTAGTGTGTCATCAGGGAGTGATCCCATAAAATGATCATGGAGAAAACTTGTTAGTAATCAGGGAAGGAAGGGCACCAGCCAACAGCCTTGGATGTCTGTCTGCCCATCCATGTAATATTCAACTAAATGCAAGAGTTAATAAAAACCAAAGCACAAATCTGTAACACAGAGGTCAAAATGTTTTAATTTATGAAGATGATCTAAAAAGACTATAAAATTTCACTCTAATAATCTGATGTTTCTAGAAAAAAAGATGGATCTCAAGTTCATACATGGTCAGAAAATATAAACAAGTCTATATTTTTTTAAAATAGTGTATATTCTATACAGTGTAAAAATGATACTATAGAGTGTAAAAATTTCTGAAAAGATAACCTCATTTTTTTGTAGTATGTATTAAAATCTTGTGCTAATGGTTAAGGATTACATATTCTCATGTTGCATACAAAACATGAAAAGAAGGATGTCTATGCTGGTAGTGGTAAAGTACTATGTAAAAGGAAAAACTATACTGGAGAAATCTTGGTCCTTCTTTTTTCTGTAATTTAAAAAGGCAGCATTACAGTCCCTGGTGTATTTTTGAGGCCAGATGAACCTTTGCAGAAAGAGTTTCTACCTTTACCAAAAGGAAGCCAGGTAGCTGGCAACAAATATTAAAAGGGTTCTGTATAATCATTTAAAACTTGCAAGTGTTACAGTGTACCTCTAGGAAGTGATTAAATACTCTCAGATTTCAGAAGCATAACCTGCCGCATGTATGCCCTGTTGTTATGGAATTATATATTGTACTAGAGGCCTGGTGTATGAAATTCATACATAGGTGAGGGGGGTGTCCCTCAGCCCAGCCTGCACCCTCTCCAATCTGGGACCCCTCGAGGGCTGTCAGACATCTCTCTCACAATCCAGGACTGCTGGCTCCCAACTGCTCACCTGCCTGCTTTCCTGATGGCCCCTAATGCTTCTGCCTGCCAGCTGATCACCCCCAACCACTCCCATGCCAAACTGATTGATGTCTAACCAATCCCCTGCCATCCTGATTACCCCTAACTGTTCTCTCCTGCAGGCCTGTTCACCCCTAACTGCCCTTCCCTGCAGGCCTGGTCTCCCAACTGCTCTCCCCTGCAGGCCTGGGTCCCACCAAACTGCCCTTCCCTGCAGACCCAGTCGCCCCCAACTTCCCTCCTCTGCTGGCCTGGTCCTACCCAACTGCCCTCCCCTGCTGGCCATCTTGTGGTAACCATCTTGTGTCCACATGCAGGCAGCCATCCTGTGTGTGTGATGGTGAATTTGTATATTACTCTTTTATTAGATAGGATAGAGGCCTGCTGCACTGATGGAAGCCAGCTGGTTTGCCCTGAAGGATGCCCTGGATCAGAGTATGGGTTTTCTTGGGGTGTAGGGCAGCCTGGGCGAGGGGCCTGTGGTGATTTGCAGGCTGGCCACAACCCCCAGTGACCCAAGCAGAGGCCCTGGTATCTGGGATTTATTTATCTTCTATAATTGAAACTTCATAGTTTTAAAGAGGCAGTTTCCAGAGTAAAACTGAACTCAGAGGGTAACAGGCTTATGCCAGGGTGTTCAGGAAGCTTGGCTTCCTCCATTGCCAGAGAAATCCAAGCCTCCTGCTCGCTCCTTGGCCACAGCCATTTTGGTTGGTTTAATTTGCTCCTGATTGGCTGGTGGGCATGACTTGTGGGGTAGTGGAAGTGTGGTCAATTTGCATATTACTCTTTTATTAGATAGGATTAGTTATTAGTGACCTGGGAAAACCTAAAGGAGGGCAGGATGATGCAGTAAAGCAGGGGGGTACATACTGGTTGTAATTATTTTATGAATATAAACCCAATAACAATGAAATATAACTGTCATAAAGATAAGACAGCTGCTATATAGCAGCATAGTAGCTATCTTCAAAGTCTTCAGAAGTTAACTATAATATTTCTTACAACAATTTTCTTGGAACCATTCAAAACAATTCTATTTTGACCTATCTTGTCCAAGTAATACATAGAGGTGTAGAGGTGACTGAGTCATTCATTAAGTGACTCTAATGTAATCAAGTCTAAAATCATTCCCAAGGGCATTGCATACCAGAAGGGGACCTGAAAGTTCATCACCGCTGCAGGCTGGTGCGGGCAGTGAATTACAATTTGTGCATGTCTTGCATGTTCCAATAAGGGTGCTTAAATAATTCCAAAAAGCAGTGTTGCTGTTTTCCATTCTTCAAACATTTGTGAGAAATGTCTAGATATGTTTTTAATGAACATAATAGAGCAAAGAACCTAATAAATAATATAGATAAAATTATCGAAACATCATTTTTATAACTAATAAAAGGCATAAGCCTGTTACCCTCTGAGCTCAGTTTTGCTCTGGAAACTGCCTCTTTAAAATGTTGATGAAAATTGCATGCCACAAATATATAAACATAAAACTAACAACAAAAATATTGTTTCTTTTTTTTTGAGAAAAGAGGAAGTATTTATAATTAAACACAATTAAAAACTTATTTACTCAGTAACTAAAAATGTATTTATTATGTATCTATTAATAATATGTAAGTGGAAATTCAGTACAAGTGTGTTATAAGCTATAGAAAGTAAACTTTATCTTTTACTAAAGTCTAGTTGACATATAGTTTTATATTAGTTTTAGGTAAATACCACAATGATTCAACATTTCTAGTCCTTATGATATGATTATGAAAATGTTGGTCTAGTAAACATATGTCACCTTATAAAGTTATTGCAATAATACTTTTTTCCTATGCTGTATATTATATCCTCATGACTTGTTTTATGTAACTGGAGGTTTGTACATCTTATTCCCCTTCGCCTTTCCCCCAATTTGCCCACTACCTTCCTCTGTAGCTCCCTCTCTCTCTCTCTCTCTCTCTCTCTCTCTCTCTCTCTCTCTCTCTCTCTCCATATATATATATGTGTGTGTGTGTGTGTGTGTGTGTGTGTGTGTGTCTGTCTGTCTGTTTTTGTTTTTGTTTTGTGTTTTAGACTACACAAGTATGTGAATTCATACAGTACTTGCCTTTCTCTGTCTGACTTACTTCACTTAGCATAGTAACCTCTCTAGGTTCATCCATTTTGTTGCAAATGACAAAATTTTTTTCTTTTCATGGCTGAGTAATATTTCACTACATATAGATACCACATCTTTACCCATTTATCTATCAATGGACACCTAGATTACTTTCATATCTTGTTATTGTGAATAATGTTGCAATGAACATAGTGGGTGCATGTATCTTTCGAAAAGGCAACCTACTGAATGGGAGGAGATATTTGCAAATGCTACATCTGATAAGATGTTAATATTCAAATATACCTAAAGAATTTATATAATTCAACATCAAAATAGCAAACAATCTAATTGGGTAGATGATCTAAACAAACATTTTCTTCAAAGAAGGCATACAGATGGCCAACAGACATCTAAAAAATACTCAACATCACTAATCATCTGGGAAATGCAAATAAAAACTACCATGAGATATCACTTAACACCTGTTAGAATGGCTATTATCAAAAAGACAACAAATAACAAGTGTCAGTAGGGATGTGGTGAAAAGGTAACCTTCTTGCTCTGTTGGTGAGGCCACAATGGAAAATACTATGAAGGTTCCTAAAATATTTTTAAATAGAACTACCATGCAACCCAGAAATTCTGCTTCTGGGTGGGTATTTATTTGAAGAAAAAGTAAGCTTTAAAATGTAATTTCAAAATAAACTTATGGTGATCAAAATATATCTATAACAAGAAGAGATGCAAGCAGCTGAAGACCGAAATTTGCCCATTCTTCCTATACAACACCTTTACTTCAGTAAAGAACTTTAGTTCAGACCTTCACACACTCCCACCAGGACTACCAATGTGAGTCTCCTAAGTCATTTGTTTTGCTTCAACCACATGAATGCTCTCATTTCCTATTCAAAACCTTTACTAGGTCTCCAAAAAACAAACTCTAAACTCCTTGGCCAAGTATATAGTTAGCACCATTTAATGCTTCCAAACATATCACCCCTACTCCACATTCACAGGGACCTACTCTCCTATACTTCACTACGAAGCCCAGTCACACGAACAATGCATTTCTAAATTTCTTCAGAATCTTGGCCATCCTGAAGTATCCTTTCCTTTATCTTATGCCCACATACCTGAATTCTATCCTTAAAACCAGATCATTGTAAGAAAAAACAAGATGGCAGCATAGGTAAATACCTGAACTGCTACTTCACACAAAAATTTCAAAACTACAACTAAAAGACAAAACAGACATCATCCAGAACCACAGGAAGGCTGGCTGAGTGGAATTTCTACAACTAGAAGGAAAGAGAAAAGCACACTGAGACTCAGAGGAGCTGCTGGAGGCAGAGGTACTGAGATGCACACAGAGAAGACTGGCAACTGAGTGCAAGGCTGGCTTTCTCAAGGGGGAGGGAGACAAAAGCTCCTTACTGCACTGAACTCCAGTTCTGGGTGAGGCTCTGGGGACCCAGACTCATTCAGGGAGAAACTGGACTGTCTGGCTGTGGGAGGAACTTGAGGGCAGCTTTCTCTAAGAGGTGTTTGTAGCGATTACCATGGGACATTGAGACATAGGGGCCTACTAGGGCAGGGCTGACAGAAAACCAATACTGTCTGCTCTGCCCTGAGACTCCGCTCCATCCAAGCTGAGCACAGAGGCTTTTGCAAGTCTTATCTCATAAAGGTGTCTCCTGCAGAGAAGTTCTCCCAGCATAGACACAGCTGATCCTCAGAGCCAATTGGGTTAGAGGTCAATTCCTCCCAGTGTTACCAACAACAATCAAGGATTAACTACAACAAAACAGTGCACACAGCCCACAAAGGGGTGCACCAAGAATGTCCATGCCAGGTAACTGGGGAGGCTGAGCCACTGGGCCCTATAGGACACCTTGCACACAAAGCCACTCTATCAACTCAGCAAAGCAGCCAAAATGTGGAGACAAAGAAACAGATCACAAATGAAAGAAATGGAGGAAAGTAAATGACTTGATCTAGAGTTAAAGCCATGTTTACAAAGTTTTTCAATAATTTTTTAGAAAAGGCCAATAAATTTAATGAGACCCTCCAGGATATGAAAAAGACCAACTAGAAATTAAGCATACATGGACTGAAATAAAAAATATTATATAGAGATCTAACAGCAGACTAGATGATCATACGAATCAAGTCAAAGATTTGAAATACAAAGAAGCAAAAAACAGCCAGAAAAAAACAAGAAGAAAAAATAATCCAAAAATATTAAGATAGTGTAAGGAGCCTCTGGGACAACTTCAAGTGTACCAACATCAGAATCATGGGGGTGCCAGAAGAAGAGGGAGTGCAAGATATTGAAAACCTATATGAAGAAATAATGACAGAAAACTCCCCCGACCTGGTAAAAGAAATAGACTTACAAGTCCAGAAAGTGCAGAGAACTCCAAACAAAAGGAATCCAAAGAGGACCACACCAAGACACATCATAATTAAAATGCCAAGAGCAAAAGACAAAGAGAGAATATTAAAAGCAGCATGAGAAAAACAGTTAGTCACCTACAAGGGAGCATCTATATGATTGTCAGCTGATTTCTCAACAGAAACCATGCAGGCCAGATGAGCGTGGCAAGAAATATTCAAAGTGATGAATAGCAAGAACCTACAACCAAGATTACTCAACCAAGCAAAACTATCATTCAGAATTGAAGGTCAGATAAAGAGCTTCACAGATAAGAAAAAGCTAAAGAAATTCATCACCACCAAATCAGTATTATATGAAATGCTGAAATGTATTCTTTAAGTAGAGGAAGAAGAAGAAAAAGGTAAAGATAAAAATTATGAACAACAAATACATATCTATCAACAAGTGAATCTAAAAATCAATGGAATTAGCCTGATGAACAGAATAAACTGGTGAATATAACAGAATCAGGGGCATATAAAGGGAGTGGAGTGACAATACTTGAGAAAGGAGGGTTATGGGTAGTGTGGGAAGAGACTGGACAAAAATCGTACACCAAAAATGGATGAGGACAATGGGAGGGGGGAGGGCAGGAGGTGGGGTTGGAACCAGTTGGAGGGGAGCTATGGGGGGAAAAAAGAGGAACAATTGTAATAATCTGAACAATAACGATTTATTAAATATTAAAAAGCAGATCACCTATAACAACTTCCCCAACCATCCAGGCTAGAGTTCCTGTAGCTGATACCACTTGTAAAGCCTTTTGTATACACCATCTTCTATATACTATGTATTCAAATATATAACTTATTCCAACTGTGCTACAAAATTTAAGAACACTTATGCGCCACTTCTTTATATTATAGCAGCTTTTACCCAACCTCTGCCCTTCTTTTTGATGCAGGTGCTCAGGTAGCATCTACTGACTCAAATATGTATTGCATGAAAATTAAAAACTAAGAAGAATAAATGTGAACCAAATAAGACTTTTGAGAAGCTGAATATATTTTTCTTTAAAATTCTTGAGGATTTGGTATTCAAGATGATGGTATAGTAATAAGTTTGCCTAAGATGCCATGTTTTTCCAATGTGTCCCCAGAGAATCCTCTGCTTGCTCCATGACATTGTACTACAAATGCATGTTATCTTGTCTATAAATCACCTATGATTGTCTAAAGTAAACACAATTAAAGAACAACCTTTACTAGATGCATAAATGTTAAATAAACCTAATTCATGACTGTGCACTTTCAAGTTAGACATATGGCTAAAATTCTAAGGACAGCATTTATATGTATTAACCACAAAAATAAACCCACAAACAACAAGATAAATCCTAGGACATATGTGTGTGCATGTGCATGATTTTTATACTTCATAGAACATTTCTAGAATAAAGCACAATTTCAGAGAGGAAAAATAAGGGAATAAAGGGGGATATTTTACTTTCCACTATTCTGTATTACTTAAAAAAAACCAATCATAGAGTATGTGTAACTTTTCAAATTAACTCATATCCCCCAAACACACAAGAAGCAGCCTAATGGCAGTTAAAACATTTTTTAATTAGTAGTTACTTTTAAAGTAAACAAATAAAAAGTTTAGACATTAAGAACTGAGCATGAAAGAAAACATAACTTAAAACAGTAAGGTTTTGGAAGTTCAATGAGGATATTTTGTTCTGTATAACAGACAAACTCCTTAACTTAGCACTTCCTAATTTAAATTATTTCATCTATGTGCCAACACTCCTATATATTTAAGGATAGAATTACCAAAAGATATAACCCACCATTTCAAATAGTAAAAGAGAAAGTAAACTTTTCTCAAGGTACAAGATACTAATAAGAAAAGCTTCTCAGCTCTTTGATAAAATTCCTCCTCCACAGTGACTTTAAATCAAATGCACTTTATAAGTAAAGTGCTCAGTCCTTGTAAAAGAAGGTGTCTGCTGAAAAATGTCTAGGCATCACACATCTACTTCTCTCCCTTTTTATCAGAGCAAAGACATCTGGTCTCTTGTGAGAGATTTTAAACCATGTGACGTAAATCTCCTGAAGCCATGATCTTCTCATCTTCATAAACTAAGCCACTACAATAATCTATCAAATAGTAGCTTCTTAGGGATCATTAGGTAAGTAAATGACATTTCCTCCAACACTCCATACTTGTAAAAATCAACAAAATAATATGCTCTGATAAGTAAGGAAGTATTCATTTCTGTGCATATTAGATTACCATTTTTTACATTAAAAACATAAATGATTAAGGCCTCCTTGATGAAATAATTCCAAATCCAGTTTGATTTTATATTCACCCAGGGATCACCTCCTAAGCCATTCTAGTAAATTACAGGAAGTTCCATGTGACAGGATAGAAATGAGGTGGTCATAGGATATTGGGAGTGAGGAAGCCCCAGTTCTGCCCTATTCTCTTCAGACCAGGCGAGAGTGTACACACCTTGACACAGTCTAGTTTCTATATCTCAGTGACTGATCAGAAAAAGAAAGTTTTCCTTCCAAGAATCAGGACTCATCTTTGTACCTTAGAGTGTTTCTGAATGCCTCCTCTGCATCTCATCAGCTCACCACCTTGCAGAGATGAGAAGAGTTGCTTTCCTCCACTCCTGCCATCTGGAAGACCCTCTCTGTTTCATTCCTCTCCATAAATAGTCCATCTGTGCTCACATCTCATGAGGAAATGCATCCCTTGATCCTTTACCTCCACTTCTTAATTTCCTTTGACTTCCATTCCTGTCAATTCTTCTACACCAAGAAGATTCAATTTTTCTACCCCAAGCTCTTGTTTTCCGTATTTTGCTATGCTGGCTACATCTTTCTGCTTACTCATTGTGGGGGTGGAGGAGTGTTGGATCAATCTCCTTGATATAACTAAGTTATAGTTCTGACTGCAAACTGAGACTCTCACAACCTTTATATAAAAGCAGTAAACCACAAGATCTTTTCAAATTTTTACTAGCATGGTTATTTTAGAGGGAAAAAAGGAGAAAGAAAATAGTTTTAGAAAGCTTTCCAGATTTATAGGTTTTAAATTTATTAAAACCAGGTAATTCATTCCAAACAGTTTTTATAGTTCTTCCACAATGGGACCAAACCAAGTCACACACACAAAAAAAAGGAATTTGCAAAACTGCAACTCACATACCTGAGGGTATGGGGAAGTCCTGGACTTTGACTTTGAACTGGAGAGTCTGGACTTGGCCCCCTTCCTGTTGTCAAGGATGGTAGGAGTGGAGCTGCTGGCGTAGGAGAAGGTTGGTTTGGAGGCTGAGATTTGATCCAGGGAGAGTTGCAGCCCTTTGTACTCTGTGTCCCTGCAGGGTGGGAGGATATAGCCCTTAATCAGCCACAATAGGCAATGGAATTCAGACATTCTCTCACCAGCAATGATAGTAATCCATATTCAAAAAGGAAGCAAGCAGTAGTTGGCCAACAATTGGTTTCCACAAACACCTAGATTGTTTTAGAAATGCCTAACATTTAACTAATGTGTGTGACTGTAGCTGCCACTTTTATACTACGGTCCAGTTATATTATATTCTCATGAAAATGTCTTTATTATAATGTTTTTTCATTATTTTTATAAGTAGGAAAAAAATAATTCAACGTCTTTGAGATTTTGTCTCCTAATTGGTGAGATATGGATTATAAAACCTACTCTAAAGATTTCCTGTATAGGGTGAACTCAACAGACAACTGGATATCTGATGCAATCTGATTATTGACCAGAAGAACGTCTTCTATCAGCTGTTCCAAGATCAATAATCCTGATAAATATTCCAAATATTCTTACAGCTAGCAAACTAATGTAACCTGATTTATAAATAAGTGAAAAATCCCTAATTAATTCAGTTACCTTAGGATACATCTTATCACCAGTTCTTTGCATTCCTTCCTTCATTCAGTAAATTTGTATTAAGCTCCCAATGTATATGGATTTTGTGCTCTGTAGTGATGAGAGGATAGTAAGATATGTAAAGCCCCTCACCTTGTGCAGATTATAGTCTATTTGAGAGAAGAAACACTGAACAAATAAACAAGCATAACTGCAGACTGATATGAAGGGGATACAAAGTGTACCTCAGAGAGTTCATTGCAAAGCTACTCCTTGAGATACTTAGGAGATGAAGACCATAGCCTTGGCCCCGCCCATAGCTCCCACCTCGGTGCATTCTAGGTAGGGGGTATCTCCTCTGACTCCTCTGTTTTCATAGAGGATATCAACTCTTTCCACTGGCAGCCAAAATACAGTGATTCAGAGTCTTCTTTATAAGGACTCATGAGGAAATTCTCTTTTAGGTTCCAGAACTAGCGTGGCTGCTCCAGAATATTTGATATCTTTTTATTTCATGAATACTATGAATCATATAACTCACATGTTTTGCTATCTGCACTAGAATTAAAAAAGCTCCAAGTCCAACTTTTAACCACCTCTAGGAACTGTACAAGTGTCATGGCAGATATTTGGCAACAAATTTCACTGGCTTCCATTAGTTTTCTTATCTATTTTTCTTTTTATCTAATGGGTTCACCTTTTAAATTTTTTATATGCATTTTATACTCTTTAGATTAGGATGGTTTATGAAATATAATAAATTAATAACATTATATATATATAAGTGACTGGCACACTTCCATGGATCAGCAAATATTCATTTATCTTTTATTCTTTTCCCCTGTTTATTCTTCTACAGAGAGTTCAGGCAAAAGTAAAAATAATTCAGTCCAGGAGTCCCTCAAGTGACTAGGAATAGAAACCAGCTAAAACAGTTTAATGATATCTCTGCCACAACCTACGGTCTAGTGATTATGTCAGCAAATTACAATGGCTTCATTTCAAATAATCCATCTAGTCAGTGCAAGTAAAAAACAAAATTCTCCTACAAGAGCAACAATAATTTAGAAGGTGAGCATGCAGTTTGTCTTTTGGGCTGGGGGAGTCAGATGACATCCCTGGTCAGTTTAATCAACTCCTTTAAGGACAATACACAATACAAACTGAACATTCCTTGGCCAGAAATCCAATGCGCTCCAAAATGTGGAACTGTGACTCCTACCAATTTTTCTGACAATATCTCAAATTTTTCCTTCATCAGCCCCTCACTTCATCCAAATCAGTTCTCCTTAAACAGACCTTATATTTTCTTGACTCCCCACCCCCCCCCCCAATACATACCTATAAAACTCCTTTTACAAAGAACTATCTTAAATGCCATTTGCCTCAATGAAGCTCTTCCTCGACTCCTTCAGTACTAATACACGTGCACTGAGTGTCTCTGGGCTCTGTTCCAGGGGCTGTTAAACACCAATTTACAGAAGGACTAAGTCACTACCCTCATGAAAAAGGCATTAGGGAGAAGTGGGAAGGGGACCAGGAATTATCTTTTTCCTCCTCTAACCTTACTTTTCAAGTGATTATGTGTTATCTTTCCCAGTGAATTCTAAGTTCTCAGAGGACAAGAATCAAGAGATATTCTGTGGTGTTCCAATGCTATTTGCATAATATTTCACAGTTGCAACAAATAAGAATTGTTTCCCCCAATGACTGCAAATTACTTGCAACCCAACAGCCTTTCTCTGTGGGAAGAGACCCTCGTGGCTGTAGGTCCCCTCACCCACTTGCCCTGAGAGCACATGTGTGACAATGAGCCAGGCAAGATGGGCTCTGAGAGAAAGTCTCATCAACATGTGAGCATCTTCTGTGTCAAATGTGATCTTGTCTACTGGGCAGCAGAATATTCACCCAGTTCTTGCCTGATAGGCCCTGGACTGACAGCAAAAATCATGCACCACTGAAAAATATGGCTAAATGATTTTGTACACTTATTCTCAATGCATCATTTTAGCACAGGGACTTCATGGCTATAGTCAGAGAGTAAGCAAGACTTTGTTTTTCTCTTGAACAATCTCAGACTCCACAAATATGCATCTCAACTAACTGAAAAACTTTTCCAAAATTTTTGCATAGCTTCCAATGACAGAAATACTTCAAATCAAATAGGCTTAAATAACATTTTAAAACCAATAAATGACTTGAGATTCTAAATACTCACATGAAAACTCTAGTAAATGTAAGATTTATACAAATGCCCTTGGCAAATTAATAAAAATGCTTTATGTTTTGATGCATCTCAAAAAATACAAAAACAAATCCACTAGATCAGGGCTTGAGCCACTTCTTATGTAACAACACCTCAATTTCCTAGTTATAACTCACAGGGATGGGGGTAGATTAAATGTTATATGAAGAACTCATAACACAGTGAGTGCCTAGAACATAGTAAATGCTCAATAAGTAGTATTATTTCTTGACTCCCACATTCCGTAGCACTTATTCACTACCAAATTCCCCAGAACAATACTGTAGTTTCACTTTGGTGGCAATTGTAATCCATTTCATTACAAACACCTCCCCATACTGATTTCTTTCCACCCCAAACTCATTTTAATCTCTCTATTAGATTTTAGCCTCTAAATTCTATGGTCAAAATACTTATTAAGGTAAGTTCTTTATTGCTAAGTCAGCATACAGGAATCTTAGCGCAACACAGACCCAATACTCTGAGAAGAGCTCAGCCTGTACAAAACTCTAACAGCTCAAAAAATGTGTTCAGATGCAAAGCACAATAAAAAACCCCACTTAAAGACATTTCAAGTACGGTTGATGTGCTGCCAAGAGGAGTCTGAATGGCAGATTCACTAAGAACAAAGCATTTGTTTTATTTTTAGAATTCTATTAAATTGAGTATTTCATTTGTATAGATTAAAGGGCTAGCTGCTGATGGGAATCACATTACGAGTTCCATTTCCCTCCTCCAGACTCAGACACAAAGAAGAGTCTGGCCTTACCTCTCTCCCTTCCACACAGTGAAGCATGTGCTGGTATTACACACCCTCTCAAAGTTAGGTGTATGCATAAGCCATGCTTCCCTTTGGAGTGGAACAAAATAAAATTATTGGGCATATAGACCTTAGACTCTAAAATGAGTATAGGGAGAACTGGACTCAGCTGACTTTCATAAAGGAAGGGCACAGCCTGTTCTACTTCTTGCAGCTTTCTTGAAAGTGCCACACTGAACCTGAGTGGGATTGCATAGATGACTGTCTTAAGGGCAGCTCATGCAGTTTTCTCAAACATGATTGGCATATCAAAAGAGGAAGCGTAGCATACACATTTTGGCATATTTTTCAAAATACCTATGATACCAATTTCCATTTGTTTTATTTTTCTCCCTTGAATGACTCGTACCAGAGCTGCAGACATCCTAGGTATCTCAGCTCCGGAAGAAGTGTAAAATGGATAATTTGCAATAAGACACACAGCTTGTCAATTTCACCCATATTTGCACAGACCAGAGTAATCCTCCTATTCCATTATGGACAGTCTGAAATCATTCAATTTGCAGAATTAATCATCTGAGTCTACTCTAAACTTTGTAATAGTCATGTACACATTTAGAATTTCTCAAATTCCAATGAAATAAGAGGAGCTATTTTCCCATCATTGGCCCTCTAGCATTCCCTTCGCAATATGCTACACCCTCTCACGAGGTAAATGCCACCGCGCTATATGGGAAGTTCATTGTGACCCCTTGCAAAGGAGGTGTCTTCACCACTAAAAGGCACTATCAGCTTCAGAGAAATGCACTTCTATCATTTTAACTGGGAGACAGTAGCACAAACATATTTACAGCCTTCAAGTGAAATGGAATGGATACACAGAGAGAGGGTAACAATATTTTATCAGCTCATGTTAAATAAAGATTATTTGCAAGAATTTTCCTCTTCCACACACTGCACTCTATTCTACTTGCATTTTAGACAACTGATTTTTTTCTTCTTATCACTTCAGTTTCCGAGCTGGCCATTCTGAAGCTTCTTTGTTGACTTTATGTTACTTGGCAATTCTTAAAAGATGTTGCCAGATTTCCCAATTGAGCTATTTTTTTAAAACAGCTGAAGGTGATCAAATTACCGAGGAAAACGTGGAAACAAAGACATACAATTGATTTGGCTCCAAAGGCGCCGACTGAAATAAGCAGAGGATTGTATTAAACCGTGATCGGATTAAGTGGGAATGACTGCGCCTTATACTAAACTTTTTAATTGGATTCTAGAGTCACTGTTACACGAAGTGCCTGACCTTCTTTATATTCTGGCAGAGTTCCTGCCTGGCCACTGGGTAAACCTCTGCAGCAGAGAGCCCTACTTTATGCTTCATTTGCAGGCTCCCAGGGAGCCCAGCAAGAAAGATGATAAGGAGGATCCCACACTGTGAGGGGCTCACAGACTAGGACAATCTGCTGGGAAATTAGGCTAAGGCACCCTTGGAAATGTAACAGCATCATACTAATAAGTGGATTTGTGTTTGCTCCTTATGGTTTTCTCCATTTGATTTGGCAGTTTTAGTGGTGCTCAAGAAGTCTTTGGTGTTACGTAAACGTCACCTCTGCCTAGAAACATCTTCCTCTTCCATTTTATAGGTTTCACCAAACATGCTATGGCGTGGATGGCACCACAAAGGTATGGGATGGCTTAAGCATAAAGTCTACGATCACGTTGTGATTTCTAAAAAGAAAGATATGAGGATGCAAACAATAACAACCAAAAAGTAACTCAAAAATTGTAATGTGTCAGTAAAATGTGGTAAAGTCAACCATCCTCCCAAAAAGGATTGTGTAATACCATGACACAAGTTGAAATATAGTTAAATCCAGACCTGCCACCACACTGCATCTGAATTTGTCTCCTTACCTCCATGGGCCACAGTGATTTCTCCCTGCTCCTTCTTCTGAGCTCCTACACCATTCACTTTCTGCCCTTACCACTTATGTGGCACTTGTAGTTCTGTCTCACAAGGTGATGAATGGCATATCAGGACACCCTCCTAAATTCCATCCCTTATAACAATTTCTACTTGTAGTAGCACTATCTCTTAACTGAGGACAAATACTTACTTGCAAGTGATTAACAAAATAATTCTCATTGCAATAAACTCATTCATCTCAAATCCAAATGACTGAAAACTCAAAAAAAAACTATCTGGCAAATCTTTCTACATAAATAAGAGATACCTGCTAAGTAAGCAAATTTATGTGAAGAGTTTTTTTTTTAATTCCCAGTATATAATTAGCAATGATCATTCTGAAATTCTGTGAGGTCTTATATTAGAGAAACTAATTATATGTTATTGTTTTCTTATTATGTATATTAATACAATGTTCTTAATTTTTATAACATCATAATTCAGGCACAACATATGTGATATGTAGAAAAACTAAACTAAGTAAATTTCACCTTCAACCATATATTTGGAACTATTATAACTGTATTGAAGGAGTGAGAAGGAATAGTACTTTAAACCACAAGATAAATAACCTTTACAAATTGATAATAAATGCAGCATCTCTTCAATATCTCCAAAAGATAAGAAAAGGTTATATAGTATATATGCATGTATAGTATACATATGCACACATATATGTAACATGTACTGTATATGTATGCAGATACATGTAGTGAAAGGCAAAAAACTAAAATGTCAATAACAGATATCTAGAAAAGAGATTAAAGATATTCTATAGCTTTTCTTTATACCTCTCTGCATTATCTTCATTTGTTCTATAATGAACATGTATTACTTTATAATCAGAAAAGTATTTTCTTAAAAAAGAAAACATTGAGGCAAATTTCAGGTATTCTCACTTCATATTGAAATGGTTCCCACATTTCTTTTTATAGATCCTCCCTTCCCCCAACTGATGGACGGAGTATGACATAACCTGCACCTGCAGCCTGGACATTCCTGAGCACCTAACCAGGCACCTTAGATGGACTATACATTGAACCACCAATCAGCAGCTGCCAAATACCCTAAGCTCTTGATTCCTAAGTACCTAAGTGCCTAATCATGTGCCTTATATGAAACCACCAATCAACGTATGCCAAGTATCTTAAGCCCCATCCCTTCCCATTCCTCCCCTCAAAAGGTGTGTTCACCTCTGCATGTGTGCCTGCCTGTTCTCCCCTTGCAAGACAACCCAGCATGGTCCTTCTCCTCTAATAAAGCCTGTAGTCCTGGTTTTTCAGTCTCTCTCAGTCTTTCACCTTCCTTTATGTTTCTAGACTTCATTCTTTGGGAATAATATTAAATGGCAAGAGATAAAGCATGATTAAACTTCTTTGCCTAAGATTCAACTTCTCAGGCAAACCATTTATCATTTTCAAATATCCTAATGATCATCTGTTCCATCAGTGCCTGTACATTTCACTGATTTTCTGATTTATTTTCCACCCTTCCCACCTTACAGAATTATCTGTCTCAAAAGGCTTTCATGTGAACCATATGACTTTTTATTTCCTTCTTTGGGAACTATAACTTACTTATATTATTACTTACAATTGAAAGAAAAGAAACTCTAGTTTCATGTGAGGTATAGGTGGTATATTTGTCATGGTTTAGATGAAGTAAACTCAACTTTGGGGCCACATTTCTTATTCTGAGGAACTTCACTTATGCTTGGGAATTCATTTCATATTTAGCTACTAAAGTTTTAGGCATATTTATGAATTCTTCAGGTCTAAGTTTCAAATTCTATGGTTGTTATAGCTTTCTTGTTTCTTATTTTCTTAAGGAGGATGGCGGGATGGAAGCTGTTGTTTAAAGGTTAGATCTGAGCAAATTAAATGCAAAATGTGCTCTTTCATCAAGGGCATAAATTAAAAACTGTCAGTCTCTTGTCCGACAGTCAGAACCCTTAATTTGAGCCCATTTCTGGGCAAAGGGGAAAAGCAAATAAAAAGAAAGAAAAAGCATACTAATATCAATCAAGTTTTTCTTACTTTAAAATGTTTTCAACAAATGGGAAATAAAAAGTATACACTATTCTGGGCTCCTCTTTCCCATCTTCTTCTATTTTTTCCCACCTCCCACCCATGTTGCCCACCTCTCTCTCCTTCTTTGTCATTTACTAAGCTAATGTTTTTCAAACACCTGTTCCCTTTAAAACTCTTCCCATGCCTAAGATAGAACCCACCACCTACCACCTTATATGAGGTTGAGGTTTTATTTTCACAGGAACAGCTTTCTTACCCAGTTCTTCTGACCCTTACAAAACTGATTCCTAAACCCTGAAAATGTCCTCTGGCAGGGAGGGTGAAAGAACCCACAGTTCCAATTTTTAACTCCACATAAACTCTAGAAACAGAAAAGGTACCCACAGGGTCCCCAAATTCCCCCCAGGGCTTTGCATATGGAGGCCCTGCAAGGCCAAAACTCAAGGCACTGTGGAAAGTTCAGCTCTTTTCTGCACAACACAAAGGTACTGGCATTTCTGCAGATGATAGAGAACTAGACCCTCAGGCTTTGAACTGCCTGGGAGAAGATGCAGCAAAAATGATGGCATGATGCTATGTTTTCAAATGTACAAATCTTCATTTGTTTAACTTAAATATTTTATAATATGTCCCATATCATTAATTCTTGATTAAACCTCTTTTAGGTAGTTAATCATTAATGGTTTCTTTACAGTGCTATGCAAACACTTCATTCATACCTATGACATATTCAATCTCACAGATATTCTTTAATTGGATTCATTTATTTCTAATCTCCTTAAGCCCTTACTACTATAATGCTTGTCTAAAGATACATTAAGCTCTATTATTTAAATAGCTAAGGTATATTTGAGTTGTATTTTATGAACAAAAATTCACAATTCAACAAATATTCTACCATTATTATTATGTACTTCAGTATTCAGAAACTATTTTAAATTGCTTAACCAAAATAATTTCTGAATCATTGCTAGAGAGTTTGGGTTGCCCACTAAAATGCCAAAATTTTCATTGTCTATATTTGCAGTCAGAGAGTTTGTATAATTCTATAAAAAATACATAGTTACCAATAGAATCCATTACCAAAGACAGAATAGCCAGCTGCCTACTTTTATGATTTGTAGAACTTCAGACGGTTTCTTGGCACACTCATGAAGATGTCTCAATAATGGTCTACAGGCTGATGCTTAAAATTTGCCATTAGATATTTATTTCTTTGGCTTTAGACAGATGCCTCAGAAAGGAATAGTATAATAAACCTCATCTGTTATCTTTCATTGATTCATTTTAACAGCTGTTTTTCCTAGAGCAGTGATTCCCAAACTTCAGCCTGCATCAGAAGCACCTGACAAGTTTACTAAAACACAGCTTGCTGGGCTCCACCCCTCAGAGTTTCTCACTTGTAAGTCTAGGGCGGAATCCACAATTACCATTTTTAACGACCCGTCCACTCAGGGTTGATGCTGATGCTGCCAATCAGGAGCCCATACTTTGAGAACTAGAGCACTTGTTATCTGGAATGAGAAAAGCTAAAGGAATCTGGTAAAAGGGCACCACAGAAGAGATGTAAACCCACTGAAAAGGGAGGAAACTCTCCAAAGACAAAATTCACACGTTCCCCACCAGCTGACCTCACTGCATATGTTTCACTAAACTACTCCCATTCCTACCAAACTGCTTGCTTCCTCTCAGCCTCCTTTCGGGCACCTCCTGTCCTATAATCCCCACAATACTAGAGAGCCATAGGACTTGGTCTTCAGGCTGCTTCTCTATTAACACCCATGCTCTAATGATTTCATCCATTCTACTGATTGTAAATTCCATAAGCTGAGGCCCCCAGTCTCCAGCCCAGACCTCCCTTCTCTATAGACACCCAAATCTAGCCATCTTCCTGAAACATCCACTCTGATAAAAGACAGGCATTTCAAACTAAATATTCCTAATTTCTACCCCTACCTACTGATCTGTTCCTTTCTACCAATCATCTCAGTTGCTCAGGCTAGAAACCTAGGTGCTCTTCTTAACTCCTTTTTTTTCACAACTCATATCTAATCCATCTGCAAACTGCAATTGTCTATCTTTAAACTATATCCTCAATCTGACCTTTCGTTACCTCCCTCTTTCAAGCCATTATCTTCTCTCATGTAGGCAATTACAATCATTTCCCAACTGATCTCCCTACCTCTACCCTCCACCATCTCACAGCCTATCCTTCATACCAGCCAGATAATCTCTTCATAGCTTAAATTAGTTGATGCCATGCCTTTACTCAGAACTCTCCAATGGCTTCCCGAAGCCTTAACACCCAACATGACAACAAAAATGGAACTCCCATTTGACCCAGTGATCCCACTTCTGGACTATATCCCCAGAAACTAGAAACACCAATCAGAAAGGATATATGCACCCCATATGTTCATAGCAGTACAATTCACCATAGTTAGGATTTGGAAACAGCCTAAGTGCCCATCAGCAGATGAGTGGATTAAAAAACTGTGTTACATCTACACAATGGAAAACTACACTGTGGTAAAAAAAAAAAAAAAAAGGAATTCTTACCATTTGTAACAGCATGGATGAAACTGGAGAGCATGATGTTAAGTGAAAAATAAATATCACACAATCTCACTTATTTATGGAATATGATGAACAACATAAACTGATGAACAAAAACAGAAGCATGGCTCAGACTATCAAACCTCAGAGGGAAGGTAGGGGAGGGCAGGGGGAGAGATCAACCAAAAGACTTGTATGCATGTATATAAGCCTAACCAATGGACACAGATAACAGCATTGTGAGGGCATGAGTGGGGGAGGGGGTGGGAAGACAATGGGTTGATAAGGTATTACATATGTAATACCTTAATCAATAAAGAAAAAAAAATTTAAAGACCCAACATGGTCTGACTCGCCTATCCTAACATCATCACCTTTCATTCTTCCCCTGCTTTTCTTTGCTTCAGCTGCAGTGACCTTCTCTGTTCATCAACTTGCCAAGTTGGTTTCTATCTCAGGGCCTTTGCACATGCTTCCCACTGGCAGGAATGTTCTCCCTGCAGGACTCAACATAGCCTTCTTCCTCCCTTCATTCAGGAATCTTCAGAGAGTCCTTCCCTAAGCACTCTTACCTCTTTGTCCTGCATTTCTCCCCTTTCATTTCCTAACATTATGTGATATATTTATTTATAAGCACTATCTATTTCTTCCCACTAAAATTTATGCTTCATGAGGGAAGGGTTCATGTCTGTTTTGACCATACCATAGCCCTGGCATAGAGAAGGTGCTGGGGAAATACTTGCTGAGCAAATGAAAGAGCCATCATGTTTGCCACAGAGATAAATACACTCTGCAACATTTCTTACCATCCTCTTAATTATAACAACAGAAATTAAGCTGATTCTAATGACAGAAATTTGTTTATAATGAAGGTCCCATTGAGCTGACAGACAAGAGCCACAAACAGAAAAGGTATTACATTGTAAAATGCCATGTAGTGGCTCTAAGTATTTTCCTCTGGTTTTCAATTAGCCCTCGCAATAAAATGGCACCCTGCACTTTGTTATTCCTTTAACTGCTTTAACTGGAGGAATAAAATTGACACCCACTCTGCCCTCCTTCTCCTGGGCTTCAGCCTTCCAGCATTCCTGAGCTGTAATCCTGTGGGGTCCATTACCCAAAGCCAGCACAACAAATACTTCGCTTTGTCAGGGCTGCAGCAAGAGTTCAACAGCTAATGGAAATACTGTGACTTCCAACACTCTTAGTCTCTTAACAGCATATAAAAATTAAAATGAAAAGCCTTGTGTTGCATTTGGTTAGTTCTGAAAAAAAAAAGCTGCTCTTTTCCTGTCATCTATTTGGACACCAATAGCAATTAATGGGAGTGTTGAAATGAGTAAACCTCATGGGTTCTCACCTTCAGCAACCAGAACACATTACAATCATCCCAAGTATAAAGAGTGAAATGAATGGCTGAAGAGCAACAACAAGCTACAACCCCAGGAAAATGCTTGCAACCAAGGATTCTATTTTTGTAATGGTTTTCAGTAGGAAGCACATTGCCCAATTGCATTAGCAGAGAATGTTACTATTCTCTGAGGGATGTAAAAAGTGGCAAGGGACTTGGGTTTAAAAGTACAAACACAGAGAGAATCCCACCTTAATGGGTACCATTATGACATCCAGTTCAATAAAATGAGGCTGTTTTCACAGTCTGGCCAGCCGCCTATATTAGCACAGCTTTACTGATGTGGATACAACAAATTCTGTTTGAACAAGAAATCCCCAAGAAAAAAAAAAAAGATCCTTTCACAGGCTCTATCCAGTTAGCAATCAATCAAAGGGAAAAAAACCCTTCTAGTAAAGACAGCAGCTCCCATTTGAATCTTGGTGAAATATTAGATGTTCTGTTTGTGGTGCTTACCAAGGGCTGTTTTGTAAAAGTGTCATAACTTGATGACTAAACTGGTGAAGGGGAGATAGGGTCGGGCCTGGGGTGAGTATATCACATGCCCACTGACTAGGTTCTGAGTACGCTCGAGCTGTAAAGCAATTGGGTCATCTTGTAGAGACCCCATATTAGATAAGAGAGTAAACTATCTACAGACTTTTGCAAAGTCTCTACAAAATGTCACATTACTTCCTAAATATTTGGTGGAACTACATGAAATTGCCAATATTGGGCTGTGGACATTGAAGTCTGGGTTGGTATGTCCATTCATTAGCTGTGCTGTATTGGCTAAGTCTCTTGGACTCGCTGAGCCTCTGACACAAAGAAGCAACCCTTCCAATGTGAGTCCCTCTTACTTCTCAATTTAAGTATGGCAATGAGCAGAGCACCTTCCCACACCTCCTTCAGCTTGGAGCTGATAATCATTTTTGCAGTATCTCCAGGGCACAGCAACCACATCTGGGAAATAACTCTTATTTTAAAAAATAAAAAATAAAAACCTTAAAATAATTAGCAACATTTAAAAATATAATAAATCCACAAAAAACTTTTGAATTTAGATTAACTCTTCAATTTAAAAATGTACTGAGATCCATAAAACTGTTAGAAGTCAACCCCCAAAATATGTAAAATTCCCATTCAATACAGAAAAAAAAAATCAAGCATAACACGCACTCTCTGGCTGAAGTAATGAGATACACAGGACCTCGCCCAGACACCGTTGTCCTTGTGAGCATTAGACTCTTTAGCATGCAGCCAGCTACTGTACTGCTAATCATGATCTCCATAACACACACACACACACAGACAAGCACATACACAGACACACAGATTTACACACCCAGGGGTTTAGCTCCTCCCACTGACTCCTTCTCCTCCCCACCAACTAAATGGAGGGAAGTGTGACCACACATGGAAGCTTATTCCCCAGGAGTGACCCAGGCAGTGCCAAGCCACTTCACCCCCTCTTCTTCCTAATTGTGGTTGCAAACTTATTTCGAGGAAAGGATCTCAGTCCCAAGCAAGCCTACAGGGAAATCAAACAAGGACTCACCTTACACTTGTGCTTATTTTTTTTTCCTGCAGATACTATCTTATTCATTTTGATATCCCCAGAATTTGACACATGGTGTAACCCATGACAGGTGCTCAATAAACCATTTATGAATGCTGGAAGAACTACCAATCCTAGTCAACTGAAGAAGGATCTAGCAGTCATTTCCAATGTAGCAGTATCATTCCTGATTTCTCATTCATGGGCAACCCTCTCCCTTTCTAAGGCTCATAGATTCCTGTCTCCAGTCCAAACACACAGACATTGATTTTTGTGTTTATTGGCAAGCTAAAAATTATTTTATTTCATTTCACTGAAATAACCATCCTAATAATTTACATTTACTTGATGTTACTTTGTGTTAGGCACAGTGTCAAGAACCTCACACATTATATTTAATGTTCCCAAAGTCTCTATGAGGTAAATGTCATCATTACCTGCATTTCACGTATTAAAAAACGAAACAAAAACAGAGGTAAGCAATTTGCCCAGTCACAGAGCCAGTGAGTTGCAGCAATAGGATTTGGACAGGCAATAGACCAAAGCCCAAGCTTTTAACTAATATGCTATGTTGCCTAATAAAATGTAGTGAGATCTCATTTCATAACACATTTTTCAAATACCTTGTAATACCGCCCTGTGTTAATCAGGGTTTCAAACATCTCACTAACAAGCCTAGGCTGCATCATATTTTAATAACAGTAGGATTACGATGTCAAACACAGCACCAGGGAGCATTTCTGGTTCTACAAATCTGGAACCAGCTGTATATGTACTTTGCACCACCCTCTCCTTCAATCTGGTCCTAATGTATACCTCACATTTGCTTTCTACAAATAATTTTTAAAATACAACCATTATACATGTGGTATCACTATATATTCATATCAATAGATTTTTACATTTAATTCAGATGTATGGGGATGCAGCCATAATCAGTCCATGCAGAAGAACAGGGAATGCATGCAAGGGTCCATTGAAGACCATCAAAAATAGCAGCATTGCATATTCTACTCACTTTATATTATAATTACTGACATTGGTAAACCTGACAAAACACTGATTCCAAGTAAATTAACCTTATAAATCTGACAGATGCTTAGTTTCTTAGAGTCTTCTTTTCCCAGTAAAGCATCAGGCCTTTGGTAAAAACTGGCTTACCTCCCTCCCAGTAGAAATCTCAGCTCCCTTTAGAGTACACACTGACAGCTGTGAAATACAGGGTGAGCTTAACCCAACGGTTGAAACTACCACATACAAAAACCACAATGCTTATAGGTGTGTGTGTTGAGAGACTGACAATGAGGGAGAAAATAAACATTTAAATTTGTGGATTTGAGGATATAGAAATTCAAGTAAAATAAGGAATTATTCATCCTTTCCAAAATATTTCAATTATCATCACATAATTGGCAAGTGCTAATAGTTAAGATATTTCGAGCACTTACTTTCTGGCAGGTATTATGATATATATATATATATATATATATATATATATATATATATATATATAATGTAATCCCGCTCCTCAAACATTAAAAATTGGGCACGAATGTCCCCATTTCTCAGATGGTAAAAAAGAGGGTAAAAGAAATGGAGCTGAGCTCAACATCTCACAGCTATTGCACAGCAAAGCATATTCAAACCCGGATCTGTCTGACACCAAAGCTTATGTCTTTTCTTACAGGTTTATTTGCATGATACTGTGGGGTTTTCTAAAAACAGAATCTTGATCCTACTGCAATATAACTTCCAGAGTAAAAGACACAGATGGTAAACAGATGGTCCAGACTCAGCAGACATTCCTCCTCAACCCTCTCAGCCCTGCCATCACCAGGGACCACCTCTCTCCCCTACCATTTCCCTGGACCTCGGAACGCCTGAGGCAGGGGAAAAGAAGAGTGAGAATTTACTCCTTCAGTCTAGGCAGAATGTTAAATTCCTCCATTGATAGGCACTCAGGTATTTCCAGGTTTCATCTAAACCCCACCAATCCTTTCTACAACCAATCTTTTCGGCTTAAGCACAGACAACAGCACTTCAACCCAAATGAATATTTTTTCACCACCTGCTTATCTGGAAAGATGTCACAAGCCAATGAGAACAAGGAACAGAGAGGAGGAAAGCACTGGAGAAGGATCAGCCTTCTACTCAATTATCAAGATAGGCATTATCTACCCCCCCACACACACATACACACACACAAATGCACATGCACGCATGCATGCACACACACACACACACACACACACACACACACACACACACAAACCTGTACTAAACACAAACGGGTGCTTGTCCCATAAATAGACCAAGTCAAAAACATGCTTTTCTAGAGTTCAAGAAAAACCACATTGGAATTTGTCCATCCAGGCACAATAACATGTATGAATCCTGCCTTCAAATTAAGGCAATGATCCATGATCTTCCATGATGTGACTCAAAGATCGGAAGACTTTCCCTTCCAACAGCTGGGCTAAGAGAAAGCCAGAGATGAGTGATTAGGCTGGACATTTAGCACACACAAAGTGGCCTCTACCCAGAACTAAAGCAGAGTTCCTGTGAGTCAGTGCCCTCCAGATCCGAACAACAACAAAGGAAGAAGTGGAGGCCCCAGAGACCTGGGGAGGGGAACTTGCAGAAGGACCAGAGGATGACACACCTACCCAGAGCATGTGGGACATAGGGAAGCTCTCTATCCTCAGGCCCTGAACAGAGTCCCCAGGAGACATCTTCACCTGCCATCTCCATCAAAAGCAGAAAGGGGCCAATTCTGCATCCCCAACCACACATTCAGACACACTTCATCTGGGAAATGATACACTGTCACAAGAGGTAATTTGTACCTATTCTGACAAAAAAAATGACATGGTTTGCCAATCTACTGACATTTGTTTTAACACATTCTTTAAAAAGAACATAGAGTATTAAATCTGGTTGCAAAAATAAAATTATTCGCAATAATGTATCTGTGTAATCTAAAGGCAAACAATTCAGTAAAAAACCTAAAATTTTTGCAGGCCACATTTTTTTTCTTACAAGATGAAAATGTCCTTAGTGATGCATAAAGGGGGAAAAAATATTTATCCTTACTTGACTATCAGTGAGAAAATAGCTTAGTTAAATGTAAACCACTAAATTGTCAATGTCTGCATATACTTATAAAGCAGCAATACAGAGGCAGCTTTTTAATCTTCCATTGTAAGATTAAATGAAAGCTTACCCAGAAGTTAGGTGGACTGAACACTATAGACCTTAGTCACTTACACTTATCCCTCTCTCCATACATTTTCTCCCCTACATTTATCCCTGATCCCCACCTCCAGACAGAGAATCTCCAACACAACAGCAGTTGGCACGCTAGGCTTTAATCCTAGTCTCACAAACTACTAGGCATATCAGACTTTAGTTTCCTCACCTAGAAAAATGGTAGTTGTGATCCCTGCCCAAACTACCCTGCAGAACTGTCAGAGGAGCAAATTAGGTGACAAATGTGAAAATATTTTGAAAGAAATATATATGGCATTTGTAAAAAAGAAAAAGTACAAAGTTTGAGCACAAATAATAAATTCAAAACTAAATACAGATCATTTTTTATGTAAAAATTATAAGTAAAAGTGTATGGGATAAGATTATTGGAATGAGTACTAGTATTATGTACTGTAAAACAGACTAAACCTCCCAGCTCTTTCTTTTAATGAAGTGTTTGGTAGTTATAAAATTACTATTAATGGTTTTAGTTGTTATAAATTATTATTAATACAAATGTGTCTTCAATTTGTTCCTATAACGATTCAGTTCCATCTGAAAAGGACAACTGCAGCTTTGATGTTCAATATTATCATAATAAAGATCAAACACAATTAAGGATTAAATCTAATTTATGCGTATACATTTGTTCATGATTATTATTTTTAATGATTAAAAAATTAAATCTATGCAACATGAGCTCCATAGATTCAAGGCACAAGAGTAAATTATTGTATATTTTGCTGTACTTGCTAAGTCAAAAGGTGCTTTACTTGATATTATTTATAATATAAAACAGTGGTTTTGCCAACCAGGAAAATAAAATATATTTCTGCAACTATACATATTTTTGGTCAATTTTTTTTAAAGATTTTCTAAAATGTCTTAGTAGTAATAACAATAATATTGCTGGGCATTTAAATTAATTAAAATATTTTAGATGCCAAATGAATTCAGCACTATTACATTGAAAAAACAAACTAATATGAGTATAGCTTAATGTTAGTTGCTTTATGATAAGAATATGTAAGGTTTATATTCACAGAATTTGTTAATACTTAACACCCTCTTAATTGTGAAAATTACAATCATTTTTTGCAAAGAAGGACAAAAATTATGAGATCTGAAATAATTACAATGTAGAGACTTTTGCTTTTTTCTCGTATATGATAGAAGTATGTCTCCTTTGGCATTTGCCCTAACTTTTCAAATTCAAAAGGGTTGTTTAGTAAAAAGCAACTATTATATGGACCACTAATGTAAATTGTCTCTATTCTATTCTTTGCGACACTGAAATAGAAATTTTAATTCAGAAAATTACTTCCTTCTCTGTAATCAGTGAATCACTCTAAAACAGTATGAAATTACAATTGTGTTCCATCCTAAACTTAGAAAATAAACAAGCAGAGAGTGTTTATTTTTACCAGCCAGAAAATGATTGTAGATATTAAATCTGTCTGATTCCAAAATTAACAAATCACTCTTCAAATCTTCTCTCTCTCTTTTACTTTTCAGGCCGAATATCAGAATTGTATTAGCTTATAATTCTCCTTAGGAGAATTCACTAATGTTTACTATATCCTATCACTACAGCAGACCTCTCGCAAAATATCGTCTATCAATCAGCCTAATTGAGTCATATATCAGTGAGTACTTAATGAATTACAGTGGCAGATTTTTGTTAATGGCATCAATAAGTGCTCTCATGTTTATTTTTTCAAACTTCTACATACAAATGTCTTCATAAACAGTACAGGACTATAGGAAAATATATCCTAAGAAACCTGAAGCACCAATCAGAAAGAATATATGCACTGCCGTTTATAGTTGCACAAGTTACAATAGCTAAGATATGGAAACAACCAAAGTGCCCATCAGTAGTTGAGTGGATAAAAAGCTGTGGTACATTTATACCATGGAAAACTATGCAGCAGTTAAAAAAATAAAAGGATTTCTTACCCTTTGAGACTGTATGGAGGGACCTGGAAAGTATCATGCTAAGTGAAATAAGTCAGTCAAAGAAAGACAAGTATCACATGATCACACTCGTATGTGGAATCTAAGTAACAAAATAAACTGATGAACAGAGTGGATCCAGAGACATAGAAGCATGGAACAGAGTGCGGAATCTCAGAGGGAAGTTGGAGGAAGGTAGGAGGGTGGGAGGTAATTATATATGCATAACTCATGGACACAGACAATAAGGTGCTGAAGGTTGGGGGGTGTGGGGGTAGCAGGGGCAGGCTGGAGAGAGTCAGTAGGGGGAAAAAGTGGGACATAACGTAATTCTTTCAACAATAACGAATTATAAAAACTATAAATGAATTAGATGAATTTTTCACAAGGAATTGATGTGTTTAAAATAGAAAAAAAAAAGAAAAGGTGTGGCTGGCATGGTCAGTGATTGAGCTTTGACCTATGAACCAGGAGGTCATGGTTCAATTCCTGGTCAGGACTTATGCCAGGTAGTGGGCTTGATTGATCCCCAGTGTGGAGTGTGTAGGAGGCAACAAATCAGTGATTCTCTCTCATCATTGATGTTTCTATTACTCTCTTCCTCTCCTTTCCTCTATAAAATCAATAAAAATGTATTTTTAAAAGAAAATTAAAAAGAAGAAAGTATGATGATGTTTGTAGCTTACTTTGAAATGATTCTATGGAAGGAAAAATTCACAAATAGACACATATGTAGAGAAAATTTGATACATAAAACAAATATGGTTTATATTATAGATAATGTGTGTACAAATATTCATTATTCTATTCTTTCAACTTTTTGTATGTTTGGAAAAAAATTTTACACCTCATTGGTTTATCCTTAAAAGTATATTTTAAAGTGTTATTTTTAAAACATATGAAGTGTAAAAACACAAAGAGAATCAAGACTTTTCACTTTTCTAGAAATTCCTTTTCATAGCTTATTGGGTGTTTCACATTTTCAATTTTCTTCACACTAAGAAATAATGTTTTCTATCTGAGTTGGAACTAATACTTACTATTAATTAAACAAACCAAAGAAAATATGAATGAAAGAAACTTACTTAGATTTTACACAGTATGCTTTCCCCTCCATATTATTCTAGACATTCCCAACACTCATTGTTACTAGACACAACTCTATTAATGTATCTTCTTGAAAATAATTAGGGAGCAGGGCCTATCATACTTAACACTTATTTTTCTTATTTTTCATAGCCTGTGAGCACCAAAATTTATAAGATATTTTTTTCAATGTGTCACACAAAACTAGTAAGGCATGTTTGTCTTATAGAAAATTATGAAATGGCCAGTTGTTTTGGTTTGGGGTTTTTAATGGGTTTGGGGGTTTGTTGGTTTGGTGGGATGGAGGGTTAAGTTTCAATGAAGGCTATAGAAGCCTCAGGGAACCTCAAGATCCCAGAGAAAATCTAAGGGAATTTTAATTTTAATTTTAATCTTAATTCAATTTTAGTGTCCTACTGCCCTCTTCCCCAGAATTTAAGAACGCCAGATTCTGTATGGTGGTCACACAAAAGCCAGTAAGACATCAGGGCATACACCACCTACCTCGAAAATTCCTATATTTGCTGTTGTAACTGCTGATTAATACAAGGTTACCAAGCATTTCTATTCATTATTCTTTTTGTTAGATAATGATGATTAATTTTTCTAGGTATATTTTAATGTATATATGCATAGCCTGGGGACACAGACAATAGTGTGGTGAAGGCCTGGGATGGGGTAGGGGCTGGGTGGAGGGGGGCAAAGAAAGGGAAAAGTCAAGATTCTGTAATATTGTCAACAATTAAAAAAAAATAAATTTAGCATCAGGAATTTAAAATACGGGCTTCTTAGGAATGTAGCTTCCACCAAAATGTCACACTTTCATTTGACAAATGCTTATTTTAAATTCTCTCTCTACTTTCATGACACGAAAAATCCCTTCAAAATGTATGCTATTAAAATGTCTAAATTTGGAAAACATCTGGTCTGTAAAATTATTTGGAGGGCTTGTGGTTCTTTAAGTACATTGTTTGAGGTAGTGTATTTGGAAAGAATTTACTTATCATTCTCAGGCCTGAGAACTAGCCCTGAAAACAAATGTATGCGGTAGTTCCCTGCTACCATAGAGAATCAATAGTCATCTATTTAATTTGCTAAGACAATGGAAATTAGTAACTTCCAGCCAGATGTGTGATATACAGATCAAACAAACTGCAACCTGTTCATTATGAAAATTCTGTCAACACACACACAGAGCCACTTGATGACATTTTATCTAAGGCAGTTTCCACATTTGCAGCTATAAATATTGTCCTAAGAATTTTTATACAAAGATTTGGAGCTCAGACTCATAAAAGGGTAATCAATTTCAGCTTTTCATCTTGTGTGCCTCTGTGTTTATTTCTATTTTCATTTAGAGGCATAAAACATTCAGAAAAACGTGTGCCCTGCTATTTTTCCTTCTGTAAATCATTTATCCTCATTACATCTTTTTAATCTGATGTAAAGTTGGTAGCCTAATCCTGCAGCTCTGGAGAAGTGTGTAAAGTGAAGAATGACAGAGTCAACAGCAGACAGAAAATACACTTATGCACTGGAAAACAAAACAGAATATTCCAAAATGACTCCAAACATAAATTAAGTTTACCCATTGGGAGGTCTAACTTGCATTCTGATCATTTATATGGGTCTGTGTGACTATATACCCTGCTGTTTGATAAAAAATGATTACTAACCACAGGCACCACCAGAGAACAGTGTATGTATAATGCTTGTGATGTCTCAGACATACAAAGCACCTTCTTACAGAATGTCCATTTCCTTTCCATAGTAAGCAGACATAATTTTTCACTCTTTAATACTTATGCTTCACAGGGTGGCTTATTTTATGAATTATGATTTGCCATTTTCTCTTATGCTTATTTTAATATTATGAAAAGCTGCATTCATAAAATGGATGATTTGTGTCATGATACCCAAAATATTACTGTTTTATGCTCTGTATTAAAAGACACAACCTTTGTGCTATTACAAAAACCTAATAGCATTTATGTTAGCACTATTTACTAACACGGAAAAAAATAAAACAATTCTTAGTAACCACATTATTCTTAAGTACTGAATTTTCATCTAAACTGAATTCATTTTCCAAGTCTATTAATTAAATTTTCTTATTAAGCAGGCACAAATTAAATAGCCTTATTGCCAAGCATATTTCCAACTACTACATTTTTAAATCGGCAATTGAAAAGAACGTGGAGTGAATCCAGTCCTCATCATCTATAGTCTGATTCCAAAAAGCACCACTTAACCAACTTCCTAATGTCAAACTAGCATTTCTACTAAGCACCTGGTGTGACAACTGGTCCAAAGCACATAACTCCTGAGGTACCCTAAAATCACAACCTACACACACACACACACACACACACACACACACACACACAAGAGGAAGGGCAACCGCGCACACAAAAGTTTCTTCATAAAGGCTTCAACCTTTTGACTTTCACAAACATTATACAGAACGTGCTTTCTTCACCAGCCTCACTCTAGACCATGTGACCAGCCTGCAGGGCCGCACGAGATTATTGTTTCTGGAAAGAATAAAAGCTCAGAGACAGCTGCCCGTGGCCGGCTCGCCAGCCGCACCCCCACGCCCCGCGATGCCGGCCCACGACGCGGGAGCGGAGCCCTTTGCTGTATGGAGGTTAAAGCCAGTCCCTCCGGGTCACCTACACCCCCTTTGTGGTTCAGGGGGGAAGCCACTCTCTCTGAACTCCTAACTTGAGTTGGAGATTCTGGTTAAAATTAAGAACTTCAAACCCAGATTTGAAAAAGTGAAACAGATGTCCGGTTCGTTATCCATAAATGGCTCCGTACGTCCGACCCTTTCCTCTCTCTCTTTTTCTTCCTGCCGCATTAAGTTTTATTTAAGGCAGAGTTTCCTTAAGAGGTTAGGAGAGAGCGAGCAGAAAGCAAATACGGACTGTGGGCCGAACACTCCTAAATCCTACAACGAAAGGAAGCCTCCTCTTAAAGGTGAACGCGCTCAGGCTGCCGCCCCCAACGCGGTGTCCCCAAGGGACCCCTGTCTCCAACATCCCGGGGTGCCCACCACCCGCACCCTGGGCGCCTGAAGCGGGAGAAGGAGCCCCAGGTCTGCACTCACGTGAGGACATAGTTGACGCTGACGATACAGTGTGGCCTGGACGACCGGCTGTTGTGCACGATGGTCGCGTAGCTCTGCACCCAGACCCAGCCGCCCTGCTTGGCCAGGAACCTGTAGTACTTGGTGGTCACCTGCCCCTTCACCAGCACTGATGGGGAGACAGAAGGCACAGGGGGTGAACGAGCCCGCTCCGGATCGGCCCAAACGCAGCCCCCAGGCCGAGAGAGCAGGGGTCCCCTGGGGGTACGAATTAGCGTGCGCCCCAGGCAGGAGGGGGGGGGACAGCAGACACCTTCCCGAATGCATGGGTTGTCCTGTTAATTTGCTGGAGCCGGGTCCCTCACGATTAGCAAAGAGGGAAACGCTTAATGTGGGAGGATTCGATTTTCTAACGACCAGAACGGGTCGGGGCGGCTCGCTTCCTAGCTCCCACCGGGAGACTGGGCGCAAAGCAAAACGAAATCAAAAGCTCAGCCATGCACAGGAGCCGCGTTGGCTACCTCCGTTTTTCCTCCCTCCTTTTGTGAGGCTGGGGGACGGGGGGGGGGGGGGGGGGGGGGGCATTATACCAATAGGAGAATAAACCCCTCCCAGGGAGAATTTCGCCGAGAAACTCGGAAATTCTCCCTTGGCCACGTGAGCGCCCTGGGATGCTAGAGAAACAGGATGGGGTCGGTGTTAGAGCAGCCGCAGCTCGCAGGACCTCACCTACCACCCCCTCTGGCTACCCGAGCTACCACTTGTCCTGGGGCTGGGGCTTAAAGCACGCCCTCGTCCCTCTCCCACCCCTCCTCCGGGGCCTCGCCGGGGCGGAGCGGCCGCCGGGGGGCGCCTTACGCAGGTGGTGGGCGCAGCGCAGGTGGAAGGTGTCGCAGCCGTGCACGTGGTGGTACAGGGTCTTCTCAATCAGGTCCTGAGGTTCGTACCCCGTCAGCTCCGCCACTCTGCCGAGAGCAATCCCGCGGAGTGAGCGTGGGGTGCGGGGATGTGCCCCATCCCCGACAGCCACCGGAGACTTGGGTGCCCACCCTCACCTCGCAGAGCTCCATCAGTCACCTCATCTGCAAAATGGGCTCCTAAGATCCACAGGGAGCCCTCCCCCCCCCCCCACTGAGCAGGGCCGCCCTCACGCTATGGGGTGACTCGTTGCCTCCTCCCCCCTCCGCCCCCGCCTCCCACCTGGAGTCCAGGAAGATGAGCTTCATGTCCAGGCTGGCGCGGAACATGAACATGTTGCTGTGCAGCTTGATCTCCGTGACGGCGCTGGGCGGCAGCGAGTGGCCCACGGCCACCAGGCCCACGTTCTGGTAGCAGCCGTCGAAGGGGGACATGTCCAGGCTGTACTGGCGGATCTTCAGGTAGCCGCTGCAGTGGATGACCTGCGGGGCCGGGGACAGGGCAAACTCAGCCACGCAGCCGGGAAACCACCCCACAAGGTGGGGAAGGGATTAAAACCTTGAGAGACCCAACCAGACCAGAAATGCCCTGTGGGCCACGCCCCCGCGTTCAAGGGTCCAAGGATACTAGGGCTTCAAGGTGTTTCTAGGAAATGACGGCACTGCCTGGCACCCTGAGCTTACCTGGGGACCTGTAAACGTGCAGAGGCCTGGGCCCTGCCCACCCTAACGCACCTGAATCTCAGAGCGGTGCCCCAGAGCCTGCATGTTTAATCTCATTAACCAGGAGAACCTCACACTTGAACTAAAGCTCTGTTTCCTAACCTCTCTTGGGGGGGGGGGGTGTCAGAATCTGACACCCTGCGTAAACTCTGGAAACTCACTGGAGCGGATGGACCATGCCTGATGCTTGACACATCCCCAAGACCCTTTATGGGCCCTGATTTTAGAGCCCCAGCAGCCAGGGAGTGAGTACCCCGACCCACTGAGACTGTCTTCAAGCGCAGTTCCAGGTGTTCACAGAGGTCAACGAACGACCTTGGTGATGCGCCCCCTCCCCGAGCTCCTTCACCATTCACCCAGGCGGGGAACGCCCTCCTGGGCGGTCTAGACCACAGGGAAGCCCCTCCCATGCCGCACGTGTCCCTTGTCCTGCCCCCTTCCCCTACACCAGACTGAGTGGCTGGGACCCTCCCTCTCAGCCACGCACCTTATAGCCACCGCAGGTGAGGCCCGCGTTCCTCTTGGCCAAGACACACTTCATCCTCAGGAAGAAGGAGCGCTCGATCTCGTACTCTGGGAGAGAGGAGCGGAGGGAAGCGCAGGACGTGAGACAGGCAGGGAGCGCAGCGCCTGGGGCCCTACCAGGGCTAACCGGGGCAAAGCCACCTGCCGACTGGGATGGGCATGGGCCCCAGTGTGCAAGCACACTTCTTTCTGCCTTACCCTGGACAAAGTGAGAGTGGTAGGGCTGATGGGCCGTGAGAACCGCTGTCATCTCGTCGTGGTCTGCGGGGTGGATGTATTCGTAAATGCTATTCCCGGTCAGTTCTACCTGTAAAGAGGAGGGTATCACCATCTGGGAGTGGTGATGCCACATGGAGGGACTGGAAGATGAGCCCAGGAGGGCCACAGGATTGTGAGGACAGGAACCAGAACTCTAGAGTCTGCCCTAAATTCTAATTCTCTGCTGATGCAGCAGCCTAGCTAAGCCTTGG
Source organism: Antrozous pallidus (assembly GCA_027563665.1). NCBI lineage: Eukaryota > Metazoa > Chordata > Mammalia > Chiroptera > Vespertilionidae > Antrozous > Antrozous pallidus. The sequence continues at coordinate 58,481,317 of CM050517.1, forward strand.
TTTCCTTATCCATGAGAGGAAATAGTAGTAGTAGTAGTAGTAGTAGTAGTAGTTCCCTAGCAATATTCTGCTGAAGACATTATGACATAAATATGTAACCTATCTCCCATGTTATTTGGCCTCTGCTAGGGACTCAAAAAGGTAGTCATTGTTTGGGCTTGGAGTAGAAGCTAAAGGATAAGGGAAGTGGAGAAAGGGAGAGATGCAGCCCTCCTGACAGCTGAGATGTTTCCAGTCCAGAAAATGTGCATATAAAACCTTTGTGACAGCCAACCCTCCCACCCCTCCCCTCCTGCCTCCAGCTCTGGCTGTAAGCACTGAAGGCTAGAGTTCTAGACCACTCACCTACCTGAGAAAGACCCAGGTGGACTGAGGCTGTCTCTGAGATGTACATGATCTTTCCATCTGGGGCCACCACAAAGATAAAACCATCCAGGGTCTGGGAAGATAGAAACAGAGTTGAATGGAGAGCACTCTGGGACGCTGGTACAAATTGGGGATAGGGGGAGAGAAGTTAGAGATGTCCAGCCAGAGGTGCAAAGAGACAGAGTAGAGAGGGGATGGCAGGAAACAGGGCATAGAAAACCAACCCCAAGAGTCCCTCTTTTGTTTCTCCCAAATTTGAAAGCATCTGGAAAATGCAGCACACTGAAAGAGATTCAGAGGAAGAGAGGGAAGTGGCTACTATTCTCTAAGATTCAGGATCCACCAAAATAGACAAAGCAAAACTATCTGTAACACACACACACACACACACAAATATTTAGGAGGGGGGACACAGTCTGCTCTAAGAGGCGAGTGAGGTTCTTAGAGTGATGATCACTGAGAGAACCAGAGGTTTCTGCTGTCAGTCTTGAAGGACTCCATAGTGACAGCGTCTTTTAATGAAAAGAATACCTGGGGTTTGGGAAATAGCATGCATTGGGTGCTGCAGAAGGGCTGGCAGTCTGAAAAGTTGTAGACAGAAGGCAGATGGCCAGTAGCGCTGAAAAGAGTCTGGGAGAGGGGGATTTAGGAGATGAGAGGCTTTCCAGGCAGCAAGTCCATAAAGTAGTGCAATAGTGTGATGTGTGTGTGTTTACATTGATCCATCAAACTGACAGGCTCCCCATGAAGGCAAGTCTCGGACTTTCACTGTCCCTTTATTTATGTGAATGGGGCTTCAATCCAGGCAGTGGAGACAAGGCTGAGTCAAATTTTACTCTCAAGGATCTGGAAGTCCAGTAGAAGCATAAAGACTGATCTAAAGGTAGATATGATGACCACACAGATGAATAGACAGTGCTGTTAAGGCCCAGAGGCTGAGTGGCCAGAGGCCTGGGGAAGAATCAGAGGCCTTAGATGTACTGTTTGAGCAAAGCCTTGAGGAAGAAGCTTGAACTGTGGTAGAGAGGAAGGGCATCCTAGACAGAAGGACTGATGTGCCAAAGGCAGGGACTGAGGGGAGGATCTGATGATTTTTGTGCGCCAGAGATAGGGCTGAGGGAGTACATCAGTGCTGGATTTTTTGAGAGTTTGAGATGTCAATCTGAGGAATTTAGAGATACTCTTGTAGGCATCAGAGTTCTAACAAGTTTCTAAGGACTAGCATGCTTAGACATTTTTTTGTGTGGGGGGGGGGGAGGCAGAATTTGGACAGTCACCTATAGGAGGAAAGAGTGGAGATGAGGCAATCAGAAAGTGGAGTCCAAGTCAAAGATGGTTCTGGCTATGGAATTTATGGTGGCAGAAAGAGTCTGACTTCAATGTCATTGAGTAGAGAATAACACCATTAACGGAGATCGGGAATTTTGAGAAGCATGGTGAGTTTTTGTATGGGTGGGTGGAAATCTGGAAGAGAAAAATAATGAATTCTTGACTTGGAGATGCTGAACTTCAGGTGTATCCAGATTTCCATTTGGATGTATCCAGTTGGCAGAAGACAATAAAGGCCTGGAGCTTAGGAGGGGTGTCTAGACTGGAAAAACCAGCTGGAGTCATGCAAATGTGAGAAAAGGAGTTGAGATGATAATGTTGGCTGAGATCACCCAAGAGACCTTGAGGCTGTGAATGAGAAACAGAGTTGGAAGCTTTAGGAAATGTCAGCATTTACAATCTGATGGTGATGGGAAAACCAGAGGCGCAAACAGAGAGGGAGAGGAAACCAGAAAAGTGTGGTACTTTAGAATCTGAAGGAGAGGGAGAATGTCACCTCCATCAAGCCCAAATGTCACCTTCTCAATGAGGTCCTCTGCCACTCAAACACGTACCTACTCTTTCCCCTTCTTGTTTTTCTTTTTTAAATCCTCACCTGAGGATGTTTTTATTTGTTTTTTTTAGAAAGAAAGGAAAGGAGTAATGCTATTCCCAGTGTGAGAGAGAGAAAGAGCAATTAGTTACCTCCCTTATGCACCGAACTGGGATTGAACCTGAAACCTGGGCTCTGACCAAGAACTGAACTTGCCACCTTTTGGTATATGGGATGACACTCCAACCAAATGAATCACCGGCCAGGGATCCCCTTCTTAGTTTCCTCCACAGCACCTACACCACCTGTTACAATGTGCAAAGCACCTGGGTTTGCAAGACTGCTCTCCTTAGAATGTAAACCCATGAGGGAAGGGCTTTCTGTCTGGAATGAATGAGGTCAGGCAGGATAAGAAATGAGCATCTTATGCTGCATATCAAAGTGTGGTGGAGCCTGTGCAGAGCACAACGGCTGGGAGGGGTGCCAGACTGCAGCAATGGGGAGTGGGTGAAGCAGGGTGAGTGATGGAAGTTGAAAGTGTAATAAGTCCTGTGAGAAGTTTGGGATGAAGAAAGGAGAAGATTGGGCAAGAGCAGAAGGGGTGAGGGGTTGTTTGGTTTTTGTTCTCTCTTGTTTATATCGATGAGGGAAATTAATTGGTAATACGCCAAAACTGGGTAGGGGGTCAGTTGTTGAGAGACAAATGATGGAAGTTGTCCCTGTGAAAGGGAGGGACGGTGCTAGTTAAAATCAGAGGTGTAAGGGCCAGGCCTGTGAGGTAATACTTGAACAGTGCCTTTCTTTACTCTGCGAAACTAAAATCCCTGGCCTCTGATACTAATGGGGTAGCTGTGGGACAGGAAAGGGCGTGGCACTCCTATGAGATTGGGCTCAGATTCCTCCCTGCTGCCCCTATAGGTTTGAGGCACCTACAGGAGAAGTTGCAATGGACTTGAGTAATAAGTGGGTGCTGATTGGGAGACAAGTGTCAAGCCTAAAAATGCCACCAGAAGTTTTACTATTTTAAATATTTGCTCCGTGACTTAAGTGGGCCATTGGCAAAACGGTATACACTGCAAACAATGCAGCAACGGGAGCTTCCACATTGGATAAACTCATTACCTGGGGAGGTGTACGTGTGTGCACAGGGCTCTGTGTATACATGGCCTGGGCTGGCCTATGGTGAGGGCCGTGGAGAGTGAGGAGAGAGCCCGGAACGACTCAGGAGGAAATGAAAAGAGTTGCAGGCGCAGCTGGATCCAGAATGTGTGGGCTTAAAGCATTGACTGGCATTTTCACCAGATTCCCCTGATTTCCTGTATAAATCCTTCCTTTCAGATGGTTTTGCAGCCTAGCCTGGGCAGCTTGGCTTAGCGGCTCTGGTTCCCTCAGCCCAATGGTGTCAAATGGCACCCCTCCTGGGGTTCAGCCTATCTGATTGTCAAATCCAATGTGCTGATTGTCACCTTGCCTCCCTCTTGGCCTCTTGAGGCACCATTCGCACCAAGGCACCAAGAGAGGTTAAGAGCTAAATCTTTTAACTTTGGAGAAACTGTAGGGACTGCAGGAGGGACACGTCAGGGCAGGATCCCATTTTTCTAGGAAACAAGAAGCCAAGTGTGGGGGCAGGCACTCAGGCACTCAACGCTTATGCACAACTGACCGGGAAGCCATGTCAGTACCTGTAGCAGATGAGAGCCCAGTTCACGGCCAACGTTGTCCAGGGGGCTGGTCCGACTGGAGTGGCCCCACGCCTCACCGAGCCCTGTGGAGGCACAGAGACACTCTTTAGCAGTGGGACTCCATCCCCGCTGGCAGTTTGTGGCTAGTCTCACAGTTATGTCACACATTCAAGCTCACACGCGAGACCAGATACCATTGGGCTCCCCTTGCTCTCTGACCTGGACAGCAAAGAATGGGAGAAGGTAAATGTAGGCCCTGCCCTCTCAGTCTGAACAGAGGTCAGACTCCCTGTCCCAGATGGGCCTGGGCTTCTCAGGGAGGGCAGGCCCTGGCTGAGTAGGACCCCAAGTGGCTGATTTTGAGGGCGACCTTGCCCTGAAAGAGCCCCTTACATTGCACCCCAGTGGTAACTATTGCATAGGTTCACTAGGGTTCTTAGAGGGGTGAGGGACACTATTTGTCACTCAAAGTTTCATCATCATTCTTACCAAAGGGTGAATGTCACTGATGGCCCAGAGTGACCAGAGGCCCCAAGCCAGGTCCAGCTTGTCCCCGGTGAGCTTTCTGTTGGCAGCAGGGCTTTCCAGCCATTCCCCTCCCCTGGGCCTCTGACTTTAATCCCCTTCCAAGAAACCCATTTGCCTGTGCAGATGACTCCCAGCAGTAACATAGCCTTGCAATGCTTCTTTGCCTTTTCCCTCCTAGCCCATCCGCACCTTTTTACACATTTCACCTGCCATCCCACCCTCAAAAAACATTACCCAGGGTTTTTTTTTTGAGGTCAGATACTTGCAGGTGCTAACACTGTTTCAGCAATATTTGTATGGCCTTCTGAATATAGAGAATTAATTGCTTTCTCTACTTTCCAGGTATCATCTTAACAAATACAGTTCCTTTCTCTTCCCAAGTGTTGCCACAAATTATTTTTCTGGTGATGCCTAAAAAAATAAAATTCTCAGGATGCTGTGGCTGGCTTTCCCCCCATTAATATGGAGAAAGAAAATGAAAAATCAAGTAGAAGAAACTTGACCAGATCGAGGTGAAACTTCTTATGGGTAACATCTTTTAACAGTATTGCTGCTGAAATTAATTTAACTAGATAAGATCTTTTATGATTACACCATTGCACAAAGTTTAACATCACCAAAAAAAAAAAAAAAAAAAAGGAGGGTGATTTACTGGGAAATGGGGCAAATCACCAGGAAGTACGCAATGACTGATCACACCCCCATTGTTATATGGAGTTGTGGGTGCACCTTTCAGAGTAAAACATGGAGTTGGGCTCTGAAGTGTGTTGGCCTGGAGCTGCTTCCTAAGCAAACGATCAAAACCCTGGTAACGAATAACCGTGAGCGCCCCTTAAGCTCAAATCGGGTCTTTCTGGGTGTTTGCACATCTAAATAAATCTAACGATTTCCCCAACGCTCTGCAAACACGGACGCTCCCCGCCTTGGCTGGGTCTCCTGTCCCTCCTTCCTCACCTCCTCCTGCCTCCTTAGCCCGTCCCAGTGCCCTTCCCCAGAGCGACTCCACTACCCTAACCCCCCGGGGCCCTCCCTCCTGCACGGTTCCGGGAGGCCACTGACACTGCAGTCTGTATAGACACACACACCAGCTCTGTCACCTTTCTTTGTTCCTCCCGTCTCAGCCAAACTATCCTGCTTGGTTTTTGGCACAACTTGTTCCTGTTCTCATCCCCGCTCACAGATACCCGCCCAGAAGCAGCGGCGGGCAGGTCGACTAGGGAGACCGCACTGGGGCAAGGGGAGAGGATCCTGCTGGAGTGGCGCTGGCCCTTGGATGCCGGGGCCCGCCCAGCCGAGGCCTGAAAGCCCAAAGCTTCCCCGGGGTCCAGGGGCAGGGCACGCGGGCTCAAAGAGCTGGCCGAGGCCGCGAAACTTCTGGAATCGGAGCGTCCGCAGCTCTCCAAAGAGCACAAAGCGTTCGCTTGGGATCGACAAGTGTTTTTATTCTGAAATGATCAGGTTCCCCAAAGCGGCCGGAACACACCCGGGATCAGCCTCCTGATGCGAATCGTCTGAAAACCCCCCAAACTGCGCTGAGGTTAAGTACTGGTTCCGAAATCTGGGCGCCCGCCTGGGCTGTCTGTGGTCTCAGGTTGCGGCCTCTTTAGCAGGAGCCTCGGGGGAAAATGAGGCTGCCCCGCAGGTTAATCAACAGCCGGCCGGCCAGGTTAACGGGGCCTCCCTGGCCCTCCCCCGCCCCACCCCCACCTTTTAAGGAACCTTTTGCTTTCACGGAGCATTGCCTTTTCTTTGTGTTCCCGGTCGAAATCTCCCGTCACAAGGTTCTGTTTGGGTTAATGTTTTATAAGGGGCTGGATGCCTTCGTCGACCTGCTGAGCTTTCCCGATCTAACACGAGGGCCGAGCTCGCCCTTCAGCTGGCCCGGGACACCTTCTGAAACCCGGCCCCGGGCTCCACCTCCGAAAACCCGGGAGCGGGCCGGGCACCCCTCTCCCCGGACCCTCCGCTTCCCGCCTGCGGTGACGCGCTCCCGCACCCAGTTTCACTTGGCGAGGGGGGTAAGCCGAGATTTCGTTTCTGCACTTGACCTACCGCAGAAAATTCGCAAATCCTTTGATTGTCTGTTTAAAATGAGGAGGAAACCAAGCTCCCTTGGCGGCGGGATTTCAGTGGGAACTAGATCTAAAGATTCTCTTGTAATTCGGGGAGGCCGAGGGGACGGGGTTTTGCAAAGGAAAAAAGGAGCCCTGGGCGGGAGGCGATAACTAAATCGGGTTTTAGACAAAAGGATTTTCCCCTAGCTAAAGTGGCCGAAGACAAAGGAAAACATAATCTATTTGGGAAGATTTCCAAGATATGCTACATTAACCTTAGCAGATATATTTTGCTTCTCCCCGCCCCCTTCTTCCCTCCACGTCTGGCTTTTCATATTTACATAAGCAGTATTACAAGGGATGTATCTATTATGGATCTGAAGGACTAGCTCACATTTCACGTGAAAACTCCGACAAGTTTCACTGTTGCTTTACCCTCCGTGAACGGAGGAGCCATTTCCATTTAAATACCCCCTGACCCGAGGATTACCTCAATGGACTGACTGCGCGGGTTTTGTAATTTCCTGAAAATGAGATTTCGATTTATAAAACAAGAAACCAATTAGTAACCAAATGAGGCGAAGTAGATCCACTAAAATTGACCTAATCCCACAGGCACAATTTAGGCCCGTTCTTGGCGAATGAATGATGAGCCCCAGTCTAGCAGGAGCTCAAAGCATCATCCAGCTGTGTTATTGCAAGCAGCAAAAATAAATTGATCGAACTTTCCTCCGGAATGAATTTCATACCCTTGACAAAATATAGATGACAGACACGGCATCGGCACCTTCTTCACTCCGACAGGAAGGGGAGGACGAGAAGAGCTTCTTCTCTTACCGGTTTTTTTTTTTAATCTTTTAATAAACAAACACCATATCTCAATAGAATGTGTCCTTCCAGTTGTCTTTCTGGGAAAACCATCTCCGAAATCATCGCTACGCCTTTTAAGCAACACTGTGGGTGCTGGAGGGGCTGTCCCACGAGCAGATCACAAGGGGTGACTGATGCCAGAAAAGCCCTCCAAGACCCAGATCGAGATGGTTGGTGCTCCTATTTGGGTCTCAGAGGGACCTGTCCCAGCCACCTGGGTTCCTCCCAGGACGGCATCCTCTGTCCAAGCCTTTCCCTGGGCCCAGCAATCAGGCAGCCTTAGGGCGCAGGGAGCCTCAGAGGCTGGATTCTTTCGGGAAGAGAGGAACTGAGATGGGGCCTTCAGCCCAGACCCAAATCCAGGAGTCACTGGGTAGGAGGCTGCTTCAGGCACCTAGGCACCCCCACGCCCACCTTCGGCGCCAGGGCCCGTCCCTCTCTGGGCCCTCTCTGGCCACCTGGAGGGTGTGGCCGCGGGTGCGGGGATGGGGTGGGGTGGGAGGACACGCTTCGTCCTGCGCAGCAGCCTGAACCTCACCCGCCGTGTTTGCACTCCACAGTGGCAGTGTGCGCACAGGCAGTGTGCGCTCTGGCTTTTCCTCGTCCGCCCCCGGCACCCCACCCTCGCCTGAGGAGTCCACTCAAGTTAGTGGAAATCTGGGGCGCAAACTCTCTGCGCTCTCGCCGCGCTCTGGCCCCAGAGCTTGGGCTCCCCAGTCCGGGTGGAGTGCGCCGGCCACGCTGGCTGTGGGCTCCGAGCCCGAGCCCGCCGGGGGAGAGCTGACCCGCAGGCACCGCACCCGGCACAGGCGGGGTTTAGCCAGGTCCTAACCAAACCTTGGTGCGCGCAGGGCTGACGACAGTGCTGAGCGGCTGCTGAAAAGAGCCAAGCAGTGTGGTCGGGACTGGGGCCTTCGAGGACGATGCCACGCTCCCTAGGGCGAGGCCGACCGGGCTGTCCCGCGGAGCTGGCGTATCCAGTGTAGGTTCTACCTGGCGAACCGGGCTCCGACGGCGGCACCACGGCTCTCTCGGGCGGGATCTCGGTTTAGATGACGGCAGGTCCTTGGGGCAGGAGCCCGGGCAGCACAGGGCAATCGGCGGAGGCCTCCTCAAACCCTCAGCAGGCGGAGACTCGGTCCATTGCGGAGGCCGCCAGCTCGCGCTGTCAGGCTGCGCCCACCCCCAGAGAAGGCAGGCCCCCCAGGCTCAGGGGGAGAACGAACCGCAGCGCGAGGCCATGGAGGGGCCGGCCACGCAGCAAGACGCTGCTCCTAGCTGTTTTGGTCCGTGCTGGAGGCGAGGCAGAGGTTTAGACAAGGCCGCTGTCCCTGGTTTGGTCTGAGCCACCGAGGTGGAGCGAAGCCGTGCGGGAGCCGCCTGCCCAGCGGAGCTACCTGCAGAAGAGCGTTTGCCACGCAGTTCTCGGGCTCCGTTTTAGTACTTTCTGGTTAGCAGGCCCATTGCTAAATAACCGAAGGTTCTCCTCACCTCCACAAAAATGTAAATTCCATGGATCAGAAACTGACAATGCGTGGACTGAGAAACCCTAACATATTAGCTGTGCCTAAACAATCTCTTGAGAAAAACCTGAGCGGACCGATAAAGACATGCATGGACTTGATTGTATCTACATTTGTGTCTGCAAACCCTCAAAGCTGCCAAGATTTCCTGAAATTGAAAAGTTACTCCCTAGAAATCACGTTTGCCCTCTGGAAAGTTGTCCTGGTTTTAGCCTCAGGTGGCTGATTATACCCTGCTTAAAAGCGTCCCACCACCGTTTATGATACCCTGTTTATGTTGGGGGTTTTTTTATTTGTGATTCTTCGTTTAAAGGGGGGAAAAGTATTTTTTTTTCATTGATTTAATCTACAATTTCTAGCACATAAATCTGCTCTCAAATGCTCTGCACGGAGTTTAGTTCTGCGTTCTACATTTTAAGTCAACATCAAAATGGGAATTAAATAGAGAGAACCAGCATGGAGGCGTAAACTGTGCTTAAAGGCTTTTAAATGAGAAAAACTTATGTAAGAAAATAAACATGGAAACCTAATGCTCAATCATTTCCCCAAGCAGCAAGAAAAACAGCCTTAAATCACCCGTCCACGTGGGAAATGGGGGCCTCTTTTTCTCTTCCAGTTCTCCGCCTCAAAAAAAAAAAAAATAAGGTAATAAAGGGTTTCAATCTTGAGGTGAATATTATAGGAAAGATCTGTGAAGGTTTGTTTAATCATCCTTGATCTTCTAGTCCTTCTGGAGACTCACTTCCTGCACTAATTTCAATTCTGAAATTATTTTTATTTTCCTATGACATCTTTAGAATGAAATAATAGTGTGATGTTACCAAAATTCTGAATGACTATAGATTTGAAAACATGTGTGATCTTTTTGAAGGTTATTCTGTAAGCCGATTCACTCCCAGCCAAAACTCTGTTATATCTAAATAACAAACACATTTTTCTTTAGTTGAATTTGTCCTATTTTGCACACAAATAAAGTCACATCATCTTTTTTTTATTCCTGCTTTTCTAGATGCCATAGTTTTCCCTTTGCAGGGCTATTTTAGAATAGGAAATGTTGCCAATTGGGAGATATGCAGTTTTAATGATTTCACAGTAATCTTCCCTAAGTTTTCTTTTTACTGTGAAATCTCCAATGTAACAATTTATTCTCAATTATTCCAGACATCCTATTCCTTTACTCTCTCTTTCTATCTCTCATTTTTCCCTCCCTCAACAGCTCAATTTTACCTATTCAGATATGTAAGAGCTGAGTTTTGACACGAGGACAGGTGTGATATCTAGCACCTGGAGAGGCTAACAATATTTTAGGAATTAAAAAATTTTTCAGATGTAAGTATGGAAGGATTTTTGTTTGTGGATTTAAGCCTTTTGACATTACAGGCTATTACCAAGGAAATGTATATGAACAAAAACAATGAAGTATGTCAGTCATTGTTATGCCTATAAGATGTCACTAGATTTATAATTATTTTAGATTATATACCTTGTAAAATCCAAGTTACATGTCATAGAGTGCTTACCATTATGAAACAACTATCTCCCATCCTTAAAATAAAATTTTATTGAAGACCTACTATGTGCTAGGATGGTGTCAAATGTAAAAATGAACTATATTGCCAAACAAATTATTTTCATTTTTCATCACTAAAAAAAATTATTCCCCCATATAAAGTATCAGTTTCCCCACTGCTATGGAGCCATCCCCTGCTCAGTCAACAGCTAAACCCAAATTTGGCACCCTCTGCAGGTTGTGCCTGGTTCTTCCTCTTGTGATTATTTTGCTCCTTTAAAACTATTGGGTGTTCTTTGTTTGTTTGTTACTATTGCTGTTTAATATTTTTAAAGGCTATGTTTGGATTTTGAATTTTTTGAAGCTAATCTACCCTCAAAATTAAAACCTCATCCTTAGCAGCAGCTGTTCAGATGATCCTGTCTAACTCACCCTGTGGAGGCTGCGGGGTGAGTTATGAGCTCAACAGTAGCTGGAGAAATAAATGATGTGCCCAGAGTTCACACATCGTCCATCCCCTCCTCCCCATAAACTTACACTCACCCGCTGAAGGGAGAGGAGGGGCCCAGGGTTTGGAAGGAAGGTGAGGGGGCTGCAGAAAACACAGTGGCCCTTAAGGTAGCCAACCGGGCACCAGTCTAGCCAACAAGACTGCAGCCAAAGTCTTCACCAGTGCTCTCTTTAAAAACAAGTTGGCTAAAACAGTTTCCTTTTTGTTCCTCCTTTTTATTTATCCTGAGATTTACAATTTGTGGAATTAGCACTTAAATAAGAAAGCTTGCTCTCTTAAAAAGAAAAACAAAACAACAGAAGCCAGTCCTATCCCCTCTGGGCCCACCAGCGTGCCTGCCCAGGGTCTGTAGGACTCAGATGAGGGCCCCGGCCTGACAACTCCCCGGGCTCTGGGGTCCCTCTCTGTGCCTGCCCAGAAACTCGGACCTACTATTCCCTTCATCCCACGATTACACGCAGCCCCACAAGCAGCACCATATGCTTCTTCTGATCAAACAGCCAGCGACATTGGCACTGATAATTGATGAGACCCGCTAGAAATCACGCAGAAAGGGAGCCCACTGAGACCGCAGGGGCTGACAAATCACTGCTAATAATCCTGTTAGGAACAGAGGGAACAGCGGAGTTCGCAATAGCTTTATTTTTATAAAGTAGGCGCTGACAGTATAAAAGACAACGAGATCTCTTTTTTAAACACAAGGCAGTGTAGCATCATAATAATTTCCCCACTAGCAATTCTCAGCAGACTTTGGATGGGAAATGTGGTTTTTAATATACGTTTCCTCCTTTTTTTCTTTTTGGTCGTTACTTTTTAGGTACTTTAGGTTTTTATTCCTCCTTTCTTCCTATGATTTCCAGGGTCCGATGAGGCTATTCAAGGAACTGCTTTAAGACAAAACAAGTATAACACTACCTATAGTTTTAGGGTAAAATTTAACTATAATTTGAAATTTTTCCTTTGGTACCCTTGACTATTTGGGGGCATGTTTTGCACGATTTTGATTCAGATAACAACTGTTAGTCAAGATCAAGCAAATTGAAAGCTCCAAACCAAATAATGACTATTTCCTTTCCACTATTCTCTTAAAAGAAAACAAATCCCATATTCAAAATCAACAATAACATACACTTCTCTGGGTCAAATAAGAAGTTCTGCTTTGTAAACAAACAGGGTGCTTTCTCTTGGATTTTTGTTTACTTGGCATTCCCTCCTTTACATTTCAAATACCCTCCCTCAGAAAAGGCATATCTAAAATGTACATATTTTAATTCTGTTGACGTTATTTGAATGGTGGTAAAGAAAAGATGGGGAAGTAGGAGAGAGAAGTGTCCTTTCCCCAGTGAGTATAAGTGGCTTTATACAGGAGAATGTTTTTCAAAGGCTGCTCTGTTCTCACACACGGAATCTTCATAATCCAAATACCCATTTTTAAACCATGTCAACAACTCAGCTCAGCTATTCTAACTTCTAGGCCTTATAAGATAACTTTTCCAGGACCCCTTTGCCACCTAGAAGATATTTTCTAAGCGGGCTAGCCATCTTAATTCAATCTTATGTATTTTGGGACTAGCCTATTATCTCAGAGATCATATCAAACCCAGAGATGCAAATCACATGCTCGAGTTAGCTTCAAAAACTCAAGATAAATTTGCTATCAGCAGTCAAAGAAATTGGGTAAATTCAGGACATACTTTTTCATGAACATGCTTGCTCCTCAACTGCAAAATTATAAACATAGAGAACTTATTCCTAATTCGGTCAGCTTCCTTTACACGGGGTCTATCTATACATAGCAAAAATACAAGAATTTGGCAGTGTTCTTGCCTTCTACTGGATACAATTCTAATGAGAGGACTGAAAAAGAGTCATGTTTGAATCAGTAGTACTTTCAATTGAGCCCCGTATCTGAAGTGTTGACAAAAGCAATGCTGGGCTACTTCCCAACCAAACATATCGGATGGACTGAACAGAAGGTATTAGTGGGGAAGTAGAAAGAGCCACAGAAAGGCCAGAGGATTTCTACGTTCAGAGAGGTCCTTGGTCAAGCAGTCATGCTAAACTTCCCTTTGCAGAGTGTGTGTGAAAGAAAGTATGAATGTACTTGCCTGCCCGTATGGTGGCTGGCAAACCTCTACCCCTTGTGTCTAAAATTCCATCCGGACAAAGTCACTTACCTTCTGGGAACACTACTCTCATTTTGAGATAGCTGGTTGTGAGTCTGATTATGGATGCTTTGTCCAGCTGCGAGGTGATAGCCGAGGGCAAAGGCAGTAACTTAGCCAGTTCATAAAACTCGCTGTTTTCCTTCTCCCTCCTAGTCCGGGCAGCATTTTTGGACTTCTCTTTCATTGTGTCTCGCTCCCCCTTTCTTCTTACAACATATGCTCCAGAGATTCATCCAAAACCGAAATAAACTTTCAATTAGAGATCATTTTTGGCAAAAAAAAAAAAAAAGGGTGTAAAGCAGACATTGAATGAAAAGACTGCAGTCTTTGCTTCGGTGTATATGGGTGGTGGTAGAAGACCAACGCAGAGAACAGGAAATGTTTTCTTTAAAAATGCGGGATGCAAAGATAGGAAAGCTGCCGATCCGTAGCAATCGGGGCTATCCTGGTCGTTTCTGGATGTCAAATGCCAGCAGGACCTCCGAGGAACCAGACTTTCCTTCTGTTCCGCGCTGCGAACCCCGGTCCCTGGAAAAGCCACATAATAATCCCCGACGTTTGTTCTTCAGGCGCCGGGCCCTTTTGGGGAGAACCGGAAAGCCGGGCGGCTCTTTCAGGGCCCTGTGAAGACAACAGCATCAGAGCGTCAGAGACCTGCGGCTCCGCGCACTCGCCTTCCCCCGGGGTCCGGAGAGGGCCTCGGCTCTCCTGGGCATTTTTGTTTGTTTTTCAAAGTGCGGAGAAATCAGCCGGGAGCCCGAGCCTCCTGCAGAGAACGCCGGCTCGCACTCCCTCGCCCAGGCCAAGCGCGCTCTCCAGCCCCGGGGGAGCCGCCCCAACGACAACACGCCTGTTTAGAAGACACTCCCGGCCGCCGGGCCCCGCGTCCGCGCCGCGGGCAGGCAGGCGCACGTCCCGGCAAGCGGGGCTCCGCGGCTCCAGATTTCTCCACTGCAGCGCAGCGGCCGCCTTCCAGGCCCCCCGCTTTGGCAGGTCTGGAACTTGGCTAGCTCTCTCACTTGGATGTTAAGTCTCGGGGATTCCTCAAAAAGTGGCACTTACACATGCAGTCCCTCGGGACTCCCAAGCCGCCCCAGGCTCTCCCTGCCCAGCAGGGGCGGCGCCGCGCCGGGCCGGCAGCGCCAGGTTAACAGGTGGCACGTTCGCGACAGCCCCTCGCAGGCACGGGGGTGGGGGCGGTCCGGCCTCTGCCTCGGCCGCAGAGCGGCGGTGCCGCTGGGCAGGCGCGGGGTGCGGGCCGCCTCACCTACCTTCAGTCCCCGCCGGCGGCCAGGAGCGCGGAGGCGCCCGCCTCTTAATTGCACTCATGTCTACAGTCCAACGAGGCAACTCCGCGGGCCCCTCCGCTGCCCGCCGGCAGAGGAACAGAGAGCGCCCCGGCTGCCTTCCTCTCTGGGTCAAGAACTGGGGGAGGGGTGCGTGGGAGGATGGGGATGCGGGTTTGGGACGCGTGAGGTGGTGCCAGAATCCTCCTCCTCGGCAGTTGCTACGAAGCCAGTATGATTCCTAATTGGAAGCCCAAACGCACCCCCCCTCCCCAAAACCGTAACTTCTTTATACCTTTCGGGGTTTAGCTTCAACTTCACTCCCGGGCTCCCTTTCTCCCGCCCTCCCTTCATGGCACTCACAGACCTCCTCGCTTCCGATTGGTCAGGCGCGCCTCCGGGAGCGGCGTTCATTGGCCAAACGAGCTGAGTGACGCGTTGCTCCCCGCGCGTCCCCGCTCCAGGCTGGCAGCCCTGCCACCCGCGCTGCCGCCGCGCTCCTAACCAGCCCCGGGCACCGGTGTCTGTGCTCACCCGCAGCCGCGGCTGCTTCGAGCCTCCCGTGCTTTGCGGGCGACGTGCAGGCCCCGCTGTCCCCGCGATCCTTGGGGTCAGGAGGCTAAGCCTTCGGCCCTGAGCGCGGGCTCCTAAGTGCCCTGGGTGCCCGCAGGCGCCCAGCTGCGTCCTGGGGCCGCAGAGGTCAGGCGGGGGTGGGGAGTGGCTGGGGCTCCCAGGCTGGCAAAGTAGGGAGTCGGCGGGCGAGGTTCGCCCCAGGGCGGACCCGGCGGCCTCGCTCTTCCTGGGAGCAAGTTGCGGGGCCCGAGGGGCGCTGCGGGCCGGTGTTGGGCTTTCTTTTCTCTCTCACGTTTCTCTGGCACCGAAGGCATCGCCAGGGAGATAAATACATGTATTTCTATGAATCCCAAAGACGAGTGTCCTTTTCGAAATGGGTAGCGTCTGGGGGCTGGTTGGCTCACCGTGGAGAGCGCGGCGGTGGCGGGTTCCTTCCGGGAGGTAGAAAGGGGCCACTGGAGGAGAGGAGGGCACTGTCGGGCCCACATTGAAGCCGATATCTCACATGTCCGTTGTGTTACACGTGAACGAAGACTTTTCGTTGGGTTTTTGTTTAAGAAAACAGAAGTCCAACGTGAGTTGGACTTACAGAAAGGATACAGTCTCCGAGAATGAATTTAAAGCAGCCACCACCCCCCCAACAGGAGCCTTCTAAGCAAACTCATCTGAGTACCATTGCGCACCAATGTTACCTCGGAGAGACCTTCCCATTCGGATTGCCTTCTCTCTGTCATTCGAGGAGAGACAACTGACAGCGACGGGGAAAGGTGACCTGTCCCCCAAGACAGTCTTTGCTGCTGGCGAACCCTTCCTTGCAGGTGCGAGGCCCCGCTCGGTTTGGGGGCTGCTGGCGCCCAGGCGTCAGCCTCGACGGTGCGCACCCGAGGCGGTTGTTTCCGAGGCCATAAGAGAGGGAGAAGGCAGCCACGTTGCGTGCATCCTTTCCTTCTGGGCCGCGATTGCCGCTGAGAGAACATGCCCCGAGGAGGGCCGTGCGCCATTCTGCCGGGATTCGGAACCGCTTTAGGAATGTTTGTTAAAAAATACAGACATCTGCCGCGTCCTTGCCGCCTCCGACGGCAGCGAGCGCTCAGAACAACCACGGCTTTCTGTGGGTACGTGCACATCTGGGGAACATCTGGTGAGCGGAGGTGAACATCCAGGATAGAGAGAAAGAATAAGAAGGAAAAAAAAAAACTAAACACGGATATTTTGTGGGTGTTTCAGAACTGGAACCAAGCTAAGGGGCTATAGCCCAGAGCAGAAGCTGTAGCCCCTTAGAGACCTGGTTCTGGGCGGTTCCGACCACCATGCTGTGTTCTTTTAACAAGAGCTGGGTAGAAAGACAGAGAACTGTTGTGGCTCCAGTAGGGACCAGATTCTAGAAAGACCAGATAAGCTCAAGCCTCTACTGCAGGTAGAGAGGGGTGTCTGTTTGCAGGAGGTGCAAGGACCTCCCCCTCCCCACCCCCGTGACCCCTCTCTCCCATCTCCAGCCTGGGCAGATCTTAGGGGTCAAACGGGAGTGGCTGCCAGGGGGTGCAGTGAAGCTTTAGGGGGAAGGAGTGGTTTTCTATTCCCACTGGATTTCAGTTAATCCGGCGGTTGCTTTCAACCCTGTCTCTACTTCCCACAACGTGCAGGTGTGTTCATGCCTTCTCTGGAGCCTGAAACCCTCGCCGCCGCGGGACCTCTGCGGGTTAGGCGGGGCCTCGCTCCACGTGCAGGGGGCCTGTCACCTGGAAGAAATGCAGGATTTCGCCTTGAGAAGCAAGAGGAGCAAAATGAATCTGGAAGTCCTGACGCCGAAGGCGACGTCCCGAGGGACCAGACGGTCTGCACTGTCGTCCCAGTGCAGCTCGGTTGTTGATGGACCGAGTGAAAGTCCTTTAATAAACAAATGCATGCACCGCCACGTGGGGCCGGCCCCCTCGCTAAGTCCTCCGCACACAGCAGCCTGAGCCGCGTTTACCCAGCGAGTGAATTAGCACGGCGACGGGACACCTGTTTTTCTAATCTTTGAACCTCAGCCGGAGCGGGATCGCGGCTCCTCCACTCCCCGCCGGGGCGCCCCCGCGACGACCCCGCCCCTGCCCCGCACGCGCCCCCAGCCAGCCTGGGGCGTGAACCGGAACCTCAGGTGCCTCCCAAGAGCACTGGGAAAGTATGTGGGCCTCCAGCAGGACACTGTAAATAAGTTTCTTGAGACGAAAGGCGAATCTACCCACCTCTTTGTCAATGTAAGGGAGAAAGCTGCAGGAAAGAAAAAGACGCGCACACGCCACCCACCCACCCCTCAGGGGGCTTCAGGGGCCCAGGCTCCCCTTCCCTGCGGGGCGCCCTGGCGCACAGAGCTCTGGCCCTCGGGCACAGTCTACGCAGCCCCGGAACGTTGTTCTAACGTGGGAAGATGCAGGACCCGACTTATAAGCATCTCGCTCCCCAACACACACACACACACACACACACACACACACACACACACACACACACACACACCAGGAGGGCAAACAGCCCAGAGCAACCGCAACGGGGTGCCCCTGGGAGTCGTTCCCGTCTTAGGGGCGACTTGGGATGGAGCCCGCCTCTGGGGGCCTGGACACTGCTACAATGTGCAGGCGCCTAAGGCTCTAGTCCGGGGAGCCGCGTGTGTCCGACCCGGGAGATCCTAAAACCAACTTGTCTGCCTGCGCCCGGAGCCAAGAAGAGGGAGCCTCCTAGGGCCGCTTGAACCTCTCCCAACGTCGGAAAAGCCCAGACTGGAAAAGCTGAACCTCTGGGTTATAAAAGGCCAAGGAAACGCCCAGCGGAATCCCGGTGCGGTCTCAGCGTGCGGCCGACCAGGGCACGTTGTGGTGCCAACCCTGACTTGGGCAGGGACCTCCGTCCTGCCTTCTGGTAACTCCTCTCTGAGCTCTGACGCTTGAGCATCTCATCAAACCTAAGGTGCTTTGTGTGCTCCCCCTCACCCTCCACCCCAGTAACATTTTTAAAAAAGTCTACTAGGGATGCACACATGTACTTCTACACACTTGCACATCACAGATACCCAACTGTGCAAAGCACACTGGCACAGATTTTATTCACTGGCCAAGGGCAGGATGCAGGATACATTTATAATCAAGATGCAAAAAGATATTCACTTAAATATCTCAGTATGTTACATCCAGATGTTCACCCTCTACCACTGGAAAGGAGAGTTTTTCTAGGGAAATATTAGTGTCTAGGGAAAGACTAATGTTGTTGTCTTCCATGTATGTATGTGAATCCTGCTCTAGCCTCCTTTTATTACTACGTGTAGACTGTGTGGTGTCCAGGCAGAAACAAGAGCCCCTTAAATCTTTAATCCAGTAAGGAAGGTCTGCGAGTAAACAAAGGATAGGATGAACCTCCAAAATGTCAGGATATATTTAATATTTTAAAAATTGCAGTAACTATTATTTATTTGAGTAGGATGCAAAAAAAAAAAACTCCTCTAGTGAGGTACTGCTCAGGCACCTGACTTACTGATCACTGAAATGCAAAAAAAAAAAAAAAAAAAAAAAAAAAAAGGTTCAGTGATTACACACTAGGAGGGAAAGAGGAGAAAAGACATCAAGTTGAAAAATAAGATTGGCGATTGCAGGTAAAGTTGTTATAGTTTCTCTTAATATTTTCCACCCAGATTTTGATACTGTGGTCTAACATACCTTGACTTCGCTGCTTAGAAAACGGAGTGCTTCTTAAATTGTGCACTCTTTGAAAGAACTGGGAAACTCCGATGCTGAGCCTTCTGAGGACAGGAGCCCAGGGTGCCTGCTGCTCCACAGGCACTTTTTTCACTTTTCCTTTCCAAAAACCCAGCTAGGAATTATGTGTGGGTGATTCATCAAAGTTGGGCACAGAAGCACAACCAAAGTGATCAAAAGTTGATCAACGTTGGTTTGGGACGTTGGGTTGAAAGACACTTGGATCCCTCAGGCCAAATCATGTGGTGTGTGCACTTCAGCAGCTCAGGCCAGGGCAGCGCTCGGGAGTGGAGGTGGGGTGGCCAGAAAGGAGCAAAGTGGGGTCAGTCCCGCCCTGGCTCTCAAAAAGAGTGAGGGGTATCGCAGATTTGGGTGGATCCAGAGGTTGTGTGCTTTGCTCCTTCCACCTTTGAGAGCCTTTGGATTAGGTCTCTATAGAGTTTCCTCTTTTCTGAGTGCCAACTGGGACCAATGTACCCAGGGACTATGCAGTGAGCGCTTGAAGAGGACCCCCTAGCCCTCCATTCTCCAGGAGTGGGGAGGGCATTCTCAGAGGCGGATCTCTGTAAGCCATAAACAGCTTCCAGACCTGGCCAAGCCTCCAGTCACTTGGGGTGAGGAGGTAGGGAAGAATTGCTTTAAGTATGAACCTTCGAGACCCACTCTGATTAGGAATCAGAAATGCCTGTTGGACTAGGGAGTTGGCATTCTGTAAGTGTGGGAGGAGATGGGTGATAGGAACACCAGGCAGCTCTGGCAGGAGCCCTGTGAGAAGGAGCTCAGAGCCAGATGGGCGTGGCAGCCACCTCCCACCACGCAATGAGGGCTCACATACCGCCCCCCCCACACACACACACACACACACACACACACACACACACACACACACACACACACGAAGTGGCTTTGCCCAGCTAGGGGCACGGTCTGACTGATGATGCTGTGCCTCCAAAGCCGCCACCAGAGCCTGCCCTCCTGGCGTTCCTGGGGAAGTACCTCTGTGCTGACCTGGGGCTTGGACCAAGTGCTTCCAAGGGCAGGGGAGTATATGGCACATTTCTGAGTCCCGCCCTGGCTCTCAACTCATCACCTTTGGGCTGGGACATGGGGATCTGCCCTCGAAAACCTGTGCATCAGTTGCTCCTGGTGGTTTTGTAATTTGAGCGTGCATTGGAATTGCCCAGAGGGCCTGTTAAAACAGCGTTTACCTGCAGATCTGGGATGGGGCTCCATAATTTGCCTTCTAACAAGTTTCCAGGTAATGCTGATGCTGCCAGTTAGGGAACCAGATTTTGTGAATAGAAGTTTTAGTCTGCTTTGTCAAGGCTTGTTTTGGGAGAAGACTGTCTGGAGGGGACAGATTTGAAGTGATACTCCTGCTATTGCAGGATCTGGGGCATCTGGCATAAACTCACATGACAGTCTACTTGAGATTAGGGATGAGGCTCATGGCTCCACTGGGGTTAGGCCTCTGAAGATGGGTCATTCCTGCCTCCTTAGCAGAGATGATGATGATGATGGCCTTACGATAGATAGCCAGGCCACCCTTCAGTGGGGAGTTTGGTTTAAAAAGGGCAGGGAAGTGTTTGGGGCACTCTCAGAAAGTTTCAGGGACTCAGCAGCACTATAGAGAAGAAGTCAAGAGGGTTGGGTCAAGACCATGGGTAGAATACACTGGGAGAATAGCTGATAAACACCGGTTTTCCTTTCTGCCCCCAAATCATCCCCCAATTTTGTAAGAGTACTTAAGCATGAAGAGCCCATGATATGTGTAGTGTTGGTGCAGGGGAGCAGTTCCTGGAGGAAGATGGCTTGCTTGGGCCCATTGGACCTCTGATGGTTTGGCCTCCTGTGTGGGACATCATGGACATTATGACTGCCAGTCCTTGAGCACTTTTGTCATGTTTTTATATGCCTCTTCTACCATAAAAATATTATAGATTATATTTTATAATTGGGTTGGTATAAAGGTGAGTGTAATTCAGGCTGGATTCATTATCATATATTCATTATTCTTATATTTATTTGTTTCTTTTGATTGTAAAAGAAATGGAAATATTTTGTGGGCTCCTAAAACTATCATGGGCCCTAGACACTGTGCCTTTTGTGACAAATGGCTAAGTCAGTGCTACTCTTAGGTACACTGGGGAGGATGAGAATGCTGGGCATGTTTTTTCCCAGCTCTGGCTCCTAAGCATCTTCGGGAAGCCTGGAGAGAGGTTTGATACCAGGGTATGTATCTGTGAGTGCCAGCTCTGTCCTGGTGTGACACTGACTAGAGCATCGGCACTCCCACTGCACAGACCCTCCTTCCTGCTGTAGTCACCTCCTAGGTGAGATCCTAAAGCTGGGTAGAAAATCCAAACAGATCAGGTTATCAGCACCAATCCTCATCTTAACACCTGGCCTGCTTCACTTTAAAAAAAATTATTATTACCTGAAAAGCAAATTATTAAATCAAATCCAATTTTACAAGGCTCTGCAAACCAAGCAAATGCAACTTTGGGCTGCCAGCTGCTGTCTGCTGCTCTACAACTATTTAACTTTTTATTATCTTTCTAGATTTGCTTTATATATATTCAAGCAAACATCAACAGTGATATTTCACACACTGTTCTGTACCATGTTTTGTTTTGTTTTCACTTGCCACGACAGCTTCCTCACCCTTTCTTTCCTAAACATCTGAATGCCATTCCATTTTAAGGAAATATCAGTGTAAGTTAACCTGTCATCCGATGAGAGCATTTAGGTTGTGTCCCATCATTGCTATCACAAACAACACAGCAATGAAGAACACTGTACACGTGTCATTTTTCTGTGTACAAGTGTAACCACTGGATGGATTCCCAAAGGTGCAGTGGCTAGGTCAAGGGCATGTGGATTTGTGCTCCTAATAGATTCTGACAGATTGTCCACCAAGAGTTGTTCCAATTGACACTCCCATCAGCAATGTGGGAGGGGTGAATGCCTCTCCACGGACTTGCAATAAAGCATCTTATCACATTATTTTTGTTTGTCAATCTGATAAGTGAAAAAAATCATCTGCGTTTAGACTGTGTTTTTTTTTTTCATTGTGGAGATTGAAACAACTATTCATATGCCTAGGGGCCTTTTGAATGTCTCTCCCATCATCGTCTTTCCACAAATATTTGAGGGTGGGCCCTTTGCCATGGAAGTGGGTTAAGGTCGCTGGGTGGGAGGAAGAGCTGGGACTTGGCTTTTAATGGAGATAAGGGTTTTTTGAACCCACGGGGTAGAGCTCACTAGAACAGTGGGAAGTGGAGACCATCAGAAATACAGGACCAAGGTTCTGGAGTCCTCTACTAACACTTTTTCCTCATATGAAACATTTAGTGCTGTACTGGTATAATGCCAACCAGAGAAGATAAATGTGCAAATGCGGTTTTAATGTGTCTTCATCCAACAGATCTCCTGACTAATTATGATAAATTATATTATACATATGTTAAAATAGTGGTTAATTTATGGATTCTGTATGTTTTGAAATTCAGTTGTCCCAAGTTGATATTTGATCAACATGTTTTTGTATTTTACCTACAAACACATGGGGACTTAACCACAAAAACAGCTCAAGTATTAACATATGCCAACCAATCACTTCTCATGATTTAAACAAATAACTTGGAGGAAACAAGGGAATAGATTCATTCTGGCAGCAGTTTCACAGGAGAAAAAGCTGTAATGGTCTGGTTAAGAATCTAAATAAAAATGATACATTGGAGGAAACAGAGGAAAACCAGTGTGCTGCAAATGTGCAGCCTATCCTGGTTCAAATCTACTTTAATATTTATTTTCACTCCTGGAGATCCAATAACTTGTTTGTGAAGCTAAGTGTCAGATGATAAGCCATCATGTATTCTCCTGGAATAATCAGAGTCATAGAAAAGAAACCATGCTAGCAATGGGATTGTTTTACTCCAAACCAGACAGCAATATAAATGTGTGTTAAAGGTGATGTTAACTCTGTTTAAAATGTGTAATTTCTTATTCACTTTAAGGCTTGAGTATATTAGAATTATTAACATAGTTTTATATCAGATCTCTCTCTCCCTTCCCCCCTTCCCACACTGAGAAGAAAGACATGATAATGAGAAACTATTCCAGCAGGAGGAGCTGGTTTAGAAACAAATGGATTCCATGGCAACTCCTGACTCTACATGACTTCTAATAACTGGCATTTCAGTTGGAAATTGTCTATGTGATATTCTGTCCAACGCTGGTGCTTTATGTGGGGGTTTCCCTAGTTTACATCTCAGAAAAGGAGTCTTAACCTCCAGTTTCATGAATAAGCAGCAGCAGCAATATATATCACCACCTAACCATGATGCAGCCAGTGATTTGTCAAGTGTTTCTGGTTCCAATTTTCAGACTAGCTGACAGAGATGAACAATGAATGAGAAATGTCCAGAGCTGGTATCACATAGTGTAAAAAATCTGGGAGATGTGTTCCACTGCAAATTGACAGAGTCAAATGTTCTCATTCAGCTCAAGAGAGTGTGTGCATCAGGCCCTAGACAGCAGGTCATGCATATTGGGCTGCGAGCCACAGAGCACTGCACTGAGAGAGGAAAAAACAAACATGGACAAAATTGCCAGAGTTCCCCCTTCCTCATTAACCAAAACAGTCTGAGCTGGTCTTGGAGCTGAATTGATCTGCTGATCTCCCAATGAGTATGGGCACCACTATCATGGTGACAAGTAAAAAAATATATTAAAAAAAGATGAGTTTTATAAAACCTCATGTCTTAAGTATTGCATAGCTTTTACTGGGACTCAGGAAAAAATTTTGGCATGCAAGGGTCAAGTGATTGCTTTTTGTAACACTGCAAGACCATGACAGAACAGAGCCAGTGTAAAGGCAAGGAGGAGTTCAGCTTGTGTTTCTGGACTTGTTCTAAACTTCGGGGTCCCGTTGGGGAGATTGTGCCCTACCTAAGAAAGTCAAGAGTAAAATTCAGCAGTGACTCAGTCCAGTGTCCTACCCAGAGAAGATGCTTTTTTCTAATTTGTTCAAATTAGAAAATTTGAACAAATTTGTTCACTGTATCATATAGCTAGCACTTGCCCAGTCAGTACTACACTCCTTGTTGATTCTTAGCTTTTGTGACAGATGTAAAAGAATGGTTATTAAGATGCATTGGAAACAACATGCATGGGTTTTGGTGGTTAATGAGTGACCAGCAAATAATGTTTTATTCCAGTGAAGTGCAAAAGTGGCAGTGACACAGCAAATTTGTTTAGTGAGGGCATGCTCCAGAGAAAGTGTGAGAGTAAAAAAGGAATGTTACTGTGATGAAGAAAAAGAGAGGACAAATAACATTTTGCAAAAAGAAGTTGACATTGACATGTCCAAAATGGTCTGAAAATTGATTGATCAAAATCAGAGGAAATGGCTTAAAATAGCTGAGTATGTTTATTTTAAAAACTCTATTTACTGAAACAATTAATTTATGCACTTAATACATTTTAAAAATCACACTCAGTTTGACTAATTGGAAATTGGAGGAAAGATATAAAACTACTGTAGACCCATCATATTTAACAGTATTATTATATTATAACGATTATAATACTGCTAGTAGCCCTGCACACGAATACATGTGCCAGTAGCTAGCTGTTAACATCCAGTGGCTCTCTGCCCACTGCCCCAACCTCCTATAGCTCCCCCTATTCCCCTTACCCCAACTTCCTCATAGCTTGCTGGCCTGCCCCCTCCTGTAGCTCTCTGCCACCCACTTGTAGCTCGCTGCCCCACCCTCCTGTTGATCCATGATCCATTCGTGGTCAGTTGTTACGTGACAAGGTGTAAGAACCATTTGCATATTACATCTTTATTGTATACGATAACTACAGCAGTTATCCAGTGATCAGCAATGCTGCAGCTTACAGAGGCCCTCACATCTTTCTAGAATGAGCTGAAACCTGACCAACTTTCAGGTTGTTTCAGCGTTGGAAGCACGTGTGCAGGGAGCAGAGTGTGGAGGGCTCTCAGTGGTGGGAAGTGCCTCCCTGGTTCCTAGATGCTCTAAGAGTTCAGCATGGCAGGAGTTTGTTGGAATTTCCATGGATAGGTGTTCCTCACTATTTCTGTGAGGAAGGGGTCAGGTGGCATTTCTCCATGTTCCAAAGGAAGGCTGAAGGACAGTGTGATGAGTAATTTCTCCAGAACCACTCAGGAATAAAGTATTTCCAGACTTTCCCTTGAAAAGTATTGGAACTTTTAGCAAGTAAGACCAAGTAAAAAGGGGTTATGTGTATTGAAAATAACAAAAGCAACTTAAGGGGCAAATATGCTCACAAAACCAAGGAGCAGAAGTATCTCTGGACTGAAAGGAGAGGAGCTTTCTCGCTGGCCTGGATTTCTTCTTGAAGCTTTTCTTAGCTTCATGTTGAAATCATTATAGATTTACAGGACATTGCAAAGAAATGTACAGGAAGTCTGGTGCACCCTTCACCCAGCCTGCCCAGTGTTAACATCTTATATAACATGTAGTACATTTCAATGCCAGGAAGTTAACATTGGTACAATCTACAGAACTTATTCAGGTTTCTCCAATTATACATGTGGTCTTTCCCACCCTCCTCACTCACCCTCTCTCATTATATGCATTTTTGTCACCTGTTTAACTTAGTGTACCCACCACCATAATTAAGATACAGAGCTTAACATCACTTCAAGTTTTCTTCATACTACCCTTTATAGCCACACCTGTTCCTTCTCCCACTCCATCCCTACTCTCTTGCAACCACGAATCTGTTTTATAGCTCTATAATCTTATTATTTTTATATAAATGGAATCATATAAGATATAACCTTTGAGATTGGTGCTTTTGCTCAGCATACCTCTCTTGAAGTTCATTCAGGTCGTTACATGCATCAATAGTTCATTCCTTTTTATTGCTAAATGATATTTCATGGTATGGCAATACCCTAGTTTGTTTAACCATTCAGCCACTGAAGGGCATTTGGGTGGTTTCCAGTTTGGGGATATTATGTATAGAGACACTATGAACATTTGTATACACATTTTCGTTATGTTTTCATTTCTCTGGGCTAGACACCCAAGAATACAACTGCTGGGTGGTATGGAAAATCCATTGTTAAGTTTTTAAAGAAACTGCCAAACTACTTTTCAGAGTGAGTGTACCATTCTACATTGCTACCAATGAGGTATGAGCAATCTAGTTTCCCCACATCCTTGCCAACTTTTGATGTTATCATTATTTTACTTTGTGATAGTCTGATATCGGTATGCTGTTAATTTGCATCTCCCTAATGATTAATGATGTTGAACATCTCACCATGTGCTTATTTATCATCTCTATATTCCCTTTGATAAAATGTCTGTTCATGTTCTTAATGCATTTTTAAATTGGGTCCTTCTTTTTTAATATTGCATTTTGAGAATTATTTATGTGGTCTACTTATACAAGTCCTTTCATGAATATGTAATTTGCAAATATTTTCTTCCCAAATTGTTTTTATCTCTTTTTTTGGGATCTAACATAGCAAAAGTTTTAAAATTTGATAATGTTCAATTTTTCTATATTTCCCTTTTTGGAACAAAGGAAAACATCATCCTATCTAATAAAACAGTAATATGCAAATTGACCATACCTCTAATCAAGCCACATCTATCAGCCATGCCCATCAGCCATTCAGGAGCAAATTATGCAAATTAACCCCAACCAAGATGGCTGTAGCCACTGAGAGCAGGAGGGAGGCTTGGGTTTCCCCGGCAATGGAGGAATCCAAGCTTTCCGCCTGCCCTTGCCGGCCTAGGCCTCCACTCAATGCTACAAAGTTTCAATTATAGAAGATATATCCCAACAGAAATGGCAGCAGCACCAGAGCTGGAGAGAGCAGAGGCTAGGGTTGCCCGGGCAATGGAGGAAGCCAAGCTTCTGCAGCCTTGGCCAGCCTAGGCCTCTACTCTAGGCTACAAAGTTTCAATTAGAAGTTTCAAACAGAAATGGCTATCACCACGCAGCGAGCAAAAGGCTTGGCTCCGCTCTAGGCTACAAAGTTCCAATTGTAGAACATAAATTAATCCCAGAACCCAGAACCCAGAACCTCTGCTTGGGTTGCTGGGAGGCATGGCCAGCCTGCAAACCACCATAGGACCCTCACCCAGGCCACCCCATGCCCCAAGGGAACCCCCATCCTGATCTGGGACACTCTTCAGGGACAACCAGCTGGCCCCTCCCATGCACCAGGCCTCTATCCTATCGAATAAAAGAGTAATATGCAGATTGACCATCACTCCAACACACAAGAGGGTTGCCTCCATGTGGTCAAAGATGCTGCCCCCATGTGGACACAAGATGGGCACCACAAGATGGCCAGCAGGGGAAGGCTGTTGGGAGGTTCCAGGACTGCAAGGGAGGGCAGTTGTGGGTGATCAGGCCAGCAGGAGAGGGCAGTTGGGGATGACCAGGCTGGCAGAGGAGCGGAATTGGGGGGGGGAAAAGGCTAGCTATTAGGCTGGCAGGGTAGTGGTTAGGGGGTGACCAGGCTGGCAAGCAGAAGTGGTCAAGGGCAATCAGGAAGGCAGGCAGGTGAGCAGTTTGGAGCTGGCAGTCCTGGATTGTGAGAATGATGTCCGACTGCCCATTTAGGCCCAATCTCCAGTAAGATTGGGCCTAAATGGGCAGTCAGACATCCCTCAAGGGGTCCCAGATTGGAGAGGGTGCAGGCTGAGCTGAGAGACATTCCCTGTCCTCCTCTGCCCCCGTGCACGAATTTGTCTACAAATAAATGCCACTGTCAAAACCATACCTCTGGAATGCTGTTTATAATTACAATGGGAAGAAAGGACAATTCCAACTCAATAGGTATATTTACTGGGCACCTATTGTGTGTCATGTACTGCTGTGTGTGTCAGGATTTTTCAGTAAACAGAACAGCAAAGACTCCTACCGATGTGGCACTTACATGCAGATATGCGCACATAGGCAATGAATGTAAAAAAAAAAGTTCATTCCATAGTAGAGGAGAGGGTGGTAGGTGCTGTGGGAAAAGAAAAAGGAGCAAAGAGTGCCAGGCGTGGGTAGGAGATGTTTGCAGTATTAAATCAGGATGTCAGGGTGGCTTTGCTGAAACAGTGTGATATGAGCAGAGTTGAAGGAGGTGAAGGAGTTAGTGGAGCAGATGTCCGGATGGGTGGAGTCACTGGGGCGAAGACTTTAAGGCAAGGGTGTGCTTGGAATGCTCATGGACCAGCGAGAAGGCCAGTTTCTGGAGCAGAAGGGAGTGGAGAAAAGAAGAACGGAGGAGCAAAGGCAAGAAAGGCAGATCACATAGGTCTTGGAGGTCCTTGAGAGGACTTTACCCTTGATGAAGTAAGGATGTATTGTAAGGTGTGGAGCAGAGGGGTGCAATCATCTGACTTGGTTTTGACAGGGTCACTCTGAATGCTGTGTTGAGAGCAGTTTGAAGGAGGCAGGGATAGAAGCAGGGAACTGTGTCAGAGGCTACTGCAGGATCCAGGAGAAAAAGGCCAGTGGCTCCCACTAGGTGACAGCAGCAGAAATGGCGAGAAGAGTTTGAATTTGGGACATATTTGAAGGTAAATCTAGCAGGGCTTTCTAATTAATTGAGTGGGAGAAAGAGAGAGAAGGAAGACTTCAAAGATAAAGTTAGGACATGGCATAAATGTGACCAAGAGTACAGAATGAGAATAGAGTTAATAAAAAGAGCCAACAAAAGACAACAAAAAAGGTCAGTTCAGTCTGTGTGTGTGTGTGGGGGGGAGGGGGGTTTAAGAGTATTTATAAATTTTAAATGTATTTTTATGATTTTCTCCAAAACTTTTTTCTTTTTTAGGAATTTATCATTCAGAGATACTTGCATATTTGCAGTTACATGTAAAGGGATTTCATTACAGAACTATACAGTTTATAATTGTGAAAGGCAGAAACAACCTAACTACCCACCAGTAGAGGAATGGTACATCCAAATTATACCATTTGAACTGAGTGGCTTAGATACATAAAGCTCTCCAAGGTACATTGTTAAATGAAAAAAGATATAGGGGCAGAAGGCTATGTGAAGTGGTGAAGAAAATTTTCTATGCACACTCACATATCCACACATATGCAAATCCACAGGAATAGGTCTGGAATAGGGAACACTTGAAAGGAAAAAGAAATGAGTTTATTCTCTTTATATGTTTAAGCAGGCATTTAATATGTTCTAATTAAATACATTTACAAAGATTGGATTATATAGAAAGATGTTTTAACAGTAGGGTAGAAGGATCTTTCCTTGCTAATAAACCAGCTTCCCCAGAGGCTGCAGGAAGACCTGAGCAGCTCTCTAGGACTACCCCTCCCTCCCCCACCTCCGCTCCTCCCTTCACAGCCGGTTGGGTAGGGCAGCTGAGGCCTCTCTATTCAGAAAGGCTCTGGAAAAACTGGCTGGGGCTCCCTTGTGAGTGAGAAATCCCAGTGTCTCCAAGTCCTGGATCATTTTGTTGCGTTCTGCCTTATGTTGGGGACGCAGCACAGAATGGCAGAGATAGGACTTGGAATCCAAAGAGTGGGGCTCCAGCCTCGACCACGGTTCCCCGCTATGTCTGAGCTTTCTGTGTTCTCATCTAGAAAATCAGGAACAACTTTGCATGTGGAAGGCCCCTGGGCTGTTAGGGCTCTCAAGACAGGACTCTACTTCCCTACTCTAAGCCTCGGGAAGGGGGGCTATGTTCTGGGAACTCCGGAAATATATTTTGAATAAATGCATTCAGTGCAATTAATTCCATGAGGTGTTTTTGCAGATGAATCAGACTAAGTATTTTGTGAAATTCTGTGGGATTTTTTTCCTTCATTATAAGGTTATGTGAGAACGCTATTTCTGGATCCATTTAGGTTTCTTGCTTTCCTTCTTTAAATTTCACTTTCATCTGCATTCCCAGTGACATTTGTTTGCAAGGGCACTCAAGGACAGAATGCCAGCAGGATAAGTTTGCCCTCTATAGGTGGACATTTTCATTACACATGTTTTCCTGTGACTTAGTGGTCTAACAAAACCAAAAACCAAAATGCCCCAATGATTTCTACTCTAAACGTATCTCCATATATTTTCTTTTGTTATTCCCACAACCATTGATATGAATTAGGATTACTAGCAATGATTTTTGTGATTATAAACCAGTGTAAAACTTTATCTTTATGAAAATTTGTCTTAAATGTTACATCAGTATTTTTCATATTTAATCAATATAACAGTATTTATTTTAAAAGATTGGATTAAAAAAAGATTGGATTTTATAATATAAAGATTTTCTTCAGAAAAAAATTAAAAATCTAGATTACTCTGCTCTACTACTTGTATTACAAGTGAAAGCAGGGGCATGTACACGTACAAACCATCATCCCTACAGTTGAATAATTCTGGGCAGTGGAAAGAACACAGCCTTGTTTTATGATATCTGAGCTTCACCTGATCATGACCTGGTCTCTGAGCATCCATTTTCACATCTATGAATCAAGTGATTAGATTAGATTTTCTGTGAAGTTTCCTTTAGCTCTAATAAGCTAGAGTCTATGGCTAAAACTAATTACAACAGTGATATCTGACATTTATTAAGGCCATATTACCTGTCAGGTGCTGGATTAAACTCTGTCTACCTTGATCTGCTTGAAACATCTATGCGATAGGTACCACTATTACAAGTAAACTGAGAAAGATTAAGTAACTTGTCCTAAATTGCTAGGTGTTTGGGCAGAATTTTAACATGGACAATCTGACTTTTGAGGCCACTATGCCTCTAGCCATTGTACTGTCTATCTAAATAAGTGTTGTCCCTTTTCATATACAGTATTCCCTTTGGAAGTCCACCCTTATATTCCAATTATGCTGCCACTATTATTTTTGGAATGCTCCTTTTTTAAAAAAATATATTTTTTATTGATTTCAGATAGGAAAATGGAGGAAGAAAGAAAGATAGAAACATCAATGACGAAAGAGAATCATTGATTGGCTGCCTCCTGCAGGCCCACAATGTGGATCGAGCCCATAACCTGGGCATATGCCCTAGACCAGGAATTGAACCATGACCTCCTGGTTCATAGGTCAATGCTTAACCACTGAGCCACTATGACCGGGCCAGAGTGCTTTTTTAATGTACAAACTAGTCCAAACTGTTGGGCTAATTTGAATCAAACAAGAAAGTTGGTCTTATTGATGGTTGGCTACCTCCAAAATGAGCAAGTGATTAGATTAACATTTGTTGTGGAGTCATCTACATCCAACATATATGAAGTACCTAATTCTGAGTCCATTTAAGTTTCTTGTTGTCTTATAAGAAAACACCATGTGCTGTTTGGAAGAGATGTGGGGACTCACAAAAGTTAAGAAAAGGAGCCACCAGCCAAGTCACAGTGTTTGTGAAAGAGGAGTGGGGAGTGGGCAAGACAAGGCACCGAGTGTATGAAAGGCGGAGTTTGGAAAGTGCAGGTGGGTTTAATCAGAGAGGAGGGCTTGTCTCTGGAATCAGTGAAAAGGAACCTTGAAGTGTGTGGAGTGGAGGAGGGTCTGTGTAATGAGGAACTGCTAAGGGCAGGGGTCTTGGAAAGCCCTGTCTATATCCTGCAGCAAGCTCCCTAGGTCATGCCCTTTACCCCCAGAGTATCTGCCATCACCCCATTCCCATGGCTATCCACATTTACTCCAGACCCTCCAGATCTGCATTCATATTGCATGCTGACATAGCCACCTACTTTCGGGGACTCAGACTCATGTGCCCAAGAAATTTATCTGTTCCTCCTAAGTTTCCCATTTCAGGTCATGGCCTCAACATGCTAAAAACCAACAGGATCAACTCCTAAAAGATATTATCAGGCTTCCCCTTTTCTCCCGTTCCCACATCCCACCAACCACCAAGTCCTGCCACAGGAGCACCTTTCCTGAGTCGAGCATATGAACTTTCAGGTCACATGAACTTGAGTTCAAATGCTGACACTGTCATAATTATCTGTGAGTCCTTGGCCAAGACATAATCTAACTGAAGCTCATTTTCACCATCTGTAAAGTGAGTCAATGAGATAATGTACATAAGAGAACCTTGCTTCAGGTCTGTATGAGTCAGAAGTATTATTATGGCAACATGCATCCTTGATTAGTCAATAAATGTCTATTGGATTGAAAGTTCCTGAACAATTTTATATAACTGTGTGCTAGTTATCTGCACCTCACTCTCAACCATCCTCCCCAGCAGATCCATGCTCTATCCTTTCCACACTGCTCTATGCTCCAGACATTGAATCTCTTCTGAGTATCCCAGAGGGAAGCTGGACTCCCACTAGCTACTGGTTGAGTTTAACTAGAGGCACAGCCATTGAACAATGGAGGTCAGACTGTTTATTGCCTTGTCCTCTTCCTGCCATGGCTTTGATGGTGGTTGTGTTTTCTAACCACAGAGAGAGCAGCCCTTCTTTTACAGCCTTAGTTCTCACCAGTTTAGCGGTCCTTCCCTCCTCTTGCCCTTTTAGATCTGGGAGTGGTAAGGGCTTCTCAGTCTGGCTAGTCCCTAGGTGCTGCAACCCTGTTCCACTTCTGCACAGTCCCTTCGTTAAACTCTTCTCAGTTAAAACCTGTGAGTGTTCCCATCTGTTTTTATTAGAGTCTGTTTGGGAAAAGGTGCAAATGGCATTTTGGACAGAACAATCTGGCAGTGGCCTGCAGGGTGGATAACAGGGATCTGTCTGGAGAGAAAGTGTAGATGAGGGATAGACTAGCAAGGCAGGGAAGTGAGGTGGGAAGAAGTGGCAGGTGGAAGATCACTCTCCTTTGCTGTGCTGAGCACCTTCCTCTGCTACAAGCTACCCTGTTGTGTTGAGATACCATGTGTGTTTAGCGTCTGCTTTGAAAGCCAAACACTACTTTTAGCTGACTATCTGGAGAATTGAAAGACAAATCTGAGGAACTGAGCATCTGATGGACAATCATAGTGCCAATGAAACCCTGTTTTGCCAGCTCTAGCCCAATCGCAGGATTAGTGGTAGTAGATCCTGTATTTAATTGAGACTATAGAAGTCAAAAATCAAATGTTCCCTTAGCATTTCACAGATACCCCAACTTAGATTTGACTGTGTTGACTTTGAGGGCAAGGAGAAATCAACTGGGTTCGGCTTCGGATTACTCTGCCCTAGCTCTGAGGAAGTCCCTTTGGATGTCTGCGTTTGGAGGCTGGCTGGGGTAGATCTGAATGAGAGTGAAGCCCGTGAATTGTAAGCTGTGCAGAGTCCATGCACAGGGCAGATGAGAGCAGAAACAGCTTTGAAGTGAGTGACTTATAGAAGGGGGAAGTAGAGCCATAGGAGGAAGATGGTAGGGCTGCAGGCTCACCCCTGTCACAATGTCACAGTGCAGAGGGGAGGAAGGTAAGACTGGCTTTCTTACCCACACTGTCTCTATGCCTCTTAGTCCTTTACATAATTCTGGCTCTGCAGAGGTGTACAATAAATGTTAGTTGGTAAATAAAGTACACCATCCACTGCTTATGCTGTCGAATTGACTAAGATAGTATTTCTAATGAGGGACATTGGAATGTTCTTTTTTTCTTCTGTAAAGATGTCCATATAATTTTGAGTTTTATCTTCTTGCCTCTTTTAGGGATTAATTAATTAGTTAATTAATTAATTTTTCTTTTTCAAAGTACACTTTATTGATTTTTTACAGAGAGGAAGGGGGAGGGATAGAGAGTTAGAAACATCGATGAGAGAGAAACATTGATCAGCTGCCTCCTGCATACCTCCTACTGGGGATGTGCCTGCAACCAAGGTACATGCCCTTGACCAGAATTGTACCTGCAACCCTTGAGTCTGCAGGCTGATGCTCTATCCAATGAGCCAAACCAGTTATGGCTCTTTTAGGTATTATTAAGGAAGATTAACAAGTTACAATTTCATTTGGGTAGGATCCATGATGGGTTCATTATTGAGTTTCCTTAGGACCTAGAATATGATCGACACTCACAAAATACTTGTGACATGAAATGACTCAGGCAGAGAGAATGAAGTCACAATATCTATCTCACCAAAGATGCTACCCTGTGATGGACAACTTTCTTATCATCAGCTTGAGAGTCGAGTTAAATGAGACTTTCCTAAGTGAAGCATGCTTTGCACTCTGTTCCCTCTGGCTTTGTTTTGCTTTCCACCTGCACTTCTCATTGACAGAAGCAGACCTTGCCCTGGACAATGTGCGCCCTTAGCAGGAGCCCTGGAGCAGGCCCTTCTGTTGTGTCCTTCACATCCAGCATGGATTTTCTCCCTTGTCTTTTCCTTGGCTCTGCCCACTGCATTTTAGGACTTGGAAGTGCATTGTAAAGACTGGCCTAATCGATTCCTGGATTAAAATGATGGCCTGAGAATGCCATGATAATCACAAGAGGAGAGCAGGACCCTGCCCCAAGTAAACTCTTCCCTCTTTGTTTTTCATGTTTTGATCTCATGAGCCTTGACTAGGCTCCATTGAAAACAATGGCAACCTCTTCAAAGGGGACTATCAAGCCCTTTAAATGGGCTAATTATGCTCCGGTTCCCACCATCTATCCGTCCTTGACAAGCTCTAGTAGAAGTCAACAGGTGGTTGTCCAAATATAAATGAAAAGGCTTAACTCTGAAACAGGGCTGTCTGAGGGGATTTTTAGGAGACTTTACTCTGTGGTTTTGGCAGTGACCTTGTATTTCTTTGCCAGTGTGCAGAGAAATTTGACCTGTGTCACTCAGAGTTAGTGATTTTTTATCACTACTGTCTTCACATAAGACCTACCCATTCTTTCTCTTACCCCAAAAAATCAAAAATAAAAAGGAAAGAGAAAGAGAGAGAGAGAGAGAGAGAGAGAGAGAGAGAGAGAGAGAGAGAGAGAGAGAACAAAAGAAAGGCAATGATACAGAAACATTTGGTGAGTCTATATTTTATTCCCTTATTGAAGTCACATTTATAGGTATCAAAAAAGAGGGCGTTTTGATATGGACAGAGTGGGAGGAGAGATGTTTTGCAATCAGATTTCTCTCAATAAATTTGCAGACAATACTATGACAATTTATTAGAGTTATCTGCAGAAAAAACATTTATTTAAGTTACTGCCCGCTTCTCAAGGAGCATTGAGAAATAAATAACTGGGGGGAGGGGTGAAGAGGGAAGGGGCAGAGAAAGGAAGGACCATAGGATATCATCATCTTTCTAGTTTAGCCTGAATCTTCTTTGATATTCTCTCTTTCTTTACCTCTTAGACAGTCAACCACCACAGACAGGCCATGTGATCCTACAGAA
Source organism: Antrozous pallidus (assembly GCA_027563665.1). Taxonomy (NCBI): domain Eukaryota; kingdom Metazoa; phylum Chordata; class Mammalia; order Chiroptera; family Vespertilionidae; genus Antrozous; species Antrozous pallidus. The sequence continues at coordinate 58,516,277 of CM050517.1, forward strand.
AAATATTGACTCCAGGCAAAACCCATTTTCCAAAGCAGATTCTGTGTGTTCAAAGTGGTAGCAAATTTGTCACTAGAATGTACTATGCAGAAACATTGCAAATTTAGGGATTTAATTCAGAATCTAACTACATTCTTCATCTTCCTTGGGACATAGTTAATTTGTGACTACTTTAGAAGAATAACCTGTCTTCTCTTCCTATTTTAGTAAGTCATCCTGGGTATTTAGTAATTCCATGAAGTCATTTAAAAGAGATAAATATAACAGCTTTTTAGAATCTAGGGGCACAGAGCTTTGATTACATAAATAAAAAATATACATCAAAGATCAGCTTACATATATTACATTAAAAAGTTATATGACTCAAATAGAAATCCCCAGGTAAACATCAGGGACAAAGGTAAACACTCACATTAATCTCTAAGTAATGCACTCAAGTTTACATACGTGACATTAATAACTAAGTTATGTGAATCAAATAAAAATCTCTACGTAAACAGCAGTGACAAAGGTCAACACTCACATTAATAGGAGGCCAGTGTGGAGTCCTTCATCCTCCTTCTTGACCAGGGGAGGGAAACCTGGACCCCCCAGTCACAAATATCCAGCTGGGTCAGTCAGTAAGCAGGACACCTGCACTTAGGAGCTGCCATCTGAAAGGCTCTTTGCAAGCAGCTCCCTGTGCCTCCTAACTTGGGTTTTCTAAGATGCCTGAGGCTCCTCCTCCGAGAGCTCTCCCTCAATATGTCCCAAGGGAACACACACCCTGTTTTAGCCCGATGCCAATTTCAGATGGGCTGGGGACAGCTGACCTCTGTGTTAACAGGCACCCCTCGTAGCCTGGGTGACTCCACTGTGTTCCCAAACACCAAGATCCCATCTCAGCCTGCTGCTGGGGAGCCTCAGCATCTGGGGGAGCAGGGAAGATGCTCACTGGCTTTCTTTTCTGTTGGAGTAAAGGGGCAGGCTTGGACCACATGGAGGTGAACAGAGGCCACAAATGAGTCCAGAGAGGCCATTGTTTGGAACTGACTTGGTCCCTTTTCTTGTGGTATCTATTAATCTTGATATGGAGAAGTTGCCACAGGAATGGAGCAAAAAGCATTTACAAACATTGTGAATGTAGAACGATTTTGGTCTTCAGTCCTTGTTATGGGATGGCAGACATTAGCACTTGATAACATGGATGGTCGAGATATTCTGTAGTGAATGTCTCCTAATGAGCTTCTACATTAGAAAGGAGAGGGGACCTGGTTAACCTTCACATGCTATTGGCATCAGAAACATGGTAAAGTTACAATTTAGCGCTTATCTTAAGAGTTTATGAATGTCAAAGAATGTTGTAAATAGAAGAATAAGTCTATCTAGCAAATCTACAGTGGCCCCTCTACTGGCTAATTAGTTCTGTGGGTTCTAAGAGAACTAGTTTTCTATATTAAATGGAAAAAAAATAAAAAAGACTGATGCCAGGTGAAAGGGGAAATAGTACTATCAAATTGTAAATGTCTAATTAAAACTTTGTGAAAAGCAGCTAGCAAGAACGAGCTTGAGCTTGAATACTGCGATTTAAGCTCAAAAAGAGAAGAGAATGACTTTGTCCATCTTGGGAAGGTAAACTCCTATTCCCACAGGCTGCATTTGTGTGAAACACTTTTCACACTCCTCTTTGGGAGACTGTTTTTCAAAATCAGTTACTCCAGAATCATAGTTTTGTTTTGTTTTTGACTAAAGCTGCTTTTACCTTGTTAACTTTTGGCCATTCAAGAAATCAAATTCTCTCAGAGAACAAATGTTTGCCACCACTGAGGAGAATGTACCTCAGGTTCTGAAGGGAATTCTGAAAGGAAGTTTTAAAAGCCTGTGGGCAATTGCATTGTTGAAATAAATATAGTCTACTGCGATTACTCTGAAGTAAATAATATCCATTCAGGTGCAATTGGAGGATTTGCTAAAAGTCAGAATGCTTTAAATCACACCTTATAAATTTCAAAATGAGATTCATGAAAGTCATTTTTAACCAAAGGAAGATTGCTAAAATGTGTACAATTCTTTTTAAGATGTAAGAGGAAAGTGCAAATCTTTTGCTTTCCCCTTCAGAACACACTGGTGTGTTAAGACTCTCACACTTAGTGTTTATGAAAAGATCTACAATACCTGCCATGTCATAAGAACTAACACAAATTATTTTCCCATTTTTATTTTTCATTCCTTCTGCTTCCCTATCTTGCAATTTTTTAAATCACTAAATCTTAAAGATTTTTGACTTATTTTTCTTGAAATTTCTTTCCTAATGATAGTTCTCAGACAGCCAGAAAGGTAGGGCCCGTTTAGGAGAAAGAAAGGAAACAAACCCTAAAGGGATTAAGAAAAGTCTGAAGTCCTAAGATATCCTATTAATCCTATTTTCAAGACATCTTTCTCACAGAATTTCCCAGATATTTACTAATTGTAGTAATATGAGAGCATAAGTGGACTGGGCTCAGAATCCTTGTTCCCTCCCTCCCTCTCCTTGACCTCCAGCCATTGCCCGGTCTCTGAAAGTCACATTGACATTTCAGGAACCATTGGAAAATTTTCAAAGCCCCAAAGTTTTCCAAAGTGCTGACTTAGGAAGCTGGACTGCTTGGTGTGCATTTATAGAACTTTTCCACCAGGTTTCCTATTCATGTGGTGAAGCAATCAATATGGATGAAGTGACTGTATAAAGCTCTGATCCTCGCCTCATTATGAAATCACCACCTCAGCTACACACAGATCAAGCACACTGGGACCTCACAGGGTATTTGGGGGAAGGAGGCGGGATGGAGGAAAAGGGCAGGTGGTGGTGGTATCTTGGAAATAAAGAACATTCATCTCTCTTAAAGTCACTGGGATATCAGGGCAAGCAGGGCTGTCCTCTATAACAGTGCAGTGAGGGGATAGGGTTTGAGGCAGGGAGTCTATGCCAGGGCCCCATCAGCTGCTCCATCCTCCACTCCCAGACTAATTTTTTGAGTTGCAAACAGTGGAGGACATGGACAGCCACTGTGCTTAATGCCTGCGTTTCGGGGAGCCCACATTCCACATGTGAGCTCGAAGCAACCAATCTTCAAGGTCAGTGCGCTTGTTGGACAGTGTGACTGGGTTAGACACTTTGGGATCAGAGGTTCAAATTCCTCCCGATATATTAGGTCCATGTCCTTGAGAGACTTATATAACTTCTCTGGGTGTCTTAGCGCAGAATGTGGAGGAATGCCACTTCACAGAATTGCTGAGAAGACTTGAAATAGTAGGGAAATAACATGTGTGGGCACTTGCTTTATACTGATCTCCCACTGGTCTCTAATATTGAACCCCTACGACAATTTTGAAATCAGCATATAGCTGGTAGTAAAAGTAAATAAAGAAGTAGTTTGCTACCAAGCCTGTCTGACTCCAAGTCCTGTGTCTTTTCTGCTACCACGTAGTACTCGGTAAATGTTAAATTCTCTTCCAGAAGATCCCTTAAAGCTAGAGTGAATGGCAGGGCAACGAGGAAGCAGGAAGCTGGGGGATGGAGACAGACTCAGCAATGGTCTGTGGAAGGCACTGGTGCTTTGTGGGGACGTGCTGGCAAAGGAAAGATGTGTTTTCAAACCCATGTCCTTAATACCAGCCAAGGTCAACCCGAGAACAATTTGCAGTGGAAAATTACACCCGGCAAATTCTGCAGCCCGATCCTAATTAGGAGCTAACCTCTCTTATTAGGTGAACTTTTTCTTTATTCCTTCTCTGTGGAGAATGGACTGTCATTTGTTAATAAAATAGCATGCTAATATATGTCGTCTTATAATTTGTGGATGATCAAGAGAAAATGTTCTTTCATAAGAAAAATAGGGCTTTTATTTCCCACTTTTTGTTTTTAATCCCTTCAAAATAATTAGTCCTTTAAACATGTTCTTTTGGCCTCATAACAAAGGAGTGAGGAATGAGACCACCTACTTCTTCCAGAGCCTTCTTTCGTTCGCATTTACCCATTTGTTCGGTCTCGTGGTTTTTGGGGTTTCAATTCAGCCATCGTTTATTCAGATCTCAGAGGACGATGAACGACACTCTCTGCAGCGGAGGTTACAGCTCCAAAGAAACTTATGACCAAATGCAATCAAGGCAGATACACACGTAGACAAGGGGAGAGATAATAGGGGTTAAAATACTCCAGACCGTGCAGATGTATAACCCAGGCCTGAGGCCACTCCAGGGTCCTGCTTGCTGCTCTGGACTCTTTCATCTCACAGGGCCCCTGAGCAGGGATGAGCAATAGTTACGGAAGAGCTAGAAACGGACCAGATGCCCTGGCTTTTCCTGGTCCTAATGTCTCTCCTTTCTAGTCACACTGGCGGTTTAGATTCTGGGAGGCACTTGGAAGTGACGTGCTCCTCCTGACAGGGATCCACCAGCAGCACGCAGGGGCCAGGTCAGCAGGAGGACTCACTGAGCTGTGCCCTGCTCAGGGGCAGGCTTGGGAGTAAAAGCTGAAGACATCGTGGTCCCTCCCCTGGGCCGGACAGACTCGCAGACAGACAATTTTAGCAATGGGGACAGGTGCAGCCATGGAGCGAGGGAGGGAGAGGGGAGAGCAGGGAATGGGCACTTTGCCTGCTCAAGGAGATGCCTCCACGCTGAGATTTGAGGATGAGCCACAAAAGCCTTCAGCCACACAGGCCACGAAGGCCAAGAAGGCCACAAAGACCCCGGGGGCCTGCTAAGTATGGAGACCAATTGAGCCAAGGCGTGGAGGTGCGGTCAGTGTAAGGGAAACAAAAGTAACGAGGCAATGCCGGCTGGCATGGCTCAGTGGTTGAGCGTGGATCTATGAACCATGAGGTTATGGTTTGATTCCCAGTCGAGGTGCATGCCTAGGTTGTGAGCTCGATCCCCAGTTTGGGGTGTGTAGGAGGCAGCTGATCAATAATTCTCTCATTGTTAATATCTCTACCTCTGTCTCCCTCTCTCTTCCTCTCTGAAATCAATAAAGATAAATAGACAAAAGTAATGAGGCAAAACATGAGGCATTGGATTTGAGGCTGAGGCCATAGTGTCTGTACGTCAGAGCTACAGAGAGGATTTGTGTGAGCTTCCTGGGGCTGCCATACCCTATACCAAGTTCCCCAAACTAGGTAGTTTAGAACAATAGAAATCCATTGTCTCACAATTTTGTTGGCTGGAAGCCTGAAAGCCAGGTGCTGGCAGGGCCGCTCCCTCTGCAGCCTGCTGGAGGGGATCCTTCCTGGCCTCTCCCAGCTCGGCTGTTCCATGTGTACCTTGACTCCAATCGCTGCCTCCTCTACAGGCATCCTCCATGTCTCTTCACATCATCTTGCCTCTATTGTCTTTCTCTGTTCAAATTCCCCTTTAATGAGAATGCCAGGCTTATTGGATTAGAGCCCAATTTAAGGCTCTAATTTTAACTTGATTACCTTGGTAAAGACCTATTTCCAAACATGGTGACATTTTCAGGCATTGGCGGGGTTCAACTTCAACATAATCTTTTTTGGGTCGGGGGAGGGAGGGGATGAAACAATTCAACCCATAACAGGGATGAAAGGAATTACCTTGAGATTTTTTTTTAAGTACAAAAATAAAATTCCTTCCCCCAAAAGTCTTAAGTTTTTCTTCTTAATGAAAATCCCGAACCTGCTCTTGTTTTAATCATTCTTTAAGAAAGAGTTGTCTCTACTGAGCATCCACTCAAATTCACGGTGCTTCATAACAGACTTGAGGGCATTGGGCACTGGCCAAATCATTAGCACATACTTCAAACAGTGCAGAGGACTCCTGCTTGCTCCAGGGAGAGTCCATCCATTCGTAGGCTAAATGGGAAGTCACCTTCTTTCTTCCAAAGTTGTCCTCTACAGGAAATGAAAGTTTTTTTCTTAACCCTCCTTCGAACCCCTATGCCCTCCAAAGGCATAAATAGTGAATCATTTTGTAAAAAAATACCAAGTGCAATTTTTAAATTCTGTTTTGTTTGTGCAAAGCAGGTTACAATTTTGAAAGTTTTCTTTCTATCAAATATTTTAAACCAACTATTTTCAATGGAAAAATATTGTATAAACACAAGGTAAAAAAAAAATCAAATGGTACAAGATATTAAACACTAGAGTATCCTTCCAGTCTTCTCCTCTGAAGCCATCGCTCATTAACTTCTCAGATGGCTTTCCAGAATTATTCTATGAAGAATCTTGAGTTCTGCAGAAACTGGTTTGGCTCAGTGGACAGAGTATCGGACTGCGGACTGAAAAATCCCAGGTTTGATTCTGGTCAAGGGCATGTACCTTGGTTGCGAGCACATCCCCAGTAGGGAGTGTGCAGGAAGCAGCTGACCAATGTTTCTCTCTCATCGATGTTTCTCTTTATCCCTCTCCCTTCCTCTCTGTAAAAAATCAATAAATTATACTTTTTAAAAAAGAATCTTGAGTTCTTTGGGCAATTCAAATTTAGAAAACATGTTGTTAACTGAATAGCAGGCTGTGGTGGAGGCTATAAAATATTCTCCATTAAGGTCTGCTAGAAATCAGGGACTCTTACCACTGAACCCACTGCCTGAAAAGTACCTTTAATTTCCTAGACTCTTCTCTGACTTTGCTTTCCTCCAGGTCATCTCTTCCACCACAGGAAGGCATTTGTCTGCCTAATGACCTGCAAGCAGGAAGGATATGCATGACCTCACTTTGTTCTGTCAACCTTCACTGGAGACGACTTAACTGCTCCCTTTAAGAGAAGATGGGACAGTGAGCTTAGGGGGTGCTCAAGAAGCCTTTAGTAAGTTTACTAGTAGTTTTATTGGCTATATTAGACAACCCCTTAGTCTATTATTTAAATTTGTGTTTGTTCCACTGATACTTCTCAAGTGCTTTCTATGTATGAGGCCAGGTGCTCTGCAGGTGAGAGTACAGGATGAACCAGTGCCCTCAGAGAGAGGCTGATGCTCTGGGGGTTAGAAAATGAGAGAAGGAGGTATCATATACTAGTAAGGCTGGGGAGACCATCAGTGGCCAATTTTTGTGGCCACTTGTGTTCTGTGGCAGCTGCATAGCTTTTTTCTATTTGAAGGTTGTGCTTAGTATGTATTTCTCCAGTTGATGCACAAGAGATTATCCTTCCTAATAAAAGAGTAACATGCAAATGTGATTGTACTTTGGCTCCTGATTGGCTATGTGACCAGCCAATCAGGAGCGGGGGGCATGACTGGGGACGTGGCCATAGCTTGCCTGGACACAGTGAACACTTCCCTTCACAAACCTTCGCTTCACACCGAGGGCACCTCAAGTGCTCCACACCTGTGGGGAACACTTTGCTTCACACCAGTGCAGGCGGGGAACGAAGCGCTTCACTCCCAGCGCCAGCTGGGAACTCTTCGCTTCACACTGGCAGGGGCAGGGAACAAAGCAGGGACCATGCCTCTGCACAGGGTGTTTTCAAGGGCCTAGCTATTGAGCAGGAGAGACTAGGTCCTTGAGGCATCTGTGGTGCGGGGAGGGCTGGGCCAGGACAACACCATACTTTCAAAGAAAGTTGTTTCCCACTTAAATATCCTCTGATGAGTATCTTTAAAAAAGAAGTAAATATTCAGCCATTGTCACACCTTGAAAAGTTAAGGTAATTCCTTAATATCACCTAATATCCACTGTACGTGCAAATGTCTGTTTCAGAGTTGTCTTTTACTGTTAGTTTGCCCCCTCCGGAGGCTACCCAAGGTCTTATTTCAGCCCCGACCATAAGTTCCCAACGCACTTCCAGCCAGAGTTAAAGGGGGCTTCTTCTGTTTTTAAGGCATCACCATATCCAGTACCTGCCAGGCCCCTGTGAAAGCACTACTCCTTAGGTCCCCGGGGTGCTGGGAGCTGAAGCAGAGAGGCTGTGAGGCCCAGCTCACCCAGGATGCTGGCCCCATATGACCCCTCCCCAATTATCCTGGCCCAGCCTTCCCTATGCATACCTGCTCACGGAGAGCCTGAGGTGGTTGTGGCGGCTGGATGGGAGGCCGTGAGAGGGTGTGGCTATAGCACGAGGGAAGGGAGGCCTAGACCCTCCCCCAATCCAGAGGGGCTTGACAGGGGACCACAGGCCATGCCCCCCACCCGGCAAGGCTTGACAGGGAACCTCAAGGTGTGCTTCCCACCCTGGTGCTGGGCTAGGGTACCTCAGGCTGCTCCCCCCACCTGGTGTAGCTTGACAGGGGACTACAGGCCACATTCCCAACCTGGCAGGGCTAGACAGGGGACCTCAAGGTGAGCTTCCCATCCTGTTGCTGGGTTAGGAGACTTCAGACTGTTCTCTCCACCTGCCAGGGCTTGACAGGGGATCTTAGGCTGTACCCTCACCTGGCAGGGCTTGATAGGGGGCCTCAAGCCCCACCCCCACCCCAGCACCAGGCTGGGGGACCTCAGACCATACCCTTTGCCCCAGCACCAGGCCAGGGGTCCTGAGGCTGTGCCCCTCCTGCCTGGCTGGGCTTGACAGGGGACCTCAGGCTGTGCCCCCCACCCAGTGGGGCTTCACAGGGGACCTGAGCCTGTGCCCCTGTGCCAGTGAGGATTGACGAGGGACCTGAGGCTGCGCCCCTCCCCTCCCACCCTGGTGCTGGGCTAGGGGACTTGAGGCTGTGCTCCTCTGCCTGGTGGGGCTTGATGGAGGACCTCAGGCCATGCCCCACATCGTGGTGACAGGCCAGGGGACCTGAGGACACACCCTGCCCTGGGTGGCTTGACAAGAGTGGGACTGGCGGGGTCTGGATTTACCCCAATGCGGGGGGGAGGGGGGGCAGGTGCAGCTGGGTCTGGGTCTCACGTGATTTTGAGGCACATGTGAGTGAGTGGGGACTTGACTCTGGGCTCCGTGGTGTGCCCCAGACTCTGACAGGAGGAAGGTTTTCATATACATTTTACTAATTTTCTTTAGTCTCTGGTACTTCTATTATAGAGAAAGAGCAAATAGCAATATTAAATTATTTCCTCTAATTAATACCCTTTTAATGTGCATGAATTTCATGCACCGTGCCACTAGTGAGTGTGTGTGTGTGTGTGTGTGTGTGTGTGTGTGTGTATACTAAAAGAGATAGATTGTTTCTGAAAATGACTCAAATAATGAAGAAATTTTATTTGTGATCTTTTTATTTTTTCTTGAATAAATCTTAAGTTGTGGTGAAATGGTGACTCAGCATCTTTGAAAGGTCTGACATCCCGTTAACTAGATGGTCCATTCAGTGTGCTTGGAATCAACATCATCGGGTTGCTACATTTGCATCTCTCTTCAAAGCTGGCTTTTCACTATTTAGAATTTATGTCTTCATGGGTTTTGGGTGGGATGGGGGTAGTTTGCTCTTATGGCTGTAACTGAAATTGGGTGGAAATAGTTGGTAGGAGTCTTCTTTTCCCCACTATCTGATAGGATGTATAAAGAAATATGTTTAATAGTAGCAACCAAGCCCGCCCCCTGAAGAGGTATCATTTGACCAAATACGCTGCATGGGAGAAATAGTTTTTAATGTCAGCTTTAAAAGTCAGTAAATCAAAAATAGAAGAGAACCTTTTAAGACCTTTGTCACACCCTGAAGCATGCAGGCATGCTTGCTAATTCTTGATGACATTTTAGACAGTCCTATTTTGCCAGGAGAAATAAGTCAGGGGATATTCCCCTTTCTGAGAAGGTTTACAATGTCAGTTTAACTCGGTGGTGCAGGAGGTGTAACTACCTCCCTCAGGTCAGGGCCCGATGTATCCTGGCTCAGCAGAGAAGTGAAAACAGGGGGATCACTTTGCTTCTTGACTCATTTCTTCAGGTGACTACTAGAGGATCCACCAGTGAGGGCACCTCCCACAGAGGACAAAAGAAGCATCCTTTGGGAAATTCTACAGTTAAATCTAAGCTTAAAAATGGCAGAAGAGGAAAAAGCACACTAACTCTTTTTGTACATAACCAGGGAATCATGAGAGACAGCTGCCCCGTTCCCACAGCCCTGGCCTGGAAGATGGCTCCATGGCTGCCTTTGTTCTATTCTGCAATTTCAACATCACCTACTTAGATGTGTTTCTGTGGAGAAACCCATGGATTCACCTCCGTAGATTAAGTTTTGCCCTAAAAATATAAACACATCCTACTAGAGGCAAACCGCAGTTTTTTGGGGGCCTAATTTCTTTTGATTCCTGAACTAAAGCCTTACCTTGAATATTACTTGGCATGTTTTTAGGTTGTTGATTTTTTTAAATTGATTTTTAGAGAGAGGAAGAAGAAACATTAATGTGAGCAAGAAACATCAATGGGTTGCTTCTTTCACAGGCCCTAAACAAGAATTGAACCTGCAACCTGGCTATGTGCCTGACAGGAAATCAACCAGCAGCCTTTTGGTGCATGGGACGACACTGAGAAGTGGGAAAATATTTGTTGCAACAATTATTTGTAGTAGTTAGAAACACATATTTGAAACAAATATAGAAGCCCATTAATTTAAAAATGAATAAATAAACTGATACATTTATACACTACTAGAGGCTCAGCACACAAAATGTATGCACGGGTGGGGTCCCTAGGCCTGGAGGGTGATCAGGGCTGATCGAGACCTTCCAGCTGCTGGCCAGGGCCTCCTTTCCTTGGCTGCCAGCCAGGACCTTCCTTTGTTTGGCACCACCCCCTGGTGGTCAGTGCACATCATAGTGAGTGATCAAACTCCTGGTCTCTTGGTTAAACTCCTGTGGGGGCACTTTGTGTATTAGCCTTTTATATACATAGATAATAAGATATGTCAACGTGGATAAGTTTCAAAAATAATATAGAGTATTTTTATAACTTAATATTGGAAGTGATATTACATCACTTTGGGCATATTCTGTGTATTAGAAGTTAATCTTTAAGTCTCATCATTATTGAAAGGGAAGGAATTGCCCACATTGGAAGTCAGAGATCATTGGGGCCATTTTGGAAGCTATGTATCACAATTGCTGAATATTATTTTTGGATTAATGTGAAGATAATGTAAAAGCATGAAAGAAATTTATGTACTTACATTAGTAATAGTATAAAAACACATACAGGAATGATGATAATTCAAGTTAGGAATTAGCTCTGGAATACAAAGAGAGAACAGTATTTGGGAAGGGAGTACCAGAATATCAACTATACCTATAATGTTTATTTATCTTAAAAGGTAAATATGGAAAATGTTAAAATTCAACCCATTTGGGAGGCAGTGCAATGATATTCATGCTGTTATTTTTGGCATTTCCTATATTTTTGAAATATTTCATAATGAAAAGAATGATCAAAACATAATAAAAACTTTTTCATACCATTTCATATAATCTCAAAGAGTGGGATTTAAGTACTGTATTTTCTGGTGTATGATTTTTTAACCCAGGAAAATCTTCTCAAAATTACCATATTGAAATCAAATCTGATGTTTTTTAATTTTTATTTGGTGTGCATTGGAAGAAGGGTAGTCTTATATAGCAAGTATATCCCAAACTTTATATTTTAACTGGAAAAGTTGGGGGTCATCTTATATGCCCAGTAGTCTTATATGCCAAAAAATACGGTACTTCACAAGCGTAGATAGAGGAGAGAGAACTGACTTTGTTGGAGGTGTGGGTGTCACAGAGACAACTATTCAACTAACTGATAATTTTTAGTGTGTCACAGGTACAAAGTCTTGGGCTGAGTGTTGGGGATGCTGTCTCACCTTCTCACTCTGAGAAGACCTCACTTTGACCTAATTCAGGGGTCAGGATTCTGACAGGAAAGGATGTGGGAATGTAAATTAGCTGCTCCAATCCATTTTTTAATATGGATTTTTTTTTGTATCTAGAAACATTTTTCAAATCTAGTGTTTAATAGCTTTTTCAAATATATTTTTGATGGAATAAACTGGTAAAGTGGTCAGGTAAGTTTTCTATTTAGAATCTGCACTTTTGCCTATACATATGGTATTCTGATTGAATGGTGCATTTTCCTGAACCATTTTGATAAACATTTTGAGTATCATTTAGTTTTTTTCTAATTCTTCATTTTTCATCTAAGACACTTGATTTTTAAAAAGTAACACTTTAAAAAATAACCTGCAATTATTTTTCCCTGCATTTTATTATTGCATGTACTGACCACATTCCTCCGACACACACACACAGTTAAATCTTAGAGATAGACATTTTTCCTTTTCAGAAAGCAAGGATAGGTTAGAAAGTTTATCTGAATGTTTTACATGGAGCAAATTTCTTTGGACTCATTTAAACAAACAGAAATTTCTTTTTTAAGATAGATGCTTGACATAGAAAGTTTTTGCATACCATCAATTTATTGACTTCAGTATATAACACTGAGATTCAAAGATGTTGGAAGATTTCCTTTTTTTATTGTTTAAAATATTACATATGTGTTCTTTTTTCCCGATTGACACCCCCTCCATCCCCCACTCCTGCCCCCAGGACAAACCCCCTCTACCCCAGTGTCCGTGTCATTGGTTATGCTAATATGCTGCATACAAGTCCTTCTCCCTCCCCTACTTTCTCTCTCTGAGTTTGGATGGTCTGATCAGTGTTTCTTAGTCTCTGGATCTATTTTTGTTCATCAGTTTATGTTGTTCATTATATCCCACATATGAGTGAGATTATATGATATTTATCTTTCTCTGACTGGCTTATTTCACTTAGCATAATGTCCTCCAGGTCCATCCATGCTGTTGCAAATGGTAAAAGTTCCTTCTTTTTTATAGCAGTGTAGTATTCCGTTGTATAGATGTACCAGAGTTGTCTAATCCATTCACCTGCTGATGGGCACTTAGGCTGTTTTCAAATCTTAGCTACTATGAATTGGGCTGCTATAAACTAGGGGTGCATATATCCTTTCTGATTGGTGTTTCTGGTTTCTTGGGATATATTCCCAGAAGTGGGATTACTGGGTCGAATAGGAGTTCCATTTTAAAATTTTTTAGGTATCTCCATACTGTTTTCCACAATGGTTGCACCAGTCTGCAGTCTCACCAGCAGTGCACAAGGGTTCCTTTTCTCCACATCCTCTCTAGCACTTGTCATTTGTTGATTTGTTGATGATAGCCATTCTGACAGGTGTGAGGTGGTACCTCATTGTTGTTTTGATTTGCATCTCTCAGATGATTAGTGACTTTGAGCATGTTTTCATATGTTTCTTGGCCTTCTGTATATCTTCTTTCGAAAAGTGTCTATTTAGGTCCGTTGCCCATTTTTTGATTGGATTGCTTATCTTCCTTTTGTTAAGTTGTATGAGTTCCCTGTAAACTTTGGAGATTAAACCCTTATCAGGGATAGCATTGGCAAATATGTTCTCCCATGCAGTGAGCTTTCTTATTGTTTTATGGTTTCTTTTGCTGTGCAGAAGCTATTTATTTTGATGTAATTCCATTTGTTTATTTTCTCATTAGTTCCCATTGCCTAAAAAATAACTTTAAAAAAATTGTGGCTAAATACACACAATACACATACAGTGGTCTTAAGTACATTCATATTGTTATGCAACCATCACCACTATCCATCTCTCAAACTTGTTTTATTTTGCAGAACTAAAACTATACCTATTCACTCCCCATTACCACTTTCCCCCAGCTTCCAGCACCTACCATTTTACTTTCTGTCTCTATGAATTTGACTGCTCTAGATACCACATATATGTAAAATCATACAGTATTTGTTTTTTTGTGACTCTTACTTAACTTTGCATCATATCCTTGAAGTTCATCTATTTTGTTGCATATTTCTGTATTTCCTTTCTTTCAAGGCTGAATAATATTCCATTACATGTATATAACACATTTTTCTTATCTATTCATCTATTGATGGACACTTGGGTTATTTCTATGTTTTATCTATTTTGAATAATGCTGCCATGAACATTGAGATCCTGCTTTCAGTTCTTTTGCGTATATACCCAGAAATAAAGTTGCTCAATCATGTGGTAATTCTAGTTTTAATTGTTTGAGGAACTGTCATACTATTTTTCACAGTGGCTGTACCATTTTACATTCCTATCAACAATGAACAAGGGTTCTAATTTCTCCACATCCTTGCCAACACTTTGTTATTGGTTGTTCACCCTCCCCCACCCCCATTAATTAATGTGACGTGGTATCTCATCGTGGTTTCAATTTGCATTTTTCTAGGCATAAGTGATGTTGAGTATATTTTCATGATCTTGTACATGTTTTTTTGAGAAATGTCTATTCAAGACCTTTGCCCATTTTTGAATTAGGTTTTGTTGTTGTTGTTGTCTAATTTTTGGAGTTACCTATATATTCTGGATATTAATTCCTTATCAGACACATGACTTGCAAATATTTTCTATCATACTGTGGGTTGTCTTTTACTCTTAATAGTGTGTTTTGATGCACAGAAGTTTTTTTTAATTTTCATGAAGTCCAATTTGTCTATTTTTCTTTTTGTTGCCTGTACCTTTGGTGCTATATCCAAGAAATCATTGCCAAATCTCATGCAAGACATTTGACTTTTAATTACAGTCACCATTTCTCTTTCCCTCACTGTTTACCAGGGTGGAACAGATCTCATTTTTCGTCTACTGAACCTGTAACACATGCATGTAATTACAACTTGGGTGTACTTTACATTTTCCTTTGCATTTTAACATTTTATCATTGTTTCATTATCTTTAGCTGATTTTATTCAACAATTTTTGTTCTGAAATTTCCCCCCAGGAATTGGATTACTGTAATTGGTATCATCTTTCTGATTCTCTTGTTAAGCTGTTTTCCAGCATCTTCAAAGCCTGTGTTTTCAGTCTTATTGCTGGAGCGTGGATTTGTTGGAATGCACTTGCAGATTGCATCTCAGTGAATGGTTAGTTATTTTAAATATGTCAGAATTGTCCCTAGAAGATTTCCTAAATAAAAGCTGATTCCAGCCAATTTACCTAAATTCAATCTGAATTACCTCAGACTCTGTCTTTAACACATTCAATGTTTATGCAGTGCATTCTCATAAGTATTTAAAACATTGTTTGGGGATAGGATGAAGCATCCAAAAATAATTAACACAGTGGGCAAAGATAATGAAATGAGAAAACTGAAATATAAGATGCAGATGTACAATTGTTTTCAGCATGAGAAGTAACAATAAATTGAGAGTACATCTTTCTGGGTGGGAGAGCTGCGAACAGCAGCAGGACCAGTGTTTATGAGTTGCAGCATTTTATAAGATGGACAGAAGCCAGGATCATCACTGTGGTCTATTAAATGATCTGGGTACAGTTATGTTTCTATAATTGATTAGAATTGTCCACGAAGAATGTTATTTGCTGCAATCCAAGGATTTCTTCAATGTTTCAGTTTCTCCAAAGGCCACTTGAAGGGAAAAGTGTTTTTAGAGGCATGCGTTTTTCTAAAGTATCAGAAAATCAGATTGGGGTTTTATCAAGATGTCTGTATTTTTCTCATTGCTTCTGCTGAAAACAGCACTATTTTAGAAGATGATGGTGTATTGTTTTCTCCTTATTTTGGGCTTGAACTGAATTTCAGAAGTTGGATAAAATGGTGTAAAAAGTTATTTCTTTGAGAAAAATCAAATATTTGCTTTTAAGAGGAAAGGGCTTAGGTTTTTACTGGATATACTTAAATTGATTTTCATGCTTAAACAAACATGGGAGCAAAATGGGAGACTGGGCAAAGTGGTGTTTGCTTGCAATATTAAGGAAAGTACACAAATGATTTTAAGGACAACACACCGTGCGATTCAAGCACTGGGTGAAAGTGTGAGGTGCCCCTCTTGGAAGCTGTTGTGCTTCAGAATAGTCCCAGAATGGGCCCTGGCAAGGTTGTGAACTGGTAATTTGCCCAGATCCCATAAGGAGTAAAATGAGGCAGTCAGACCTCTCCTCCACTGTCTGGGCTTCTATCTCCCTTAACTATCCATCAAAACATGTTTCCAGGAATCATCCTCAGAAAAGTTCCACTGAAGTAATTTTCCTTCCCACGTGTGTGCTGGACTGCAATGGAAAGTGTGCATATCTTTGCAGCTGGAGAGGTGGAAGCACTATAGCCCAAGGAGTGGAGCACAGGGCACCCCTTTCTGGGCACAAAGCTCCTATTGCTCTTGGTGGGCTGGGCTCAGAGCCTACTGCCCACTGACATATAAAATCAGTCTTGAAGATGAGTTTATTTACAATTCATCACGTTAACTTTCATTGATTATTGCCTTTTTGTAATTCTTTATCGTTTTCTAAGAATTTTCACATACATGATTGATTCAAAATTGGTAAAGACCCTTGCTGTGCCAGGCACGGTGTGTACATGATGAAATTCACTGCTCTTCTTGTCATGATGAAGCCAACTGCTCTGGGAGGAAGCCTGGACAGGCATTCCCTGTTTCATAGGTGAGACAATGGAACAAAAGAGAATTGATCAGATATACTGTCCTAAAATCTCCTAATCTGTGGCAGAATCAGCAAATACAACTAAAGTAACACTACAAAAACTTACTTGAAAGGGAAAAAACCCCTAAAATATAAAAACCCTAAAATATAAAAACCCTTCTCTAGCTATAGGTAGCCCAGCTTTTCTTTCTAATCCATAACTATGCCCTCAAGATCCCTGGGGAAACTGTGATGTAATATAAAATAAGAACATATTTTCTGATAATGAGCAGTGAAAGTAACAGGTGAAAACGCACATTCCTGGCCTGCTGCCCATCATTAGACCATTTTGTATTGTAATGAGAAGAGCTTATTTGAAAGCTCAGTTGAAGTTACTGGAATTCTTTGTTAGAATGACTCTCACACACTTTCATGGTATATCAATTTCAGGTATTTAAAGAAGTATGCATGATGTGTACCCAGTGTGATTTGGAGTCCAGTGGAGAAACAGCTATGATGTTAAGGCAGATAATGTTTGATGAATGAAGATCTCTATCAGTAGCTTGCTTATTCATTATTTTATAATCATATTGTGAATTTTTTCCAATGAAAAATTTCTCCTGTAATTTACTCCCATTTTATTTTTATTTTTGAAATTTTTTAAAAATAAAGTTTATTTAAGACAAACTGACGACCTATACTGGGGAGCAAGGTCTCAATACTCCCCCTACACCCATTTGATTTTTGCTGATCCACTGGTATTTTGTCTGTTGCTAATAACGACTCTTGCACCAATTTGACTGAAAAGCAGTCACAAAGGTGTAACTTACCAGTATACATCCAAATAAATGTCCCTTCAGGCTGGCTGAGGACATATGCCCCAATTCTGATGTATCGCCACGAAGAACATTTTTGAAATCTTCCTTTTCCGATTGTCTCTGGTGCTGATTTACAGGCCACAGGGAAAGCAGTTTCATTTTGATGGCAGTCAACACTACTCAGTGTTTCAGTCTTCTCACTCTCAGGGAGTATTTGGCTGTTTCAGACGCTGTCTTTTTCCCTGAAAGCTGGCACCTTTGCGGCACTTGGAGATATTGGTCCTTGGTCGTAGTGAGTCTCAAAATGGGCTGGAATAATCCTCCACATACTGCAAAGTACAGTCCGCTGATGCCAAGACGAAAAGGATGGTAAGCTCAGGAATATAATTAATCTTTTATTGGCCCTGATAATTTCAAATCATTAACCATTTGTATACCATAAGCGTCTATCGTGGCATATGGGAATGGTTTCCATTTTGGAGGCATGGCAGTTAACTGGTTAAAAACTGCTTCCAATAAAATTTGAAACCAATGACTGCATTCATTTAAAATGATTATACTTGTTTTCAATGAATAGGCATGGCATCTACATGATTTTTAACAAGTTCTAATAAAATCAAGGACACAGATAATAAGAGTAAGGAAACATGGGCTTGGGGATCCAAAGACCCTTTAATTAGAAGACTGTACTATTTGGCTTCTATTGAGCCAAACATGGACTGGTTTACAGTCCATTATGTTCTCCAGGAAGTTTCCATAATGAACTGCTTAACATTAATTTATAGACACAGTAATACTCATAACTTTAATCAAATGCATTTAGAAATTATTCTCCAAATTGCAGGCCAATTGAAGAGTAAACAAGCAAAAAATAATTAGGTAACCATTCATATGAGGCTTTCTGGGCCTAAAGCTTACTTTGGGTGGGACTGGACCCAACATGTTAACAGCACCCCAAGATCTTTGTCAAATTGACATGCAAAAGACTTGAGATGAAGGTCAATGAAAGTAGAATGCTTGAAATCTCACTTAAAGGTCTCAAATTTGAAGAACTTTATTTTCCAAAAATAGCACCAGGATGAAAAGTGAGAGAATTGAAGCTGAAATTGTGGCAATGACTCTTCCCAGAAGTCATTGTAGCCATCCTCCATCACTTGAAAAACAGGCTTCCAGGAAAATATGGCATCAAATACCATCTCAGGATTTTTGAGAATCTTGAAATAATATAACTAGAACTCATTAAACTCAAATTTTTTATCTCCTTATGTCACTTAGATTTATAATTTATATTTCTGAAAACAGAAAAAAATGTTAACCTAAGGTTTCAATACACATCTTTAAAGTCAATGGAAAGATTTAAAAGTTAATTCAGTTGTATAAGTTCTTTATAAATTTTGGTATTAACTCCTTATCAGATGTATGATTAGTATGTACTTCCATTCAGTGTGTTTTCATATTTTGTTGTTTCTTTTCTGTGCAAAAACCTTTTTGGTTTGATGTAGTCCCATTTGCTTATTTTTTCTTTTATTTCCCTTGTCCCTGGAGACACGTCAGAAAGCAGATTGCTATGAGAAATGTTTGAGATTTTACTGCCTATATTTTCTTCTAGGATTTTTATGGTTTCCTGATATATTTAATTAAGCCTTTGGTCATCTAGCTTTTTCTTGTGTATAGTGCAAGGAGGTGGTCTCATTTTTTTGCAGGTATCTGTCCAATTTTCCCCAACACCATTTACTGAATACACTATCTTTATCCACTATATGTTCTTGCTTTCTTTGTTAAATATTGACCATGAAGGTGTGATTTTATTTCTGAGCTATCTACTCTTTCCCATTGATTTACATGCCTGTTTTTATGCCAGCACCACACTATTTTGATTACTTGGCCTTATAGTATAGTTTGCTACCAGGTAGTGTGATACCTCCAGGTTTGTTCGTTCTCAAGTTTGTTGAGGATATTTGGGGTATTTTGTGGTTCCATATACATTTTTGGAATATTTGTTTTGGTTCTGAGTATACCATTGATATTTTAATAGGAATTGCATTGAATCTATAGATTGCTTTGGGTAGTATGGACATTTTAATGATGTTAACATCAAGAAAACAATCACCCAGCTGGCTGGATCAGTGGTTGAGCATTGGACACCTATGAGTCAGGAGGTCACGGTTCAATTCTTGGTCAGGGCACATGCCCGGGTTGTGGGCTTAGTCTCCAATGGGAGCATGCAGAAGGCAGCCGAGCGATAATTCTCAGCATTGATATTTCTGTCCCTCTCTCCCTTTCCCTTCCTCTCTGAAATCAATAAAAATATATTAAAAACAGAAAAGCAAACAAATAAGTAAGTCAAAAAAAGGCAATGAACCTGGAATATATACTCCTCCAAAGAGGACATACAAATGGCTAATAGACATAAAAAGATGCTTGATGTCACTAATCATCAGAAAAATGCAAATTAAAATCACAATAGAAATCACCTCGTGCTTGTCAGAATGGCTATCATCAATAAATCAATAAACAAGTGTTGGCGAGGATGCAGAGAAAAGGGAACCCGTGTGCACTGTTGGAGGGAATACAGATTGGTGCAGCCATTGTGTAAAACAGTATGGAGTTAACTAAAAAAATTAAAATAGAACTGCCTAATGACCCAGCAATCCACTTCTGGACATATGTCCAAAGAAACCCAAAACACTAATTTGAAAGAATATATGCACCCCTATGTTCACTGGACTGATATTTACAATAGCCAAGATTTGGAAGCAGCCAAGTACCCATCAGTAGATGAGTGGATTAAAAAGCTGTGTTATATTTACAGAATGAAATACTATTTGCCATTAAAAAAATGAAATAAGCTAATCAGGGAAATACAAAATGCCATATGACTTAATGTATATGGAGAAATCTAATGAACAAAATTAATTTACAAACAAAAAGAGATTCATAAACAGACTGGCAGCTGTCAGAGGGGAGGGATATTGATGTGGTTCAGTGAAAATAGTGAGGGATTAAGCAAAAAGCAAAAAAGAAGAAGAAGAAAAAAAAGGCAGACACAGACAACAGTATGCTGATTGCCAGAGGAAAAGGGGAGGTGGAAGAGAGCGAAGGTGGGATAAATGCTGGTGGATAGGGTGGTGAGCACATGATGCACTATGCGGGTGATGTATTATACAATTATACACTTGAAAACTGTATGGTTTCATTAACCAATGTCACCCCAATAAATTAAAAAAAGTTAATTCAGGTTATTCTTTTAAAGAAGCTGGCCCGTGAAATAATTTTTGCCTACTCATTTTGGATTATTTTTGAAAGAGAGAAGGCCCAAAGTTATTGTCAGTTCATATTACTCAATCATATGTAGTTCCTGTTGGGGGAATCCTTTCACTGTAAATAGTTAGTAGTGGTGATGAAGACAGGGTTCTGCTGAAAGAACAGGGAGCCAGAATCTCAGGCTCAAAGGTTTTGATAATTTGAAGTTTTAAAATACTAGTAATACCCAGGATACATTGACATATAATCATATTTCATTCTTTTCCATAAATAATGTCATCACCATAATAAAATTACCTATTTTCTTAAGTCTCTCTTCCTATGTTGACATAAGAAGGTTGGGCAAGTAGCCTGTTTTGGTGAGTCTGAGAGTACTTGGGATCATGTCTCCACTGATTCCCCATCCTCTCAGAATTTGTCATAATCTTCTCTGGGGCCTTGTCAAAGAATTTCATTGCATGCACATGAGATTTACAGTTCTTACCCTCTAATTCAAGGTCATGTCACAGACTTTTCCATCCTTCTCACCTGTCACTCCCTTTCATGTCTGAAAATGCACACTAACTGGACACCTCAGGCTGGGGTCTACTCACAGTTTGTTACTGTTCTACCTGGAATTCTCTTCTTTCATCTCTGCCTTCACAATTCTAACTGCCTACATATCCCTAAATTGTTTTTCTAAATAATAATTCACTGCTGCAATTACTTTGTTATAGTTAGCTACATTTTATTTCATCACCAGGCTGCATTATTTGAGGGCAGGATATGGCTCTGATTCATGTGGGTATCAAACTACTCAACATAGTACTTGGAATGCATATCTGACTAGAACTTCTAACAGAGTTGATAAACTCCAGAGGAATTTAAACAGGAATATGGAATTAATCTGATTATGTTGGCACCTGTCCTGTTATAATGTATACTTAACATTAGAATTTTGAAGTAATGCAAATAGCATTGGTCACTTATTATAAGGTAAATATTTCCATGCAAGTCTGTGTACCTTGCCTTACTAGTGCCTTTTGCAGCTTGTTATAAACTAATCACTTTTGACTTAAGATTAATTTTTAGTCACATTTATCCTTTTGGTAATGGACATAACAGAAATTCTTTCTTATTGGTTTCAGGCCCTGTGTCACATCTGGCGAAACAGATCTTCCAGCTCCCCAAACCTACCTGCTCTCTAAAAGGAATGGCACTGACAAACATAAAGACTACCAAACTGTTTCTCCTCAGGTTCCTGTATGGACTGGAGAAGTAAGTGGCTAAGATATTAATTTTAATCCTATCTAATAAAAGAGTAATATGCAAATTGATTGTACCTCTGATCAGGACATGCCCACAATCATGCCCATCAGCCAATCAGGAGCAAATTATGCAAATAAACCCCAAACAAGATGGCTGCAGCCACTGAGAGCAGGAGGGAGACTTGGGTTTCCCTGGCAATGGAGGAAGCCAAGCTTTCCTCCTGCCATTGCTGACCTAGGCCTCCACTCAGTGCACAAAGTTTCAATTATAGAAGATATATTCCAACAGAAATGGCGGAAGAGGCTAGGATTGCCTGGGCGATGGAGGAAGCCAAGCTTCTGTAGCCCTAACGCCTAGGCCTCCACTCTATGCTACAAAGTTTCAATTATAGAATTTAAATGGAAACGGCTGTCACCACTGAGCGAACAGAAGGCTTGGCTCCACTCCAGGCTACTAGGGACAATCAGGTAGGCAGGCAGGTGAACAGTTTGGAGCCAGCAGTCCTAGATTGTGAGAAGGATGTCCAACTGCCTGTTTAGGCCTGATCCTACCAGGATCGGGCCTAAATGGGCAACTGGACATCCCTTGAAAGATATCAAACTGGAGAGGGTGCAGGCTGGGCTGAGGGACATCCCCTGCCCCCCATGCACAAATTTAGTGCACCAGGCTTTTAGTTAGGAAATAAACTGCTCGAGAAAAAGCAGGAAGACCTCTTTATATGAAGTGAACTTCAGACACCTCATGACCTTTGTATGTTCATGAGTTATTTAGCTTTAATTTTGGGAAGTAAATGCTTGGTACCCATACACTACTTATTTCTCTCTTTCTTCCTTTTCTTTTCCTTCCTTCCTTCTCCTCCCTCCCTCCCTCCCTCCCTCTCTTCTCTCTCCTCTCTCTCTCTCTCTCTCTCTCTCTCTCTCTCTCTCTCCCCTCCCCCTCCCTCCCCCCTCCCTTCCTATCTCTCTTTTTCTCTAGCATGGAGAAGAAGGTAAACACAAGCAACATGTTCTGATTTCAGAAAGCCTTTTAAAATTTCCTTTACCACAGTGAAAACCTACTTGTAGGGGTTGACAATTTTCTGTTTGCCTCAGAGCCATCCTGAAGAAAGTAGAGTCAAAGAGTGGTCTGTACATGATGCAACACCAATCACACTATATTTCTTTCCTTGTATAAATAAATATATCAGAAAAAAAGTGGAAGTGAAGTTTTGACATAGAAGGGAATAAGAACAGAAGAGTAAGTAATATGATGGGAAAAAAGCAGGAGGAATAACTGAGTCAGTTTGTCTTCAAGTGGCAATCTAAATATTTTATTTCCACTAGGTACAGTATCTACATTTTCTAAGGTCAGTATATTGTTTTCATCATTAAGCTCTAATGTGATTGTACCTCATAGATTATTAACATTTATGACTATAAGAAGTTCTGGGAATTATTTCTACATGTGGCGAAGTATCAAGTTTGTTGATGAGACACATTGTGTGCCAGCCTACAGGTCTCTCTTGCTTTAAGCTGCAGGGTTAGAAATCTGTCACAACAAATTCTAACACTGTCACGTCTCAGTGAAGTTTTCCTTAGAAAAAAAAAAGGAAGGTAATATTCTTGTAAACAGTACACTGTGCAATGTAAAATCTGATTGATAGTTCCTATATAATAATTGCAATATACAGAAATTGATTCTCCTACAGGAATATTGATTTTACATATAAGAAATTCCATGAAGACAACTTATAAAAGGCAACATTTGTTAAAAAGACCACCGTCAGTTTTAACTTGTGTTGAAACTGACTGCAGCCACTGTCAATTTCTCGGGTGTCCTGAGGTCAGAAGTTGATTCCACCAAGGCAAACATCAAGTAATTTGACTCTGTCTAGGTGACTAAACAGCCAGACTCCTTCACCACTTCTTTCAAATAACGGCTGGGGTCAGGTTACTTCACCGTCAGGTCGGTCAAGGCATGGGAGAGCTCCTCGTTGACCTGTGCAGAAATGCTCGCTGATGTGATGTTGAGATGAATGTCATATTGCTGGTCTAGGCCAAGGTAGCAGTCGCTCATGAAATACAGGGTATAGATATACCTACGTTAGAAAAATAGAAGAAAGATATCAACCCCCCTTGCCAATCACAGTCATATTCCTTTCTTTCAGAATTTTGGTGGTAAGGTTCTGCTTACCTTCCTGGTGCTTCTGGAGTATAAAAAGAGATGGAAGCGACATGATGATTTCGAACATACCCTACTCTTTTCAAAGCAATAAGTTCTCTCTTATCCACTTCTCCTAATATCAAAAACCATCCTTCATCTTTTGATTTGGGAAACCGAGGGGCAACTGCATGGTTGTCTTGCTTTCCCTGTAAGCCAGCAAGAAAAAGATAAAGCATTAATAATTTCTGGACTTTCTATACCACTTGGTTGTGATTAAAAGGCCATAAATATATACATTTCAGTCTATCTATCTGGGATATTTTTAATTTTCTGGTTCAGTGTCTTGGATATGCTATCACTTACCTTTTTTCAAGATCCTCAGAATATTACTTTCTGGCTATAATCACCAGAATATTTTGTCTCAGTTAGAACAGAAAGATCTGAATCTTGATACTAATTTAGTAAAGTCTCATAAATAATATTAATATCCAATTTGAAGATGAACAAATTGAGATACAACCAGGTTAACCAAATCTTCCAAAGACATATTCACAAGAAACTGATACTTGAGGGGGAAAAAAGGTAATCAAGACTAGGTTCTAGACTTCAAAAAAAAAAAAGCACTACACTATCCAAGACTAATATTCACACACAATAAAAACACATTCTAATAGAATATTAAAAAATACTTTCTCTAAGGAATGAAAAATTATAAGCCAAGCAATCTGTAAGATGTATTAATCACCACTATCCAAGATTAGATATCATCATATTGACAGCACTCGATTTTAGATGGAGATTACAAAATACATGACTATTCCAGTGTATCTGTAAGACAATGACTTCATGGCATAAAAAGTGCATACAGACATGAAGCCCAATCAGGCTTCATTCAAGATTCTGGAGGGACATGTTTTACTTAAGACATTTTAAAAGAGAGCATGGAGAATAATGTATTTTTTTCAGCATTTACAAACAAAATTAAAAGGGTTTATTTTGGTATGACTGAATCTAATTTTTAAGCACCAATATTAAGGTAAAAAGAAGTCAGAGGTTTTTCCCCATGTTTTTACCTGTATGGTTATAATTATAATTTTTTGTAAGTTGAGATCTACTAACCCATCTAAACATTCTCATATTAAAACCTCTGAAATGCCAGAGGCCCAGTTCATACTCACAGGGACTGATTTTTAGAATTAGAAATCAAACAAGGTGGGACTTGAAGGCACATCCCTTGAAGGGATGTTGTAACAGGAGAAAGTTTCTCACCAGGCTATGTGAGAGAACAGAAGACAGTCCTGAAGCACTACAGCCTCACTCCCATGGGCTTGTCCCAGGCACAGGAAAGCCCTGACTCCACTTGGCCCAAGCAAAGGCAAATTCTTTATTTCAATTATTATGGTTATTTCAAAACCCAGTCTGGCCACATGCGATGCACTAATAGTCTCAGAGGACCAAATGATTAATTTTGATGATCACAGGCAACAGAAAAGAGTGCAGTAATTACAAATAAAAATACTGTACATCTCTGGCCTGCATGAACACTGACAAAGCCCTCTCATATGCATGTAAGGGAGGAAGAGGCAGATGTGGCAACCGAGGCACAGAAAAGCTTAGTGTCTTATTCAAATTCATGGAGCTAGGTGGTAAAGCTTTGCTGTCGTCTGCATCCAGCCCAAAGTGGTTCCCACAAAATGAAGTGCTTCCAGGGCAGTGCTTTGCGAACTTTAATGTCCTTAAAAAGTCATCTGGGATGATGGGCAGAAGTCCAGATTTTGAGATCCCTCCTCCTGAGCTGCTGATGCAGACAGTCTGGAGGAGGGCCAAGGAATCTGCACTCTGAAGGCACTCTGGGAAATTCTGCTACACTGTGTCTAGGGGCCATATTTTGAGAACAGTACCCCAAGCAATATGCATACTATCATGTAAGGTCGATATTCTGGGGTTGAACACTGGCACATGAGAACTGAGTGAGGCCAGTTGAGAAAGAGGGATTCATGAATGACACGGATGCATTAGTAAGGTAAAAGATATGTGGGGTGGCACACGCTGGTGTCTGGTGTGAAGCATTTGAGAATGGAAACCAAACACTATACCTTGTGGAACCCAACATGGGCTCTCTGCAGGCTGACTTGAAGCACATACTCCTGATCAGCATGCAATCTGATCCATCTGTTGTCATTGCGCTTGTCTGAAGTCATAGTAGTGATAGAAAGTTCACTGTGTCCTTTGGAGTCATCCCACCAGCCTTTGACACTTAGGGCAACATCTATCACTGGTAAGTGAGATAAGAAATTCCATGCCTAAAAAAAAAAAAAAAGAAAATATAATAAAGGAAGTTAATTTGATTAAATCCGGAGTCAGTGCAGTGAGAACCTATGTAACATTTGCCTAGTTTGCCCCAATGGTAGCATTTCCCAAAACTAAAGTACAATATTAATACCAGGCTATCAGCACTGACACACTCCATAGCTTGTGTTCAAATTTTCCAGTTTTTCTTGTACTTACTATATTAAAAAATAGTGTGCTTTTAATCTTTTAGTTTAAAGTCCTCCTAAAGTCAACTAAAAAAATTAATCATTATCTAAACTTGTGTCCACTTTATTATAAATCCCTCCTAGATATCGAGTGACTACAGACTATACTAAAAATAAGTTTGAAAATATTTGTCATAGAGCTGGTTTGTGGTTTGTTGTAGAGAAGCATCCATTCTAATATTTATGTGACTTCTAAGGTAGAGAGCATTGCATGGGGATATAAAAGTAACAAAAAATGTGATGCAATTGTTGATGTCAGTCAGCAACATCCATTGACCACTTATTGTACAAAATGGTTGTTTTTTAGTTCATACTTTAAATTTTTTTGAAAGAAAAACATTTCTGTATGTCTGTATGTCATAAGAGGCCTTATAAGTTCAGAGTTCCTTCTAAGAACACACACACACACATATATATATATATTTGGCATATTGAGAATATAGATTGAAATGACACATACTAAGGGAGTAAAAATACCAATTTTATTCTTATTGTTTAAAATTGAATATTTGTGAGAAATCGGTATGCAAATAGTAACTGTTCATCATCATAGAAAGAATGAATGAATAAGTGAATTTCTAAGTCTCCAGAAAGGAGGAAGTAACAAAATAAACTTGATGTCCTCAGATAATTGTCATCTTTTCCTATCAATTACAATTATGTGGCACTATCAGTGAAGAAAACTTCTCAATATAATGGCTGTTTTATCAGTTCCCATCTAAGTTAGTTTTTAAAAGTACATGAATAATTTTCTTTTAATTTCATTAACATATACCACAGATTTGCTTACAAGCTTTGATTTCCTGTTTGCTAATACTTTAGTGCTGATGAGCATACCTAATTGAAATAAAGTAGCCCTGATAAGTCAAACTACCCCTTAGGAATTTAAAAAAAAAGTAAACCTAATGCAAATTTTCAATCTAATCCAATCCTATAACTTATCATGTGATTCTGAAATTACGTCTGGAATAGATATTTAAATAGTCAAGCCACAGAATTATTTACACTGTGCTTCACGGTAACAAATGATGGCCTCTCCCTAATGGAACCAATAATTCCAGAATCTAGAAGCTGCATGTACCACTTGATGCTCACTGATACTGGCCAAAGTAGAAAGTGACCAAGGAGACACTTCAATACACAATTTCTATAAAACTTTTAAATTTGTGAGACAACACAAGTAACATATTTCTTGTTTAATGTACCATTAAGTTAGTTACCAATATATGTTTTCAATTATTAGCAACACATTGGGATTTTACTTTATAGAAGTTGGATCTGGCTTTTATACATAGGTGTTCTTTTTAAAGCACTTATTATTATTTTTCACCCTCAGTGTGTAAAGATATATTTGTTGGGTGTGTACGTATGTGTACACAGACACGCACATATGTATATAAAACATGAGCTATTTTTTACAGAAACTGCTAAGACATTTCAATACCAGCCAAACATATTTATCTGAGGATTAATCTTCATCTATTGAATCAGGCAGGAGCACTGCCATGCATACAATTATTTAATTAGCAGCCAAATCCGCTGCCAGTCAGCAGCCGTTCCAGGCATACTGATGGGGTGGGAGATGCAAATCTCACAGTCGTCCTGCCTTTTCTCATTACTACTGCAATTAGCACTTAAATTGATGCTTTAAACATACTAATTTCTGGAATAATTCAGGATTTGTATGTTACCTGGGATCGCCTCACTGCAGAGCCAACACCAGATTGCTCTGCATATTGAAGCACTTTTGAGCCAAATAACCATCATCATATCAGACTGAGCCAATTTGCATTTGGTTTTAAAGATAACAGAATGGCAATTTATGCAAATAAATTAAGTAAGTTTACTTCTGAGTTCTCCCTGAACTAATTAAAAACAATGTTCTAATTTTTTGTCACATCTAAAACTTGGCTTAAAAATCAATGTATGCTATGTTAGAAAGCTTTGTTGCTAATGGAAGACTTGTTTTGATTTAAATACATTGTTTTTATTCATAATTTTGATGGTAATTTAGATAGAAAGGTAAGAACTTATTATGAATATTTAAATAGTTTTTGGTGCCAATTTTGGGTTCAACAGAAATTGAACAATCTGACTTTAATGCCTGTTATACTTTTTCCAAGTTTTGTTCAAAAATCAGTTCTATTGGGGGGAAAAATGACATGGTTTAGAAGTTTCTTTATTTTAATACCTGCATTTACAAGTCAGTGTGTTAATTATGTTACAAAGCCAGAATGCTTACTTTGACATGTTTAGGGTAAAACTGCTTAAGACTTAAGGGTCTAGATATGCCAAATATTTCTGGCATCATTCATTCATATTTTTGGCCTTTTCAAAGATGGTTTGGAGACATGACTTACATTTTTTTTTACAACAGAGATTTAGTTTTCCATCTAAGTTATATGGTATACAAATGAGGAGTTTATTTGAAGGAATAGTTTAGAATCTAGTTACACTAAAGTGATTAAAATGAGTACGGGGGCATAAAAAAGTAACTGAGAGAACTGCATGAAAATATAGTCAAGCAAAAAGGAAGAGAGACTTTGCTGAAGGGGTGAAGGGTGCTCCTGGGTCATGCAGCTTAGTGAAGGACAAGCTGTCTTAGACTTTTCTCAGCCAGATACTGAGACGACTCCTGATAATGCCAATGCTCCTTCCAATTACTGATACTGTCATTATTTTTAATGTCATTATTGAGCTCCTATTCTATATCAAGAACTACATGAAGCAATTTAAATAACAATATGCTGCTTAATTTTCACAAGAACTTCATAAGACAGGTGTGTTGTTTCATATTCATAATTATGGCTGGTAAATGGTGGACAGAATTTAAATCCAGGCAAGTCTGACTCCAATAACCAATGATCCAAGTTAAAAATACTCCTGGCATAAATTCCCAGAGTAAAGGAGCTTTAAAACATGGAAGGCCTTACCTGCTTCATTTTTGGGGCCGGCAGCTCATTTCCTATCATGGAGCTGAACACCTGCTCCTTCCCTCCGCAGGCGTGAACCAGTTCAGGAAGGCACTCGATGAAGCCAGGGCCGCCCGCACGGGGGCCCTTCACACCTGGGCTCCATTTCCTAAGAAAGAATACCAACACCAACCAAATCATTCTTTTGTCGCATGAATGAGATTTTCTGACAATGATGGCTTATAAAATTTGAACAGTTTTTAAAAACATTTATTTAAAAGCCATTATTGGTAAGTGACAAAATCAGCTTGCATTCTTTTTTTCTAAATCCTCATCTGAGGATATACTTTGCCTGATTTCTAGAGAGAGAGAGAGAAAGGGGAAGAGAGAAAAACATACAGGAGTTGCCTCCTGTACGCACCCTAATGGGTAATCAAACCCACAACCTGGGTATGTGCCCTGATAGGAAATAGAAGCTGAAACTTTTTGGTGAATGGGAGGATGCCCCAACAAACTGAGCCACCTAGCCAGGGCCAGCCTGTATTCTTTAAGATTGTCAATCCAAGCTAGTATCACTAGCACTACATAGAATGGGTAAATCTTATCTGACCTTGGTGAATAGTGAGGCAGCAGGTGTCTTCCTACAGGAAAGCACTAATGTGCACCAATGTTTCTACGTGGTTCAAGGCTGAACTGGAGCCCAGACATGTTTTTAATGGATGCAGGCAAAGGACTCTAATGTAATCACTTGAAAAGGTTTTCATTGTAAACAGTTGGGAACCTAAGATTTTTTAAAAAGTACATTTTTGGAATCTTTGAGATTTACAATATAAATAGTGCTGATCCCCAAGAATGTAGCACACCTACAGCTTATTCCCTATTTGCTGTTTACAGAGCAAAAAGAAACGTATAATTAAAAATATACCAATATAGCACTTTTCAGGGTGACAGTAAGAACTGAACCAAATCTCCTATGGCCCAGCAGCTTCCATAACAGGCTTGCGTGCTATGTTGGGTAAGTACCCTTAGGTGTCTGCTTTACTACTGAAACCCAACTCCTGTAACTCTTAGCACCACATTGGAAGGGATCCCGAAACTGAGCTGCAGACATATGAGCTATCTGCTTTCCCCCTCATGCCACCAGCTGCTGATGTGGCTCACTCTCTGAATGTGCCTTTTGCTTTCCAAGGGACAGCCCATGGTGGGGACTCAGCATCATGGAAACAACTGCCCTGGAACCCACTTGAGACAGACTGAGGGACTTTCCTGAGGAGACCCCATGTGTGGCCGAGGTGCTGGTTGGCATCTGTATCTAGATGTCTCCAATGACTGCCACTCCTAGTCTGGGTGATAAGGGGCAGAGGGTGCATTGCAGTGACCTCAGACAGACTGTTCTGCTGGTCTACATGACTGTGAACTCACGTGTTGGCTGCAACATATCTCTGAGCTGGTGTGAAAGAAACATTTTCACTTAAACATTGCCAACCTTGTTTGTAATGTGTACTGCTCTTTTCCTTGCTAAAGTATTTATAGCCATGTACATAGGAACTAAGGGTAAATAACTTGATGATAATATAGACTCATCTTTTAAGCACAGGTTATATCTTGAACTGCTAGTATTCATAACTACCCAGTTTTGGACATTCTGTAGATGCAAATTTACATTTGAACTATGGATTTCAGATTCTTCAAATCTATTCTGCAGTAACAGAAACTGGTCATTTATTTTGCTTTAGACAACAAGTATTTAGCATCTTCTAAAATAAAGGTTGGTACTGTAAAGGTATAAACACAGTTAAAATAGAAATGCATCCAATGTTGCAAGTGGAGAACGATTTACTAGGAGGTTAAAATGAACTGCAGTTCAGCTTGGGATAGGATCGAATTCCAGGCAAGAATGTTGCATCACTAGGCCACATCTCCCCCTGGGAAGTGAGGGCATTTTTCCTGTGAGGAATCAACATTCTAGGCACAACCTGAAAATCAAGTGACCACACCTATAAAGAAAATAATTTTTTTGAAATTTAAAGTCCAATGATATTGATAATTAAAACAATTACCTGAAAATGTGAAGATGGTGCTGTTCTATGTTTGGTATTGTGAGAAGAGAAGAGTCTTTCAGCCACCGACCCTGGATCACCATCTGGACCAGGTTAGTGATGTTCAGGGCAGTCACCAGCCATCCCTGGTTTGCAGCCACATCGAGCATAGCCTGATCAGGAAAAATGCACAAGTTACAAGGATACTATGGCACGGGCCCTCTCCACTGGGAGCTGATATCAGCTTAAACAAAAAGCAAACACACAAAATCTCCCAAGCATTACACCTAAATAAATAATGAAAATGGGAACCAGAAAATAAACTAGAGTTGGATTGAAGGGAACAATCTTCTATAGCATTTATTGTACAGTACTTTCTACAAAGTGCAAATTTCTAGATTTTTTTAGGGCAGCAATGACAGCCAGATAACACTGGTACACAACAATAAGACAAAGAGAAAAATTCAGTGTACTTTGAGAGCAAATACCTATATCATTCACTGTATCAACAGCATTAACAGCTGCATTAAAATAGTAAATCCGTCTTTCCCAAATTTAAAATTAATAATGGTAAGGTGATAGGTTTTCTTGCCAAAAATTTACTTTCCCTCCAAAGAAGACAATACACCACATGCTAGCAAAGGGGGGCACTGCCAGTGATACACTGAAATGATGAGAAGCTATTCATATCAGTCTATACATTTAATCTAATGTTTTATGGACAAACAAATGCTGCACTTGCTTAAGGCAAAACTAAACAGTGAAATCTTATTTAAACACAAGAGGTGTTTACACAGGCAAAGCTATTTCAATTAAATTAGATTCCGGAGAATGCTGACTTAAAGACACAGACATTAGTATCCTGATCCACGGCAGCTACTTTTCATAGTTTTAGGAGAGTCCTCTCTTATTTTGAGAAATTAGATGTACCTAGTACATGCTTAACATCATATTAATAGTAAATATCTTACCAATAGTAAAATACTTATTAAAGGTACAAAATCTATTAGCAGATTTTTAGAAATAATTTTTAAGGTATATTATTTTAGTAAAATTAATTTGCCATACTACTTAGTACTATTGAGACAGACATTATTTTTTTTTCTTTTAAGTTTTGGATTTCCTATTTTATGTTCTCTGATTTACAGAATGTCAAGTAGTTTTAAAAGCATCTGGCTAAACAAATCTGTGGTCTTTTCATATACATCCCAGGGAAATGGGTCAGTGTTTCTGGATATCATGGTTAATGTGTCAGAATGGGCAAACTGGTCTTGAGCACCCATGAGTCCATTGATTATACATCATAAAGCCTGAGTTTTGGTACAATAAACGTATTTATATGTATGTATATGTGTGTATAGCAGTGTGCTTACATGTACAAACATTCAGGTTCATAAATCTAGGGGAAATCTACTTCTATTTTTTCTTTTTCTCTGCAGAGTTGATTAACACTCTCTGCCGTTCTTTGAAGTGCATGAGACAAGCAGGTCATGATGAAAACCACTCAGATAAAAACAGCATTAGTTCACAAGTCACAACTCTTGAGTGCTCTGAGGGAACAGCAAAGGAAAGGAGAAATGAATAATTATATCTAATACAGAATCATGATGATGTTAGAAGTTGTAATGTGGAGTAACTATGGTGATTTTACTTGTGATTTTACATTACAGCTTGACTGGAAATAAATTCCAGACCAAAGGCTCACATACTAGAAGAGTTGGATGGATGGACCATATGTTTTTAACTTTGAAGTTTTCATGATGAAGTTGAAAGATCTCATAAAATTTATGAGAGCTCCCCACAATTTTTCATTGTATGACCCAGATGTGAAAATGTAAAAAATCATGCAAAGTGACTGCTTAAAGTAAATGAGAGTTTGTATTGTGAATTGGAAACTATTATTTATCTTGTTTTCATTTAGAGAAAAGGCAGGTGGGGAGACCAGGAATCTGAGATGATAAAAGGTTCTGTGACTACTTGAATGTGGTAAGCCAACTGTTCAGACTCTTAGTTCTCTACTCAATTACTCCCTAGCCTGGCCTGTTTCCTTTGTCCCACCACTGCCTCAGTGCCAACCCTCGACAAATCACCTGATAAGTTATAAAAACTCCTTTAATCTCATTCTCATCTAATTCTTTATATTTTATATTGTTACCAAAGTAAATTTTTATTTTTTATTATTATTTTTTAAAATATATTTTATTGATTTTTTCAGAGAGGAAGGGAGAAGGATAGAAAGTCACAAACGTCAATGACAGAGAAACATCGACCAGCCGCCTCCTGCATACCCCCTACTGGGGATGTGCCTGCAGCCAATGTACATGCCCTTGACCGGAATCAAACCTGGGACCTTTCAGTCCGAAGGCCGACACTCTATCCATTGAGCCAAACTGGTTTCGGCCAAAGTAAATTTTTAAAGAAATAAAACCAATCGTGTTATTTCTCTCCTTACATCACTTCTATGGCTTTGGATTGCGTAGAGGACAAAAGCTAACAAGCTTCTCTGCATGCCAGTCAACACTTCTGATGAGTCTGTTCCTGGCACATCCCATGTGCCCCTTCCTATACTAAATGACTGACAATGTCTCACATTCGCCCTTGCTCTTAATGTTCTCTTTTTGCCCTTGCACTGCTCCTTCATCTCATTTACCTAGGAAATGCCTATTCATCCTTACTCTAGCTCGAATGCTGCTCCTTCCTGTGAAGTCTCCCTGATTCTCCCATATGGGCTGCAGGCACTTCTTTTCCTATGCATCTGTACTCTTGACACAGGCCACATCCCACCACTGCACTATTGTGAATCTTTGTTTACACATCTGTATTTAAATGATAGACTCCTTGACAGTAAGAATTTGGAAATATTTTTGTCACTATATTCTTGGCATAGTGCACTCAAGAAATACTCTTTTTAGTAGCAAAAATTCCATTACAACAATTATAACAACATTCTGCCTACATTATTGTGCATCTCCTAAAGATAACAGAGTGTAGAGGAAAAAATTTACAAGCTTTGATGTAAGATAGACACAGGTTTAAATCCCAATTTTTTTCACTTACTATGTGTAAATTTTAGGGAATCACCTAACTCTATCATGCTAGATTTCTCATTTTTAGGATAATGTATGACATAAAATGTCTAATATACTGCCTGGAACATAGCAGATGTCAATAAACAGCTGCCTATTTTTAAAGTTCTTCTTTGATGAAGTGAAAAAAACACCCTAAAACAATCCACTCTTTCTAATAGGGACCTCTATTGGACCCTTCGGTGTTGATTTCTGCATGAGTAGCACAGGCTTCAGGGGGCAGGGCATGCGAGGCTGGGAGCAGGTGCGTGGAACATGCAGAATATTCATTAGGAGAGGTGTGCATGTAGAAGACAGCCAGGAAACAAGGCCAAAGACAGACCCTGTAGCTCAGGCCAAACTTGAAGGATGTGGGCTTGGTTCTCAGTTTGAGTGGGCAAGCCACGATATTGCTCACAGGTATACACCTGACAGGGCTAAGGCCAAGGGGTGGTCCATGTAAACGGGTGGTCCTGGTAGCCTGAGCCTGGGATGGACTCCCTGTGTCATATCTTTTATAGTAGTCCTCCTGGTAGATAAGGACCCACAGGCATATGCTCCTCCCTAAAGTGCGGCTGGCTTTGATAGCAGCTAGAGGTCGTGGCGCAGTTCTCCAGGCCACATCAGAGTCCTTTACAGATACAGAACCTCAACAACAAAAGGTTGTTTTAGGATACTGAGGAGAAATAACTGGACATTTTTACCAGCTTACCATTAACATGAGGCAAATATGCAGTCCCTGTTTACTGCTAATCCACTTTCTACTTGGCATGCTACCTCCCAGGCAAAGCTAATATGATTCTAAGTACTATTATAGGGGCCAAATGGATGGGTCTGACTCTGTACATGAGACTTTCTCCTACTAAGTTGAAATCATTTTTAATTCCTTGTCATGTCCAGCTGTGACAGGATGGAAATATGATTTATAATACTGTATTCATTTATAAGATTACTAGAGGCCCAGTGCATGAAAATTCATGCACTGGAGTGGGGGTAGGGGGGGTCCTTCAGCCTGGCCTGTCCCCTCAGGAGCAGGAGCTCTCAGGGCTGGGAGGCAACCTGGCGATTAGGAGAAGGCAATGCCCCATCATACCTTTGCTGCTGCCACTGCCGGCAGCACAAGCCTCAGCTGGCCCTGGTTACCTGAGCCTCAGGCGGATTTAGGCGACTGGGTGGTCACCATTGGAGGCTTGCCTGCACCTCAAGCTGCCCTGGGTGGCTAGGCAGCAGTCATCTGATGCTTGCCTTCACCTCAGGTCGGTCCAGGGTGGCTGGGGAGCTGAGGGGATTGGGTGACTCCAGAGGCAGGTGCATGGAGCAGCCTGGCCTGCCTGCCACCCCGGCGGGGCTGAGGGGGATGGGCACTGCCATATTGTGGCTGTGGGTGCCACCATCTTTGAGGGCATGGCAGTCAATTAACATATCCCCTCCTTATTGGCTGTGGGTGTTGCCATCTTTGAGGGTGGGGCAGTCAATTAGCATATTCCCTCCTTATTGGCTGTGGGCACTGCCATCCTTGCAATGGCATGAGGGTCAATTAGCATATTCCCTCTTTATTTGATAGGATACTACAATTAAAACCATCTCACAATTAACATGAACTGTGGGGTTCTCATTTATGAGAGCAGGTGATAAGTTCGGTTTTGAACACATTTGAACTAAGCTGCCACTATAAAGCCACATGAGAGGTTCAGGTAAAAATGAGCTCAGGAGAGAGAGTATGGGCTAGGAGTACAGACTTAGAAATGCTGCACATGAAGTAGGCAGCCAGAAGAATTAAAACAAGCAGCTTAGGAACAGAGATGAGGACAGCAGAGTGGGGATTACCTGGAGATGAGAACTGTGAGGGTGGGGAAGGATAAAGAAGTGAGAGCATTTAAAGTTCTCTCAGGGCATTACTGAAACAACTATGATTAGAGTGGTCATTTGTTAAATGTATATTATTTGTCAAATCCTCTGATAACCATGTAATGTGAGTTATTGAACTTAAACTCATTACACAGATGAATATATTGTGGCTTGGAGTGGTTAGAAAAACACACATGCCTAAATCCCCACTATACCCTTATACAGGCCTGGTAATTTAAATTCTGGGGAGCTTGACTCTGAAGTGCTTACTTTTAACCAGTGTAGGTATTGCCTATAAAGTTAAGGATGCAAGGAAAGCTGTACGAAATTCCAGGAGGTCCTATATTAGACACCTGATCCTATGATAAATGTGCTACTAAGTAAAATGGAACTCTGAGAAGCTCTTTCTGATAAAACAATGCTTAAAGCAAACACAAAGTTTGGATGAAATAGAAACAGATGGGTAACTCCTACTAAACACCTGATACCAGTTTGAAGATGGTTTTGATACCAGAAAGAAACTTGACCTGACAGCTTAGAGTACTGTGCCTTTAAATTAAATGTAAGATTTTAGGTAAATCACTTCACCATTGGTATTCATTTTTCTCATCTGAAAAATCAAGGAGTTTGATTAGGCTTGTGTTTACCTTCTGTACACTTTGAACTTTCATCACTAAAATGCCAGCCAATGTACTCATATTATATTGCCACTTATTTTTATAAAGTTTACTTTCTATCTTTCCAAGTGGACTGCAGTATCTCTGAAGTCAGAGGCAGGAAAACCTAAATCAAAAAAGAAGGCAGCACATACCAAGCACAGATTCAGATGCCAACAGAAAAGACCCTCTTGGGATCAGAGGAAGATGAGGTTTCTGCTGCTGGGTGTATGGGCCTCCCAGAAAAGAGGGGGCTTCGCTAGTCCCCAAAGACCTCACACAGAGCATCACTGGAGAGAGAGAGAGAAGCTTTGGGGTGAAGAGGATGGATGTTGATAGCACTCACATTACAGGGTCTCAATTATCTCTGTAAGTGGGAAGTGATGTTTCTTGCTGGGAGAAGGTGTACTGGAGAAGAGAAGGAAAATATTTGGAAAAGTACTGAGGTGGGGAATTAATTAAAAACTAGAACAACAGTGAGTTTTAAAAGCATGACTTTGAAGCAATAATTATAGAAATAGTTAGAAACAATTAGAAATTAGAGAAGCAACTATTAATGTTTTATTATTTTTTTTCTAACAATAATGATTATCATTAATTTGGGTACTGAAGCAGATAATTCAGATGTTGACAGAGAATCCAGAGAGTTGACAGATTTGAGTCTACTGGTGACATCACTGTTGAAAAGGTCAACTCTAGGGCCAATGCTGTTTAGGGTGGCAAGTGAATAAGGACTGAACTAATGGATTAGGAAAGCATAAGAGGTTCCAGGTTCAATAAATAACAGAAATGTTCAGTTAAACTGACGGGTACAGAATCTGTGGTCAGAGAGGAGAGTCAGAGGGTGATATCATGAAGGTGGTGCCTAAAGTGGTTGGAATATAGTAATTATTAAGAGTGGAATGATTTGGGATACATGCAATTATGAAGTAGAAAAGGGATATGTTGAAGCCACTATGATGGCTATAAGAGAAGGGATGGAGCTGAAGACTATGAATGGGTATTTGAGGAAGGTGAGGAAAGAGATCTACAATCTAGAACATAGTTGAAACAGAAATTTTTCAGTCACTGACAGTAAAACATAAATGGATGAAAGAAGCAGAAATCTGAAAAGATGTGGATGGAGGATTGGGAGGAGGCAGATCTTAGTTATTGAAGAAATAAAAAGAATTAGCCAACTCAGAAGTTTCAGAGGAAATATAGAAATGGGGTAGTATGTGTGTCTGTCTATGTCTGACTGAGAGGTAAGAGAGGGAAGAGTGACAAAGGAGAGATGGATGAGGAGAGAGGGAGAGTCCAAAAACAAAGAGAAGTATACAAACTATACATATTCCAGACCTCATTCTCATATGGATAAAATGATAAAGTTATGACTTCATCTTGGTTTTCTAATTTCCTATCTGTGCTCATTACCCTATATTCTACTACTTTTGAATGAGCTATTCTAATAAAAGGGTAATATGCTAATTAAACTGGACATCTTCCAGATATCTTCCGGATGTTCTTCCAGACAAAGCCATGGTGGCAGGGGCCAAGGAAGAGGCTTTTAGGGGAGATCAGGCCAGCAGGAGGGAGCAGTTAGGGATGATCACGTCAGTAGACAGAGGTGGTTAGGGATGATCATGTCAGCAGAGGAGCAGTTAGGGTCATCAGGCCGGCAGGGGAGAAATTAGGGGGCAATCAGGCCAGCAGACAGATGCAGTTAGGGGTGACCAGGTCGGCAGGCAAAGGCAGTTAGGAGTGATCAGGCAGGCAGGCAGTCAAGCAGTTAGGAGGGAGCAGTTCTGGACTGCGAGAGGGTTGTCTGACTGCCAGTTTAGGCCCAGTCGCTGTGGGATCGGGCCTAAACGGGCAGGTGGACATCCCTGAGGGATCCCGGATTGGAGAAGGTGCAGGCTGGGGTGAGGGATGTCCTCCCTCCCCCCCCAATGCACAAATTTCATGCACTGGGCCTCAAGTCTATGTATATAAAAGCTTAAGCAACTGGATGACCAGATGACTGGCTGACTAGACAACAGGTTGACAGGCCAGTAACTATGATGTGCTCGGACCACCAGGGGGCAGATGCTCAATGCAGGAGCTGGCCGCTGGTGGTTAGTGTGCTCCCATAGCAGGAGCGCCACTCAGCTGATAGACAGGCACCAGATGCTAGGCTGATGGCAGTGCAGCTGCAGAGGTATGAACTTCTCCTACAGACATTCCCCCTGTGCGCCTGAGCTGCAACAGGGGCAGGCACAGAGGGGCCAGGATGAGTGGAAGTGGTGCAGTGCCCAGCCTGGGCTCCTCCCCAGCCACCTGCTGCTTTGTGCACTACTTTGTGCTGTGCAGGACTGATGCAGACAGCAGGCTGGAGCCCGATGAGCTGGCAGGTAAGGCCAGGCTCTGGCAGCGCGGAGATCTACTGATCCCTGCAGGCCAGGCCAAGGGATCCCACTGGTGCACAAATCTGTGCACTGGGGCTCTAGTTCACACATATCCTTCAAAAAGGATTTAAAGTGATTTATCTGTCCTCTTCCCTGACATAACAGAAGAATACAAACTCCAGACAAATTATTATACATTTAATTGATCACAGTGTCTGAACTAATTTGGTCAACACAATTCTTGAAAAGCAAAATTTTAAATTAATTTGAATCTATCATTTGGATATAACTATATCTTAATATTTGATATATAGGCATTAAAGTACTTTCAAACACAATTGAATTCTGGATTTAAATAATCCAAAGGTAAACAGAAACTTTGAGCACTGTAACCACCAAATTAAGATAACTTCATTGCAAGAAAATAGAATTGCTGGCTTAGGCCACACAAAGAAAAGCTATGTCATTTACTGTACATCAAGAGTTATGTTATCAGGTGGATAAGATGTAGATTTAACGTCCATTATTAAAGTTTTCTAAACTTCAGTTTTAAAAGTCTGTGAATGATGATGTAATGTACAACATGGGGAACACAGTCAATAATATTGTAATAATTTTGTTCAGTGCCAGAAGGTTACTAGAATTGTATTGGTGATCACTTCATAAGGTATATGGATGTTGAGTAACTATGTTATATACCTGAAAATAATATGTCAACTATATTTTAATATAAAGAAACCCAAAACAAAACATCCAACAATAAGAGGAAACAGTATGTGAGCTTAGTCCTGAGTGTCTTCAGGACTGGCTGCAGGGTGTCTTGGTGAAATGGCCTGGAGGAGGTTCCAGCCACTCTAGCTCTCTCAGCATTCTGATGACTTGCACCCTCTCCTCCCCCCTCTCAAGGAACCTGTTCTCCTTTTCCTCACATCTCCCGAGAGAGCCATCCTAAAGTATGTAGTGATAGTGTAGAGGCTACAACAATCATGTGAAAATAAGACAATGACAAGGTTTAAATAACTAGATAATGGTGCTACTTCTGTTCAAATCAAGCGACATAAAGATAATATACTATCAGAGTTTAAGAGGCAGATTTAGTCTAGAATGATAAAAAAGGATTTTAATTACTTTATAAAAACAAATTGTTATATATAGACTGTCTTGACAGAGCAACATACTATGGAAAGATGATAGAAACAATGAAAGTCTGAGAAATTCATGGCCAAGAGGAGCCTAAGGAGACATAACAACTAAATGTAATGTGGTATCTGAAATGAGTCCCTAGAACAGAAAAATAACATTAAGTAAACTGGAAAATTCTGAATGAATATGGACTC
Organism: Antrozous pallidus; assembly: GCA_027563665.1. Lineage (NCBI taxonomy): Eukaryota > Metazoa > Chordata > Mammalia > Chiroptera > Vespertilionidae > Antrozous > Antrozous pallidus. Next base: position 58,556,847 of record CM050517.1, read on the forward strand.
TAGTTAATAATAATATCACATATGTAAAAACATAAAATAAAATTAGAAGAAAAATAAAAAATAAAATAAAATATTAAATCTAAAAATTAATAAAAATATTAATATCAGTTCATTAATTATGACAAAAGTACCATGTTAACCTAAGTTAATAATAGAGGAAAACTGGGTATGAATATATGGGAACTTGGTTCTATCTTTGCAACTTTTTTATAAATCTAAAATTATAAAATAGAAAGTCTAGAAAAAAAAAAACAACTATGGAAATCCATTCCAGGCAGCCTGTTAAAACATTAGTTGTTAGACATCTGCTAGGAAATAAATGCACTACTTCATTGAAGAGCTCCCAGCAGTTTTACGATGATGGGAAGACCTGAAAAAAGCTTTCTTATTAGAAAGGCACACTCCTTTCAAGGTTCAGGTCAGTGGTAAATAATGACCCAATATTTTGTCAATAATTAAAATGCTATAAATATGTTCATAAGAATCTTTTTCAATAGCAACAGTTGTTCACAGTAACTTTCTCCTGAACTTTTACCCCCAGAAGGTTAGCATTCAGGAAGCTCAGCTGCTGTCTAACAAACTTAATTAATCAAAAAGTCATTTCCGAGTTGTAACTATGAGTAAAAGCGCTTCAAGTGCACTAGCAAGCCTACAAGTTAATCAAAATGCTAATGCAGTACAAATTAAAGTTGTGATTAACATTTCACAGTAGCTGCTTAAGTGAACTGATCACACAAATGGGTTAAGCATTACTCATTTCCTACAGTCCCGACCGGGAAAAGGGTTGTTATGTGGGCATGAGAAGAGGAGCTGGGGGTAGAAATATCCTTCATAACAGCATCATATCATCAATAAACCATCACCAATTATCTTACAAAAGCTTACAGGTAGAGTCACCCTTGGGGAAATAGCCTTACCAATTATATTACAGTCCTTGAAGGGAGATTATCTATAAATCCATAAAAGTAAAGGTGTTTAATACCTAAAAATCCACATATTTGTGTTAGTTTTGGAAATGCTAAATGCAGCAGCTCCATGTTGCTTCTAAATGGGAAATGGTGCTTTATTTTAGGTGGTGTTTTGGGTGCTCTGCTCTAGAATTAAAAAAATAGCTTTGATATTAGAAGATGATTCTGCACTCTAGTGTGGACCTTTGCAGTTGGAAGAATAATCACTCAGGATTAAGATCATTTAGAATTACTTGTTTTTAAATAGTCACCCATTAATAAAACTTCATCAGGCTCCTATGCCAAGACATGAGCTCCTGGCAGCCTGGCCAGGACCGCAGCCTGAATTAGACTTCCCCGCCTCTATGAATTTGATAAGGTCACACTAATGTTTACAACAGACTACATGTGTTGGTAGACAATTCAGCCTTGGCAGATAATCTTTATAACATTATGAGAAGCTAAACATAATAAATTGCCCTTTTCAATACTCTCCTAAAAAAGAACTAGATAGGAAAAGGTGAACTACTTATTCATCCCATTCACCCATGACATACTGAGAGATACTATGTGCCAAGAATTATACCCAAGTCACCTTAACAGTCAGTGACATTATAAATAGTTATTGATAAGGTTCCAGCATATCTTGCATGGTACGAAATCCTCCAAATGTATGCTCATAGTATTAATATTCCTTGAAACATACTTATAAAAGAGATATATTTAAAAACTTAATAGTGTAATTTTCATTTTAGGATTCTTTAAAGATTTGAGTTGCAGTTATTAACTCTTCAAATTGTGGACTGCTAAATATGTATAATCCAATTTTGGAAGTCTAAAATTATTTACTTATAACCCATCTATCTTTTCCTCGAAATAATTTGAAGAAGCTTTCTGAGGCTTATTGAGCTATACTCTCCACATAAAGGTAGTCTATTCATTTAATCTAACTATAAGCATTTAAAAATATTAAAGGATTCTCCTAAGAATACATAGAAAATTTTATCTGCCATTTGCTGTATCAAAACATTTCTTAACAAGAATTAGACTAAGGACTTGACTAAGTACTCCTTTTGTTAAGCTCCGTAATACCTGGACTATTTTCACTGGTAACTGTATTTGACTCTATGATTCTAAAACTTGTTCATTTACTTGACACTGACATTCTTCAATACACTGACAACCCACAGAGCCTGTGCTTAGTGCACCCATAGGTAAATATTCCTCAAAGGTTACATTAGCCTTTCTCCATGGCAGCTCTATCTCCTGGCATTATCAAATATTTCTATGCTTTTCATCTATTACAAATGGGAATCATTTTTTAATGGGAATATAGACCCAGATATAGTCATAGTATTTTTCAGTTAAAAGAATTGGGCCAATAAGAAATAATCATCTAATCTTATCTTCTTTTGCTTCCCTTATTGGATTTTTCCTATTCTCAGATCCTAAAATGTACATACATATATATCTTGTTATTAATTAACATACTTTTAAAAATAGGTTGGAGATGCAATGTTTTTTTTCAGAATAGTTGTTGGTTTTAGAAAATTATAGTACTAGTTATTTTACATGTAATGCACTTTTAAAGTTTATTATATACTGTTATAAAGATAAAAATGTCAAGTTGTTGTTTTAAAGTTTGGGCTAAACAATAACTCCACCAAAAACCTTTTAGGGATTTGATTTTGCAAATTTAAGAAGGTTCACTAAATGGAGAAAAGTATACAAATTGCTTTTATTTATGCAGCTTATTAAAGTTATTTTTTGATTAGCATTTTCTATGACAATTGATCAAGCTTATTAGAAAATATTAACATTAATTTGAGTAGGAGATGAACTACATATTATTTCATCTGTGAAAGAGAAGAGCAAAACTTAGTAGCTCAAAAAGACTTGGGCATTATAGAATATCTTATCTAATAAAAGAGTAATATACAAATTGACTGTACCTCTGCTTCACCCACATGCCACACTCACCAGCCAATCAGGAGTGACCAGGTTTCCACGAAAATGGAGGAAGCAACGCTTCCCACACACCCTGGCCGGCCCTGAACTCTACTCAAGGCTACAGAGTTTCAATTATAGAAGATAAATAAATCCCAACAAAAATAGCAGCAGCCATGGAGCTGGAGAGAGCAGGAGGCTTGGGTTGCCCCTGGTGATGGAGGAAGCCAAGTTCCTGGCCTGCCTTGGCCTCTGTTCAAGGCTACAAAGTTTCAATTGTAGAACACGAATTAATCCCAGATGCCAGAGCCTCCACTTGGGTTGCCAGGGGGCGTAGTCAGCCTGCAAACCACCACAGGCCCCTTGCCCAGGTCACCCCACATCCCAAGGGAACCCCCACCCTGATCTGGGGCACCCTTCAGGGCAAACCAGCCAGCCCCCACCCATGCACCAGACCTCTATCCTATCTAATAAAAGAGTAATACGCAGATTGGTCATCACTCCAACACACAAGAGGGCTGCCCCCATGTGGTCAAAGATCCTGCCCCCATATGGACACAAGATGGCCACCACAAGATGGCCAGCAGGGTAGGGCAGTTGGGAGGGACCGGGCCTGCAAGGGAGGGCAGCTGGAGGTGATCAAGCCTGCAAGGAAGGGCAGTTAGTGGTGACCAGGCCAGGAGAGGAGGGAAGTTGGGGGTGACCAGGCCTGCAGGGAAGGCAGTTAGGGGTGACCAGGCCTGTAGAGGAGGGCAGTTAGGGGCAAACAGGCTGGCAGGGGAGCAGTTAAGCATGAATCAGGCTGGCAGGGGAGTGGTTAGGGGGTGATTGGGCTGGCAGGCAGAAGCGGTTAGAGGCAATCAGGAAGGCAGGCAGGTGAGCAGTTGGGAGCCAACAGTCCTAGATTGAGAGAGGGATGTCCGACTGCCGGTTTGGACCTGAAATGGGCAGTTGGACATCCCTCGAGGGGGTCCCATATTGGAGAGGGTGCAGGCTGGGCTGAGGGATACCGCCCCCTCCCCCTGCATGAATTTCATGCACTGGGCCTCGTGTGTGTGTGTGTGTGTGTGTGTGTGTGTGTGTGTGTGTGTTTGTGTATATATATGACTAAGTGTTTATCTGACTGGTAGCTGTGACCATCATGGGGCAGACACTCAATGCAGGAGCTGCTATGATGCACAATGGCCATTTAAAAATAAACAAAAATAAATGGCACCATGCACCTGGTGCTGACAAATCAACTCAGCTTCCCCAAGTGGGACACAGGCCCTGCTACCACCACCTCAGAGTGTCATCCCACCAAATTGCAGCCAATGCTGCCAAGACCTCATGGTGCAAAATGCAGCCCACAGCCCAGCTCAGCCCCAAAACGGTCATGGTGGGTGCTGGGTAATGACATCACATAGCAACGCCTGGCTTCCTCTCTCTAGGGACTAGCATGCTTGAAGCTTCTTCAGTCAAGGAACCCAACTTGCTTTGTAGCCAGGTGCAAACATTTTACACTTTAAGCAAATGTTTGTAAAGCATTTTCACCTGCCTCATCTCATTTGATCCTCACAGAAGTCCCAGAGTAGGTAGATAGGAGACTCAGAAGAATCCTGTTTTCTTTTCATTAGCCAAAAAAAGGAAGATTTAGAAATTTTAGAAACTTGACCTCACTGAAAAGAAGTAATAAATGGTGGAACTTGAAAATAACTTCAGGTTTTTTCACTGTGCAGAATACAGTTAAACACTGGCGCTGTTAAATATTTTACCATTTGTTCTCCCTGCATTATCTACAATAATAATCTGCTCTGTGTTGATATTTACTACGGTGTTGCTGAAAATTACCTGAAAGAGATGTTGGGGTGCTTCACTGCGCTGGAAAAAGTTTAGCTAAATCAGAAAAAAGGTCTAATTAAGCAAGTTTATCTATACATATAAAGCTCTCGCTGGCGCTAATCACACATGTATTTCAACCTGTCATTGTTGACCATGAATTTGGTTGACACTTCTATTATAGAGATAGGGTGAATAGTGATATTAAAAATATTTCTTCTAATTAATTTCCTTTCAATGTGCATGAATCTGTACACTGGGAAACTAGTATAAAATAACAGCTTCTATATTAAAGTTAGATACAAGAATTTATAAAACAGAGGAAACTATCATAACATAGCTCCTTAAAGATCTTCCTTTCAGGTACTAAGTCACATAGATTATTATTAAGGCAGGTTCCCTAGTTTACTTTTGCCTATTTCCATTAGGGCAATGAAACATGAATTCAATCTGAATAAATATCTTCCTTTATGCAGAATATAGAACTTTATACTTTCCCTCAATAATAAAGAGAAGATGTCTGCTATCATTTGGGGAGTTGCTAGTTCCATTATTTCGGGGCAAAGAATCTCTGAGCTTGCCTATTGCTACTAAAGGTTTGAAGATTTTCAGGAAAGGATCAGTGAGATGGACAAAGGCTACCTCCAAGGATTCCTCATTAATGGTGGTGGTGAAAAGCCAGTGAAAGAAGCCAATAATCCAACCTGAGCAGAGAAGGCAAACCTTTAAGAAAGAAAGAGGAACATAAAATGTGTGTATGTATATTTTAATACTAAACTTATGCATAACTTGATCTAGTGTGCACATACTATGTATTACAGAGTCATCTTGTAACTCTGTTGGCATTTTCCTTTCTCCTATGGTTATACCTCCAGTCTGACCTTTCTCCCATATTTCCAATTATTGTAGTTTTAGGGAAGAATGTGGGGAAGTAAATGATTAATTCATGGTCTCTCTAGCATAATATAAAATCCTCAAGAAGAATCATAGGGAGTTGATACTAAAGAAAAAAACAGAAAACATATCAACTGGATACTGTAGTGATATAATGAAGCAGTTATAAATATCAATCATATCAACAAGTCCCTCTTAGAAACTGGTTAAAGTAATTATAGACAGTCTGTTGAAGAGGGAACTGAAGTAATTAACAGAAGGTGATTCGAGTACACAATGAAAAGGAAGAATTAATTTAAAAATTCTTAATTTAAAAAAAGTGGAAATTTCTGTGAAGTTCTCACATTTTAAAACAAATTCTGTCTAAAACACAAGTACAATTTTAAAATCCATCTTTATAGGACAATGGGATCCTAATACGATTTGGCTTAGTATTGCATTTAGGTAATTTTTTATGTAAACTAAGATGATTTTAATGTAAAAACTTATGGCATTTTTTAAAGAAAAGATCAGAGATATTAGGGCAGGATTTATAGTACTGGTCTCCATATGTACTGCCTCAACATATCACCTTTAGTTTACTTAATTTCTCTGAACAACAACTCCTTTATCCTTTGATAAAAGACAGTGTGAGGGAGAGAGCTAATCAAAACACCAGTCACTTATCACCAGTTCTAGCTTTGCCATCAGATTTGGAAAATTTAGACAAGTCACTTTATTTTCTGATACTTCTTATTTGTAAACTCCCCCCGCCCCCACAAAAGCTAACAAAGTTTTTCTTTGGTATATTTAGCACAGAAATTATGCCACATAATTTACTACATTCTACAAATATGTTTTAAAGTTAATATGAAGAGGAGCTCAAAGGTGAATGACAAGAATAATCAATTCCAATTTGTAGATTAGAATATTTTAAAAAGATTAAATAATTGAGATATGTACAGATATTTTTACCCTTATTTTTGTTGAGTGGGATGGAAATGGAAATGTTCGTAACAGAAAAATATTTAAAGGAACCATGATGAAAACACCTTAAACCAAAAGAATTGACAAATGACCTTGACTCCTAACTTCCGATGGGTATAAGAGAAGGCAAGCTATCTTATCTAATAAAAGAGTAATACGCAGATTGACCATCACTCCAACATACAAGAGGGCTGCCCCCAGGTGGTCAAAGATCCTGTCCCCATGTGGACACAAGATGGCCACCACAAGAAGGCCAGCAGGGGAGGACAGTGGGAGGTTCCAGGCCTGCAAGGGAGGGCAGTTGGGAGGGACCAGACCTGCAAGGAAGGGCAGTTGGGGGTGATCAAGCTTTCAGGGGAGGGCAGTTAGGGGTGACCAGGCTGAGAGAGGAGAGAAGTTGGGGGCAAACAGGCTGGCAGGGGAACAGTTAGACATCAACTAGGCTGGCAGCATAGTGGTTAGTGGGTGATGAGGCTGGCAGGCAGAAGCAGTTAGGGGCAATCAGGGAGGCAGGCAGGTGAGCAGTTTGGGAGCTGGCAGTCTTGGATTGTGAGGATGTCCGACTGCCCATTTAGGTCCGATCCTATTGGGATCGGGCCAAAACGGGCAGTCGGATATCCCTCAAGGGGTCTCAGAATGGAGAGGGTGCAGGCTGGACTGAGGGACACCTCCCCACCCCCTGTGCATGAATTTCAGGCATTGGGCTTCTAGTCCTATATAATAAGAGAGGAAGATGCTAATTACCTATTATGCCTTGAGGCGTAACAACCAACCACATAATGACCAGATCACAGATCTGCAGGAGGGTGGGGCAGTGAACTACAAGCTGGCGGCAGAGAGCTACTGGCGCACAGATTCATGCACAGGGCTACTAGTATTGTATAAGCCAGAGTAAATTACCACTACAACAACTATTGTTTTCTTTTGTGAAAGATTACCTAGGACACAGGTAGTCAAAACTACAGAGTTTTCATAAAAAACTTGAGTTCAATAACCATGGAAAGGCAAGAAAATAAAAGAACTATTGAGAATGAAAATACTAAGATAGACCTAGATCTCTGAGTTCTCAAGTTGTTGTTTACTTTAAACATTAACACTAATGCCCCACTCTTGTAAGGTACTACTTTACTCAGGCACTGGGGTTAAGTGACTTTCCTAAGCCTTATACTAAAATAGGAGCAGAGTTGAATTTATAGTAAAAGCTGGTGGCACTGAGTCCCACACACAAAACACAAGGTCATGCTGATGTCCCATGAGGGCAGTAGTGTAATTTTCAATCAACCAGAAGAGCTGTCACTTAGAAAACTGCTTGAACTAATGCTTTCTAAGACCAACAGTATTCACATAGAATAGGGTACAATCATTAAAATGGGCAATGGATCATGGAAAAGTTTATTTACTCTTAATTTCTTGCTCAAATTTCCCAAGGGCAACCCTTATATTCTTTCCTCTTCCTGGCTTGCTTTTATCATAATCTTACAAAAAATTTGCAGAAAAAAGAGTTAGGATATGAATCTGGTTGCCATCTCAGGACAACTAAGTTTCTTTCTAGGTGACTTCTAAAAAGCCTAATCATCATTTAAGAGGGTCATCATTAATGTTTGTAATCCTACATAATAAAAGCCTAATATGCTAACTGTCTGGACACCTGTTCAACCAATCAAAGTATAATATGCTAATGATAAGCTAAGGCAGCTCAACCACTTGCTATGATGTGCACTGACCATTATGATGTGCACTGACCACCAGGGGGCAAGTAGGTTATCTTGTTGCTGGGGTCTGGCCAATCGGGACTGAGTGAGACAGGCTGGACACACCCTGGAGCCCTCCTGCGGTCCCTCTCCACTGGCCAACTTCCTGCACACCTCCCGGCCCTGATGGTGAACCAGTGGGGCCCCTCAGCTGGGCCTGCACCCTCTCGCAATCTAGGAGCCCTTAGGGGATGCTGGAGAGCTGGTTTCAGCCTGATCCCGCAGGCCAGGCTGAGGGACTCCACTGGTGCACAGATTCGTGCCCTGGGCCTCTAGTTTAAAATAAAATTGCACAATCAATGTCTGACTACAGATAACTCATTAAATAAACTATTACCTTCAAGTGAAGGCATAAAGTGTAATCATTATGCTTGAGAATATTTAATGTTATAAATTATTAAGTTAAGGGTTATAAAATAACACTAAAAATTTATAAAGGGAACAAGAGAAAGGACAAGTGTGTTTGTAAATGTAAAAAGTAAAGGAGCATCTAAGCCTCTAAAGACAAAAAAGTATAATAACTATTATACTTTAGCTAATAAATTTGTTTTCTGGAGGAGAAAGGGTTAGTGATTCTAAAACTACATCAAGAGTATGCAGAATTGGGGAAATAAGTAAATATATTTTGATTAGTGAGAGCTAGGTTTCTCACAGGTGGAGAAAGGAGTTATAAATTAACAAAGGGGGGGGGGGAACTAAAATGAAGCTTTTGGTATTGGATTAGAATTGGAGGTATTAGAATGAACTCATGATTTTATGAATACAAATGTTTTTCACACATATAATCATACATAACTTCAGACATACAACTAGATATAGATGTCTGTATAGTATACATAGTTCCATTTCTTAGTCTTGCCCACTGAGTGGGTCTAGAGGTGAAGACATCCAAGTAGGGATGGAGTCAACAAGTGCTCAGCTTTTGGTCTCTAAAACCATTCTCTGATAAAAAGAACAGGGCTCTTTGAAAAAATGGCTGCTTACAGACATGGGACAAGGGAACAAGCACAAGATGCCAAAATGCAAGGTGGTGTTCACAAAATGATGGGGCATGTGAATATGATCCAGGATCTAGTGTGAGAGGCCCTAGTGGCTGACACTGAGACAATATAAGTAGCAAAATAAGTGACAGTAATGGCTTTTACCTTGTAGAATAAAACAAACACTCATGAATCTATACTTACATAAATAAATAACTAAATAAAGTTCTTTCTTGCAATAAGTTCTGGGAATAAAGGAAATAGAAACCAAAATAGTAATAATTATTTCGACAAAAATCACCAATAGATACTGAAAATAATGTAAGCAAGTATGATGAGAAACATAATATCTGCATAATCTCAAACCTCTAAGTATCTTGCACAAGATATTTATTAATTTAAAAAGGGAAAAAAGTAACTTTGTAGTGGAGAAGCCTGGCAGATACCACCATGTGCACAAGTAAATGTCACCAGTAATGAGACATTCATGTCACATGCTTCCTGATGATATACTGAAAGGGTAAAGCATCATGCCAGTGGTATTCTTGCTAATAAAATATAACTTCAATGTAACTATGAGGAAACGTTAGGTAAACCCAAGGGAGGGATAACTCTCTAAAGTGACTGGCCAGTACTGTTCAAAAGTGCCAAGGTCATGAAAGTTCAGGCAGTATCCTGGTCCAGAGGAAGGGATGTTAGTGGAGTGAAATTCAAATTGGTAAAATTTGAATGAAGCCTGTGGATTAGTTAATAGGACTAGATTAGTATTGAGGCTAGGATTTAACATTAGGGGAAGCTGGGTGAAGAATATATTAAAATGTTTTTGTTACTATCTCTACAAACTTTTAATACTATGTCTAAATTTCATTTTAAAATAAAAAATTAAAAAGCATCTTCATAAAAGATTAAAAAAGAAAAGAAACTCATATTCATGGGGGGGAGATAAAATTACTATAAATGACTAATTTTAATGTTTTCCCAGATTTGCTACAATGAAAGGTAGTTTTATAATTAAAGAGAAGACTATTCTCTTTAGATGTTATATATAAAGTATCTAATAGAGGCTAACATTCTGAATCCTTTGCCCTTTTAGCAAACTTAGAAATGGCTCCTTTAGAAATTGCTAAATTCTGCTGAAACCGGTTTGGTTCAGTGGATACAGCGTCGGCCTGCAGACCGAAAGGTTGAAGACTTCAACCTCAGCATGAACAGAAAACTCAGGCAACAGCTGTGGGCAATTAGATTGTAAGAAGAGGATCCCTTCATGGCAAAAGGGCCAACATAGAATGTTCAGGTACCTATCCAAAAAGGCCTTCCACACAGTGGAAGGAATTAGATCCTTTCATGTCCTTTTTAAATTGCTGCCAATCATTCAAAGATTTAGTTTATAAGTAAGTTTGAATTAATTGTACAATATGCTGTTGTAAAATATCAAAAATTATAATGACATTGTAGAATAATATCATATAAGAATAGTCTTTGCTTTAAGCCATGACATTAAATTTCCAAACTGGCTGTCAATTTCTTTTTGTATAGACAAAGTCTAATTACATGTTTCGAGACTATGCTTGTGTATTTTCAGAAAACAACTTTAAAACCATGTGGATTCCTGAAACAGAGGAATTGACATGTGTGCTCCAACCATGAGAATAGGAGGGAAACAGTCTAGAGATGGAAGACGCTGACAACGCCTTGCCATGCTGGCAGTCAGCAGCTGTGCGTCGCTGCAGGTTGCCCAAGTCCAATCCAGAGAGGATTGGACCTGCACTGCCACCATATGTCCACCATCAGAACTGAAACATTGCCGACATGTACATATAAGGAATTGTTTGACATTGAAACTGGGACTCAAAAGACTGTTGAACATTGAAATTGGGACTCAGAAAACTGTTGGCCCAGAAAGAAACTTACTGCAGACTGATTGATTTGCCTCTCAGTATGGCCATTGTTGCTTGTCTCATTTTTTGTTCTTATCTGTTTATTTCTAGTCTGAAAATGCAAGATTTTTTTAAGAAAAGAAAGGGGGGAGATGTTGGAAACCTTTCCTGTCTCACTAATAGAAAGATGTGGACAGGAAGTCCAGGAGGCTGGTAAACAACCTTAATTGCTCTGAAAGGTCAGAGCTAAAAACATTGTTAACTGAAACACCTCTGTTTGTTCTTTGTGTATTTCTGTTGTTGGAATTTCCTACCTGGGGGCTATGGGTGGATCCCATAGCCTTAATAAAAGGGATGGCCAGGCCAGAGCACGAGGCAGTCCCTCCAATAGAGATAGGCTGCCGCCTGGCCCCCATTTCCCAAATTTATGCTTTTCTAAGTCTCTGTTCATTGTGTGCGGCCTCCTCCAGACGCTGAACCCTGGCATTGGAAACCTGGACATGCAGGACATGAAAAGGATTTCCACACTTGACCCCATATTTTCTATAATTTGTTCTCCTACCCCTCTCTGACCTCTTTTCTAATCAACCCATTCCATCTTTTTTTGCAATGGCTTCCTTGATTTCCCTGAATATACCAAGTAAGTTCCTCCAGAGTCTGGGAACTAGTTTTTCTCAGTGTTTGGAATACACCACGAGATAAGTCTGGGGCTCACCCCCTTCCTTTAATTGTTTCTTAAATGTCACCTTGTAAGTAAGACAGCCCCTGAACACCACAATAAAACTGATGCAGCCACTGTGGAAAACAGTGTGAGGTTTCCTCAACAAATTAAGAATCCTGTAACACCAATTAGAAAGAATATATGCACCCATATATTCACAGCAGCATTATTTATAATAGCTAAGATCTAGAAACAGTCCAAGTGCCCATCAACAGATGAGTGGATAAAAAAGATGTGGTACATTTGCACAATGGAATACTACATGGCTATAAAAAAGGAACTCTTACCCTTTGTGACAACATGGATGGACCTGGAGAGTATTATGATAAGCTGAGTAAGCCAGTCAGAGAAAGACAAATAGCATATAATCTCACTTACATGTGTAATCAAATGAGCAAAATAAACTGACAAACAAAACAGAACTAAAGTCATGAATACATGGGATAGACTGACAGCTGTCAAAGGAGTAGGGAGGGGGAGGGCCTGGATAAAAGAAGGTGAAGAAATTAACCAAAGAACATATATGCACAGCTCATGGACACAGACAACAGTGTGGTGAAGGGTGGGGGGCAGGTGTGGGGCAAAATGGGACATCTATAATAGTGTCAACAATAAAAAAATAGTATGAATCAGCACCTCCCATCTTTCTCTCTATTTCCTTTATTATATACTAGAGGCCAGGTGTATGAAATTCGTGCACAGGGAGGGGGTGTCTCTCAGCTCAGCCTGCACCCTTTCTAATCTGGGACCCCTTGAGGGATGTCCATTTAGGGCCCCCCCCCAACTGCCCTCCACTGTAATCCTGGTCCCCACCAACTGCCCTCCCCTGCTGACCTGGTCTCCCCCAACTGCCCTCCTCTGCTGGCCCAGTCATCCCTAACTTCCCTCCCTGCTGGCCTGATCACCTACAACTGCCCTCCCCTGCAGGCCTGGTCCCCTACAATTGACCTCCCTTGCTGACCTGGTTTCTCCCAACTGCCCTCCTCTGATGGCTTGGCCATCCCCAACTGCCCTCATCTATGGGCCTGGTCACCTCTAACTTCCCACAACTGCTCTCCCCTGCAGGCCATCTTGTGGTGGCCATCTTGTATCCACATGGGGGCAGGATCTTTGACCACATGGGGACAGCCATCTTTGACCACATGGGAGTGGCCATCTTGTGTCTTGGTGTGACAGTCAATTTGCATATTACTATTTTATTAGATAGGATTACACATTATTATTATTATTTTTAAATAGCAGTTTTTACCCTTTGACATATTTTTGTCTGTCCTTGACTGGAAACCCATGAGAGCTGGTATTTTTCTGTCCCATTCCCTCTGAATGCTCAGTGCCTAGAAAAGGGCCTGGTAATAGTTTACTTTCAATAAATTTTGATCGAGTGAATAACTGGAATTCATATTTGCTTTTCCTTTGAAAATTCTTGATTTGATTCACCAGGTTTTTCTTTAAAATGCCACGATAAAAATGTTTAAATGCAAGTATATTTAATTCTAAAACAACAAAAAACAAGTGATGGGAGAAAATGTAGGTATTAGAAATGACTTTCCTACCTGACACACTCTGAGAGCTTGGTCTAAGACAGTTTTGGTATCAGTATCATAATCCGGGCAGGGCAGCATGGCTCGGCTGAGATGTGCCTGTAGCAGGAGATGTGCTTTGGTGTGAGGACTGTCAAATGAATGAGGATTTGATTCAAAGGGAAGACATTTTGCCAGTTCACTATTCATATGATCTTCATTGTGCCTTACTGGCAAATCTGTGTATTCTTCTGCATCCTGAAAAACACACACATCCATATATATATTACTGTGCTAGATCAAAAGTATAATAATTAACGTACTTCTTAGTTTTAATTACTGAAATTTAAAACATGGTTTAGCAAAGTCATACATAATCTTATCCCTTAAGAGTTTTGTTTTGTTCAATACTATTATTAATATGTAAGGAAAAGCAAGTAATGTATAATACATGTAAAATTCATGAATGCTTTTCTTATTTATACAGTCAACAAAAATAACAGCAACTTTACTAGGCATCAAATATCATGCCTGACAATGGCCCCACACAGTGTGCTAGAGACTAAGAGCGCATCAGAGACAAAGTTCTACCAAGTGTAATGGATATTATGGTAAGTACAGAGTGCTGAAGGAACATTCAATTTGGGAATTTAATTATTTTAGTGAGTCAGAGAAAGCTTCTTGGAAAAAGTAATATTTAAGATCTATAGATAAGTGGGAAAAATAAGGTGGAACTGGGATTAAGGGGGAGCAGAATAGGATCAGTGAGGAAAAAAGGGTGAAGAAAAGGGCGTACTATTTTAGATTAGATTAATTTGTTCAAAGTTTCCACTTCTACATGTAAGGAGCTTGGAAACTACCACTCAGTCCTAACAACAAGTAAAAAGCTAAACAGACTGAAAAATCAACAATTCTTCTTGGCTCCATATGAGGGGAAGATAGAGGACAAACTACTATCTCAAACACTGGAAAAACAGGCAAATTCAGGGAGTCACTGCTAAGAGGAGCAGAGATTCATAAGCTGAAACTGACAGGGGAACCAGTGCTGGGGTGAGAAAACCTTAACTGCAATTGAGGAATGGTGGGAGGCTCTGTGTGGACAACTCTGAGTGCTAAAAACTCCAGGCGGACGATCATATTGGGCTCCCACAATATTGTGAAATTTATCTTCAGGAGCTTGACCAGATTCCCACAGTTAATATCAAAGAAATATCTCTTTGGGGTTTCCTAGCAGGGGGAGGCAAAATGCACCACTATGAAATATGCCAGAGCACACTGTTCTTAACAAACAACAACAAAACCAATATTGTTGTCCATTCACAGTGAGCTGAATCCACAGAAGTGAAACTCAGATATGTAAAGGGTTGACTGTATATCTATGGGAGAAAAATACACATATAAGTGGCTCATGAAGTTCAAACCAGTATTGTTCAAGGGTCAACATTTAAAAAAATATATATTTTATTGACATTTTTACAGAGGAAGGGAGAGGGATAGTTAGAAACATCAATGAGAGAGAAACATCGATCAGCTGTCTCCTGCACACCCCCAACTGGTTATGTGCCAGCAACCAAGGTACATGCCCCTAACTGGAAATGAACCTGGGACCCTTCAGTCCGCAGGCCGACACTCTATCCACTGAGTCAAACCCGGTAGGGCCAGGGTCAACTTTTTATCAACAATCACTTTTAATGTCAATAGTCTCAATGAACTGATTAAAAGACAGAAACTATCACAGTGAATGCAAAAACATGATCCAACTATATGCTGTCTACAATAAAATCACTTTAAATCTAAAGTCACATATAAATTAAAATAAACGGAGAAAAATATACCACTTAACAACATTCAAAAGAAAGCAAGAGTAGCTATATGAATTTCAGTAAGAGCAGACTTCAAAGCAAGGAAAATTATCACGGATGAAGAAGGGAATTATATAATGATAAAAGGGTCAATTCTCTAAGAAGACACAATTCTAATGTATATGTGCTTAACAATGAAATGTCAAACCTACATGAGTGCAATGAGTGAATCCACAGAATTGGTTTAATACTTGAAAACCAATTCATGTAATTCACTTTATTAAATAAACTTGAAAACCATACAATCATCTCAATTGATGCAAATTTTTTTTGACAAAATCTAACACCTATTCCCCCCAAAACTCTCAGTAAACTAGGAAAAGAAGGATATTTTTCTCAACCTAGTAAATGGCTTTTTTTGAGAAACCCACACCTGACATCATATTTCAGTAATGGACTGAATGCTTTCCCCTTAAGATCAGAAACAAGACGGGGGACCTAGCTCTGTTTTTAGTACTTCTATTCAACATTGTATCAGAGGTTCTAGTCAGTGCAATTAAGTAAGAAAAAGTAATAACAGGCATCCAGATGGAAAGGGAAGAAGTGAAATAAAACTGTATTTGTAGGTGATAGGATTATCAATATAAAAAACAATGAAATCTATAAAATAATCTACTAGAATAAGTACAATTAGCAAGGTTTCAGTATACAAGATTAATATACAAAAATCAATTGTATTTTTGTATATTAGCAACCAAAAATCAAAACTAAAAACAAATTTATAGTAATATAAAATATATTAAATACCTAGAAATAAATCTGACAAAAGATGTAAAAGACCTGTATACTGAAAATCAAAAACATTGCTAAGAAAAATTAAAGACTTAACTAAATGGAGAAAGATACCTTATTTCTCCCAAAATTTATTTAATACAATCTCAATCACAGCAGACTTTTTATACTTTGCTTGGTTGACAAGATGCTTTTTTAAGTAGTTCCAATCACTAATTTCAATGTGTGTGTGTGTGTTTTGTGTGTGTGTGTGTGTGTGTGTGTGTGTGTGTGTGTGTAGAGGGTGAAGTGGGGTGGGAAATCCCACACCAACAATCAAGTCTGATATACAGCTAGGTATCCTACAATTCAACTTAATTCTGATACTACCTACCTGGAGATAGCATCAGGTCCTACAAATTAAGAGTTCAACTCTATAAGACTGTCTCTTTTTCCCACTGCAGATGCCTGTTATAAACCCAGATTATCACCTGTGTTTCTGACTGACTGGCTACAGATTGGGGGTTCTAACAATCCCTGACTTGGGTTCCATTAACTTGCTTAAGTGGCTCACAGAACTCAGAGAAACATTTTACTTATTAGGTTACTAGTTTATTATGAAAGGATAAAACACAGGAAATAGGCAAATGAAAAGACATGCATAGATAAGGTATAAGAAAAGGGCCCAGAGCTTCCACGCCCTCTCTGAGCTGAACCTCTATACCTAAATCTCCATATATTCACCTACTGGAAAGCTCTCCAAACACTGTCCTTTTGGGTTTTTAGGAAGGTTTCATTACACAGGCATGATTAATAACATCATCGGTGATTAATTCAATCTCCAGCCTTTCCTCTCTTCCCTCAGAGGTTGGGGAATGAGGGTGAGGTTAAAAGTTCCAACCTTCTAACTACAGGGTTGGTAAGGAGTTTCCATTCTCAGGAGCATTCTGAAAGCTACCTCATTAACATAACAAAAGGCACCATTTACTGCTCTTAGCACTTAGGAAATTGCAAGGGTTTTAAGAAACTCTGCCAGAAGAAATATTCAAAGTGATGAACAGCAAGAATCTACAACCAAGATTACTCTATCCAGCAAAGCTATCATGCAGAATTGAAGGTCAGATAAAGTGCTTCACAGACAAGAAAAAGCTAAAGGAGTTCATCACCACCAAACCAATATTATATGAAATGCTGAAAGATATTCTTTAAGAAGAGGAAGAAGAAAAAGATAAAAGTGTAAATTATGAAAAACAAATACACATCTATCAACAAATGAACCTAAGTTCAAGTGAATTAATAAGCTGATGAACAGGATAAACTGGTGAATGTAACAGAATCCCGGACATAGAGAGGGAATGGACTGACAACTCTTGGGGAGGAAGGGGGTGTGGGAAGTGCAGCAAGAGACTGGACAAAAATCATGCAACTATGGGAGAGGACAGTGGAGGGGGGTGAGGGCGGAGGGTGGGATGGGTACCAGGTGGAGGGGAACTATAGGGTGAAAAAAAAAAGGGGAACAATGTAATTAATAAACTGAACAATAAAGATTAATAAAATAAAATAAAATAAAAAAAGAAACTCTGCCAGAAACAGGGATGAAGACCAAATATACACACACACACACACACACACACACACACACACACACACACTAGAGGCACGGTGCATGAAATTCGTGCATAGGGGCAGATGTCCCTCAGCCCAGCCTGCACCCTTTCCCATCTGGGACCCCTCAAGGGATGTCCGACTGCCTTTTTAGGTCTGACCCTATGGATCAGGCCCTAAATGGGCAGTTGGACATCCTTCTCACAATCCAGGACTGCTGGCTCCAAACTGCTTGCCTGCCTGCCTCCCTGATTGCCCCTAACCGCTTCTGCCTGCCAGCCTCATCACTGGCTAACCACTACCCTGCCAGCCTAACTGATGTCTAACTGCTCCCCTGCCAGCCTGTTTGCCCCCAACTTCCCTCCTCTGCTGGCCTGTTCACCCCTAAGTGCCTTCCCCTGCAGGCTTGATCATCCCCAACTGCCCTCCCTTACAGGCCTGCTCCCTCCCAACTGCCCTCCCCTGCTGGCTTGATGCCCACAACTGCCCTCCCTTACAGGCCTGGAACCTCCCAACGGCCCTCCCCTGCTGGCCATCTTGTGGTAGCCATCTTGTGTCCACATGGGGGCAGGGTCTTTGACCACATGGGGGCAGCACTCGTGTGTTGGAGTGATGGTCAATCTGCAAATTACTCTTTTACTAGATAGGATAGAGGCCTGGTGCATGGGTTGGGGCCAGCTGGTTTGCCCTGAAGAGTGTCCCGGATCAGGGTGAGGGTTCCCTTGGTGTGAGGGGCAGCCTGGGTGATGGGCCTGTGGAGGTTTGCAGGCTGGCCATGCCCCTAGTGACCCAAGCAGAGGCCCTGGTATCTGGGATTAATCTATGTCTACAATTGAAACTTTGTAACCTGGAGTGGAGCCAAGCCTTCTGTTTGCTCTGTGGAGGCAGCCATTTCTGTTTGAAACTTTGTAGCCTAGACTGGATGCTTAGGCCAGCAATGGCAGCTGAAAGCTTGGCTTCCTCTGTTGCCAGGGAAACCCAACCCTTTGTTCTCTCCAGCTCAGTGGCTACTGCCATTTCTGTATCTTTTATAATTGAAACTGTGCTCTGTGGAGGCAGCCATTTCTGTTTGAAACTTTGTAGCCTAGAGTGGATGCTTAGGCCAGCAATGGCAGGCAAAGAGCTTGGCTTCCTCTGTTGCCGGGGAAACCCAAGCCTTCCTTCTGCTCTCAGTGGCAGCAGCCATCTTGGTTGGGGTTTATTTGAATAATCTGCTCCTGATTGGCTGGTGGGTGTGGCTTGTGGGTGTGGTGAAGGTATGGTCAAATTTGCATATTACTCTTTTATTAGATAGGTTATATAACCTATCCTGCTTTATTAGATAGGCAGGTGAGCAGTTTGGAGCCAGTAGTCCTGGATTGTGAGAAGGATGTCCGTCTGCCTGTTTAGGCTTGATCCTACCAAGATGGGGCCTAAATCGGCAGTTGGATATACCTCAAGGGGTCCCAGATTGGAGAGGGTGCAGGCTGTGCTAAGGGACATCCCCACCCCCCCAACCCCCCGTGCATGAATTTCGTGCACTAGGCCTTTAGTCTTATTATAAATCACAACATCACAATTTAAATGGTGTGAAGAAGAAATACACAGAAGAGTGAGAGAGTTTAGCAAAGAAATCTGACCAAGTTACGAAGATTTCCTGAAAAAAAAAAAAAGGCAGATAAACTAAGACACAGAGGATGAGCAGATTTTAACTAGATGAAAAGAGAAGTGAAAAGTACTCTGGGAATAGTGTATGCAAAGGCTGGCAGTGGGACAGGAAAAGGTGAGTCCAAGAAACTGAAAATGTGGTTTAAAAGTAATTTCAATTGATTTAAATAGTATGCTTAAAAACATATCTTTCATGAATATTTGCAACATTCTGTTTAATGGAACTGGAAATATATTTAAATCATGTCTCTTGTTTTATTTTGTTTTGCAATAGTCAAAAACATCACATGTACTCTAATATTTTGAACACAGTCTTCACCCTTTTGCTTGCTTTATGTAATAAGTGTATGCTGACACATTAGCAGTTAACACTGTTTTGCCCCATGTGTCAACTTGGTTTTCTTTTCATATGTCATTTCAGTGCTTTCCTATTTTCTCTGAGGTTATCTGCTAAAGAACAAGGACCAGTTACAATGACAGTGCTATTATTTTTTATTGTAGGTGAATTTCAGGTAAACTGTCACCTCATGATTGACCCATTTCAATCTAATACCTGGCCTCCACCCAAATCTCCATCAGCAACTATCCACCCATCCCAGCCTTACCACAGAGCTAAAGAAAAATAGAACAGCAGGTAAGCAGAAGATGGTTCAGATAAAACATGATCTTTCCTGCAAGGATATTAAAATGATAATGAGGCAAATAATTATTTTAAGCATATAATACTGTTAATCAGGGAAGAGTCCTGAAGTCAGCTGGATGTGGTGGAAAGTGTCCCCAAGGAGGTAGTGTTTGTTCTAAGCTCAGAACAAGTTTGTAGGAGAGGAGAGAGGGAGAGAGATGCCCTGCATTCCCGGCAGAGAACACAGTACAAGCAGATCCATGAAAACAGATAAGGAGGGTCTGAGGTTTAAGCCTCAGGGATGAGGAGAATGCTGCTGTTATTAATAACAGAGAAGTGGGCAACACAGTGAGCAGGAGCTTCCTTTCTGTCAGGCATGCAAAATACACTTAAAGGGACGGCAATAAGCCAGACAGGTAGAGGTAGAGGGAGAAGAAATCAGCTATAAATCTGTTTCATAGTCTAAAAAGTATTCATATTTATATTTCTTACTACCGTTCATAAAGACAACTTCTTCTGATCTTTTACCAGAAGAAAACTGAATTGCTATTTTAATACTCCAACCTGAATTGGTTCTCCAGATTTTGGATGTGTAGAATATGGGTTTAGACTTACAAATTATATGAAAGTTCAATTAAAATAAAATTATGTGGGAAGAATTTGACTCAAAGCACTAATTAATAGTATTAGCTAAGTAATCCTCTTCCCTCGCACCATCTTGTTCAAATTTGATTATATACATTATACATCTCCTTTCCCTACACCGAGTGAGGGAGGAAGAGCAAGAGGGAAGGATGGAGAAAAGGAGGGAGAGAAAAGGAGGGAAAAGAAAGTCGATTAATTTTGATTGATTATAATAATACTAGGGGCCTGGTACACGAAATTCATGCACTGGGGGTGGGTGATCGCTCAGCCCAACCTGCCCCCTCACACATACTGGGAGCCCTCTGGCTGAGGCTTTAGGCCTTGGGCACCCAGCCATCGCCCTGCAATGGGGCAGATGGCTGGCTCCATCCCAGCCCTGCCCCCCCCCACCCCTCCAGCCAAGGCCTTAGCCCCAGCCAGCTCGCCCCCAGCTAGCACGGGCCTCAGCCCTGCCCGCCCAGGCCCAGACTGCCTCTGCTATGCCCCCCAGGTCCCCCATGGCCCTGGACACCTCAGACATGACCCCCCAGACCCAGGCCGCCTCGGCCACACCCCATACTCCTGGTTGGCTGGTGGGCATGGCTGGTGGGTATAGTGAAGGTATGGTCAAATTTGCATATCACTCTTCTATTAGATAGGATAAACTGGGCATTTCTGTCTCAGTTCCTATATATGTCTGAAAGTGTGAACATTTTTCTGTGATGTGTGTTTCTAGTACTCTGAGATGCACATTTTTCATGAAGCATGACTTCTAAATGCAAGCTAACTACTTCATTTGGTGCCAAACTAAAGGGACAAAGACTTACTCCAATGCTCAAGGAAAACATTGCGGTGTTGAACTCACTGAGAAGCAGCATATCTGAACAGGGCTCACCACTCACAACCATGCTTATTGTACTTTCAGGTAAATTGGATCATTAGTGCTTTTCATTGCATTTGTTTACGTTAGAATCTAAACCCCATGTAAGATGTGACTCCCCTACTCTCCAAACTGAGCCAATTCTGCTTTAATCCCCCATTTCACCAGGACTGTGATTCTGCTCCCTGCCAGCAGTATCAGTTATCAGATGAGTCTGCTAATAGCTGAGTACATATTAGGTTGGAAAAAATGCTAAGCTGTAAAGAGATCCTTCTAAATCTAATAAAGGAGCCATCAGATTTTTCATGTAGATTACCTACAGACAGTGACTTTCAGTGATGCCTTTTCTCAGTACATAAAGGAATATTTCTAAACTAAGGGTTTCATAATTTCTTTGTAAAAACTATTTATTGTAATAAAAGTATTTTAATAACAACAGTGGACAAGATCTGTAATAAGTAAGCATGCTGACTTATTTCTTTACCAAATATTGTTCAAATTTGTTGGATATTAAATGGTGAACAAAAGCAGAAATTACCCCCTACTCTTATGAATGTTTAGGGTCAGGTTGAGGAGTCAGACCTTAATCAAAATTGACTGTGAATAGATGTAAAATGACTGGATAAGTATAAAGAGGGAGAAGTACAAATAATAAGAGTGGGTAGGGAAGATATTTTTAAGGAGGTTGAGCTGAAAGAGTAAAAAGTTACTATTTTTAAATGAAGAAGGGAGGAGTGACAGGTTAAGGTTCAAACTTAACTTGAAGAAGAGGAACACTGACTATTGTAGGAAAACACTCTTTAGAGTGTGCCGATATCGATTTTATTATTTAACATATGCTTTTAATAAGTAATTTCTTTTTCATTATTAAATTTGACATTGGCAATTTTTTTGAGATCTTCAAAGAGGTTGATAGTTGATTTATAAATTTTTATAAAATATCAAATTATTAATAGTTTCTATATTTAAAAAGTATGTGTAATTAACTGAGGTCTTATCAAAAGCTATTACTTCCTTCAAGGATCCATCCTTTTTTGCTCCCAGTGTTTGAATTAAAGAGGAATCCAAATAATGTAGTAGCAACTCTTCCCCATAGACATGTAGAATGGCATGGTGTGAGGTGGTAGAGAGAACATTCAATCTGGAATTGACACAACAGGTGGATTTTTAACTCTGCCATTTATAAGCGATGTGACCTTCTGAGAGAAAATTAACCTCCCTACGTCCCAAATTCCTTATCTTATACTGGAATTTGGTGTGATCATGCAGGGTGGTAGTATTTATGAAACATTTAAAAACTGTAATCTTGGTAAACATGTTATAATAATAATAATAATAGTAATTCAACATCTGATACTATACAGGATGCTAACTGAGGTTTAGGTTTCAATTATGTGTTTTTGTTCCACAGATTTCAGTTATAAATCTTTGTTTATAATTATGCAAATGTACTTCAATACCTAAAGTTATATTTTATTCACTCACTTAAAAAAATATGATTCTTAAAAATCAATCAAAGAAAGCAGATTTTTTTTTCTCCCACTGATGGCGCATTCATTTCATCCAAGTAATCACACAAATTTTATGTAATTGTGTTACAAAAAATATTGGCTCTTTGAAAGACAATGTTCTCATACTATGAGATAGTCAAATTAAAGATGAAATATTCAGGAATTGTATTCTTGAACTACAAATTTGAAACTACAGGCTTTAGTCTCCAATCTCCAATTAGGTTTCCTTTAAATTCCCACTAATTAAATGTTCACATCACTGTGTGATAAGGAACTATGCTCTTTTCTGTGTACCTTGGTGAACTAACTCAAAACAGTGTGGAAAGACAGAGAAAAAGAATGAATTATTTATTTTAGACATCTAGTAAAACTTTAGACATCTGAAGAAAAACTATTATTGATAGTTATATTTCTCTGAAACCCTACAGCATTTTATAATTAAAACTCAAGTGCTATGAACCAAAAGAATAAAACAGAAAATACTGATTTTAGATCAATTAGGTTAAATGGAAAAAAAAATCAGCAATTCTAGTTTTCGTGTGTGGCGATTATGGACTTGAGAAAGGACTTAAAATGAAGACTGATTTAAAACAACTGCTACTTAATCCTCAGTCACTTCTTAGAACCTCCTGTGAAAACTACTATTATTTATTCCTGGAATTCCAATTCACAGTTTTCTAAGCTCTTTAGAATGGGGCATGTTTGCTTCACTTCTTTATTTAGTTCTTATCTCTTTCGAATATTTTATTCTGGATGTATCAGACTACTTCCAAAGATTTTTTTTTACTCAGTTCAAATTAATTAAAGAAGCAGCAATCCCAGGATCAGCGGAAAGAATAAGTAAACTAAGATCCTTGCTTAAAAACAAACAAGCAAACAAATACCCTTTCTAGCTACTTCTTCCTCAGCAGGACACTATTTGCCTCCAAATTACTCCTCTAATTTTAAACAACTTGTCTAGTTAATTTCCTGTGTGATCACTGACTACAAGTGAGGTTCACTTTCTTATCTACATCATGTAGGTAATTAAAGGAAATTGAAATTGGGCAGTGAAGCTTTTATGCAACTGAGATTGAAGCTGAATGGAGGGCAGCGAGGTCAGTGGAGCCCATTATATTTTTATGTGAGAGGCTGGTTTGTCTACCCTGTCCTTGTTTATTTAGTGTAGGCCTGACAGGCTAACTGCAAATCTATATCTCTGATTTGTCCAGCTGTCCTTGAATAAAGACATCTTTCCCTGCAAATGTTAAAGGACAGTGATTGACAACCTGTGATGAACTCTGCTTGCAACCCGTTTTTAGATTGCAAAAGAAAAAACAGAATAAAGAAACATCTTTCATAATCACATCAAATGGGCCCTGCTGTTCAATAGTTTTCATTTTGTTTCCCTTTTCATTACAAACGTCAATCTGTTTTACAAATGCCATAAACCCAGCCACTTCACGTTAAGTAAAAAAATAAAATAAAAATATGTATATGTGTGTGCCACTACAGTCTGTCTGCATATTTACACTGATTTGAGTTTATTGGGAATATACACTCTAACGTAATAGTTTATTCACACCATCCTATCACTGACTTACTTGCTTGTTCTCCCAAGGACAATCTGCAAATCCCTACTGCAGAGATGTCTTTCAGTGACTGTTTACTTAGGGCTCCAGTCACTTTATTCAATACATGTCCTTGTGGCCCTTAAATACACTGATTATACAATTTAACTTTTATACTTGTTAAAATCAGAAACTTATTAAATACTTACACTTTATGTTAGTTTTTTTCTTTAGTGTAAGAGTAAGTGAACAAGTAAACTTTGAGTGTTCGTGGGTGAGTGTGTTTATGTGCATTGGTTTTCTTCCAGGTGCACTAATGATAAGAGTCTGCATTGCCTATGCAAACCTCCTAGGTGAGAAACAGCGAGAGCCGGTTCACGCTTGGTCTCGTGTCAGCATTACGTAGAAGTACACCGGCACTTCCACCGGCTGCACACATCACTGCCTATATTTGCAATCACTGAAGAGCAGAGGAGAGGGCACTTTTACAGTGGGATGGCCAGCTGATCAATGAGAGACTAAATAATCTTTATGCTATAACTTAATCTCTGTCATGGGAAAAGCAAAACTTAAAAAGTTAATGAGTTCTAGACTTTAAGTGGCACTTGATTAATTTGTAACATTCTGAGGCGTTAAAACAAACCAAAATTAGATTCTCACATTCCAGTGCTGTCTTTTGGCCACTGAAGCTGTAGAAAAAGCATTTCAGTAAATTTCCCTGATAGGAACTCTGTTAAATTTCTGTGCCTTTCTGAAGTATTACATTGATTGTACACTATGTATGTTATAATAATATTTGAAAAAATAATCTGGCATTTACCAAGCCAGGTCTAAATATATTAAGGGATAAGAAAATATGCTTCATATTCTTATCTTTATTATTTCATATTATCTTTTATCAATCATTAACTTACTAAAACACTAAGTGTGTAATATAACTTGCTTTTAAATCAAATACACAATATTGTTTCTAAACACAATTTGCACTTTTATTAATATTATCTATTCAAACTGAATAAATGATATGCTACTATACTGAATAAAGTAAACCTTTTAAAAGAAAAGATATTATAAACTAGAATTACATGAAAGATATACCAGGAATTAATTTAATATTTTAATTAAAAGGGAAAAAAAGCAAAAACCTAAAAACGACGCCTCCTCCCCCCAAGAAAAACCCCTTGGTTATAAAACTTAATGGAAAATGATAAAACTAAGGTTTATTTAATTCTGTAATAATCATGTTTTTTTTATAATATGCACACAATTTGCTTCACTAAAATAAAATATCAAAATAATTTTATTATTATATACAGATGGCAAAAATGTAAACACTGATGGATATCATTGAAATTACTCATAGATCTATGTGTGTCTCCTTTCAAGGCCTATGTCAATATATGTGTCTGATTTGTATCAGTGTTTTAAACTTATGGGCATATGTTTGGCCTTCAACCATGTAGGTCAAGCACAGAATCATTTGCCAAAAAATAAATATGAACAAGAAATAATACCTTATTTCTTCCATCCTAAGAATGACCACCTGGTTGACAGCTGGATTTTAAAGGATCTTAGAATAGTGAGTACCAGCAGGTCTGCTGTACTTAAAATAATTTCAGTGGTAAGAATTCCATCAGAAATTTCTATTTCCCAGGATTTATAGCTAAGACCTTAAAAAATTGCTCTTTGATGAAAGCTAAAAAAAATTCCTCAATTTTTCAAAGATATAATAAAAATGCCTTATAGCTTAACAATGTTTAGATATTTTCCTTTAAAAAAATAAAAGTCTTGAGGCTGGCTATCAGGTTTGAGTCCTGAAAAGGAATAACTGAGATTAGAAACAATATGTAATACTTACAAATAGTTAAATATTGCACTTTCTAATCTATCTTTAAAGGCTAACCAAACTTTTTCTCCTCACCTTGCTTCTGCCCTTAATTTTACATATTTCTTAGGGTGGCTTTCTTCATAATACTAATTTCTATAGGCTATGAGATTATATCAAACATAAAACAAACTAAAAAATAAAACTCAAAGTGTTAATATTAAGTCACTTCAAATCTATTTAAATAACTACTAAATATTTTTCTTCTGGGAGTTAAGAACTACATACACAAAAAGAAAAATAAATCTAAAAGTGAAATATCTACACAGGCTAATACACAAAAATACCATAAGCTAATAAATACAAGATTAAATGACAAATGAACGAAACAACACACTGGTGTCATGAATTTAGAAAAATTAGTGATCACTGAATCTGAGTAAGAAAATATTTCAGGAGGGAGATGAACCAAAATGAATGGATATTATACATATTATCCAGATGGGAACTATAAGCAAAGGTGAGTTGAGTATACGTTAGTATATAGCATGTTTAAGGCTGAGAGGAAGGTTAATCAGAAGGGGGGTGGATCTGTAAGAGTCTAATGGAAAGTGTAGGTAAAAAGGAATACTGTGTAGGGCTTTGACAGGCAGATTAAGGAAATATGCTCTATTATGTACATAATTTTATTTTATTATTTTATTTTTTAAATGTATTTTTATTGATTTCAGAGAGGCAGAGAGAGGGAGAGGGAGAGAGAGAAAAACATCAATGATGAGTATCGTTGATCGGTTGCCTCCTGCATGCTAGGCATTGAGCCTACAACCCAGGCATGTTCCCTGACTGGGAATTGAACCACAATCTCCTGGTTCAGAGGTCAATGCTCAACCACAGAGCTACTCTGGCAGGGCAAGGTACATCATTTTAAAACACCATTTACATAATTTCTCCCTTCAAAAATATAAAATTAGTGTTTTTAGTGACTTGAATGTTATCTCTACTTTTCTTGATTAGTTTAGCTAAAGATTTGTCAATTTTATCGATTTTTTTAAAGAACCAACTTTTGGTTTCATTAATTTTCTTGACTGTTTTTAAAAAAACATTTTTATTAATTTCAGAGAGAAAGGAAGGGAAAAGGAGAGAGAAATATAAATATCAATGATGAGAGAGCATCATTAATCTGCTACCTCCTGTATGCTCCCTCCTGGCTAATGAGCTGGTAACCTGGGCATATGGTCTGAATGGAATTGAACCTCAAATCTTCTGGTTCCTGGGTCAATGTTTAACCACTGAGCCATACTGGCCAGGCTCTACTATTTTTCATTTATTTGGCAGTCTTTATTCTATGTTCCCTTTGTTTGCTCTTCTTTTCCAAGTTTCTTAATTTGGAAGGTTATTTAAGAGTGTGTTAATTTCTACATTTGTGAACTTTCCAAACTTCCTTTTGTTATTGATTTATATTTTAATTTCATTGCAATTGAAGATACATTTTATGATTTCAATGGTCAACCATCAACTTACAATGGCTCAAGATTTTTTTTAAAACTATATGATGGTGTGAAAATGATACACATTCAGTAGACACTGTACTTCAAATTTTGATCTTTTCCTGGCCTAGAGATATGAGGTATGATATTCTCTCGTGATGCTGGGCGGCCGTAGCCAGCTGCAGATCCCAGTCAGCCATGCGATCACAACAGGCAAACAACCAATACTCTACAGTGTTGCCAGCTTGTTTTGGATGTTGTGTTTTTGTATCCCATAATGCACAAAATGCCCATCTGTGTGTCCTGCTTTAGGTGAGAAGAAGAGGAAGGCAATTACTCTTGAGATGAAACTTAAGATAATTGCCCAACCAACTGTAGGCTAATGTAAGCACATTTAAAGTAGGTTAGGCAAAGCTATGATGTTCTATAGCATAAGTGCATTAAGTGCATTTTCAATCTAATGTCATTTTCAATTTATGATGAGGTTACTGGGATATAACCCTATTTTAAATAAGGGAGCATCTAAAATTCTATACATCTGTATTAAAATGTTATATAAAGTCTGTTCCAATGACCTGAACATCGTAACAGTTTTCCAAGAGGGAGAACATGACACCATTGGTAAGAATTCTGAATTTCAAATTATAATGGGATAGATAAATCTGCATATTTGAAGATATTCAAATGTAGATCAGAATTCTATATTATCACTATTAATACAAATATGAACTTTAATTTTTATAAATGGCTGTCCTTCATGACAGTCTGCAAATATCAACAAGTTGAAAACTATAA
The DNA here is from genome assembly GCA_027563665.1 of Antrozous pallidus. NCBI lineage: Eukaryota > Metazoa > Chordata > Mammalia > Chiroptera > Vespertilionidae > Antrozous > Antrozous pallidus. The sequence goes on from CM050517.1 coordinate 58,585,387, forward strand.
AGAACACACGTAACAGAATACCTCAAGACTTGTGAAATAGGTTAGTGCTCACATAAAGACTCATAAGTTTCAAAAAATCTTCCTAGATGGCTAACCAACAAACATATCTCTGAGACTTAGAGTTCAGAAGATGAGAGGCTTGCGCCATAGTACTTCAAGCAACAGAAAGTCAGCATTATATTGGACAATTCCTAAAGGTACTGGAGACAGCTCCGAATAGTTTCCCAACTGTATTAGATTTTATTCACTAAGCAAGAAAAATTTTTTCTAAAATTTATTTAACTATTCTAAGGGAATTTTTGATTTATTTGAAATGCAAAAAGGTAGGTCATAGATGAAATAACAGAAATGGTAGCTTACATGTATGAATGTATATATGAACAATTAAATTATGAAGCAAAGTCTTCATTGACTGGCAAGAAAAAATGTAGGTATCTCTAAAATTTCTGAAAGTTCTAATGAATATCCAAATTTTCTATTTTGATTCAGAAATGTACTGCTTAGAATTAAGGATGGATTCAGCCAATGACTTCTATTCTCTTTTGAAGCAATGCTCTTTATGGAGGGTCAAATGCTACTACAGAATTAATCACGTGATTTGTAAGGTCTATCAGAAAAGACAAGTTTGAAGAAGTTATGATAGACATGTGTAAAATAAAAAAGCACACACTAAAGATTTGTGGGTTTGGGGTTTCTTATTTAGGTTAGGTACAGCACTTAAAGATATATTTTCTTCTGAGTGGGAAAGGTAACTGATGACACAAGAGTTAGCCTACTTAGTACAGGTTGGGAGAACAATTACTTAAATTTATTACCAGTCATTACTACTTCAAAAATTATTTTAAAAATGACCCTAAAGCTTCATCCTAACTTCTCAGATAATTCCCTAGTCTTTCTGAGATTTGCTTACTCTTACTCCATACTATGTTCTCTGGCTATTTCCTCATAACTGGAAAGCCTCCCTGACTCTCAAGAATCTTGCATTTTGTAGTAACTTCATCTAAGAAGTGTTCATTTTTAATTCTATTTAGAGCTTTAAAAATGTATATTTCCCTTTGAACTATAAAATGCTCTTAATTTGGATTCATTATTAACAACATGATTTGGACTCATTATTAACAAAAATCCGAAACTTAACCAGAAGATGTTTAAGGTGTGACTACAGTCACAAGAAGAGCTGATTTTAAATAAATATCCCAGAACATGTTTGTCACACTATTCAAAATAAACAAGTTGAGAGGTAACAAACACATTTCAAGAGGGTTTTCATCACAAAAGATTTTGAAACTTCTCTTTTGGTATTGAAGTCAGAATGACTTTAGGAGCTACATATTATCATAACTAATTTTACAATTAAAAATTATACTGCCAAACAAAAAATTTAGTCTTTTGACATGGCTTCAAATGAAAGCAAACACCCTAACAAAAAATAATCATTAATGAATAACATTTTGTGCTGAAAATAGTAAAAAACAAACAAACAAAAAAGTACGATGGGCCTGGAAGTTTTTTCTTTTTGTAATGAAAACAGCTTTTAAACATAAATAATCTTAAGAAGACAATAATTATTTGATGCTTAAGTTCTTTTATGTTTACTGAAAATATCAACTGACTTCATTTTGAAGCCCATAGTAATTGCTCAAAAATATGAACATACTGATAGATCACACAAGATACAGGGAGCAGGTGTCATGTGAAAATCATAAACTGGGAGAATGAAAATAAAACCATTAAAATAGACTGGATATACATTAAAAAACACACCTACCAATCTGAGAACGAATGCCAAATTTTCTGGTAATCTCTGTAAGTGAGTACTTTTGGCATCTAACTTTGAGTCTGTTTAGGCAGAAAGCCATTGCTTTTGTTCATGCTCATAAAAAAATGAAATTTATTAACTCATAAAATTAATTATTCCAAAATATTTAGAGTTACCAATATTTTGGCTCTCCGGGGCTAACTCTTAAGAAATTATATTTAAACATAACAAAGAAAAACAGAGGTTTTAAAGTACCAGATGTCTGGGAAGATCCCATTTGGATTTGAGCTACTTAAATTTGCAATCATGTATTTATACATCTAACAGAGCTTCTGTTTCCCCCAGAATCAGAAAATTAACTAGCTTTGTAGCTTCTTCCTTGATCTGCCACCCGTGCCCTGAGGATTAGAGACTCCACCTGAGCTTGTTTTACAAGCATAACAGAAAAAATTAATCTCTGCTGGCAACGCTCCCACTGGGATACTGATGAATAATGATATCCCTCTTTTGCTGCCCTCTCAGTCCACTAGAAAAGCCACTCTAACCCGGCAACATGGAAACTGCTGAAACCATTCCAGCTGTGGATTAGCAGGCAGGCAGGCATCCATCTGCTCCATGTGAATCAAGAGGAAAGCAAACATGCATTTTTATGGCTAAAGTCATAGTCAAACTCTATAACATCTTATAGGAACATATACATGTGTGTAGGAACATATACACACATATATGTTTGTCATTATCTATCTATCTATCTACATTCTTACATACCTATCTATATGTATAAAAGGCTAATATGCTAAGTGTCCAATCATTTGACTGTCCGACTGTTTCCTATGACGTGCACTGACCACTAAGCGGCAGATGCTCTGACTGGTGAGTTAGCTTGCTGCTGGGGTCCAGCCAATTGGGACTGGGCAAGATGGGAGGACACACCCTGGAGCCAACCTCCCACAGTTCCTCCCCAGCCTCTAAAATATTTCTTCTAATTAATTTCCTTTCAATGTGTACAAATCTGTGCACCAGGCCTCTAGTCTAGTCAGTAATAGGCAATCACACACTATAAACCAAAGCAACCCAATTCCTCAGTTTAGTTTGCATTTTCTTGAGTTTTAGTAATTGGAAATCAAAGTACACATTCAGAGGTTATAAAGTATAGCTCTTAGGTTTGGGGTTAACTAGAAATTAAATTTCTAGAGTACAATATGAGAATGCATTGGGCATATACACATTCCCAGCGTCTCAAATATAGCAACAAACTATTTGTTTTGAAAAGTAAGGCTGCATTACTCAGTTTCTAACCAAGTGTTACACAGAGGAAGTGTGGGCTTTAATTTCACTTGGCTTTATTTTACTGAAACATGGATGTAGTGGATAACGGTGGACTTTTGTCTTCTCCAAAAAGGAAAGAACCATTGCTTTGGTCTACAAATAGCAAAATTGAGTTTATCAGGACTCGATTAGCTCTTTATTAATGAGCACTCCAGTGCTTTAATATATTCATAACAGAACGATTACTGATGTTTATAGTACTAATTTCAGGACTTGTAAAAGTCTTTATGGATCTCCTGAATGATTAAAGAAAAATATTTACAGCATAGTTCTAAGAGTATTTTATAGCATTAATGTTCTTTGAATTCTGAAATTAATATATGACATATAATTTATAAATTCTATTATAAAATGCTTTAATCTTCATACCATATTTTGAGTCAATAATAATCATCATAATAATAACACACCCTGCTTTTAAGTTTTAGTCTGATATTACCCATATCACTTTAGTGTCAGTCCCAAGTGCAATGTAGTATTCATCTTTCCTTTTCTCTAATTTTGGTCACATTCACTGCTTATTTGATATCTTAATGATTCTTGCCTCTCTCACATGTCCTCCTCTGTCACTGATTTAAAAAGTAACAGTAGTTCAAGGTTACAACCCATTCTGTGCTTCCAGTCCAGCAGAGTACTACACTGGCAGCTCGTCAATGGCTTTGCAAGACAGTTTATTTGTTCATCTGTCAGTAGAAGATGACACCTGTTTGGCATTTGTGTTATAAATTTGCTGACACTATTTAATAAATAACAGAAAATACTACATAGATGGCATGCAAGACCTAAATCTAATAAGGTGAAGCAAATACATATAGAATAATTCTCCTTGGAAATACTTTAAAACTGAGACTATAGTTTTGCCAAACTAAATTATTCTTTTAAATTACATACAAAATAATGAATAAAACATAAGAATGTATAGAATTTTATGTAGCTAAGAAAAATAACATTTGGAAATCACTCTTACCTTCCAGATTTTTTTTTTTAAAGCAAAGTGAGTTCTAACTTTCTGACATCACCAAATTTCTGAAACAGGCTTATGTTCTATTGGACTGTCAGCTGGAAAACATTGTTTTGAAAATAAGTGGAGTCTTTTTTTAAGAGAATGTAAATTAAAATAAAATACAGATGATGTGAATAATATTACTCTAATAAAGACCATATCTATGTATTTTATTTGGTAGTAATGACAAAATTTTTCAGGGTACATGTAAGCATGGAACAGGGCACACCCATTTCTTTGGGTCCAGAAATAAAAAAAATATTGAGCTTCTAATACATTACTGGAAAGGGAATTCCACTAGCTTCTGCCATATGTATAAATGGTTCAGTGTAAAAAGTATTCATTCACTTCAGTACCTCTCACAGGGGGAAGATTATAGTTTGCTCAGAATTATTGACTAGTTATACTTTTTTCTTGAAGGAACTTTTCAAAACTATTCTGCTAATTAATTAGTAAGGGATCCTCTATTGTTTGACAAGGCAAACATAAATAGCTCTATACTAGAACGAGCATACAGGACTATGTGAAAACAAGTACAAAAAATGTTTTCCCCACTGATTCTCTTTCAAAAACTTAAGTTTAAGTGATTGCAAATAATTTATTCTTAAAGAGATGTTGGTCTTTTTAGGAAAGTCGTCCAATTCCAGGGTTTTTTTTTTCTATTATAAAAAACGCTGTGATGAACATCTGTATACACATACTATCTTGACAACACAGTTGTTTCCGAAAGACATTTTTTTAGAGCTTTAAAAAAACTACTTTGACATATTACCAAGTTACTTTCTAGGAACATTAGGTCAACAAATACTGTTTAGCTGTGTCTAGGAATGTCACAGCTCAGAGTACTCTCTCCATCAAAAAGTGTTATCTTTTTTTAATATACAATTTACTAAGCTAAACAGATTACTATTTTTTGTTTAAATTCATATTTCCAACATCATTGAAAAAACTGATTTTTTTTGTATCTGTTAAAAATGAATTTACACTTTTGTAAGTTGTTACTTAATGCCATGCTTTCATTTTATCATTGGAGTCATAGTGGTTGTTTTTTCAATTGATTAAAAAATTAAAATTTGTTACCTTTTGACTCTCATAATTATCACTAATGTTAATATGTTTGAAGTTTTATAGAGATGCTTATATTTTATATTCTTATACAGGCAAATCTATCCACTTCCTTTAGTAATTTCTTCTATTTCTTTATGCTTTTTATGTTTCTTTCCCTCTCCCTTTAAAAAATTTTAATATTACTCTTGCATTTAATTTTTAATCTGACTAAAATTTATTGTGCCATATGCTAGGAAATTAGAATCTGATATGAATATTTTTTTTCTAAAATGTTATACAATTTACCCAACCACATTGTTGAATAAATTACCTTTTAATCAACAATTTTATGATGTTTTCTTTTTATTTGGTTAGGGCTTCACACGGTAAGTGAGATAGGTGTCACTACTGTGTGACACCCATCTTGGCTGAGGTGGGAAAGGAGGCATTTTGGCATAATGGAACAGCACTAGCTCCATGCAGAAGCAAAGGGGAAGAGCAGATGGAGGTTATTCTCACTTCAAGGGATATTCCAGCCAGACTCAGAAAACCTCCTGTGACACGCTAAGAAACTCACAATTATCTTGTGAGTTTTTTTTAATAGAAGCAGATAGTTATATTTGTCCTATGTTGATATGATTTTAAAGAATGTAATACATCAACTACTAGAAATTGTCATAATATCAAATTATATTGAAAACTCGCAATAAGAGATATAAGTGACTATAATATGATAGGCAATGTATTGAGGCTTGACACTTTTATTTAATCTTCCCCTTTGTTTTATCAGGAGCATGGAGCTTGGCGAGATTAAGTGACTAACCCAATGTTATATACAGTTAGAAAACAGTGGTCATGTGGCTCCAAAGCCCATGTTCTTAGTAACCAGACTTTCAGCACTCTAAGCATTCAATATACACTTTTTAAATAGTTAGTATTAAACTATATGTTGTAGACATAGGTCTTTTCCTTTCTTGAAGGCAGGGACCACATCTTAATTATTAATCCTCTTGCACCTAACACAGGTGCTAAATAAATACTTGTTGGACTGCTAAAGATGTGTATTTAAGAATATCTGTAGAATAGTAATATGTGTAAAAGAGATAAGCTTCTAAATAAGAGAAAATAAAGGACAAGCAAGAGAAAGTATAACCAGTAAGGGAGGCAAAGAAACTGCAGTAGAAGAGATTAGAAAAGTATGAAATAATAGAAAGAATGGACATTTCTTCATCAGAAATTAAAATTAAGTAATGCTTTTCTTGTTTCAAAAATATTGATTTCTAAAAAAACCTATATTTTACAAGTACTTAGACTTTAAATATACCCTTCCCCACCAATAGCTATTATATTAAATAACACAATATTCAGTTATTCGGGAAGAGAAACTACTAAATATCACAGCCCAATTCAGAGTTGGCCTTACTAGTAAAGAAGATTAAACTGATCAGAGCTTTAACTGCAACTGAATGAGGAGAAATTTTCCAGACGAATGTGCCTAATAAAATGGCCAATTTGATTTGCCTGATTTTTCTCCCAGCCAGGTTCCCAATAGCTTCCTGGCTGTCTTACAGATTTCTGCATAGTCCCAAAAGAAAGAACTTTTTTTTTTTTTTAAACTAATGTAGCTTCTTCATAGATTTCAAGCCCAAGTCCCTAATTCAAAGGAGTGCTAATCTATTTGCAAAGCATCTTACTGAAGGAGTAATCACCCGGGCATAATCACTATTATGAATATAATTACTTTGATTTCTTCTAATTACTAAGCGGTTTTTTAACAACTATAAATAGATGAGCACTCTTAGGAGCACAGACATTGGTCTGGAAGCCAGGGTAATGTCTCGTTAAAAATCGTGGTGCTTTTTCATTTGGAGGTACGATGATGTAGCAATAGGGAATCATTACATTTATAGACTTTGTCACTCCCGCATGGCATGCTAAAACTCAGAGCTATGTCCTCTAGTAAAATATTGACCTGCAGAGAAAGGTAGAGGGAACAAGGGGCAATAGAACCTAGAAAAGAAAACTCAGAAATGACACTGGATCAAGGACAGTACAATATCTCAAATGAAGTTAGCATCTGTTCTTTTTTTTTTTTTTTAAGCAAAAATAAAACGGACTAAAGGATACCTGCTAGAGTAAAGGCAAAGCTATACTTGGCATCAGAAGGGAAGCAAGACTCTTCTTTATTCCTCCAAATATTAATAATGAAATAAAAAGCTTCTTAGTTAAGTCAGTCTAATTAGGCTGGCACTTCTGATAGAGACTAAGTGTTCAGGACCTATAAAATGTAAAGGTGTCTACAGCAGCGATTGTGGTGTGCCATGAGAATTTTTAAAGCATGCAATACCTGACTATCTAGTCAGAGACAGTGACCGATTTTCCCTTAAGTTGTAAAAACAAGAACAACAACAACAAAAAAGACAACAGCCAACACAACAATAGCCATCTGGTATCAATGCCCTGTCTTGAACCATAAATATATAGGTCATATAATAGACTTGCATCTTATTGGTCATATCACATAATAAGATTGCATCTGATTGGTTAATTCTTTCTATCAGAAAGCCTAATATGCAAGTATAGGAACCTAATTTTAAAAAGTCACTTTGGAGCAAAAAGGGCATGCAATCACTATTATTATTATTATTATTATTATTGTTTTAATTAATCAAAATTTTACCTATTTCTATCAGGTTGGCAAAAAATTTATTTTTTGGTGTGCTGAAAAATTTTAATTAGTTTATGTGTGCCATGAGATAAAAAAGGTTAGTCCAGAGTATGGCAGTCTTCGATGCAAAACGAAAGCAAAACACAAATAAACTTAAACTAAAACAACACAACACAAAAATCCATGTAGACCAAGGTCAGATAGGTATGAACATATATCTTTTACCTTATTATATCCTCATACTAATCATGTGATGATAAGTAGGGCAGATATAATTGCACTTTTTTTAAATGAATGAGGAAATTGCTGCTTAGTCAGATTAAATGACTTGCCACTCACATTAAGAGGATAAATGGCCAATCTGAAATTTGAACCCATGTTTCCTAAATGCAAATACCATATTCATTCCATCATGCTATATCAACCTGTCTATTGGTGGTCTTTGCACACATTTACAGGTCTTACCCCACCACCTCAGTTTCAGCTGTTGGCCTTGCTTCCTAGTTAATTAAAAAAAAAATCACAGCAAACAGAAGATAATTTCTTTCTCATCCTACCATCCAGCACCACCCTCCTTGCTGCTGTATCTCATTACTCTATTTTTCTTGTTACAATGGGTAAATTATCTCTACTTCTACCAAAGGCTAATTCTTTCACGTACACATTGATTCCTATTTTGTTTTTTTAAGAACTTTGCTCTTTATCACCATTTCCCCCCTCTCTATAGGATCATTTCTATCAGCGTACAAATGTGGTATAAAATCTTTAAAAAAAAGAAATTGCTTTCTATCATTCCCACCTTCCCAGCTCCATGTAAGAATTAGCTGTCTTTGCTCTCTGCTTTCTTAAAAATTATTCCCTCTTGAGATCTTTCAAATAAGGCTTTTGTTTCCTGTCACGCCAATGAAAGTACCCATTAAAGACATTTAGGATCTCCATCTTACCAAATCAAGTGATTAATCTCAGGTCTCATCCAGTCCACATCATAGTCTTTAAGCTAATCACTATCTTCTTCTCAAGATAGATATAATGTCTTCAATAATAATTATTATTAACTAATTTTAACTATTAGTTACTGTTTACTATGAATGAGCAAAAGATTGTTTTGTCCAGTAGAATAGTGATTCTATTGTGTTTCTATACATTATTATATAAAGAAAAAGCCTGCCATGCTAGTTAACTTAAAAGGCTATATGTCCCTCAGCACCAAGGCGTATTTCTATGATTATTTTTTCCTTTTGAAATTCATTGTCTCCAAAAATTATGTAATACTATAGGATCCTGCTTTTACTATTTGAGGGTTGTGAAGGGTATTAGGATATTTAATTTTTCTTTTGCTCTATTCCACAGAAACAACACTGTATATTCGGTTGGCTTTAAGTATTGAGAATGATCACAGTTATTTTCCTACTTGGCTGCTTTGTGAGAATAAAAAGCAGGCTGATATATGTATTAGTTTAAACAATGTTTTGACATTATTTTTTACTGGGAAAATACTTAAGACAGGAACCATGAACATTTGGAATGCTTCTGATCACTGTTATTGAGAAAAAAAAAAGCATTGATTTCTGAACTGCTCCACCTGCTGGACTAATGAGACCCTAACACTAATTTGAGTAATTAAACTCCATTGGGATGAAATGAAAAACATTTTGAGTAAAAAAAAAAAAATTCTATCATATGAAAATTATATTGTAAAACAGAGGTTTTATCCAATGGTAAAGTTTCTGTTCATTCTCCACTTATTTTTTTAAATGGAGTGACAAATGGCTAGAATTTAGGAGAGAGCTTTTTATCTCCAGTACGATAATAATCTTCAATGTTATTTTCATTACTTTTTTACTTCCTCAGTGTTGTATGTGTATCAAATAGTTACGATATTAAGTTATTTTCAAAGCCAAATTAATAATGATTTTGTCAAATGATTCAAGGTAGGGTTCCCTGAAAAGCAGAGAACCTTATTTATAAAAGTACCCTAGAGTTTTGTAAGTATAACTTAATTTCTAGAAAAACTTTCAAAATTATGTTTGCAATTTTAAAATGCCTAAATGGAGTCTTGCTTTGTAAAAGCTGATGTATCTGATTACCCAGGAGGTTGGTGACCCCATCCTGCCCATAGGCCAGGCTGGAAACTCTGGCTTTGGGGGAAGAACAATGTCAGCAGCTCTTTAGCCTTGAAGGCTGAAGTGCGAACAAACACTTCCCATGCATAAGCAGAGCTGTATTAAGCAGTAAAGGCAAAAGAGACAGACATATTTGACATAAGCCCATTCCTTTGTTTTTATCAGGCTTTTTGGGCTCTCACAGAAATGTCCTTAAAAAGATACGGGTTTGACTTCTATTTCTTTGGTTTTCTCCCAAGTACACAGAATATTGGAGAGAACACTTAGGAAATCTTAATAAATGCTGACAAGTCAAAAAGTATTTTTTTGCAGATAGATTAGGCTGAGAAAGTTAATGGTTTGCGCACTCTTTTTATCTTGCTTTGTAAATTTTAGGAGGGCAAAATAAGATGCATGAAGAAAAAGAAAAGTACAAAGCAACAAAGGAGGGAAAAAGAGAAGGGCATTTAAAAGGTGGGCTGGTAAGATATGAATTCTTATCTCAATTCTGCCCTTTCCCTGTTGGGAGCTGAGTTTTTATATTATTTCCATGCTGATTATGGCAACTTGGACAAGGCTGGGTCTTTGTTATGTGAAAAAATGAGAAAGTTAAACTAGGTGATAATGAAAGAAATATTAAAGCTATTCATTCCCTGGTATCTAAAATTATTTCTTAAGACTCCTAGTAATTGAGAGTTGTTATTCTGTGGAACAGTTTATGAAGCCAAAGGTAATAAGAGAAAAAAATCAGAAATTTAAAACGACAAATTTCAGATGCGATAACAAACATATTTTATAGCCATTAGAACATAATCAAATTAAAAATCTTTAAAGTGATCTACCCAATTACAACAGACATGTCTGAGACTGAGGTCTTTTATCAGGAAAGAATTTCATTTTCCTCTGTGTTATGGAAAGCTTATAAAAGCACAGAAAGCTAGAAAGAGCTAAAAAATAATGACTAGGGAAGGTTTCAAGGGAAAGAAACCAGGAGACATAGAAAGATACTTTTTTTTCAAGACATTTTGCCATCTGTGCCTCTCCAAAGATGCCAGGCAGCTCCCCAGCCTGAGGGTAAGGGAAGCTCTTCTCACGAACCCTGGAAGACAGCCCATCAGGTTTCCCTACCAGGAAGATAAAGAGCAGCAGATGGGATCCTGCAATTGTCAGGAGGTTATTTGGAAATGCAAGGCCATGAGGTTGGTGGTGTTCACTGTTACTCAGTTAACCTTTCCTTCCTTTAATTTTTTCCTTTAATAAACTCTTTAATTTTACATGCTGGGTCCCCTACCAATACTATTCATATCTGCTTGTCCTTTTTATTTACTTCATTTAAATTTCTCTCTTTTGAAAAATATAAATTCTTGCTTATTATCCTGATCTCATTTTAAAGAAAGATACATTTGCAATTTTCTATCAAGAGATTTGTAGCTATGACCCAAACAGGACAAAATTCAAGCACTAAAAATGCTATGTTACTGAAAAATGTTCTATTATGTGGGCAGAGCAAAGAATCAGTGTGCTTTTAAAGAAAGCACTAGAGAGAACTTAGAAATTTATTGACATGTGAAAATCTTAATGCTCTGGTCCTTTTCTCAATCTGGAATGGTTCTATTTTATATTAACACACAAAACTTATACTTTTTAAAGTCAATATTACAAGAATTTGTGGGAAGTAACATTTTCACAATTTTTCAAATTGGATATTTTATATATAACCTCCTATTTCTGTGTAGTCACAATGTACCATAACAACTAAGTATGTCTTTAAAAATTGTTTTTTTTGGAAAATTCTAGAGACAGAATATATTTGGAACATACTTTCTAAAGGTATTAATACTATAGCAAGTATCTTCTGAATAGTCTGTTCAAATAAATTTTCTTCATCTTTTCATTTCTATATTACTGCCCACTGAGCACATCAAATCACAGTGCTTGTTTGCCATGACAACAGGCACTTTCTCATCTAGACTTGGGCTTTCAGTGCCAACATCGTTAAGAGATTCTTCAAATTACTTTTTAAATGTCCTTTTCCCTCTGGATTTTCACTTATATCTAATTAGACTACTTACTCTATGCCATGTAATCCCTGTTGCCAAAACTGCTAAATGCTTCCGTAAGTAGGAGGAGGGCATCAATGGAGCAAGGCAGATGTAATGTTACTGGTTAAAAATAGAAGTGTGAAGCAGCTGCCTTAATTATAAAGCTTATTAATTCATGGTGTTAGAAAAATTTGGCAAGAGTTGTTATAAAATGTCTAACCTTTCCAAATAGCATCACATTGTTTAAAATTTAAAATATGTTTTCAATAGGGAATGATGAAAAAATCCCTTGCCAGTAATTAACATCTGCATTTAATGGCTATAATTATTAGCTAACCTCAACCATCCAAATGATAGAAGAAAAGAACAAAAGGGAAGCATGCATAATTTAAAAAGTAACTCTGTTTCTTAATTGACTTGTTAAAAGTATATACCATTACAGTTCAATGCTTTAATTTTTTTTTTTTACAGTTGGAATTAAATCATAGGAAAAGGATAAAATATGTCTAGGAGAGGAAGGAAGGTATAAAGCAAAGAGGTCTAAAAAGCTACTTTCTGTAGAACCTGAAAAACTTAATTAATCTCATCAAACTGTAATTTTGTTTTCTATATATTAACATTTACCATGAAGGGTTGTTTGATGACTACAAATAATGTATACTAAAGTGCCTGTATAGTAGGTGCTCAGTAAGTTACTGATTATTACCTAACAGATATATTGTTAAGACTAGATTTAAATAGGTCACTATTATAGAATAATATTAGTTAATAGAGATAATTTCAATAAAGTCTTTGACCTTATACCCAGAATACAATATTTTACTGTCACTAAAAAGCAATGGCATCTAAAAATATAAGTGAGAAAGAGTTCTATTTTGTAGGAAAAGAGGAGAAAGTAAAAAGAAAAGTCTCAAAAGAGGTGTTACTAAAAAAAAGATATTAGGGAGGTTTATTCCCTCCCCCTGCCCCAGTGTTGACTGAAATAAAGATTTGCATATAGCGTGGGGGGAAAGTAGGTTTATAGTTGTATATGAAACAGTTTATTCTTTTTTTTTTTTAGTTTTTTTTTATTGTCTTAAGTTTTACATATGTCTCCTTTTCCCCCAATTGACCTCCCCAACCATATTATTATTTACTAATTATTGTATTATTTTTCATACAAACTATAATACTACTTTGTCTTACCCTGTATAATAAGAGTAATAATCAATAGGAATTAGTACCTCTAAGCATAACAGACTGCCTCATTTAAAGAAATGAGACTCCCACCAATATTCTGAAGGATAAAAATATTCCAAGTATCTAGTGAGCCAAGAGAAAAAAACCATGCTCCAAAGGTCTAACAGTAATCCCTGCCTTCCTAGATCTATAATGGAATTGGTCATCATCTATCACACAAAACATGACAGGCACAGTTCCATCTTCTCTTTTAGTTCTTTAGTAGTTTTACCATTAAAAAATTCATTCCAGCCCTTTTTGAATCTATATATTTTTGGCCTATATTATATCCATCAATTGAAGTAATAAATTCTCTGAATTTATTACTTGAAGGATCAGATGGAACGTCCTACTAATTGAAAAAGTTACTCTGTTCAAGATCTAAAGAGGGCCCCGTCGTACAGTTCATTATTTGCATTTCAGTTACACTGATTCAAAGCCTTGGCCTCTCCAGACTGAAATGCCCTATTCACATACCTTCTATCATCTGAGTAGCTCCCTTGAACCCACTCAAACATTCTCTATGATATTCTTTTGATTTGGGGCCAGGAGAAATGTATACAGCAAATCTCCTGTATAGGGAAAATTTAATATGAAGGACAGAATACTATAACCTGTTTTATTCTTGGAGACTGTTTTTGATGATGGGCAACATCCTGCTGCCATTCTTAGAGCACCATACTGAGCTAGTGACCTCAGTTAGTAACCAATACCCAAATGTTTTATATATTACCAGTGGCCCAGTGCATGAAATTTGTGCATGGAGGGGGATTCCCTAAGCCCAGCCTGCACCCTCTCCATCCGGACATCCCTCTCACAATCTGGGACCACTGGCTCCTAATCGCTCACATGCATGCCTGCCTGATCGCCCCTAACTGCTGCTGCCTGCCTGATTGCCCATAACCCCTCTGCCTGCCTGCATGATTGCCCCTAACCCTTCTGCCTGCCTGCCTAATCACCTCTAACCTCTCTGCCTGCCTGCCTGATCATCCTTAACTGCCCTCCCCTGCTGACCTGATCTTGCCCCCAACTGCCCTCCCCTGCCGACCTGATCTCACCCCTAACTGCTCTCCCCTGACAGCCTGGTTGCCCCCAACTGCTCTCCCTTGCCGGTCTGATCTTGCCTGCAACAGCCCTCCCCTGCCAGCCTTATCCCAACTACCCTCCCCTGCTAGGGGGAGGTTGCCCCAAACTGCCCGTCCCTGCCAGCCTGTAACCATCCTCCCTGCCACCTGATCTCACCCCCCAACTGCCCTCCCCTGTTAGCCTGATCTCACTCCGAACTGCCTTCCTCTGCTGGCCTAGTTGCCCTCAATGGCCCTCCCCTGCTGGCCTGATCTCACTCTCAACTGCCCTCCCCTGCCAGCCAATTTGGTTCTGATTGGTCAGTTTCTATGTCAGTCAGCGTTAAAAGCTCCGCCTCCTAGGTAGCCATTGGCTCCTCACAGTTCACCCAGATTTGGTTCTGATTGTCAGTTTCTATGCCAGTCAGCATCTCTGGGCTGATCAGCAGCCCCCTAGGAGGCCTGGAGAGAAACAGAGGAGCAACTGCTGGAGAAGCCCAGAGAGAAAGATAGGGGCAACGGCTGACCAACAGCTGCCACAGAGGCTGTGGATCAGAACCCCCCACCCCGCTGCTACAGGCAACCCAGCACTGACTGCAGGATTGACTTCCAGTATTCGGTAGAGCCTTCGGTCAGTCGTAATGGACCCTAGGTTTTATATATATTAGGATTACCATGGCCCATACTTTATGTATGTGTTAACACACACACACACACAGTTTGTCAATAATGTTCTCTATTCTATCTTCTATCCCTCCCTTATAAATAGCCTCACACATTGTAGGCACATAATAAGTATTTTTGGATGAATCAATATATGGTCTGTGGGTAGAAATGTAACTGATGAAATTTAATATGGACAAATATTAGAGTAATATATTAAGAATAAAGCATCTAATTTATGCATGCTTCATTAGCTGCTTAAGATAGTAAGTCAACTTCATTTACCATAGCTCCTTACTATTTGGAAGTTTCATCTTTAAACTTAGAAATTTCTTGTTGCTTTCATCGTTTGGTTCAAATGGTAATATTGTCAATATAAATCTGCAAAATATAAGGCTAACCCAACCATCCAAATGATAGAGGAAAACAACAAAAGGGAAGAATTCAGAAGATATGTACCTAATGTATGAAATTTTTTATCACACCTGACAACCCTCTGCTAGAAACACTGTGTTAATAGGAAGTCTATAGTATCAAAAACACTATCAAAGGAAGCATACTATGAAATGGATGATCTGTTAAAAATTTTTCTTTAAGGAAAATGCCTTTCTGGTAAATATTAATATTGCAATAAAATTATATCCCTACTCAAAAAGAAATTCTAATTCTTATGTTAGAAAAGTTGAAAGTAATATGCAAAATGAGTAGATAAAGAGAAAGAATTCCAATTCATTACTCTATGGCCAAGTATGAAATTGTAAACTCTATCTTCTCTAAAGGAATGAAGGTACTAATTATTAGATACAAATATATAAAACTCAGGGAGATTATCATTTAAAACTATGTTTTTATGTCAATTGAAGAGAAATATTTTAAAATGCTTGTTGAAAGTGACTCAATGTTTTAATATTCTTATCAATTTTATGGTTACTGTCTATATTTTTTTCCTCTGTGCTAGCAATAATCACACTGCAATATAATCAAATGACCTAAAAAAAATCTTAAAAAAACATAATTTCTACACTATCATTAATATACTAGAGGCCCGATGCACGAAATTTGGCAGGGGATGTCCCTTAACCCAGCCTGTATCCTCTCCAATCTGGGACCCCTCGAGGGATGTCCGACTGCCTGTTTAGGCCCAATCCTGGCAGGGCCTAAAGGGGCAGTCAGACATCCTTCTCACAATCCAAGACTGCTGGCTCCAAACTGCTTGCCTGTCTGCCTCCCTGATTGCCCCTAACCGCTTCTGCCTGCCAGCCTGATCACCCAATAACCATTACCCTGCCAGCCTAATTGATGTCTAACTGCTCCGCTGCCAGCCTGTTTACCCCCAACTTCCCTCCTCTGCCATCCTGGTCTCCCCTAACTGCCCTCCCGTGCTGGCTTGATTGCCCCCAACTGTCCTCCCTTGCAGGGCCTGGAACCTCCCAACAGCCTTCCCCTGCTGCCCATCTTGTGATGGCCATCTTGTGTCCACATGGGGGCAGGATCTTTGACCACATGGGACAGCCCTCTTGTGTGTTGGAGTGATGGTCAATCTGCAAATTACTCTTTTATTAGATAGGATAGAGACCTTGTACATGGGTGGGGGCCAGCTCGTTTGCCCTGAAGAGTGTCCTGGATCAGGGTAGGGGTTCTCTTGGGGTGAGGAGCAACCTGGGCGAGGGGCCTGTGGAGGTTTGCAGGTTGGCCACGCCCCCCAGTGACCCAAGCTGGAGGCCCTGGTATCTGGGATTAATCTATGTCTACAATTAAAACTTTGTAGCCTGGAGTGGAGCCAAGCCTTCTGCTTGCTTGTGGTGGCAGCCATTTCTGTTTGAAATTTTGTAGCCTAGAGTGGAAGCCTAGGCCAGCAACAGCAGGCTGACAGCTTGGCTTCCTCCATTACCAGGAAAACCCAAGCCTCTGTTCTCTCCAGCTCAGTGGCTGCCACCATTTCTGTATCTTTTATAATTGAAACTTTGTAACTTTGAGTGGAGGCCTAGGCAGGCAATGGCTGCTTGGCTTCCTCTGTTGCTGGGGAAACCCAAACCTTCCTCCTGCTCTCAGTGGTGGCAGCCATCTTGGTTGGGGTTTATTTGCATAACCTGCTTCTGATTGGCTGGTGGGCGTGGCTGTGGCTTGTGGGGGTGGCGAAGGTATGGTCAAATTTGCATATTACTCTTTTATTAGATAGGATATATATGTGTGCGTGCATGCGTGCATATGTGTGTGTGTGTATGTGTGTGTGTGTGTGTGTGTTTATGTGTATGCCTAAGTGCCCGTTATGACTGAACAACTGGAACAATCGGAATGACTGGTCGACCAGTCGCTATGATGTGCACTGACCTCCAGAGGATAGATGCTTAATGCAGGAGCTGCTCCTTGGTGGTCAGTGAGCTCCAACCACCTGCGGTCCTTCCCCACTGCCGACTGGCCCCCATTGGCCCCTGACACTAAACCATTTGTAGAGACCAGCTTCTGGGTTGAGGTTTCACATTAGCAGAGAAGTTCCCTCACTGCTTTCTATTGAAAGTCAGCTCTCAACAAAAGGGATTGTCTTGCTCTCATCCTCTCCCTTCCCTGTGGGCCACTCCCCCATTGCAGTGGTGGCGAGGGAAGGAGGAGAGATGGAGGCAAGGACTGCACGATGGCAGGGTGCCTACAGAGGAGCTGGCGGCATCCGTTCCTTCCCCACCTGGCCCGGCAACTGTTGCCTCCTCTCCTGACCCTGCTGGGGCCTCTGGGGCCTTGAGGGGATGGGGAACCTGAGGTGCGTGGCAGTGGACACAGCCACTTCTCCAGGGGGGCTGAGGGCCAGCTCTCTCCTTGAGGCCAGTGGCCAACCTCTCACAGTCCTTCTTCCTGGCCGGCTAACCACCTGAGGTCCCTCCCTCTGTCCTTCTCCCCAGCCAGCAGGTCCTGATCATCCTGACCCCAATTGGCCCTGATCATCAGCCAGGTTTAGGGACCTCACCCATACACAAGTTTGTGCACCGGGCCTCTAGTAATATAATAAAATATGTAGCCAAAGAAATGAGAAAATTAAATTGTTAAAAATATTACAGTAAGTTCAAAGTAATATTCAAGAGAATAGAAGCTTTTCAGTTGTGGATCTTCTCAGGAATACTAAAAATTCCTCTTAAAAATAATTAATAATTTTTAAAAAGTTTTAAAATGACTTTAGAAGCATCAATGGTTCCATCCTAGTAAAAGGAGACACTTAAGTGAATAAGTTATATTGAATTGTTAAAAATTATGTGACTTTATTAAGTACTACAAAAACAAAGATAATGGAAATAGGCCTTTAAAACACTAACGGTACCCCACTGCTTTCCTTTGCTCTGAGTTGTCCTTATTATCATGTTTTCTACAGCTTCTATCATGTTCTCTACAGCTTCTATCCTGGTTTCAAAAGCAGATGAAAGTAAAGAAGATAACGAGGCAATGTGAGTTGTTTAGGAATCATGGGAGTGGACACAGGAAACATTTAAAAAACTAAGTGAAAAAACGATTTCTAAAAATTATACTGTAATTACTTCAAATACAATCTTGCTTTATTATTTAATGGTTTCCTGTTAGTATTCACATGCTCTTTTTAATAGAGAATAGTTCCTAGGCAAGAAATTAATAAAACAGTGGTATCTGCAGATCTCCTTGTTACTGAGTCCCAGAGTTCCAGTGTCCCAGTATGCTCATTCAAAATGAATTCTGAGATATTAGATTTAGACACTATCTATAAGAAGTTGGGAGTTTCTTGGACCAAATACCATAGGATAGAGATTATATTATTGTTGTTGTGGAAATTATAAAGTGAGTACAGCAAACAATATTTACATCAATATACTAATGAGTTTATCTTATATGTATCTGCAGATGATTTATTTTGTTTAGTTATTCATGAAAGAGTTGACTCTATTTTCATAAAAAATATTCTATGAGATTAGCATAACTAATGTTAGGCACTATAATGTTGAAA
Organism: Antrozous pallidus; assembly: GCA_027563665.1. Lineage (NCBI taxonomy): Eukaryota > Metazoa > Chordata > Mammalia > Chiroptera > Vespertilionidae > Antrozous > Antrozous pallidus. Next base: position 58,604,243 of record CM050517.1, read on the forward strand.
AGAAACAGGCTGTTGAAAAGATGTGGACAGACCTATTGTTTTGATTAATGTCTTTTCATAGAGAAGACTGAAGAAACTAATGACTTAATTGCTTTTGTACTGTATACATTATTGGTCTATTTTAGTGGGGTGGAGGGGAAGACAGAATGTAATAGGCATATGGTTTTTACCAACCTTCTTTACAAATAATGTGCAACTAGTCTTAACATAACATATTTTGTACCTCCCACCTCAGTATCCTCTACCTCATTCTGTGTGCGCACGTGCATTTGTGTGTGTGTGTATGTGAGAGAGACACGAGAGGCAGCATAGTACAGAACCCATACAGTGTCAAGTTCCTAGAGTACAGATTGGCACATGAAAAGTACTCAAAGGTGTTAACTATTAATATATGAGTTCCCCAGGTAGACAAGTACTTTTAAATATTAGATTAGGTAAATATATCAAGATAGGTAAATATGAAATAAATTTATATTCTTAAATCTAATAGATACTATTTTAAGATGCTTTCCAAAATTATTTAACCATTATTTTACTGTCTTTCTCCCAGATAAATCCTGTTTTTAGAAATTTCTGAATGGGAAATGATAACCTTATTCTTAAGGATGTAAAAATTTCTTCATATTTTTTAATACCTCTTATTTCAGCTGAAACCGGTTTGGCTCAGTGGTAGAGCATCGGCCTTTGGACTGAAAGGTCCCGGGTTCGATTCCGGTCAAGGGCATGTACCTTGGCTGCGGGCACATCTCTAGTAGGGGGTGTGCAAGAGGCAGCTGATTGATGTTTCTCTCTCATCGATGTTTCTGACTTTCTATCCCTCTCTCTTCCTCTCTGTGAAAAATCAATAAAATATATTTTTAAAAAATACCTCTTATTTCAGAAATGAATTTTACAAAGAAACATTTTTTTCAATAGCTATCTTAATACTCTATTTTAATCATTTATATTTTCCTATAGAGCAAACAACAGAAAAACTATTAATGCAGGAGCCATCCACTCATCAATTCATTAACAAATATTTTTGGACTTACTGCAATTGTACTTGGTCCTATGCTGCACACAGAATCTATACACTAGAAAAACTGTTAATGGGATACTAAAATCTATTAAAAATAATAAAGCAATAGGAGTGGTAGGAAAAACCTAATAAGTAAGTGAACTAGCTCAGAATTAGTGAATTAATAGGAAAAGGACCACAATGGTCCTGAACTTTTGTCTTGAAGGACAGGGTTATCACCTAGCTGCCGAAGATGGCCCAGTTTATACCTATTATCTTGGCTTACATATTAATAGCGCCCTATTCCATTCTCAGAAGATCCAAGTGTGGATGATAAATTATGTGGTCACCTTATCTATGGGAACTGGGTCCAGATATGTTGCTTTAGTGATCTTGTTTGACAGATGAAAGGATTTCATAAATAGTTTCTACAAATTTAAAGGGCAACTGGATGGCAACAATTTAAGAGAAGGTATGGAATACATAAAATATAATCTCTTTAGGTTCAAGAACAATGCAGTAATAACATCAAACTCACACTTAGGATTGAAAGCAGTTCTTCAGTACTACATTCGGGTTTTAAACGCTCCTTGAACATTTTAACTGTTTGGTGCTTCAAATAGTAGTAAGAGGCAATTCGGCCATATGTCAAAGGTTCAATGCTCCGATTATCCTATTTCAAATAAAAGATAATGTGACATAAACAAGAAGTACAATAGAAGGGCTTATATTTATAAAATCAATAATCCATAATGCAATTGTCATTGTAACAATTTTGTTAACTTTTTTAGTCATTTTTAGAAGCAAAAGCCCTATTGTTAAAAAGCTAGGCAAACTTTCAATTGAAATGTATGAGTCATACCTCTCCAATTTCAATACAATAGGAGTGTTCCAATTCCACCAGGGACTTCTCAATCAGAAAGGACAGAAACTTGTTCACAGAATCATGGCTCACATCACTCAAATTGTAGTAGCTAGAAAATAAGCAAGGTTTCAAGGCTACATACTAATATTATATTACATTAATGATAGTGTAGACATCTAATTTTCTATTAAAAGTATTGTTTCAATTTCACATAGTTCTTTTCAGAATTTCAAAATAAAATCACAAACCAATCCAATTACATTTGCAGCATTCAAAAAATAAAGCAATTGCAAATACCATTTCCATTTTACAGATCAACTTGATAAAACTCAAGGAACTTTATAAAACTCAAAGAATTTTATAAATTTTATAAATCTCTAGCACTGATTTGGGTGCTAGATCACTTCTTTTAGGAAATTTAGTCAATGACTGTTCTAATGCTGGAGGAATAACTGTCTTCCTAAAGACTGGAAAGAACATCATCAGGCTAATAATAGGCAGTTTAACTAAGCTTCTGTATAAGAAAACAGGTTCAACTCTCTACATTTTCCAAGTAAAAAGTCTAAGGACATCACATTCATCTGAATGACTCTCTTAGTAACTCCTGAGGATTTTGGTAAATCCCTAAAATCACTAGGAAGCTGTGTCTGGGAATAGATCCAGAAGGCAAGGGACTGCCACCATGGTCACGGCAGACTTTTACTTGCTGTTTGGCATAAGGAATTTATGTGCCCTACTTCCATGTAAATCAGGAGTGGACAGTGGCCTCAGAGAAGAGACTCATCACTGAACCCCCAAAATGAGGGTCTGCATCTGTACAGGACTAGGAAAGCAAGTGGCTTGGGAAACAAGTGATAATGATCTCAAATAGAAGAGGCCTAAAGAAAACCAAAATCTGTCAATACAGTAATTTTTTCTTTCTTCAAAGGGAAGGATTTGGGGTTAATATACTATAAAATTTATTTTAAAATACCCAAAGCAGTTCTTAAATCATAGCAGAATATTTTTTCATTAGAAAGAGAAGTTAGCACAAATGGTTAGGTATACAGCCAAATATGAGAGTCCCTAATGAATAAGGATTATAATAGGCTATTTATTTGGGAAAATAACTAAGTTGTATGCTAAGAATTTTAATTTTCATAAAAAATGGTACTTTTAATTTTAGTGTATGGAGAAATTAGCAACTTTAGAATAAAGCAATATTTATCAATGAACAGACAGATAAGTATTGAAGCCAGTGCTGTCATTAATTTGAACACAATGTACAAACTTGTATCTAACTAGGCATATCTGAAAAACCAGCATTAGAAATCATTAGAAAATATTATTCCCATTATCCTGAAGTACTTAGTTAGAGTAATGCATTCTATTTAGAGGTGAAAATAAAAATTCTAGACATTCAATGCCCCATCAGAGACATGGACCCCTCAAAGCCATTCCAAATTATAGTTGACCTTAAACAACATAGGTTTGAACTGCCTGGGTCCACTTACATATGGTTGTGTTTGTTTTTCAACAATATGGTAAATCTATTTCTCTTCTTTAAGATTTTCTTTTCTCTAGCTTACTTTATTGTAAAAAATACAGTATATAATCCATTTAAAGTAAAATATGTGTTAATAATAATGTGATAGGTAACAATAGGCTATTAGTAGTTAAATTAGGGAGTCAAAAATTACACACAGAATTTTACTACACAGGGGTCAGTGCCCTTAATCTCTATAGTGTTCAAGTTGTAGGCATACATTTTGTCTCTCATTTTTTCTCAACAAATGGAATTTATCAGCCAAACTTTCTGCATACGGTAGCTCTTACTGTATACAGTAGATCCCCTATATTCAGTTTCTTTTCCAAGGTTTCAGTTATCCATGGTCAACTGCAGTCTGAAAATAGTACATAAAAATTCTGGAAATAATTCATAAGTTTTAAATTGTGCATTACACTGAAAAGCCTGATGAAATGAGGCACCACTCTGATAAGTCCCACTTGGATGGTGAACCATCCCTTTATCTACTGTTTACCCTACCTGCACATTAGACACTTAATAGCCATGTTGGTTATCAGATCGACTGTCACAATATTGCTGTATTTGTGTTCAGGTAAGTTATTTTACTTAATGATGGCCCCCCAAGCACAGGACAGAAGTAGTGATCCTGGCAATTCATATATGCCAAAGAGATGCTATAAATGCTCCCTTGAAGGGAAAAGATAAAAATTCTTGACTTAATAAGCAAAGGAAAAAAATCATATACTGAGGATGCTATGATCTGTGATAAGAACAAATTTGGTAACCTTGAAATTGTGAAGAAGTAAAAAGAAATTTGTGCTAGTTTTTTTGTTGCACCTCAAACTGCAAAAGTTAAGGCCACAGTACTTATAAGTGCTTGGTTAAGAGAGAAAAGGCATTAGTTAAATTTGTGGGTAGCAGACACAAAGAGAAAATGAGTTCTAACTGATGGCAATGTGTTGTGCCAGAAAGCACTGAGCAAGAAAGCCCCTGAAACAACTGACCACTTTCACATAACTTTTAATTCTGTATATTGTTATAGTTGTTCTCTTTTATCATTAGTTGTTGTTAATCTATTACTGTGCCTAATTTATAAATTAAACTTTATGCCTGGTTTCAGTCATCTGCTAGAGGGTCTTGGAACATAGCTCCCATGGATAAAGAGGGTACCACTATATGTCACATTTATTTGGCTTGATAAACCTATAAAATTTCCAACACTTTTTCAGATGTCTGGAAAAAAATATAATTGATAAAGTTATTTCTAAATTGAAAAAACTAGTGTAAATGTATCCAAGACACTGAATAAATAGTAATACTTACAGAGCAAGAATCAAGCTATTAAAATTACAGAAAGAAGATATTATGAAAATAATATTACCATGAAAAAAAGTTAAAAATTCCCTTTTTTATTTGTAAATTTATCTATCATGCTATTTGAAATAAAAAATATCATGGATGTTGCTACTGATTACTATATCCCATTCCCCTATAAATATAACTGGAATATTTAAAAGCATTAATAAAAACTTTCCTTTAAAAATTCTAGGCTTCTTCTTACATTTTATTCACTGTTTTATGTATTACAAGATAACTTCTGATGGCCTAAAACCCTTTCTCATGTTTGTTTATTTAAGTCTATTGGAAAAAATTTTAGATTAATTTCTAGCTTTTATCCAGATAAAGTAGTTAGGGTAAACATTTCTTAAATATTGAAAATAAATTATACAAGTAATCAAATAAATCATGCCTCTGAGAATACAACAAATTATCTGATGACTACCCTATATAACAAAAGGCTAATATGCAAATTGTCCCATTGGGAGTTTGACTGACAAGGAGTTCGACCACTCGCTATGACATGTGCTGGCCACCAAGGGATAGCATGGAATGAAGGAAGGCCGGGACCAGCAACTGACAGCTGGGGGAAGGCAGGCTCTGGACAGCAGCCAGCAGCCAGCGGAGCCAGGCCTTAAGGACCCTAACTGTGTACGAATTTTATACACTGGGTCTCTAGCATTAAAATATTATCTATAATCTAACTCGCTAAAAATTATCAAGTTGTTTGAGTAGAATAACTTTAAAAGCTTCCATTGATATTTCTTCTTACTATAATTTTTCTTGGATGCACTCACCAACATTTTTATTGATTTACATAATAAATATAAATTTCAGTTTAAATAATTGAATTGCCATAAAATGTATTCAATATTAACACTTTCATTCTTACAATATCTGGGGGTAATCTAAAATTTAGAAATTCCTAAAATTGTTTTCTTTGAGCATTCTGGCATAAGTGATATCTTTTATTTATTTTAAAAATGTGACAACTTTTAAAAATAGAGAATGTTAATTAAAATATTATACAAGAATAGTAAAATCTCAATAATTAAAATACTTGTCTCCTATGCAGCCAACACAAATACTAAAATGCCTCTATTTTTGTTAATGATATAACTTTACTGATTTACACCAAGTATTCTTTGTTAGTATTTTAACTGAATTTCCAAAGATAAAGAATTTTCAAATACTTATAAAATTAAGCTTAATTAGACATACAATTTATAAGAACTGTTAAATAATACAACTAAATGTAAATGAAGTCATTTTTTAGATAATAAAATTTGAGAGACAAAATATTGACAGTTTTCTTTGGGAATAAAGGATGGAGTTTATATTTACATGATCTTTATTAGTAGGATCAAATGGTCTTCCCTTCTATCATGTGTACTTTTCAGTCACTATATAATTTCTAGCATAAATAATTATTAGCATTTAGCTTAAAACATTACATGTAATTTCAATAATCACTTTACTAACTTGAAAAAAGCATGCAATAGCTAAGTAAAAAGGTCTGTGTTCATGGTGCACTCTCCACAGTACAAAATTTATAATTCACTCTTTCTTTAAACAGAAATATTAACACAACTGTTTAATTTGGGATAAAGAATACAAGGTTTTTTTCATGCTCAGTGCACTGAATCATCAAGTCATTATCTTCTCTTTGCCACAAATGGACAGCGTACCTTTGTGCCAGCATGCTATTTCATTTATTTCATGGAGAAATCCAGTTTCACAATAATTGACTTGTCAGAAGCTCTAATTTATGAGGCTGAGCTCTATAAGATTTCTCTATATTGGACTCAACCTGCACACAAGCAGGGTTGAATATTTACAATGCTGTTAACAGGTGCTGAGTTGTTTAATGATTCTAATAGCCAGAAGCGTACTGAGAAAGCCAGCGGGATCATAATTACAGGCTGTTTGAACACAACAATTACTAGTCCCCTGAGAGGTGTGAAAGTCAAAGGCAGTTTGATACTGACAGCATCTAGCACATGGGCTAGACAGGCTAACTTGTATTAGAAGTCCATTGGGAAAAAGTCATAACAAATCTTTCCCTACCATAAAAATTTACAAAGTTCATTAAATTTAAACAATCAAAAAGTGAAACAACTTCAAAAAATTATCTTTAAGAGATCTTATCAAAGGACAAACAAGAATATCACATATGCAACCTCAAGTTATCTTTTTCCATCCTTGAAAAGGATAAAATTTCAACAGTTAAGAATAAAAGAGATTTTACTGTAATGTAAAACACAGATAAAGTTACAGCAAACAGTTTGGATTTAATGGGAATAGTGGCAGCCATTTCCTGTTTGGTTTATGTAAACCTGGCCAGAGATCTCACTGGAAAATTTTTCATCAGCATTGAAATGCTGCTGCTATAACTGTCAGTGCTGGGAAGTCATTTGTTACAGCACCATGTTTTTTTTATGTTCGGATTATGCAGCAGTAATAATGACAGAAATAATGAAAGTGGTAGCAAGGACAGCTGAAACTACCACAACATTTTTTGTTCCAGAAATATTTAAAAGCTTTCTCAAGGGAAAAGAGAGAGTAAAACTGAACATACAAATTGATTCCAGAACTCAATTTAGAATATAGTATATGTCATGATGCCCAAGTACATGTGTTTATATATAGTCAACCAAATGAATGTGTATATGTGTCTACATACATTTATTAATATAAATATATATCTTTATATGCATATATATTTGTATATACATATCACACACACAAGAACATAAACTGACAATCTTTCATTATGACTGTAGTTTAGTCTTAGATTTCAATCGCTTATTGTTTTATATATTTCAATGCTATATTTTTAGTTATGTAAAAATTTGTAAACTACTATAATTTTGTAGTGATTGAGCTAGCTATCAATATGAGTCATTCTTCTGTGTCTTTTAAAATCTTTTTTGCCTTAAATTTTGTTTCATCTAATTTAATTCTTGAGCTATTTCTCTTTATTATACTCCTTCATATCTTCCTTCAATCCTTAATTTTTAGCTTTTCCATATCATTTTTATTTGCTGTTACTTATAAATTGTTTAGCTGAGTTTAGAAAAATGAATCTAGAAAATTTATTTCAACAAGAAAGTTTAAATCATTTATAACATTTATGATTATAATTGACATGTCTTATGATACAGAAACATCCTGGCAATTCTCTCCTCAAAACTCCTACAATGGTTCCCATTTTATCCGGAATGAAAGTCAAAGTCCTTACCATGGTCTCTAAAGTCCTACATGACCTCTACTACCACTGACCCCCACATCCCTAATCTCATCTCCTGTTACTCTCCACCCCTCACTTATTCTCTGAGCCACATCTTCTCCTTACTGTACCTTAAAAACACCAGACCTGCCTGCCTTAGACCATCTCCTGTTCCCTTGGCCTCCAATAATACCTATATAGTCATGTCATCAATTTCCTTACTTCATTCAAGTTTTTGTTCAGATGTGAGCACCTTTTTAAAAAACATATACACCACAATACATTATTATTAACAATAGTCCCCACACTGTATATTATAACCTCAGAAATTATCTTTTAACTAAGAGCTTGTATCCTTTGATCAACATCTCTCCCTTTCCACCTTTGGCATCTTTAATTGTCCAGGTATCTCAAAATATGTATAGGTGGCTACTAAAAGAACTGGCACTCTTGATATAGATGGTAAAGAGTGGATAAACCACCACCCCCTGAAGTTAATTGAAGCGTATTCACTAACAGATGACCAGACTTTTAAGACTGTTAAAGCTTGGTTAGGTATAAGGGCTTGAGAGGGCACTCCATGCAGGAAGAAGAGGGACAGCAAACTGTGTGAAAGTGAGAGGAACCTCACTTGGTGTGGGTTAATGTCTCCTTTGATCTAACTAACCCCTTTGACTGTGGTGGAGGGGGGCAAATACTCAACATTTATTGGGAGCAGTGAGAGAGCAGAAAAAGCAGCTGCCACAACTAAGTGCCCTAAGCTGATGCATCAGGATGATATATCCTTCTGACTCTCACTCCAGAATTTCCTCCTAGCAAAGATGGCCATCAATAAAGAAGGCGAGGCAATCGGAAGGAAGGAAAAATCACTTATTTACATAGGCTACACCCATATGAGCAGGGAGCCCTTTAAGTCATCAATACCCAAGAAATATTTTGGCTTAGTATAATTTTTTTCAGTAATAACCCTCAAGATTTCATCTTTATCCACTGTGCTAACCCCCCAAGCTTCTTGTTTTGCCCCTAATTAATTCTGTTTATTATAGTTGTATGTAGATTTTCTCACCATAATACTATTAAATAGAAGGCAGTTTGTAACTAGAGCAACAGGGAGAGATGCCTACTTCAGTTCCCTCTCAGTGGGATCCCTATTCCAATTGATGTCTCCCACTGTGCCCTTGGCTCATCTCACTCTCACAGCTGAAAACGTAAACTGTTCACTCTCCTACTCATTATCTGAATTTAAAGACTGAATGCTTTCTATGTCTGCTAACTAAATTTTATCTAGTTCCCACCTCCAATATAATACATTTAATTTCTGATCAATACCATCTGACAGTTTGCAAATTAGGCTAGACTGGAGATAGACTAAAAGCAGGTCAAACAGTTGGAGAACTAAGAAAATAAAGAAGAGAAAATTTAAAAAGTAACTTTATGTTGGAAATCAAGGTAAATGGATGCAGGATAATAACATTAACAAAAGTAAGAAAGTTAGATTAGAAGAGAATTTGGTATGTGATTAATTCCGTTTTAGACAAACTGAGTTTGATATGATGGTGGGAAGACTACCTGACAGCATTCATAAGGCAGGTTGAAAAATGAGATTGTAAATTGACAGAGAACAGACTGGAGTAACATAGTTTGGGGTCTTTCACATACTGATGATATTTTAAATATGGATGCGATATTAGATTGAGAAGAGCGCAACATCACTTTTCAGTATTTTTGCTTAAAAAAAAAAAAGGCAAAACTTGAATTTAGAGATGAGGATGCTTAAGTTGAATACAAACTTAAGAATATTCTAGAAAAATAACTGGCCAGTATTTATTTCTCTAAAAATGTCATTTGCTGATCTGACCAAAAAAAAAAAGTATAATTTTGATTCATTCACACCAGACAACTATTGTTATGTTGGTTGTTGTCATGTTTTTTGTGTTTTTATTTTTGGATAATCTAAGGGAAAAGAGAACAGTACTCTTGACTTAATAGTCAGGTATTGAATGTTTTAAAAATTCTTGGGGCCAACCAGTTGAAAATCACTGGTATAGATCAATAAAGTAATTGGAAAGAAGTACAGGAAAAACAGCATATTAATCAACATTAATTATATTCTTCATAATTAATACTGAACTTAGACTTTAATTCGTGCATTGCATTCTCAACATAGCCCTGTGAGGTAGGCTATTACTCACTTTCCAGGTCAAGAAAGTGAAGCTGAGAGAGGCAAAGTGACTCAAAGCTGCAATTAGTAAAGGGTAGTGCTGAAACAAGAATCATTTTTTATTCCAAATTCAAAGCTCCTTCTAACACATTAACTGTCTCTATTCTTATGATCTAAAAATGAATATATCTATAGTTACACACTAGAGAAATAAAGAATGGTAAGTCAGCAAGCTTAGGTTTTAAATCCTGGCTTTATCACAAAGTAGTTATGAGATCCTGAGCAAGTCACTTTAAGTTTCCAGCCTCCCTTTCTTCAATACCAAACAAGAAGGTTAACTAGAATACATGTAAAGTCTATTTCATTATACAATTCCACAATTCTAATCTTGTGATACACTTACTATGAAAATTTGCAGAGCTTAATGGCGAGCTCACTAATTTCACATATTCCCAAATGACATTTTGTACTTAAACCAGGTTCCAACAATTGAAGAAAATGTCACCATATTCTCAAACTCCTGTCTATGCAAGTAGAAATGTTGGTGGAAAACAAATTTCTTAAGGTAACAAGAGATAAGATTTAATAACATTTTTCATCATGGTTTCTCTGTTTAAGACCTTACAGTGGTTTAGTATTCCCTCCTACCGATGTCAGGAATGTCCCTCATTTTTGGTCCTCCTTCCATTCCCTCTCCATCTTTTACCATCCTATTCTTCTTCCCCTTATCATTAAACAACTTCCTAACTGGTCTCCCTGCTATGAATGTCTCCCCTTTCCAGCTCATTCCCTAGTGTGGTACCGTAAGGACTGACACAAAACAAAACCTAATTTGGTGATGTCAAGCCATGTTTAAAGGTTCCCAATGGCTCAGAGCTATAGGATCAGTTGCAAACTCCTCAGCATGGCATAAAGGCCTTTTACTCTCCTGTTTGGCCCACTTTCTGGTCAAGACAATCTTCTTGTCTCTACACTGATCAAACTTCTTGGAGTTCTGTAAACACACTTTCAAGCCCTGAGGGCCTTTGCCATAAAGGCCTCCAGCTTTTTTTCTCTTCTAGATTCAAGATCAACTCTTTTGCAAAGCTTACATTCTCATAGGCTTAAATACAGTTCTAGTAGAGCAGTTATGATTCATATTGTAATTATATATACATATATATATGTTTCCAATATTAAAAGCTCAGCCCTTGAAGATAGTGCATGATGTGCATTTGTGTTTATGCCTCATCATCTAGTATTAATAACATCTCACAACATGTGCTGAAGGAAGATCTAACCTATACTATCTTGAGTAAAAGACACTTCATCACAATTACCCCAATTTGATTTGCTCTTGCTGGGTCCTTATTAACCCTTAAAATGCCTCACAAATTCTTTGTTTTCCCTACGTGTTTACAAGCTTAAATCTTCTTTGAATTCCAGCTGTACTCAAGTCAATCACTACCATGTTAGTTTAACATGTTTCTTAATTACTTCAGTTGTCTCTTTAAGTACAGGGTCAAGTCCTTGAGGGTATCCTAAATTAATTAAAATAAGCTAGGAAATAAATTAATACAATTATTTGTTTTCTAATACGTGACAATACATTGTGATCATATCAGAGACATCATTTGATTCTCTGTGCAAATTCACGCATCTAGAATGTCCAAAATTCTGACTTTTTTGTTGTGTACCTGAACTTAGAAATTATTACTTTCAAACATATTTTCTTTCAGTGCAAAACAGAAATAAACAGTGCTCTGTGCTTACCTGGGGTTCATGATAAGACGTCGGAAAAAGTAAGTCCAGGTGATATAATCCATTGCATCTTGCTTAGATGTTATTGTCCCACCAGCAATCTCTGCATTTAAATGGTCAGACAGCACTCCTAATAAACTACATGGTGAACAAAACAGGAAACATACATGAACATTAAATGAAGCACACTTTCTCTCGCACAGTCAAGACTCAGGTGTTATGTTCCAAGATACAAAAGTAATGTGTTTTATATGATTTATATATTTTGTATATGATTTAGGGGAAATGAATTGCAAGATGGAAATAAGCACAGACTGACAAGAATAGAGCTAGTAACTTTCAGGAGCAGCAGTTGAGAGCCAAGGTAAGAGTAGACAACAGAAGATATAGCTTGGAGAGCATGGAAGGGTATAATTATGGAATATGGAACTAAGTAAGAGATAATACTGAGGCAGGTGAAAGGAGGTTTGGCAAGAGAGACAAAAAAGTTATGACAGAGCAAAGATATTACCTTCATTCATTCAGGGAATATTAAGTTCTTAGTAATAGATGACATAATTGCATTGCGTTAAGTATACAAAAAATGACCAGATGTGTTGAAAGACTGGAATAAGAAAATGTTTATTTTATCTTCTTATATAAAATACAAGAATGAAAAGTAATGTCCAACAAAAGAAAGAGCTAAGTAAATTATGTGATATATGGAACAATATGCAGATATTAAAAATTGTTTTAGCTAAAGATATTTTAAGGATATGAGAAAATGGTCATAATAAATTGAATAAAAAACAAGTTGCTCTATTACTCCATTATCAATGGCAGAGTATAAATCCATTTTGTCAATTTGGAGGGCAATTTGGAAATACTTATCTGAACAATCATCATGACTTAGCAATTTCACTTTTCCATTACCGTCTGCTAGAGAAACATTTATATGTTATGATATAAAAGCGAAAAACTTCACTGAAACATTATAGGTAAAAGGAAAAAATTGGAAACTCTCTAAATGTTCATTAATACAGAAATTATTATATAAACTATGGAATATTCTGGAATAGTAACACATTAATAATCATCAAGGTACAAAATTAAAATTTTTACACTTTTACTGATAAAATTTTTTTTTATAGACACTCTTTATCAGATTAAGGACATTACTTACATTCCTATTTGCTCACAATTTTTATTATGAACTAGAGGCCTGATGCATGAAAATTCATGCAAGAGTAGGCCTTCCTTCTCCTGGCTGCCGGCACCAGCTTCCCTCTGGCACCCGGGACCTGGGCTTCGTTCGCTCTGGCCCCTGATGGCAGGGACCCAGGACCTGAGTCACTTCCCTCTGGACCCTGCCTGCAGGCACTTGGAACTGGGGCTGCTTCATTCTGGCCCCGACTTCATCCGGAGGACATCCAGAATGATGCCCCGAAGGATGTTTGGTCTAATTGGCATATTATCCTTTTATTATTATAGATTGGTGTGTAATTTTATCAAAATTTTTTATGTTTATAAGGTAATCTGATTTTTTTCCTGCTACTATGGTAAGTTATATTCTTTTCTTTTCAAGTAATAAGTCATCTTTCCATTTATGAAATAAATTATTGATTTTTAAAGAGAGAGGAAAGGCAGGGGGGAGACCAAGAAAAATTTATGTGAGAGAGAAACATCAATAAATTGCCTCCCATATGCACTTCAACTGAGATAGAATCCACAACCTAGGATTGTACCCTGACTGGGAACCAAACCCATAATCTTGTGATGTACAGGACAACACTCCAACTAACTGAGCCACTCAGTCAGGGCTCATATACAAGTGCTTTGATTGATAAGAGATTATTTAGATATTCTATTTCTTTCTGTGTCAGTTTTTGTAAGATTTTAAAAAGGAATTTTACCATTTGATACAAATTTAAAAAACCATTTGCATAAAGTTTTTCATAATACCTTGTTTTTTTAAATGTCTAGTATTTTTTGATTCCTGATATAATTTGTTCCTTAACTTTCTTTTTCTTGGTCAGACTTACAGGTTTATCAATGTTATTCTTCTCTTCAAAGAACCAACTTTTGGCATTGTGTTTTTTTTCTAATGTATTATGTTTGGTTTCAATTCATTAATTCTTGCTCTTATTTTTCTTATTTTCTTTCTTTGACTTCAATTTGCTATTTTTTTCTAAATTCTTGCAATAAATGCTAATATAAGTGAGTTTTCATTCTTTTTAAATAAATAGATTTATGGTCATAAATTTTCTCTATGTAACTATAACCTATATTCCAACATATTTAATATTTTCACATTTAATAAATGAACATTAGTGGAATTAATAACAGAATAAAAAATAATTATCTATATAAATAAAAGGCCAGCTAATGACCAGAATGACTGGTTGCTATGACGCCCACTGTGGCCAGCAAACCAGCCCAATTGGGGGGTGGGGCCACTGGCCAACTTCCTCCAGCCCCTCCACCTGGGTCCTCCCACCCTCAATGGGCCCCTAGCACCCCAACTGGCCCACGGCCAGCTCTATCCCTGATCGGCCTCCCCAACCCCATTCAGGGGCAGGGCCACCAAGCCCATCACCCACAGTCCCTTCCCACGACTGCTCCCACCAATCAACACCCCACCCCAATTGGGGTCAGGGCCCACCAACTGACCTCCGGCCATCTCCTACTTCCAACAGGCCCGCCCTGATCTGCCCCGATTGGGGCTGGGCTCGGCCAGACCTCACTTGTGCACGAATTAGCCCTATATAATAAAAGGCTAATATGCAAATAGACTGAATGGCAGAACTGAACAACTGGTCACTATGACATGCGATGACCACCAGGAGGGCTGACAGAACATGGTGGGCAATGGTAGCAGGGGGCAGAGCCTGGAACATGTTGGGTGTCGGCCATGGCTGGATGGTGGAGGAAGTGAGTGGGGGCACCAGACCAAGGAGGTGCACTGGTCATTGTCATTGGGGTGAGCCTTTGAAAATTATTTGCTCCCATGCACCACGGTCCCACACAGACTCATATCTGCCACTGGAGCTGGCTCTGCTCATACCCACTGCCAATGCCCAGCACCAGTCCCCATTGCTTGCCACTGTCAGCAGGTGCAAGCGGCGGCTTCCAGCCCCCATCAACCCTGAGGGCTTCTCCACCTTCTCCTGCTCCTGAGGGGCAATCAGGGCAGCAGCTGCCGCTCACACCTGCTCATCGTGTTGGCCTCACTTGTACCTGCTGCTGGCACCGGCCCCACTCTCTCTGTGCCACCAGGGGGTGCAAACGGGGCCAGCACCATCAGCATGTGAGAGCAGCGGCTGTGGGAGCGGATCTGTCGGCAGACAGGGTACCGGTAGTGCGAGCAGGGCCAGCACGGTCAGCACGTGAGAGTAGCAACAGCGAAAGGGACCAAGTGGGACGCAGAGGATGGGCTGGATTCACCCCTGTGTCCACTGCAGCCTTGTGGCCCACACTTCCTTCCAAGGTGCATGAATTTATGCACTGGGTCCCTTGTTCACAGTATATATGTATGTATGTATGTATGTATATATATACACACACACATACATATATATGTATATGTGTATGTATATGTACGTGTACGTGTACGTATATGTATATGTATATGTATATGTATATGTATATGTATATGTATATATAAAAAACACTAGACATCCAGTGCATGAAATTCATGCACAGGTAGGGTCCATAGGCCTGGCCAGTGATCAGGGCCAATCTGTGGGGCAATCTGCCAGGTGATAGGGAGGCCCCCAATAGCACTCACCTGGGCAGGCCTGGTTCCACCACCTGCTCACCGACCTCACCCGCTGCCACCACCGCCAGTCACCTCCCTCTGAAGGGTGATGAGGGGGGCCCTGCTGGCATCTACCTTGGCTGGCCTGAGCATACTGCATTGAGTGTCTGCCCCCTGGTGGTCAATGTACGTCATAGCAACCAGCCGTTCTGCTGTCATTATACCATTAGGTCAATTTACATATTAGGCTTTTATTATATAGGCTACCCCAAAGATGCACACCAAACTAATCCCTTATTAAACACTTATTATGGGATAGACACTGTTTCAAGAACTATACATTTAATCATTACAAGAATCCTACGAGACAGCTACTAAAGCTATCATCTCCCATTTTATAGATAAGGTACTGAGGAATCAAATTACTTGTTCAATATCACAAGCAAGTGGTAGAGTGCAGACTGGCCCCAGAGTACATGCAACTGAACACTGTACTATACCACTTCTTTTAAAAAGCTTTTTTATTTTTTTAAATATTTTTATTGATTTTGAAAGAGAGAGGAAGGGAGAATGAAGAAGGAGGGGGAGGAAGAGAAAGAGAGGTAAGAGGAAAACATTGACTGGGGATTAAGCCTACAATCTGGGCATGTGACCTGTCCAGAAATTGAACTGTCAACTTTTAGGTGGATAGGATGTTGCCCAGCCAACTGAATTATATTGGCCAGGGCTAAAATGTTTTTAAAAATTAACATTAAAATTGAATGTTATCTTACATTGATTTTATACTCAGTTTCATTTCAAATATTTTTTGAACCAGTTTTACTGGTTTTTAGCTAATAAAATGTAACCACAAAAATACCAACTTTTGCCCTAACCAGTTTGGCTCAGTGGATAGAGCACTGGCCTGTGGACTGAAGGGTTCCAGGTTCGATTCCTGGTCAAGGGCATGTACCTTGGTTGGGAGCACATCCCCAATAGGGGGTGTGCAGAAGGCAGCTGATTGATGTTTCTAACTCTCTATCCTCCCTTTCTCTCTGTAAAAAGTCACTAAAATATATTTAAAAATACCAACTTTCTATGACATAAAGTAATTTAAAATAATTTACAGCAATATTTACCTTGATTCTACTGGGAAAGGTTCATAAAGAAATTTTTTATAAAAGTCTTTCTTTATGTCATGAACCAGAATTACAGCTTTGCCCTGGTCATCAAACTGAGGCCTCCCAGCACGTCCCATCATCTGGAGAACATCTATAAAAAAGAGAACAAGAGGTATTCTGCAATTTGGCACAAGGTATATTGATTATGGCATGTGTCTACAACATAACAAAATAACAAAGGAAACAGATTATCTTAAGAGCATGCATGCTATCTCTGATGCATACTATTGAGTTTCTTAATAATTAATCAAATCACTATTATAGAAAATTGATTCCCCAAAAGTAAATGTTTGAAAAAAGGTAAGAAAAAGTTTCCTTTATGCTTAAAAATGCTATTTAAGAGTTATCACTATTTTAATTTAACAAGGAAAAATAACACATATTTGCAAAAAATATCTTTAGCAGAGTCATTTGATTATTTCTCCCATGAATAGTGGGTCTATTTAAACCTCATCTTTCATCCACCCATGGTATAAAATATATTTCTTTTATACTCCCTGAATCTGAAGTAATAATACAAATAGAAATTTCTGAAGTAAAAATAATATTCACTGAGTATAAACACACAATGAGTATATTTCTCTCTTCAGAAACTATTGAAAATGATTTTTTCAAGTTTTAAAATATGTTAATAGATTGTTCATGCAACAGTGCTTTGGTTCTGGAAGTTTCAGCAAAGTATCATTTCTAGTGAAATAATTTTAAAATTAAACATTGTAATGTTTAATTATAATTTATTCATCACTAATAGCTACTAATCAGTACTTTTATTTATTTATGAATTTGAAACCATTAGTTATGATTTGGATGTTTCTAAACAAGTTGGATAAATGTAAGACTGGGTAAGTGAAAGTAAATAAAACAGTTCAATACTTTAATGTTTGTAATGAAGACAAAACTTTACAATTTCCTCATTATATGTTTAAATGTGACTAATTCTCTAAAATTTAATTAATATAAATTTAAATAAGGCACACATAGAAGCTTAATGTATCCGTAAATTTTAAAAAATTACCTGTAATGGGAAAATCCACATAACGTCTTGTTTTTCCATCATAGTATTCTGTTCCTTTAATAATTACTAAATGAGCTGGAAAGTTTACACCCCAGGCTAATGTACTTGTGGCAATAAGAACCTAAAAAAGTAAAAGATAATACATTTAACTAAAACATAACTTTCAAAATATATTTAAATATCTGGTCATGGAAAAAATAATACCTGAACTTTACAGTTTACAAAGAGTTCTTCTACTGTCTTCCGGTCCCTTTCATGTAGTCCAGCATGATGCATTCCTATTCCAAAAGCAAGCGTAAGCTTCAGGTTGGAATCTCTTAGTGTTCCAATGATGTCCTCCATCTGCAAATGCAAACAATTATAAAATGTAGGTATATTAGCTTTAAAATGTTTATATTAAGACTGTATTTGATTTATTTTGTTTTTTAGTTATGAGCATAAAAATATATGTCCCATCTGTACTTATGATTAAAGTTAGATTAACTGAGGAGAATATTTTTATGTATATTCTAAATAAAGTTTAAATATATTCCATCCCTTTTCTTTTTCATTGAAGGAAAAAACCCCACATCTATGGATAAGTGGAATATCCCCTTAACTATTAAAAGGATGCAAGGGATGCAGTATTGCCAAAATGTTTCAATGTCTCTTGCTATAGAAAAGACTTCTATTTTTGGCTTGGTGCTAAAAATCTAGAAAATATTAACAGAATACAATTTAAAAATCAGTCATAATGCCACTGCACAGAAAGAATTGTTCACATTTAGGTTTCCTCACGGCCTTCATGGTCCAGGGTAAGGCAGATAACTTGAGCCTCAGTTTAACAAGTTACAAATCAAACTGGTGTTATTTTTGTTTATTTCTCATTTCTTTGATCAATAGTGCAGTTAAACATTTTTCATATTTCCCAGCTGTTTTTCTTTGTAAATTAGCTTTCATTATTTTTAGGTAGAAATGATAGCCCTTTTTATTGGCCTGTGACAGGTCTTTATAGATAAAGGGTATTAACTCCTTGTCCATCATATGCTATAATGCTTTCATCCAGTTTTTTGTCCTTCACTTAATTTAATTATTTTTTACCTTATGGTTTTAAAATTTAAAACTGGTCCCATATGTTTTGTTGTCTCATCTTGAGATCAAATACATATCCATCTACTTGTTATAGTTTTATTCTTAACATTTAAATAGTTAACTTGTAATTTATTTGTAATAGGAACTATGGTATAAATCTGAGTTTATTTTTCCTAAAAAATTAATTATTCTAGCAATTCTGGTGAAATAATTCCTTAGCTCACTTATTTTACTATATTCTGAATTCTTATATATTCCAGTTTTTTAAATTAAAAGATTTAAAATCCAGCCTGTTTCACTAAACTTTCATGTCTAAAGGGTTTCATAAATACTCTCCGAATATTCTATCACTTTCCACTCTACATGTGAAATACTCAGTGCAACACAGATTTTATGATAACATGCAGCACATCTATTTTCTTACAAAACTCTTCCTGCAAAGAACCGAACAGAAAGCCCAATCTCTCCATGTAATGATAGACCTTTACTGATCCTTGAGCAGAGGATGACACAAGGTGCAGGAGTGGAAGTTCATTCTGGGCAACTCCACAAGGGGAGTAATGCAGGGACCAAATATCTTGAGGATACATGAGCCTTCTTTTAAAACGACACATTTTTGTTATGGCTGTAGCTTCACTACCACAGTCCAAGAGTGACCAATTGTGGAATGGGAACTTGGAAACAGGTACATGCATAATTATTACATGTCTGAAGACTCACAAATATTAAAAACTTACATTGTCTTCAGACTTCATTTTACTATTAACCACTTCTAATATGCACAAATACACTTGTAATACACTCCTGGCTGTGCATTAACCAGTAAGGAGCTCACAAATCTCCATCTCAAGAAACTTTAGCAGGCTGCTGCTGAAGTAGGTAAAAATGTGCAAGACAAGCAAGTCCATATCGTGAAGCATTCCAATTGTTTTAATTCAACCCTCCCCAATGGTCAAAAAATTTCCCCAGTTTTTTTCTTTCTTTTTTTTTTAAGGTGGGACCAAGCTGTTTTATTCCAAAAAAACAGGAAGATGAAGTTTGCCTTTATAATAATTATTAATGTAAAAAAAAGCACTGCATAAACAAGGTCATATTTTAATGACACATCAGTCATATTTACCAACTTCTCATGAACGGAATGCAATTTATAAACAATTTGTTTCATGGTCACAGTAAGGTCATCTGATATTTCTGCATTAGTTACTTTGTAAATTGTTAAGCAAGAATATAGAAATGTATTAACATAAATCCACTTTTTCTTTAAAATTAGTACAGGATAAGTAAGCTGACTACAAATGCATGCTATAAAGAAGGGTGCTTGTCTTGTCTCATAAATTATATGTTAGCCATTCTCAAATGACAGCTTATTATCCACTTTTTGTTCAACAGTTCATTGCATAAAATACCTTCAATTTATACTATCATGACTTAATTCACTGATATTCTTGCTCTGATGATTAGTTTCAGGGATTTACACTCCCCCCCCCCCCCCCCAGTTTCAAAACTAAAACAGCAGTGTTTATTGTTGTTGTGTTTTTTTTTAGCCTGTATAATTTATTATTCCATGGCAATGCCAAGCACATCCAAAAAGTAAGGTACGATTTACCATAGGAAAGCTAAAGAATCCTGTGACAGGAGGTTTGGTGGGGCATTAATATCCTGTCCTTTCACATCAGGGAAGGCTCGCTATTTCTCATTCCCCTGCCCTCACGTTCACATAAATCAATGCCTTAAAAAGAACTATTTGCCTATCTGAACTGATAAAGACCTAAAATCCTCATGAGGACAATCACAAAAAACAACTTCATTTATTACATGGTTACTGTGGATGAATTCTGAGATATTTGAACATCATAAAAAAGCAAAATGTACAGTAACGTTATTCAATCATTAAGCATAAAATATTACTAGGACAGCCTTTTAAATTTTGAAAATGTAAGATTTTGATTACATTTAAATTTCATCTTGATCAAAATATAAGCAAAATTTTTCAGGAACTTAGGATAATGAAAGCTGAAAACATGATACTAGATATTATTTGTTGAGTTCTTATTATGTATCAAGCATTGAGGTTATTACTTGACAAAATTATCACATTTACTCCTTTATATAAAGTAACATATCACGCAATTCATTTACATACCCAATATATTACAAATCAAGAGACTCAGTGATTTTGAATTTTAAATCCTGGTTCCATGAGAAATTAAAATCTGAATTACCATTTTCTTAATTTTTCTAGATGGTTAGGAGAAAAGTTCATTGATTACCTACAATGGATGCCTTAGGAAGTTAAGGATCATTCTTGTTAAGAAAGACTACTACAGCATTAAATTTTTTTTTCATGATAAGTAAACACATTGATATAGGAGGTTGTAATTCCATAGTTTATTTCTGTTCAACTAACATTTGTTGTAATATATAAGTATCTTTCCAATAAATAGTCTTAAAAATGTCTGACTATATGTTAGCTAAAACAAACAATTTATTCAATATTATAAATAAAAGAAAAACAGATCTATATTCCTTTAAGTAGTTGTCTTTGCTTAGGGTAGTGGGGGAGGAGGCACATATGTAAACTGTTGAACCAATTACTTTAACTTAATAGAATTTTTTTATATTTTAAATTTATTATACTCAAAAAGCTTTTGTAGAAAGATAGGATTCCATTTAACTAGATACATTACTCTGTGCCTGAAATACATTCCAGTCAGAATATAATTCAGTGAGTTGATGACAATGCTGGCTCCAAAAGAAAGGAGGAGACCAGATTGGACAAGAATGAGCTAACAGACTGTGCAGCCCAATTCTGTCCCTTTGAGTGTGATATATTGTTTCAAGATGCTAAAAACCCATACTTTCTCAAAGCACATTGTTGTGCTGGTTTTCCCATTTTCACAGAATCCTCATTATCAGAACTCTGTACTCTTTTCAAGGCACATCAGACTCAGACCAGATGCCACCAAATAATGGTTATCAATTATCTAAAATGCTCAATGAAAGATATACCAAGCAGAATAATAAGTTATGAATACTTTCATTAAAATAATTAAATATATCACATCTGGTACAGATGTTAAATGAAATTAAAACATTTCCTCATAATTACTAAGTAGTAACTTCTTAAAATACATTTCTATAGGATAGATTGAAGGGGAAAAACTAAAATAAAAAAACACTTTAGAACTTTCTATTGATCTACTAACAGGAAAAATAAAAAAAATTGTTAATTAAAGATAGTAAGTTCCCAAACTTTATTAGTACTCCTCACAACATATTCTTTTGCTGCCTCTTAGTAAGTACAAACAACCACATCTCAAAATAATTCATCACACTGTTAATATATATATATTTATGTGATGAAATATGTAAGTAAATTAAATATATAAATAAAATCCAAACAATTTTGCTATGTCTGATAAATATATACAATACTATTTTCAATGTATGCTTTTTAGCTTGGCCTGATTCTTAATAACAGTAATATCAAAAACTGGGCTATAGATATTAAATTTTTTTCCTTATTAATTATCCTAATTTAATTCACTATGCTTCTGGTATGAAATCCCAGTGTAAGTGCTTCATATTTATTTACTTACTTACTTACTTACTTATTTACTTATTTAATATATTTTATTGATTTCAGAGAGGAAGGGAAAGGGAGAGATAGAAATACCAATGAGAGCGAATCATCATTGGCTGCCCCCCACAGGGAGCCCCATGTGTCCTGACCAGGAATCAAATTGTGACCTCCTGGCTTATAAGTAGACGCTCAACCACTGAGGTACACCGGCCAGGAGTGCTTCATATTTATTTTTGAGTATGCTTATTTCCATTTCTAAGAGATTCAAATTCCAAAACTTGTTTGGAGAGCATTTCCATATATTGAAAAGCCTTTAAAATGCAGAGAAACCTGATGGAACTTAATAGAATTAATTTTCTAAAGTAGCATTATTTTAAATGAACAAATACTATTAATTAAATTTATAAAGGATCATAAGCCAAAGATTATAAAAATATGAGCAAATTTTACCAGAATTTTCAGCAAAAAAAATCTGTATATAATAAAGGTAGTATTCAATGTGATAACAGTTAATATTTATTGAACATTTAATTTTGTACTGGACTATTCTAAGTACATTAAATGCATTAATGCATTTAATCCTCACAACAATCCTGTGGGGATAGGATTGTTATTATTATTCTTTTATAAATGAAAAGATGAGGTTCAGAGTTTACTAAGTAAACACCCCACCAAGGTCATATAGCTTGAAATGAACAGTCAGTATGGAACGAAGGAAGCCTGACTCAGGTCTAAGCTCTCAATCCCACACTCTAATCAGCACATGAATGAGAGGGATATTTTTTAAAAAACTACTTAAAGGAATAACATCTTCATTTGGCTTAAGGCTGGACCTCATTGTACAAAAAACAAGTAAGATTAGAAGTAATGAGTAATATCCTAGACTCACAAACTGGGTGAAAATTTGCAGATTTTTTGCAAATTTTCAATTCTTCTTTATTTGAGTACTAGAGGCATGGTACATGAAAATTCATGCACTGCAGGGGGGGAGGTCCCTCAGCCCAGTCTGCCCCGTCTCACTGTCCCAGAGCCCTCCGGGGTGGGAGAGGACCTGGCGATCAGGGGAAGGTGACACCCCATCACACTTCTGCTGCTGCCACTGCCAGCGGCATAAGCCTTGGCCTCGGGCCGCCCTGGGCAGCTGGGCAGTTGCCATCTGAGGCTTGCCTGCACCTTGGGCCAGCCCTGGGCAGCTGAGCAGCCACCATCAGAGGCTTGCTTGTGCCTTGAGTGTCAGCTGGGCAGCTGCCATCTGAGGCTTGCCTGTGGCTTGGGCTGGCCCTGGGCAGCTGGGGGGCTGAGGTGACTGGGGGACTCTGGAGGCAGGCGCACAGAGCAGCTGTGTGCCTGCTGCCTGGTGGTGCTAAAGGGACTGGGCACCACCATCTTGTGGCTGTGGGCACTGGCACCTTTGAGGACTGGGCAGTCAATTAGCATATTCCCTCCTTATTGGCTGTGGGCATTACCATCTTCGAGGGCGGGGCAATAAATTATCATGTTCCCTCCTTATTGGCTGTGGGCGCTGCTATCTTTGTGATGGCATGAGTGTCACTTAGCATATTCCCTCTTTATCAGATAGTATATCCACTCCTATGTGTCAAAATGAAGAATATCCAAAATTATCTTCTTTTGTAAACTAAAATATCACCTCTCAGGATTGAGAATGGTACAGCTCATGTTGGTTGCTTGTGTTTGATATTTCAGTTACTGACTTTATCTTTACTGCATTTCCATCCCTGTCAAATCACACACCCCCTCACTTTGACTTTTCCATTTTCTCTAGTTAGTATGTTGCCTATAATTCCAATTAGCAGACTAAAAGAACACAGGCTCTGAGTCTTACACCATAGTTTTGAATTCCCAAGCTCCACTTACTTGCTTGTACTAATTTGAAAATCACTTAATTCTTTTAAGTTTCAGTTTCTGCAATTGTAAAATGAGATAAAAACATCAACCCACCCAGAATTCATGATTAAATGAGATAATGTAAGCCTTTAGTAAATTATAAAGCACTCTCAACACATCAACTATCACTAAGCATAATAAGAGTTTGGCCTCTTTAAGAGGACATGCACAATAGCAAAAAAAGCAAAATAAAAATGAATGTCTTCCTACCTTGTAGCTACTCTTACCTACACAAATATTCCATAAGGCCCAACTAAGTTCAAATGCAGTACATCTGTAGATAACATGTATTTTGATACTTAATATCCTTAGCCTAATAGTTTCTTTTCTTGTCACTTGTTAAGAGGTCAGAGACCTGACCAAAATAGCAGTTGGGGTGAGGCTTTTGTATCACGAGCCAAATCTATTTTAGTTTGAATAAAACAAACAAACAAACAAACCCAGATCCTTATAGTTAAAAATGTGGTAACCCTGCATTAAACTCTAATTACTGATTTTCAACAATCTCAACATCCATCTTCAAAGCCTGCCTGGTTCTTATCTATAGAAAAAGGTCAACAGACATATGGTGAATAAAAAGTCAAATGAATCAAAGAAAATGATAATAAAAGGTCACTAGCAGAAACTCCACCACATCTAGAGTTGTGATGATTTTGAGTAAAGCTAGAGTATGCTCATTTGTAAGTCTATGAAAGCTACACTTGTAATGAAATTGGATGAGTTATGTCTAGTTTTTAACATTTAAACATTCCTTCACCATCAGGCATCTGAAAATACCAAACTTACTTTTCATGAGAGTGCTCCTATGCACACCTGCGCTACAGTTTTCCATAAATTCACTTTGAAGCATTGAGTAAAAAATTATTAATTAGCATATTTCTTTAATAATGTTTAGTGTACAGTAGTCCCCCTTATCTGTAGGGGACATGTTCTAAAACTCCCCAGCAGATGCCTGAAACTCAGAATAATACTGCACTCTATATTAATAACAGTATAAAGTGTGAGATACATAGAGTTGAGGGGAATAATGTAAGCAAGACTAAAGTCTCATATCCAGACATGGTTCTGCTCTCTCACCCTAGACATGCATCTCATCCAAGGTGTGAGATGAAGTAGGGCAGCATTCTGAGCTTTCAATCACTACAGCCATTTAAAAGAAAGGATTTTCCCTCTGCTCTTTTATCTGTTAGTGCAGGCTGGCAGCTATGCAGATCCTAGCACCGTTCCCCCTTGCATGTGGGACTAGACCACAGAATATCTGGTGGAAACCAACAGACCATACTTGTTAGGTGCTAAATTTTAACATTAATTAAATTACATAGCAGAGATTCTAGAAGTTGTATGTTCTATTTGCTTTCATTTCCTTCCCCTCCCATCCATTTATTCCTCAACTCATTCCATGCTGACTTCTGTTCACAACATGTCACTGACTCTGCTTGCCAAGTTCTTCCAGCACATCCAAGTGCTAAATCCCAGGGGAGTTTCTCTGCTCTCACATCACTGCACTCCATTAACATTTGATGCAGTCAAGCACTCCTTCCTCCACGAAACCCTCTCTTCCACGGTGTTTTAGAACACTTCTTCACTGGCAACATTTGCTCAGTGCCCTTTGCCAGCTCCCCACTTTCTGCCTAAGCTCATAGTGAGGAGTCCCTCAAGGGCTGCCCTCTAGTTCTGCCCTCTGTCTCAGGGACTCATGCACTCACCTGAGTTTAAAGAATGCTTCTATCACCACACACTATTGCCTGTGTCTATGTTATATATACAGTGTGGTGACAGCCAGAGGGAAAGGGAAGGGGGATAAAGAGGGGGATAAAAAGGGGGATAAATAGGGAAGGAGAGATTTTGCTTTGGGTGCATAATGCAGTGTGCAGATGATATTTTGTTTAGTTATACTAAACACATATACTTGAAACCTGTATGATTTTGTGAACAATGTCACTCCAATAAATTGAATAAAAAAATAAATATAAAGGTTGCTCTATTGTGATGGTCTCAAGTTCACATGTCCATCTCACACCCTCTGTGGGCTACAGACTTATTACATCTAATTGCCTTGAAATCTCCATTTGAAAATCTTGAACATACAAATTAATGTGTCCAAAATATAACTTTTTAATAAAAACTAAAATCTGTCTCCTCCTTCCTTTCTAGCCCATCCTCTCAGCCCTCCCCATTTTAATAAATGACACCATTATTTACTCAGATGTTTAGAGTTAATAACTGGGGAGCCATTCTTGTTTTTTTGTTGTTTTTTTTTTTTCTCAACCTCCACTCCTTATTTATAAGACAGTACTACTAATTCCAGCCCAAAGCATCTTTTCATTCCCATTGTCACCACCTTAGAGGCCCTCAGGTCACCACCATCAATTCCATGCTTACATCCATTTCAACCCATTTTCCACTAAACAGCAAAAATGATCTTAAAATACATATAAGTTAGAATATGTAACTTGTTTATCCTACAACCTCTTAATGCCCGGGAACACTCCTTTCTTAGGTATCTGCCTCCTTTGCTTCCTTCCTTCAGTTCTCATGCCCTCGCCAGAGAGGCCTCTCCACTTATATTAATGTATGACAATCTACTCCCACTCTCACCACTCTCTATTCCCTTGACCCTACTTATTTTTTTCTACATGGATTTTTTAAATAGGTATGAAGGGAATGGTATATGAATGGATTTGGGTAGGTAAAGGAATGTGACAAATCTGTGCTGTTCACAAATACCTAGTATCTGAGCACCTCCTTCTACAAGAGAGGTCAGAGAGGGTAAGATAGTCCCTATTGTTGCTGCATGCTATAGAATGAAGTTCAGGCACTCTGATGTTTCTGTCTTGAACTTGATGCTTGAGAGCTTGATGTAAAAAGGCCCCAATAGTTTGAGGTTAATGGTGGAAGTGGTGGCTGTCAAATAGGGAATCCAAGGGTCATGGGAGCATTTGCCCATGAGCTTTAAAACTGTGATAAAAATTGATCCCAAAAAGTGATGCAATTATTTCAAAATGGCAAATATAAAAGGGATAACTTTTGAGGCTTCCTCATATTTCACATCAATGATGCATTTGAAGGGGTCCTTCCTAATACTTTACTTTGAAACTTTACTGGATGGATAATTGAAACTTTACTGTTGATAGATAACTTGTCCTGCCTTTGCTAGGAAATAAATTAGAATACATATATTTCTCCTTAATCATATTCTTTCTGCTCATCTTCTTCAGATTTGCCTTAGCTTTCTTTTCTTTCTATCCCTTCCACCTCCATATCTAGGATCATTTCCTGACTTAATACCATTCAACTGCAGAATAATTTTTATGCTGCCCTCTTCCATAGGCACCCTGCTCCACAGCTGCAGAATCACTGCTCCTGTGTTTACCCTGCCTCCTTTGAATGCTCAGTGTCAACACTGGAGTCCTACCCAAAGTACCTATGTCCTGCTACAGAACGCCCATCTGAGACCATACAAGCAGTAGCAACAGGAAGTGCACTAAACTTCTGGCCCAGGATATAAGGAAAGTAACACAAAGGATAAAGTGTTAAAAAGTCCTCCTATTTTAAGATTTTTAGAGTATTCAACAATGAAAACACCTGCTATATAGTAGGTTTTGGTACAGATTGAATTTGCATAGTAATCAGCTGCAAACGCTTTGAAATTTTTATTTGAAAGGTGATTGCTTTTAGAGGCAGGAATAAAATAAAGCTTGTTGT
The DNA here is from genome assembly GCA_027563665.1 of Antrozous pallidus. Classification (NCBI taxonomy): domain Eukaryota; kingdom Metazoa; phylum Chordata; class Mammalia; order Chiroptera; family Vespertilionidae; genus Antrozous; species Antrozous pallidus. Next base: position 58,632,255 of record CM050517.1, read on the forward strand.
CTTGGTCTTGAGATGAGCTTGGTGAAACATAATGACTGTTCTCTTGCTGTCCTATTGTAGCAATGAAACTATAAAACAGCAGAAATAATGCAAGTAAATTCTATGATTTCAAATAAGGTCCACTGAGAAATTTTTTTGCTGACAAAATATACAAAACAGGGAAATGATACAATGGCTGTGCTGCCTGTACATAGTTCCTTAGGTCTCGAACATTAAAATGAAAAAACAGTACAGTTGCACTGTACCTGATAAGAGCACATGAGGTTCACATTTGAAGCTAATGTGAGTCACACATGTGCTAAACACACAGACCTATATATATTTTTTCAGCCAATATCCCAAATGTGTCCAATAGGTATGCACTTTGTACCTTGACATCAAAGAACAATCTCTATTTGGAACACTTTTAGAAATGTAACAAAAGAGAAAAAAAATTAAGCTTAGCTCTATGCTGTACATAATCTAAACTGCCAATATTTCATATATCTACTTATTTTTTCCGCATTTGCTTCCTAAGTCAAGATACTGTTTAGACACAACAGGGTGATTATTGGGGCATGCTAATTAAATAACACAAGACAAGAAACCTTTTGACTAAATTATTTTTACTTTAAATTATTAACTTGAAAAATATTTGGTACACATATACAAGTAACATTAAGGAAGTAATGATGAAACTTGAAAGATAAAATGATAGCTTTCACACTACTACAAGGAGTCATGTGATACCTTTTACATGAAACTAATGTTAAGGTCTGTTACTTATTAGTAAATAAAGTCATCAGTGGTGCTATGCAAAAACATTTTGAAATATTAGTTAACTATCATTAATTAATGTATCACTGTAATACATACAGTATCATCCAACAGGCATACTAACCCTAAAGAATTCATGAGAGAGAACTAAGATGGCGGCAAAGGCAAAACACCTATCTTGCCGTCATAATCAGCAATTTTAATACTACAACTTAACGAAAGAACAAACACCTGCCAGAATCACCAGAAAGCTCGCCGAGTGAAAATTCCACAAATAAAAGTGAAGATAAGACACTGTGACCAGGAGGAGCGGCGGCAGACTGCGTTGAAAGATTCGCCCGGAGAGAGGTTTGGAGCGCACGCAGCGGAGAGGGCGGGCGGCTGGAAACCGGCCAGTTTTCTGGAACGGGGAGACAAAGGCGTCCTACTGGACAGATTCTCCAGCTCTGGGCGAAGTCCAGAGAACCCACTATCACACGGGGTGAAAACTGGACAGTGGGAGGGCACTCCGAAGCTCGGGTGCTGCCGGGTCTCCCGACTTGTGGAGAAGGCAGCTCGCGCGAACAGCTCGGCTGCGTGATGGCGCAGAGAGCACACCTCGACTTGTCTCTCATTCGGAAAACCGTCAGACTGCTTTGTTTTACGATCCTGGGTGAGACATTGCACATGCAGACTCATTTTGGGAAAGTCTGAATTCCCCGGCAACCGGCAGCCGGTGGAGCTCTGCAGCGGCTCTCTCTCAGAGGTGCTGGCGGCCATTGCCCCCGGCACAGAGTCCCTGGGGCTGCATAGGGCGGAGCTAACGCTGTCTGCTTGGCCCGGAGACTCCGCCCACCCAACCTGAGCACAGCTGAGCTTCACAGACAATTGGCCTGGAAGTCAGCCCTCCAAGTGCTTAACAACGATTAACTGAGCTTAACTTCAGCAAGACTGTGCAGCCCATATCCACCTCAGGGAACCGGGGAGGCTGAGCCACTGTCCCTTGTAGCACGTCTACCACACAAAGCTAATTGACCAACTCAGGGAAGCAGCCACCATGCAGCAACATGGAAAGAAATCAGATGTGAAAGAAATGGAGGAAAAAAAACGACTGGACATGGAATTCAGAACCACGGTTATAGGGTTTTTTAAGAGGTTCCAACAAAAGATCGAGGCCTATAAGGAAATAAGCAAGACCACAAAGGAAATGAGTGAGTCCTACAAGAAAATGAACAACACCCTCCAGGATATAAAGGAGAGCTGCAAAGAAATTATTAGACCAACGTGGAAATGAATGAGTCCTACAAGGAAATGAAAGAAACCCTCAAGGATATAAAGCAGACTCTCAAGGATATGAAAAAGGACCAACCAGAAATTAAGCATACACTGACTGAAACAAAAAATATTATACAAAGACCTGAAAGTGCCCTGGAGCACCCCAAGAACCAAGTTAAAGATTTGAAATACAAAGAGGGAAAATCCACTCAGCTGAAAAAGCAAGAAACCAAAAGAATCCAAAAAATTGAAGATAGTGTAAGGGGCCTCTGGAACAACCTCAAGCATACCAACATCCGAATTATAGGGGTGCCAGAAAAAGCGAGAGGCCAAGACAATGAAAACCTATTTGAAGAAATAGTGACTGAAAACTTCCCACACCTGGTGAAAGAAATTGACTTAGGATTCCAAGAACTGCACCGAACCCCAATATATAGGAACCCTAAGAGGACCACACCGAGGCACATCATAATTAAAATGCCAAGAGCAAAAGGCAAAGAGAGAATATTAAAAGCAGCAAGAGAGAAACAGTTGGTTACCTATAAGGGAGCACCCATACGACTGTCAGCGGATTTCTCAACAGAAACGATGCAGGCCAGACGGGAGTGGCAAGAAATATTCAAAGTGATGAACAGCAAGAATCTAAAACCAAGATTACTCTATCCAGCAAAGCTATCATTCAGAATTGAAGGTCAGATGAAGTGCTTCGCAGATAAGAAAAAGCTAAAGGAGTTCATCACCACCAAACCAACATTATATGAAATGCTGAAAGATATTCTTTAAGAAGAGGAAGAAGAAAAAGGTAAAGATGAAAATTATGAACAACAAATACACATCTATCAACAAATGAACATAAAAATCAAGTGAATTGATAGGCTGTTGAACAGGATAGACTGGTGAATATAACAGAGACATGGACATAGAGAGGGAATGGACTGACAATTCTTGGGGAGAAAAGGGTTGTGGGAAGTGCAGCAAGAGACTGGACAAAAATCTAGCAACAATGGGAGAGGACAGTGGGGAGGGGGAGGTGAGGGTGGAGGGTGGGATAGGTACAGGGTGGAGGGAAGCTATAGGGGGATAAAAAGGGGAAACAATGTATTTAATAAACTGAACAATAAAGATAAAAAAAATTAAAAAAAAAAAAAAGAATTCATGAGAAGTAGGAGAGAAAATGCAAACTGTTGAGACTGGATACTAGGGGCCTAGAACACTGTTTTAGTGTTTTTCAGGTTGTATGAAATGAGAAAGGGGAGATAGGGAGGAAGAAGAAAGAAAATGCAATTATTTTTATTACTTATTTCATCTACTTTTTCATCATAACTCCAACTAGGAAAATATATTTTTTTAAATAGAAAAGTATAAGGAAGGAAACTCACTAAATATAACTACATTGAGAAATAGTAGAAGGAACCACATTAACAGATTATATTTTATAAAATGAAAAAAACTTCTGTTTGTAAAAACTAGTATGATAAAAAGACATCAATGAACTAGACTAGCAAAATTAACTAACAAAGCAGATGAAAGATTAATATGTATATAGCAATATATATGGAAAAAATGATATCATATAAAGTTCTGCAACAGATAAAACCCAGAGGAATGAAAAGACAAAATAGAGAAAAAACAGGCAATGTGTAAACGTATGCATGAAAAAAGTTCCAGTACACAAAAATCAAGGTACATATTGAAGAAATAAAATAGGAAGAAACATTTTATCTATAATATATCAATAAATTACAACAAATGAGGATATGGTAAAACTGTCACTCTCAGATATACTGCTGATAACTCATACTTCATACATGAATGGTGATAACATTAAATGGTACAGCCTTTTTAGAAAACAATTAGCAGTACATATGAATTCATAAAAATATTGGTATTATTTGATCCATTAATTTTAAATTTAGAATTCTATACCGAGGAAATAATTCTAAATAAAAAACGGTATAGTAATAAGGATGTGTAATTATTTAATTATAACAGGAAAATACAATTGAGCAGGTTCATAATTAATATAATTATTTAGAACTACTTCCTTGGTATAAATTTATTTACATAATTATGTAGATACAAAATTATAATGGCTTAAAATTTTAATGATGGTTATTACTTGGTTAAAGGATAACAATAGCTTTTTAATTTTTATATACTTAGTGTATCCTAAATTTTTAAAAATGGTCATGTTAGATACTTTATAAAAAGTTAATTTTATAAAATTGATAAGTTCCTTAAGGCAGCAAACAAATATTATGAAAACTTAGTTCAATATTAAAATATACAGGTGATGATAATGAATATTAAAATGTACAGGTGATGATGTTAAAGATAAAAGCTATGAGGATAAATATAAGAAATTTCAGCCGAGACCGATTTGGCTCAGTAGATAGAGCGTCGGACTGTGGACTGAAGGGTCCCGGGTTCAATTCCGGTCAAGGGCATGTACCTTGGCTGCGGGCACATCCCCAGTAGGGGGTCTGCAAGAGGCAGCTGATCGATGTTTCTCTCTCATCGATGTTTCTGACTTTCTATCCCTCTCCCTTCTGCTCTATAAAAAATCAATAAAACATATTTTTAAAAAAAGAAATTTCAGTCTTTTTCCACTATTTATTGTTTATCTAATATATCAAAATATTAATATGTTAATTTCTTCTTTCCTCTATTCTTAAAAAAAAGTTCTGTAATGTTACAATAAACTTTTAGTTTAGATTAAAATTAAACATAATTAAATGCTATTTCTGTTACACTATAATACAAACTAATTTGACATTTCTATGAAGTAGAAATAAAATATACTTACCTCTCTTTCATCCATATTTAGCCACTGCTTCGGATCTTCTTCAGTAGCCAGAAAAGCTATCAATTCCAAAGCAGTAAGACGAGTTTGACGCCTTGATGAGACAAATATCAAGACAGGTTTGGCTGGAGAATGGCTTCTAATTGCTGTTAAAAAGTTGTGGAAAATAAAATAATAAGCCATTTATACCAAAGTCTGAATTTATTAGAATATCAAAGGAATATAGGAAAGCTCATGTTGTAAGTTAGTTAGGTGAATTCTTAATTTAGTTATGAATCATAGCATTTCTGAGGTGTCAGATGGACTGACAGCATATTTTAGAAAGGACAGCAGAGGGAAGGTAGCTGGCCCTGAGGAAGCACACTGGCTGGGTCAGGGAAGAGTTAACTTTGCTGGCTCCCAGGTCTGTTCTGAGCTATTGAGGAAGGAGACATAAAAAGCTGAGGCTCTCCAAAAATAGCTGTATATCAGTACTGGATCTCAGATTTGTTTCTGAGTTGGTTCTCTGCTTGCCTAAGAAATGATATTATAGAATTAACTGGTCCTGGAATGTGGAGAGAGTGTCAAGTCCTGCAGGGTGATCAACACTCTCTAAGAAAAGTGACAAAAAATTCCTTTCAGTTTTGCTCTGTTCACATTAGAGGGAAAATTAAGAAAATTTATATAAACAAACTAGTAAGAGATAAGCCAGAAGAATATTTTCCTTAAAACGTGTAAGATTTCTAGTAGGAAGATAAGAGAATGCAGAAGACAGCTGAAGAGAACACTAGGCCTGAGCCCATGTCTGCGTGAAGGCCCTTGGGGAGTTGACACACATAAGATGAGGTGATTAGTTTAAAAACCGAGTCTTGAGGCTGAAAAAAAAAACACCCAACTTGAAGAGTGACATATATCATTTGAATTAATTTAAAGTGAGGTTTCTTTGCTATAGACAGGCTCCAAAATACTGGTAAAATGGCACAAATAGAATTCATACTTATGTTTACCTAGCTCTCAAAATAGATATTTAAAGTTTTTATATGATGAAAGGCCAACCTGCTTATAATTTCTTGTTTCAAATTTAAGCTGTAGAGTTTCTTTTTATGGACTAAGAAACAAGGTTTATAATGAAAGTGTTGACATGACCTTGACTATATTTATACTCTAATAGTGAGTATAAAGCTACCATAAAATCGTATTTCTAAACTCAAAGAAATATAGTGATTTGTTACAGGCATAATTAAATAGCTTATAAATATAGCTGCTGTACCTATACCATATTTAGAGAAGTGTAATTATTTCAGTTCTTTACTATTAATTTACACAATGAAGATTGCTTCATTTCAATCACTGGTATATAATCAGCCACTTTTTAAATATAAGCAACTTCAACAATATATACTCTAAAAATAAACTCATTTATTTCATTTCTTAAATTTATCAGAATATTACAGAACATAAATGGCAATGCTTTGATAAATCATATTAGATATACAATGTTTGAAATACACATGTTAGTACAATATTGGTATCATTTGAACACATAATCGTGAATGAATGTCTCTTTTTTAAACCTCACCATTTAATGGATTTTTGCTGCTGCAAGAACAGGTGTGCCTGAACAGCACACAGCAGATTTATTGTTCATTAGTGATTTTGTACAATGCTTCTGTGGAGGTGTAAATAATCTGAACTGCCAAGATTGGTCTCTAGTTCACAATCAATACTTTGCTTCTGTCATAAGGCTAATTACAGCAGCTAAAAAGTCACCTCACAACTGTCACCTCACAATCAACAGCCATTCACATTAGAAAATTTATTTTGGAGGTTATTTTTAATTGATATAATAAATATTCCTTATGTAGCCTAAACAAAACATGTTCCTATAAAATAAGAATGTTATTCTGAAATCTTTTCTGCTTGCCTAGTATTTTAGAGAGGGGAAAACAAAAAAAACAAAACACAGAAACAGAAGCAAAAAAAGTACTGACATTTCTAAGTTTTATGGTTTCTGGTAAAAATTAAGATTATATGGTTCTGTTTTTAACAGTGGCTTCTCTGTATCATTTGCTCAAGCTGCTTCCATAAGAAAACACCTTAACAGATTTTTAGGTTGACTTACTATTTAAAATTATATACATTTATTCTACTACAAATGTCTTATCATTTGTAAATCTAATTTTCAACAGATAACTCAACTTATATTTATACTAGAGGCCTGGTACACAGATCCTGCACCGGTGGGGTCCCTCGGCCTGGCCTGGGACCAAAACAAGCTCTCCAACATCCCCCAAAGGGTCCCGGATTGTGAGAGGATGGTTCTCGGGTGACAGACCCTGGAATCAGGCTCCCCCCTCTCTGGTTCCAGGTGCGTTACCCGAGAACTGCTGCTGCCAAGTGACCGCAGCTTGGTAGCTCCTGTATTGAGCATCTGTCCCCTGGTGGTTAGTGCGCATCATAGCTGCTGGCTGGTTGGCCGGCTGGTCGCTTAGATTATTATATATATAGATTCCTGAATAGTTGAGATAGTTTTAGATATCTGTAGAAGGTGGAGCAGTATCACCCTTTCTAATAAACTCAAATTATTCAGAATGCATTTAAAGGCTACCACACAATGGTTGCTATTCATTCTAAGAATCTAGAGCTTACCCTGAAATGTGGGTTTATTCATACTAGCCATACGGGGACAGTAATGTTGACCCGGGAAGCCTTGGATGTGAACTTCCAGTGGAACTGGGCGCACTGATGGCCGGAAGTTGAATAAGCCCATCTAGAGGAACAATGAGAGAGAAAGATTTTTCAGTTTTTATATGTACATTTATAATGTTAGACTGCCGCCTAAATGAGGCCACCTAAGCCACATTATTAAACACCTGATTTATCCATCTTCCATATACCTGACGAATATTGAGCCAGTCAGCAAGGTCTCTGGCATTAGCTAATGCAGTTGATAGTCCAACCACTCTAACAGGCTTTTCTGTGTGTGACGAGATGAAATTCGTCCGAGAGACAATGACTTCTAAAACGGGGCCTCTTTCCTCCCCTAGGAAATGAGAACAATGCACATTAATCATTTAACAAAGAGTGATGCTGGTTGATGCAGGTAAGAGTCAAATTTTGTAAAATGGCATCAGATACAGTGGTACCCACCAAGCAGATGGATTTCGTCTATGATGAGAATCGTGACTTGCTTTACATAGTTCCTATTTTGCCAGCTTCTGCTGACTCCATCCCATTTCTCTGGTGTGGTGACGATAAGATCAGCTTTGGCAATGGATTTCATATCAGGGGTCACATCCCCCGTTAGTTCAATAACTCTGGAGAGCAATAAAAATTATCCTGTTAACTGTTTAAGTAACATATGACCTTGGGAAGGCCAAAGTACATCTTTCAAAGTAAAATTTTATAATGCTAAAAACTATTTTATCTCCCTTTGATTTCTGAAATGTTCAGTGAGTCTAAAGCAAGGGTGAACCTCTTCTCTGCCAAAGGCCATTTGAATATTTATAACATCGTTCACAGGCCATACAAATGTATCCTATCTAATGAAAGGGTAATACACAAATTGACCATCACTTCAAACACAAGATGGCCGCCTTCATGTGGTCAAAGATGGCTGCCCCCATGTGGACACAAGATGGCCGCCACAAGATGGCCAGCAGGGGAAGTCAGTTGGGAGGGACCCAGCCTGCAACAGAGGGCAGTGGGGAGGGACCAGGCCTGCAAGGGAGGGCAGTTGGGGGTGATTAAATCTGAAGGGGAGGTCAGTTAGGGGTGACTGGGCTAGCAGAAGAGGGCGACTGGGAGCAACCAGGCCTGCAGGGGAGGGCAGTTGGGAGGGACCAGGCCTGATGGGGAAGGCAGTTGGGGGCAACTAGGCTAGCAGGGAAGAGTAGTTAGGGGTGACCAGGCCAGCAGGGGAGGGCAGTTAAGGGCAATTAGGCCAGTAGGGGAGCAGTCAGGCGACAATCAGGCAGGCAGGGGTGTGGTTAGGGGCAATCAGGCAGGCAGGTAGGCAAGCAGTTGGGAGCCAGCAGACCTGGATTGTAAGAGGGATGTCCGACTGCCCATCCTCAAGGAGTCCCAGGCTGGAGAGGGCACAGGCTGGGCTGAGGGACACATACCCCACCCCCCACCCCGTGCATGAATTTCGTGCACTGGCCTCTACTCATGTTAGCCTGCTATATTTGGTCTTCTAATATACCCCTAATGCATTTGGCAAAGTCAGATCAAATAATTTCATGGGCTTCAGCCAGCCTACTGGTGGAAGTTCTCCACCCCTGCTTTAAATAGCAGACTATTGAAATCACTGCAAAAAAAACCTTTTTTTTTTTGCAAGTCTTTTATTTGTTGGTCTTTTTAGATTATCCACAGCATATCTTTTGAAAAAAATAAGAACTTACTTTTTACCAAGTTTTTCTTCTATTCTAACTTTCCAATCATCCATTCTTTCACGTACTAGGGCTTTCAGGGGTGCAATATATACTGCCTAAAGGAGGGGGAGAGCAAAAAGACTCTCATGAAAATAGTGACAATAGCTTCAAATAAAGGTAAACTCCATAAAATTTATCAAATTATGACAATGGTTTTAAAATCTATTTTTTAGTACTGAAAAACTTAAAATTCTAAATTAATGGGGAAAAAAATCATTATCTCAATCTACATTTATCCAAAGTAAGACTTACTGGTAAATATAATGCAGCATCATAAAAATACTGACAGAAAACTTTAAGTATTTTCTAAGAAGCACTAAAGGCAATTTTCACAAAAAGTATTTTACAGTAAATTATCTTCTAATATAATGGAAAAAAATTAAAAAATTATGAGACAATATATTACAGAGAGAAAATTAGGGTCTGGATGAAAATAAGTTTTTCCTGGCATTATAGTCAAAAGTTATTGGAGTTTTAACTTTTTAAAAAATATATATTCCACTGATTTTTTTACAGAGAGAAAGGGAGAAGGATAAAGAGTTATAAACATCGATGAGAGAAATATCAATCAGCTGCCTCCTGCTGATGTGGGTATGTGCCCACAACCAAGATGGATGCTCTTGACCAGAATTGAACTTGGGACCCTTGAGTCCGCAGGCTGATGCTCTTTATCCACTGGTTAGGGCAAGGAGTTGTAACTTTTTCATGAAAAAAGTTACTAATTTTGAAATATGGAAGAGAAATAATCTGCTTGTTTAAATTTTAATGTAGATTTTTATGGAAGATGTTAGTTTAGGTGTTATCCCTTTTATTTTTATGAAAAACAAACTGTTATAATAATCCAAATTTACATACAGATTATTCACTGAAAAATAATGCTTTCCTTTCTAAAATATTTCACATTTACAGTAGAGCTCTACTGGTGTATTAATGGATCAATAATTACTGAGAAGTAGGAAAACCAATCAGGGAAGAAAAGTTACCAACTAGAAGTCACTAAAAAAGAAAGTTAAAACATTTCTGAAGTAATAAAATCAGAAAAATAGCACATCATTATAATCACAACTATGAATCAGCTTTCCTAAAAAAATATTTTTAAACTGTGAATATTTTGCATTTTAGGAACACTGAAAATCAATACGTGTTTGACTTGCCATGTTATTTTACATTACATAATGATATGGTCACTGAGAGAAAAGTGGAATAAAAGCTACCTCTACATTTCTGTATATGATCAAACTGTATTTGTTAAAGTATTTGAATTTCCTTCACAGCTAAAGACTTTGGATTATTAATCATTATATGTCTTATAAATATGGCTGTGAATTAAGTATCTTAATGAAGATGTCAATGAAGTATAGATATCTTATGATGAGGAAAGGACATGTGAGTACCATATGTATATTAGAAATTGAACTAGAAGTCTCCAAAATTTAAGGTAAATGCTCTGGTGGCCAGTTTACTGACCTCCCCCGCTTCCTCCTCCAAACATCCCTCCACCAGCCAGAAAAATTTCCTAAGAGAATAACAAAGCTCTTCATAGAGTCCTGCCAGTATATTTAGAATGGACTAATATACAGATTATAAAATGCCTTTTCTAATGGAATGTAAGCCGGTGATTCTTTCAGACAGACCTTGGAAGTTGGGTACTTATTGAAGACTCTGAAAATGGCTAATTCAGCTGCAACAGTCTTTCCCGATCCAGTGGGTGCTCCAAGTAGGACATTGCAGTCTGTGTGGTACAGTGTATGAAATATTTGCGTCTGCACAGGGTTAAAGTGACTAAAGTTGTACAGCGCTTCATAGGCTTCACACCCCAAAGCTGTGATTGGTAAAGGCTGAAGATCCAGTAATTCTGAAAAGACGCATCAGATACTGTTAAACAATAACTGGAAAATATACACAATACTGAATAACTGTATCTTAGGAATAAATTAAAACAAACCTTAATTTTTTAGAGGGGAAAAAAAGCTTAAGGAATAAATTAAAACAAACCTTAATTCTTTAGAGGGGAAAAAAAGCTTAAGATAAATTCTTATATACTAGTTGCAGGTCTTTTTTCCCCCTATTATCACATTTATAATATTGGACACTTTTTGGGGAGAGTTCATTCTAAGTCAACTATCGTGCCATATCTTTCTTTCCTAATCAGGGAAGTAATGTGAATGAGAGGTGTACAAAAACATTCAATGTTACAGAACAAAACTAAATCCACTCCAATTTGTAGAAAATGAAAGCCATTTGTAAACTTCAGTATTACAATGCTTACTATAACAAATTACTTTTGATCTATTAGACAATTAGCCAAATTAGAGTAGTCAAGTGAACTGTTGGTCTAGCCAATGTACACTAAAATGGACTTGAATTATTATAAGTAGAATTTCAATCCAGATTCAAACAATTTTAAAGCATAGATGCTTTTCAACATTAAAACAATAATTTTGGAACATGTATGTTTCAAATTATTATTCAATATGTTACCTGTATGGGGAGGATGTCTCTCTGGTAGAATCAGATGTTGAAAGTTGATAATACACACAGCCTCAGCTCCTAACCATCTATCAGACACTGCTCGGATGTAGTATTGGGAAGGCAAAGGTTCAAAAATAGGGATTGTAAACACCAGTAGTTGAGCTTCTTTACTAATGACCTAATGTGAAATAAAGTCTAAAATGAATATGGATATTCTAATATCATAAGGTCTTATTAGACTTTTGTTAAAACAATGATATCTATAGCAATATGTACCAGAGATAAAAAAAAAAAAGTCTTGGATTTCTAAATAGCTCATATATTCAAGTATTTCAGAAACTTGTGGGTGGTTCCCTTCTGAGGCTACTTGACATAGCAGAAGGTGATAGTTACACTCAATTTACATTATTTACAATGCATATCATCATGAGTTAACAGGTTAGCAATTCAACTTTTAATCAGAATTCCCCAAACTTTATTAATTCAATTATTTAACTACATGATTTTTATTTAATGTTTTTCTTTGATAACTTAGATGGAAAAAGAGAACCACTTGGCATGATAGAGGGTAATATGAAGACAAATGAAATGAAGACAAAACATTGCTATGAATTCTATTGCTGCCATCCAAGGCTCCCAGCCTAAAACCTTTCTCTTTGGTAAAGAGAAATTAGGAATGAAACATCAGAGTCAGATATACTAGCATCAAACTGAGTTTCTTGTGGGCTTCGTGGATAATTTTTAAAGAAATACCATATTTGATGATTATTGTTTGTTAATTGTATCTGAAAAGTGAGAGTTATGAAATGTTAATTTCAAACTTACCTTTAGTAAGGCAGTGATTCGATGGACCCATTTAAGAATCTCAATCTACTCTGTGTATCTTATATTTTTGGACTTTCATCTTTGCCCCCTTTTCTCCTATCCTTTTGCCACTGTATTTATATAAATAAAGCTCAGTTTTGTGTTCAATTTTTTTTTTTAAATCACAATGTGTTTCAATACTATTTAGTACAGTGTTATGGAGCACCTGAAGTTCTTCTTATTTCTTATATATTTAACTTTTCATTTTATTTATTCCACTTATTTCATATATTCCACCCATCTGAGAGTCATACCTCAAACTATGATAAAAATTACAATTCAATTTCTCAAACTAAGATCACATTGAATACATCAATACTGTAACATTTTAGTATTGTTTTCTTTTCAAATCATGCAAAAACATAAATAAAGCTTTAATGACACTATAAATTATAGAAAAATAAGTAAAAGCAGAAATTGTTCATTTATATTTTCTACTTATGATAGCAACATAATAAGAATTTAGCCATACATAGTTATTTACCTGTTTTTTAAGAATTAGAAAATACTCTGAATGATAAATATGATCATTTGTAGGATCTTCTACCCAAATCCACCAGGGTTCTCCTACTGTCCCATGGACCTAGAAGAAAAATAGTATTTTTATACTATGTATATTGTAACTCAAGTAAGGAATATACTGTTGTTTGCATACACAGAACCCATTGTTTTCAATAACTTTGTTACTATTTCAAAGTTTACATATAAAATATAGAATTCAAGGTTTTAATATATTTATAAAGTTGTATAATCATCTCTATAATGAAATTTTAGAATATTTTCATCACCTTATAAAGAAAACTTATACTCATTAGAAGTCACTACCTACCTTTTCCCATCCCCCCAACCTCTATCCCTTGACAATCACAATCTATTTTTTTTTTCTATAGATCTGCCAATCCTGAGCATCTCATATAAGTGGAATCATTTAATATGTGGTCATTTATATCTGGCTTTTTAAACTTAATATAATGTTTTCAAAGTCATTCATATTAAAGTATACATCAGTACTTCATTTCTTTTTTATAGACAAATCACATTCCATTGGATACCATTTTTTGAATATCCATTCCTCCCTCTTTTTCTTTTTCCTTTTTTTCCTAAAAAAAGTCCATTCTTATTAAGTATTCATTTCTTTCAAGTGACTCAGAAGAGGAGCCAATTTCCTGTAATAATTTTGATTCGCATAAACTCATCAGCTTATGGCATCCCTCCTGATGATTGTGGTAAGGAAAGGCACATGCCCAATACTAGCCCAATATAGGAAAGGTCTTATAGTTCATGCTCTGGGCTGCTGCAGTGGAGTGTTTCCCTCTCTCTTCAAATCTGAATAGAGAATCATGAAAATGTGCCTTGGTCTGTGGCTCACTTGGTTGGAGCATCACTCCATATACCAAAAAGATTGCAGGTTTGATCCTGGTCAGGACACATCCATGGTTGGGGTATAGGGAGGCAACCAATTGATGTTTCTCTCTCAAATTGAGGTTTCTCTCTCTCTTAAATCAATAATCATATCCTCAGGTGATAATCTTTTAAAAATTAAAAAAAAATAAAGCATGAAAACATTTAGGGAATACATAACAGTGTCAGCAGAGCAAAAATATGTGCAGACCCAAAGCACTGAATTATATGATTAGATAGAAAACTCAGTCATCTTTATGGCCTATTCTATCTGCCTTTTATTGTAAAAGATAATATATTTTCTTGCTTGAGTCAGTTTGAGACAAGTCATGTTTTTTATTCTTCCAACCAGCAGTATTCTAATTAAGAGTTACTGATAAATTAAACCAAACTGTGGGAGCCTTTATTGTGAATATCACAGAAAAAAACTGTGAAAAAAATATGAAAGTTTTATGCATTTCAAATACACTAGATTAAATATAAAACTTGAAATATGAGTTGATGGCTAATTATAATTTCATATTTTGTGTAAAATTTTAGATAGAAATATTAAATATAACTTTATATCATCTGGTTCTCATAGAAATTTTGTGAGAAAGGTAATTATGATGTTTCTAGACAAGGAAACTGAAGAAATGAATGGTTAGACCATTTTAAGACCAACAGTAAATTTGGGTTAGGAATATGGTTGTGTAATTTTAGAGCATAAATAAAACTCATTTATATTACAGATATACAAAGGTCACGTAATACAAAAGGTATCTGCATACACTTATAATGATCTTGTAAACTAAATACTGATATCCTACATTACTGATTTACTTGGTCTTCCTCCACAGGCTTCTTGAAAGAAAGGACTAAAACTTACTTGCTCATCTATAACTCTACCCTCTGCATAGTAACAGTACAAAGATAGACCTTAAAAAATACTGATGAATAAGAAGAGAATCCAGAGTGGATCTTCGCACATATATAATAACATCTAAGGTATTGAAGAAAGAACAGAAGTGCAAAAACAAAAACAGGAATGTGATGGGAACCAAGGAAGGACATTTTAAAGGACTATATATAGTGCTGAAGTAAAAAAAAAAAAAAGTAAATAAAAAGAAAGCCATTTATTATGACAACCAGTCAGTCTTTGGTGATCCCTGATGGTAGTAGTAGTCTCAGCAGGAAAGAAACAGATGACCAGGAGAAAATGTAGAATACTCTTTCTATAAGTCTAATGGTAAAGAAGACAGTGATAGTTTGAGAAACATCAGAATTTAAAAAGGGTGTATTCCTTCAACATGGAGAATTTTGAATTTTTAGTAGGCTAAAATGAAATAAGTAGAGATGGCAAATCTGAAGATAAAGAAAATGGAAGAAGTCATACTTAAGCAAAGTTTCTATGAAGCTGAACCCACTAAAAGACTGTTTGATGTTGAAATTTTAGCTTTCCTAGGTGTTCTGAAGAGGTCTCATTGGTTAACATCTATATATATAAAACCTGAAGCGACCGGTCAATCTGTCAACCATTTGGTTGCTATGATGTGCACTGACCACTAGGGCAAAGACCTTCAATGCAGGAGCTGCTCCCTGGTGGGAGCGCCACTCAGCAAGCTTACTGAGTGGCAGTAGCAGCAGGCACAGTGCCCGGGCTAGCTTGAGGTCCTCCCCAAGCTCCTCCCTGGTCGTCTGCCACTTCCAGCCCAATCTCCCCCACCCCCCACCCCACATCCTCTGAGGGGTTCTGGGTTGCAAGAGGGTGCAGGCCAGGCTGAGGGATCCCACTGGTGCACGAATCTGTGCACTGGGCTTCTAGTATTAATATATTATACCACACATTATTTTCAAGGATGAGAGTAAATATTACAATGTTTTAAATGAGTCTTAAATATATATTTTTTGAGAGAATTTTCTAAATGCCTACGGGCAGATGTAAGGAGGTGTAGTTGAATGTGCAGCAGAGACATTTTGCAGAACACTGAGATAGGTATTTTCCCCTTCTACCTGATCATTCCAACTGAAATCAGCACAGACGCTCAGCGTCACTCGGAGCACAGTCCGTGTGATGGGCTGAATGGAAGCTTCCATTGTAACAGAAGGAATCTGATGAACACACTGCTTGACCTTGAGTCCAATATTCACATGATGCAGCATGTGACCTACAAGGAAAACATTACATAGAAGAAATGTGTCCAGACAAAATAAAAGCAATATAATCTGACTTGTAAATGGGAATTCAGAGAAGGTGATTTTATTGCTTCTTTTAAGATTTGCTATGTAGAATAGTTGACATTCTTGATCTGGCATGCTTGAATATTTTGTAATAATTAACCTGAATTAGCAATTCATAGCTCTGAAAACTAGTATCAAGGTTTCTTCAGCTATTAATAGGGTTCTTAAAATTACTGAAACTTAATCATGTTTAAACTATTATAAACAGTTCCTCTTTTCTTATAGTTAGCTTATGACACATCATAAAAATATTTAGTGGTTTCTGAAAACAGCCATTAGTTTCTACAAGCTCTATTTCAGAAATCTATATAATGGGAAAGGCCCTAATAATAAAACGCAACCCATCCATCCATGCCCATTTCCAAAAAAAACATAAAGATAAAATATTA
The DNA here is from genome assembly GCA_027563665.1 of Antrozous pallidus. Classification (NCBI taxonomy): domain Eukaryota; kingdom Metazoa; phylum Chordata; class Mammalia; order Chiroptera; family Vespertilionidae; genus Antrozous; species Antrozous pallidus. The sequence goes on from CM050517.1 coordinate 58,648,826, forward strand.
AATATGGTCAATCCAGCACAAAATAACCACTTTATCCTCTTATACATATTTTTCATAAATGATCAGATTCAAAATATAGATATATGTATATGAGTCCCAGAGTGGGTAGGGGAGTCAGAAATCTATGTCACTATAAACATTTTCCTATTCTAGTTTAAGCAACTGAGTAAAAATAGGTTATATATATTTCAATTTTTCAATATTTTTACATTCAATATTATTTTGTATTAGTTTATAATATCAATATTTCTTGGCTCTCTATAATTTTTAAAGCAATTTATGAATAAATAAAATGTTTTATGTTCATCCAAATGTGAAACTGAAGTGGATTTTCTTTATTTTGATAACATATTTACATATGATATTCCCAATATGTATACTCTCAATTTCCCTAGTTACTATCCTTCATTTCTATTTAAATTGGCACTTCCCTTCTGTCTTAGAAGTGTTCTTCTTACTACAAGTGAAGTAAGTAACTATCTCAGCCTCTCTTCACTTCTTTGGACCTTTTGCAGCAGCAATCCTCCCTCTTATTTTTATTCAGTTGACTCCCTTCATATGTAATATCTACCCACTTAACAATCTGAAATATTACCTCATCAATGCATTGTAGGTTTTTCCAATAAAATGTTAAGGTACGTGTAAATGAATGTTGAAATAATTTCTCAATATTATGTGAAAAAAAGCAGAAGTCTAAATGCTATTTGGTCTGGTGACCCTAGTAATAACTGGATTTAAAGATTCATATGTGAGCAATGATAAAGTTCAGTTAGAAACTTAGAAGAAATATGCACATAATTTTTTAATATACTACTACTATTAATATATAACAAAAGAATTTAAAATTAATTAAATATTAAAAAATAAATTGAGGATAAGCTTCAATGACTAATTCTTATTATTTATAGCTGAAATTCCATTTGTAAAATACTCAACTTATGGGTGTGATGATCTACATTCCATTTAACTGCTAATTCTTTCAAGTGACAAAATTTGCAGGGATTTCTATTAGAATTTAGATAAATACAAAAGAAATTTCATAAAAAAATAAAAATATATCTTGAGTAATGTGAAAATTCACAATACTTTTACATGCAGTGAAATATTTTATTGCACAGAACACATTAAAACATTTTTGCTTCCTTCTTACCTATTTCATCTTTCCTCATGTCTTTCAGCTTATCCACAGTAAGATTTTTTTCTTCTAATCTTGTTAGAATGTGTGGTGGTAAGACTGAAAACTGTCTCAAAGGGCTAGCCCAACCCCACAGCCTCTTGTCAATGACTTTACTAAGATTCAGAAGCTTGTAGGTCATGGCAGGCCAACGTTTCCTCAGAGCAATTTCAAAAAGAGCACGGACAATTCTAGCTGCATTCTGAAGAATAAAAAGAGGAAAATTGGTGGCTAGGTAACAGAGTTTATTTATTTATCTATTCATTAAAATTCTTTATTGTTTAAAGTATCCTATCTAATAAAAGAGTAATATGCAAATTTGGCCCTACCTTCACCACACCCACAAGCCATGCCCACAGCCACGCCCATCAGCCAATCAGGAGCAGATTATGCAAATAAACACCAACCAAGATGGCTGCCGGCACTGAGACCAGGAGGAAGGTTTGGGTTTCCCCGGCAACAGAAGCAGCCAAGCTTTCCTCTTGCCTTGCCTGCCTAGGCCTCCACTCAATGTTACAAAGTTTCAATTATAAAAGACTACTGGCCCGGTGCATGAAATTCGTGCACGGAGGGGAGTTCCCTCAGCCCAGCCTGCACCCTCTCCAATCAGGGACCTCTTTGGGGAAGCCTGACTGTTGGCAGTCGGACATCCCTCTGGAAATCTAGGAACATTGGCTCCTAACTGCTCACTGGCATGCCTGACCGATTGCCCCTAATCCCTTTGCCTCCCTACCTGATCACCCCTAAGTGCTCCCCTCCTGGCCTGATTGCCTCTAACTGCCTCTGCCTTGCTCCACACCTGTGACCCAGGCTTCCCTCCCTCTGGCCAGCTATAGGCACCCAGGACCTGGGTCAGCTTCACTCAGGCCGGCCCCAGCCACAGGCAGCCTCAGGCACCCAGAATGACAGGGCATGTGGCCTAACCCCAGGGCCAAAAAGGGCCCCGCCCCTCGAGCCGCCACCCTGCTCCTTATGCGTCACCTCCGCACCCCTTGCACTGCTGCCACTTGCTCTGCCACACCTTGCACTGCCTGTTCCATTGCGGAGTGGCCTGGGAAGCGGACACCGCACGCCGGTGGTCCCAGCTAGCCAGCAGCGCCCCGCAGAGTGGAGGTGGAGGCGTGAGGGGCAGGGGTGTGTGGCACATGGCCCCGCCACCACCCCCCCCCCACTCCTGATTGGCTGGCAGCGTAGCGAAGGTACGGTCACATTAGTATATTGCTCTCTTATTAGATAGGATACAGAAATGGCAGGAGCCACTGAGCTGAAGAGAACAGGGGCTTGGGTTTCCCTGGCAATGGAGGAAGCCAAGCTTTCAGCCTACCGTTGCTGGCCTAGGCCTCAACTCAATGCTACAAAGTTTGAAACAGAAATGGCTGCCGCCCCTGAGCGAACAGAAGGCTTGACTCTGCTCCAGGCTACAAAGTTTCAATTGTAGACATAGATTAATCCCAGATACCAGGGCCTCTGCTTGGGTTGTTGGAGCACGTGGTCAGCCTGCAAACCTCCACAGGCCCCTGCCCAGGTCACCCCTCACCCCAAGAGAACCCCCACCCTGTTCTGGGACACTCTTCAGGGCAAACCAGCTGGTCCCCACCCACGTACGAGGCCTCTATCCTATCTAATAAAAGAGTAATTTGCAGATTGACCATCACTCCAACACACAAGAGGGCTACCCCCATGTGGTCAAATATCCTACTCCCATGTGGACACATGATGGCCACCACAAGAAGGCCATCAGGTGAGGGCCATTGGGAGGTTCCAGGCCCTGCAAGGGAGGGCAGTTGTGGGCAATCAGGCCAGCAGGGAAGGGCAGTTGGGAGGGACCAGGCCTGAAAGGGAGGGCAGTTGGGGGTGATCAAGCCTGCAGGGAATGGCAGTTAGGGGTGACCAGGCTGGCAGAGGAAGGAAGTTTGAGGCAAACAGGCTGGCAGGGGCTCAGTTAGACATCAATTAGTCTGGCAGGGTAGTGGTTAGCAGGTGATCAGGCTGGCAGGCAGAAGCGGTTAGGGGCAATCAGGGAGGCAGGCAGGTGAGCAGTTTGGAGCCAGCAGTCTTGGATTGTGAGAAAGATGATCCTACCAGGATCAGGCCTAAACGGGCAGTCGGACATCCCTCAAGGGGTCCCAGATTAGAGAGGATGCAGGCTGGGCTAAGGGACATCCCCTGCCCCCTATGCACGGATTTCGTGCACTGGGCCTCTAGTTATATATACTACTATATATGGCCAGCAGGGGATATATAGTATTTACCCAGTTGTCAACTCTCCGACCACTGCCATCCCCAGTACATTCCCTCACCGCCTTAGTGTCTGTGTCCATAGGTTATACTTATATGCATCCATACAAGTCCTTTGGTTGATCTCTTACACTCCCTCCCCGCTCCCTCTAAAATTTGACAGTCTGTCCAATGCTTCTCTATCTCTGGATCTATTTTTGTTCATCAGTTTATGATGTTCATTATATTCCACAAATGAGTGAGATCATGTGATTATTTCTTTCTCCAACTGGCTTATTTCACTTAGCATAATGCTCTCCTTGTCCATCCATGCTGTTGTTAATGGTAAGAGTTCTTTCTCTTTTACAGCAGCATAGTATTCCATAGTGTAGATGTACCACTGTTTTTTTAATCCACTCATTTGCTGGTGGGCACTTAGGCTGTTTTCAAATTTTAGCTACTGTAAATTGTGCTGCTATGAACATAGGGGTGCATATATCTTTTCTGATTGGTGTTTCTGGTTTCTTGGGATATATTCCTAGAAGTCAGATCAGTGGGTCAAATGGGTGTTCCATTTTTAGTTTTTTGAGGAAATTCCATACTGTTCTCCATAGTGGCTGCATCACTCTGCATTCCCACCAGCAGCGCATGAGGGTTGTTTTTTCTCCCCATCCTCACCAGCACTTGTTGTTTGTTGATTTGTTGATGATAGCCATTCTGATAGGTCTGAGAGGAACCTCATTGTGGTTTTGATTTGCATCTCTCAGATGATTAGTGACTTTGAGCATGTTTTCACATGTCTCTTGGTATTCTGTATACCTTCTTTCGAAAAGTGACCATTTAAGTCCTTTGCCCAAATTTTTGATTGGGTTATTTATCTTCCTTTTGTTCAGATGTATGAGTTCCCTATAAATTTTGGAGATTAGGCCCTTATCAGAGATAACATTAGCAAATATGTTCTTTCTTTCATGAAGTGGGCTTTCTTATTGTTTTGTTGATGGTTTCTTTTGCTGTACAGAAATTTTTATTTTATTTTGATGTATTCCCCCACACACACCCTTTTTTTTCTCCTTAGTTTCCATTGCCCAAGCAGCTGTATCGGTAAAGTTATTGCTATGACATATTTCTGATATTTTGCTGCCTATGGATTCTCCTAAGATTTTTTATGGTTTCCGGTCTTACATTTAAATCCTTTATCCATTTTGAGTTTATTTTTCTGTATGATGTAAGTTGGTGGTCTAGTTTCATTTTTTGTGTGTGTTTCTGTCCAATTTCCCCAATACCATTTATTGAAGAGAATGTGTTGACTCCATTGTATGCTCTTGCCTCATTTGTCAAATATTAATTGAGCATTATGGCTTGGGTTGACTTCTGGGTTCTCTGTTCTGTTCCATTGGTCTATATGTCTGTTCTTGTGACAGTATGAGGCAGTTTTGAGAACAGTGGCTTTGCAATACAGCTTGATATCTGGTATAGTGATCCCTGCAACTCTGTTCTTCTTTCTCAAGATTGCTGTGGCTATTTGGGGTATTCTTTTATTCCGTATGAATTTTTGGAGAGTTTGTTCTAGGTCAGTGAAATATGCTGTTGGTATTTAATGGGGATTACATTAAATATATAGATTACTTTAGGTATATGGAAATTTTAATGATATTGATTCTACAACCCATGAACACAGTATATTCTCCCATTTGTTTATGTCCTCCTCTATCTCTTTTTGGTCTTTTCAATTTGTCAATGAATTTATCATTCAGACTCAGTTCAAAATAAGTTTGTCAAGTTGCATCCTTTAACTGTAGGCAACATCTATTCTCATATACACCTAATTATTATTTCTATACAAGAATAAATAACCTCCTCTATATGTATGTGGACGCCATCCTGTTTAACTTTCAGAGGGTAGCCTTATTTCCAAGTTTTTAGAAAGCTCCACCCTATACCCCCTAAATAGGAATGAAGCAGGAAGAAACAAAAGGACATATTTAGGAGGCTGTTGAGGCCATGTAGCATATAGGGTGTCCTAAAAATATGTATATATACACTTTGAATAATTATAAATAAAATGCTTATTCAAATATATTTTATTTTCATAATTGAGCTATTAGCTGTTAAATTACATATACATTTTTTGGGATACCCTGTATGATAGGCTATTATAGTGGGATGATTAAATTTATAAAGCTATTTAGAGAAATAAGGAAAACTTTGAGATCCCACCCTAGCCAGTTTTGCTCAGTGCGTAGAGCATTGGCCTGTGGACTGAAGGGTCCCAGGTTCGATTCTGGCCAAGGGCACATGCCTGGGGTTGTGGGCTTGATCCCCAGTTGTGGGTGTGCAGGAGGCAGCTGATCAATGATTCTCTCTCATCATTGATGTTTCTATCTCTCCCTCCCTCTCGTTTACTCTCTAAAATCAATAAAAATATAATTAAAAAAAAAAAACAACAACAACTTTGGGATCTAGTCTGAGAGAAAAAATAGTGAGAAAAGGGTGACAAAAATATATTGATTAGTGTAACTACCATATTAATGACTCCCTATAAACTAAGCAATATATTATTTTATTTACTCTTTATAACAACTGCATTTGACAGGTCCCTATGTGATTTTGTAGATAAAGATACTAAAGCTTGGTGAGATTAATAATTTGGCCAAGGTCTCACAGATAGTTGGTGCCAGAGTATTTATTCAAAGCCAGGTCTAAACATTTCTAAACTTTGCTCCACGATTCTAAATTCAGTAGTCTGAGAATAACTTCATTAAGAGAGACATATAGAAAGTTACAATAATTAAAGACTTTTTGTACCATCTGTACAGTTAGTTTCCATTTGTTTCTTCCATCATTAACTTTGCAGATTTTTTATTTTTATTGAAGATTATTTAAAAATTATGAACAAAATCTAATGATGTCTCTATTTGAAAATGAAAAAAAGTTAAATCTGGTCAAAATTATAGAAGGAGATAAAAAGAGTAAAGATTTAAAATAGGGAATAGATGATCCAGCTTTAAATTATGATTGTAAGTGTTATGGGCTTTAGTTTTACATTTTATATGAAATGTATATTTGTCTTTCACAATCAACTACTTTATTTCCATATTAGAAGTTTAATAACAGAAATGTTATTTAGAACTAAGAGGACAGTTCTGATATTCATTATAAATCTGAAGATGACTCTTAGTAGGCCCAGAAAATGATAAATAAAATGAACACAGTATTACTGTGTCTATCAAATAGATTTTTAAATCATAATTCCCAGTTAACTCTTGTAAAAAAAAACAACTGTCAAGCTAATTTTCCACTATGTTTGAAAATATGTAAATTTTTGTTTTTAATTTCAGAACCCATAGTTGTTTCCTAAAATTAAAATAAATGGAAGGAGAAATCTCATGTGACAAATAAAGACATTTTATCTGGAATAATATAAATTGGGTGGAAAAAATGATAAAAGTCTTTGATAAATACAGTTTAGAAAAGTTAAATCTAGATTTCTTTATAAAATCATAGGATACTTGAGCCAAGGATTTATCTTAGGGATTGAGAGAATAAAGTTTCAGAAACAGAGAAGGAAATACAATTTCACAGAGCTAAGAGAGTGCATGTGGAACTAATATGGCCTAAACTTAAACTATAAATAAACTGAACAGTAATTTACCTAATGAATTCAAGGATGACAGACCCATAATAGCTATGTAAGAAAAGTAGGGGTGCTTTGAGATATATCTGTATGTTCTGATATTGACTTTCTGATGAAACAGCAAATATTATAAAGCAATTTGTATATCAGTCTCTGATAATATCATCATAAACTTGAATCAAGCAGAAATGTGGCCAAATTATTCATCTAGAACCTAGCAAAGCTTAATATTTTAGTTAAGTCAATAACTATTTTAATATAAAAGAATTAGGAAATATAAAATAAAGATACAATGTTATTTTTCAGAAAAATAGATAAATAAGAGAAGTTAGAAACAATGGTGTCTATACAACTTATAGGGTTTAGAGAATATGTATAATTTTTCTATGGCAGAAATATCTTACCCAAGAAGGAAAAAAAGAAAATAAGCTTCCACAACATTCACATTTACTATATGTAGTATGAAATCATCAGCTGGTATCTCAGTTACATTGATTAAGTTGCTGCATTCATTCAAATTATTTGCCAATATATCTTGGTTCATGTTTGTAAATATTTCATTTTATAGTTATAGCAAAGCACTGCTAAGTATTCATGACTGTCTAATAATTTAATATAAAAATACTTTTTCTATATTGAGACTTTGACAACATTTCAAACATAAGATACATAGAATAGTTTCTATATTTAAAATAAGATTAAGCTATTATTTTTCCTTAACTCAGAAGAGGCATTACTCAATTAAAATTTTTAAATGGTAATCTTTTAAATATATATATATGTATACACACACACATACACACACAGTTACAAAGGGCAATAATAGATTTAATAATGATTTCAGAGAGGAAGGGAAAGGGAGAAAGAAACATCAATGATAAGAGAATCATCAATCAGCTACTCCAGCATGTCCCATATTAGGGATCGAGTCTGCCCACATCCCGAACAAGGAATGGAACCCATGACCTCTTGGTTCATGGCCTGATACTCAACCAATGAGCCACACCAGCCAGGTGAAAAAATGGTATTCTTTTAAAGTAGAAAGTATTTTTTTAAACTTATATTTATAAAGAAAAACCTTTCATTTTGACAGGTAAATAATGCAACAAATAACCTACTTTATTTCACATGGGGGCTTGAATATAAAAACATAAATATTACATACAACATTTTATACTATCATTTTTTAACTTATGATTTAATAAGCTGTAATTTAAGAAATAATTTTCTTTCAGTCATCAATTTTTAAGTATTGATGGGAAGAAAAAATTTATCAGAGACTTATTTTACTAAATATATAGTGTGAGGCATATATATAAAGCCTTACTAATGGCAAATAATTTTGTTTATAATTCTAACATTTGGGAAAAGATACAATGGTTCTACAATCTTTTCTTTTTGACTGAAATATTATTCTATTATTGCCCTTTGTGACTATATTCTTTTTATTTAAAGGAGATGAACATCATCATCTAAAGCAAAATAAGATTGATATTTTTAAACTCTAAAATAAAAACAACAGCAATATTAAAGAGCCAAACTAACACCAAATTCCACCCTCATTCCTGATCTAATAAATAGATGGAATAAAAGGTGTACAAATTAAATAGAACCCGTTCTGAGATAAAACAGTAATTTGGTAGCATGTCATAAGTATAGTCACAGTATAGTCTGAGTAATTCTTTGAATCTTTCAAGTAAACAAGGAGAAAAAAATGGGGAGAGAGTAATATTCTTACCTGTGCAACATATGCAGAATCTGATATAAGGGAGAAACTGTCCATCTCACCTCGGCTAATATAAGTTTGAAGTAGGATATTTATTTTCCCATAATTGTTCTCTACACCTCCAGGAGCTGAGAGTTCACAGAAATTGTTTAATAAGGCATCTAACTCCTCTATTTCCTCTTCTCTGACCTGGAAGAATCAATGTTTTTACAGTATTATTTGGGCTGATTTACTGAAATTAAACCATATTGCAGGTTTTTTAAAAGTTTCCATTTGCTATAACTCAACGTTTCCTCTATATGCTAAAATAATTTTTCCCACAGCTAGCTAATAATATACAATAAGAAATTATTCTGAGACTGATACAATTACATTTTATTATTCATCACGAATATTTAAGTTGCCATTGACATATAAAAATTTGATATGCCACAAAAATTAGACCTCCTGACCTCACCATCTTTCAATTGATGAGATTTCATTTTTTATTTGACCAGAGTAAAACCTCTGCCCAAATAGATTAGGGCAAACTTGAATTATCTCCAAATGCATTCATTACAGTCATATATTTTTATGTGATATAACACATTCATAGCTTAAAGCTGTGAAGTACTATGACTCAAAGTATAAAAGTTTTCACTGTTAATAAGATTAAATTATAATATGGGTACAGAAATATTCAGATTTAAGTTTGAATTATGCATATCCTTCATATTTCCTTTAGTGAACCTTACAATGCAAATAAACCAAAATCTACATACTATATTCTCCATCAATTTCATTACTGCAAAAGCTACTTAAACTATATTTGATTTATAGTAGAGTATAAAATGATGTGAGGTATGATGTAATATCATAATCTAGGATACTGGAATTGCTGATAAATGGAAGAACATTGTTGGTACTTCAAATGTGAAGTGTCATAAAGCTTCTGGTGTACCAGGAATAACAATTACTTATGAGGTTTTATAAATGAATTAATATATATATGTTATATGCATTTGATTCAAGATTCAAGTAATCTTACCTTAATTTGATCAAATTCTTCAGCTTTAGAGACTATAGCAAGGATATCACCTTCTGTTTTATGAGCATCAAAAAGTTCATTGAAGGTCTACCAAAGTAAGTGTTATAGTTGATTAAAATAGAAGGTCCAGTAAAATATTTTAAATTAAAATCATGACAATAAATCACTCATTCATTTGAGCCCTAGGCAATGCAGAGTTACAATGTTTGTGGCATGCTATTCCAAATCATTGCGTAGCTACCAAAGATTTAAAAATATTGTTAAAAATATAATCAGCTAAAGAGCAATAAAATCAATTAACAGAACCTACATTAGATCGCTAAAAAATGTTTATCATAACATTATGATATTGGCTCCTTTTCAGCATGGGCATATGGAAATCTACCACTCTCCAAGTCTACTGCTTGGGACCCACTCATTGACCAGGATGAAAGGAGGCCCTGATATTTAAAATCTGATTTTTTCTTGTATTTACTGAGTCTATGTTATTGAATTCATATGCTAAAAGCATTTTGTTCTATTAACATAACAGCTTTGGCTATTTTGTGTTAATCTTATATGTTGAGATCTAAAAATATTTGCAACCAATAGCAAACATAGTTTTTGTTCAAATGAGTTTAATACCTCAATGGTGTTGTATTTAATATAGAAGTGGCTGGCAGTTCTACCCAAATCAGTTGAGGAAAAATATCCAGTTCGCTCCTCAAAACGAATCATCCTAGCTTTGTCTAATTTTCGTCCAACTTCAATGACCAATTGTTCTCGATGTTTTGCTAATGTCGGGTCAATCTAAAGGGAAAAAATATATAAACACTTTAATATTTCTTTAGACAGTCATTTTTCTTTAGAGAATTACATATACCTATTTATAAAATTTAAATTTTATTGATGTTTTAGTTAGAATAAACATTTTTATTACAAATTTTAAAGAATTACATATTTATAAATTTAGGACATAACTATAAAATATTTTATTCCATTAAATAAACCAAATAACCCAAAATTTATTTGCTTTGAATGGCATGAAGCTATAAAATTCATTAAAATTATCAATCTGCATATTATCTCCATTAGTATAGTAATAGTATAAAATCTAAAACTCTTAATTGGTATTATAATCTTTAAAACTATAAAGATTAAAAATCAACTATAAAAATATTATTGTCTTCTCCCTCCCACACTTAAATGATCAGGGACTTTAAAATATCAAACCATGTTCTTACTTTATCAATATTTGGAGAAATGAGAGTGAGGATAATTTCCTCTGTCAAAGTAAAAGTATACAAAAATAAATACAGTTATACTTTCAAAAGTACGGTTTTAGTGTTCTAGCAGTTTTTATAACTGCCAATAAGAAAGCCCATTTTCCTGTAATAATAATAGAAGCAAAGAGTAAAATAACCATAAATTTTGAATAGTTTTAAAACTATTACATCAGACATTTTCTCAGCAAAAAGAACATTTATTAACAAATATTCTTGTTACTATATAAGGTGTATGAATATAGATATGTACATTCACATATGAACACAAGCCAGGTCATGGGCAATAAAGTAGAATATAATCTTAAAAGGGCTGAGGGGAGAATACACCGCTAAAATAAATTAAAAAATCAGAAAAACAAGGCAAAGAAAATGAATTTTAGGGAAGTAAGATAGAGTCAGGAATAATCATATTAGCAAATATAAAGTCTTAAATATTTGCTACAAGTGGTGCACTGTATGTGTCAGGTTCATCTTCTGAAAACAATTTATCAATCATATATTACTAAACCACTGAAAATATGCTAAACTGCATGGTCTGTATTAGTTCACATGGGTGTTATGGTTACAAAGTCATATTGAGTAATAAAACGAAAACACGTAAGTTAAAAAAATAGAAAGGTAAGATTCTCTGAACTGTGAAGGTAGTAAAACCATGTATCTGGGAAGGAAAAAAATAACTTTTCTTATCATGGGAAATTATATAATAATGACTTTTGATATTAACCTAGTACTTAAAAATCAATTGCTGTTGAAATAAATAGCTTAGCTCATGAAACTACATGTCGTGTTTTGTTTTCTTTTAGCCCTTTAGTATATTTTCACAGTGCCATTGACTATTTTCACAAAGCCCATATTTGTAATGAGAATAGCTAAAGTCATATTCTTTAAAATTTTAAGGTTTACAGGTTATAATGCATCTATATTTTATTTTTATTTTTTTGATATTTTTTATTGATTTTTTACAGAGAGGAAGGGCGAGAGAGAGAAAGTTAGAAACATCTATGCGAGACAAACATCGATCAGCTGCCTCTTGCAAACCCCCTACTGGGGTTAAGTGCCCGCAACCAAGGCACATGCCCTTGACCAGAATCGAACCTGGGACCTTTAGTCTGCAGGCTGACGCTCCATCCACTAAGCCAAACCAGTTTTGGCGCATTTATATTTTAGAACAGATTGATTTGGTTATAAAAGAAGATATCCATTTGAAGTATAGCACATACTTTAACTGAGAAGAAAGGTAGTTAAATATCAATTACGATCAACCTATGTATAAAAACTTAATGATTTCAAATCAGCAGCTCCAGAACTAGTTGTTGCTGCTATTTTTCTTGTATTTTTCCTCCTAAATCTTAAGTTTGATTTTCCCATGATCAAATCTACTGTATCAGAAAAGAGAAAAATTTTAAAAGCACGCACACACACACAAAACAAGATTGGCAACTGCTTTGATAACACAACAAAATATAAGTAAAAACCAAGTTATTAGTTAATGCAGCAAAACTATCATTCCAAGTTAAATTCAGTTGCTTTGATAATTTTGACTTAACACCAGCGAATAATCATATGATGATGGTGAAATAATGTTTTCATTAGAGAACAACTGGATTCTACCTGTAATTAGGAAGCGTTTAGAGTGTATAAAGCAGAATTCTAAAGAAAAGATAAGGTCTCACAGACTCTGTAATCCAAGTGGACCATACAACTGTAAAGCTCATAGAAATAGTTGCTACAATATGCATCTCATTCGCAGTCTATGTGCACATAACTGATCACAGCCTCCAAACTATTAAGATAATATCTCATCAATGCTACCTTTTAACTTGGGAACAAGGGCTTAGAGGGACTTGATAAGAGAACAGATTGCATATAGCAAGACATTATTAAAAGTGGTCCATAAGTTTCCTCATGCTGGACTATTCCAAAAACTAAATGTATCTTAGTTTTAAAAAATCACAGCAAAATATTAGTATCAAATGGAAATACATCTGAATGATAAAGTGATAATAATATAAAGATAAACTTAATAATGTTAGTTGGAAAAGAGATACTATAAGTAAAGTGAAATAACTGCAGGGGAAAGTTTAATTTTCCCTAGTATTTTCTAAAAAAGATTAAAGCTCTTTGTGTTTCTTCCAGCTACCTAACTCTTTTCAGGTGAGGCAGGAGTAGCAAATATTTATCCTCATACCATGAAAGGATTATAGAAATAATAAAAAAAAAGGTTTGATTTCTTTCTTTTTACAAATGAGTTTTCTACCTGATAAGCCTTGTGACTGATGCCATATACTAATGGGTTTGCTCTCATCCGTACATAAAGATAAGTGTAACTTATCCACTTCACTGCTTCTTCCACATTAGTAACTGTTCCCAGAGCAATCTGCAAGTCAAAAATATAACAGAAATTAAACTAATCCATTGAAGTTAAATATAAACATTACATCAAAGAGCACTTTGTCAAAAGTTGAGTTTCTTAAATCCATCATTATGCTGTAATTAAATGGTATAGCATGATTATTGGACATGACACTTCTCCAATTAATTAAAAATCATCCCTGCCCCATTTAATTGGGAACAGTACATAAGAAATGCTATTTTCCAGAACTGAACTTACTCAATTTTTGGCATTTGATTATTTTTCCATAAATGAAGTTTCATTCTATACAGCATTAAAAACATTTTGGTATTCATTTTTCTTCTTGCTTCCTTTTCCTTTTGGTTTCATTTTATGTGGTCACACTACTGAAATTTTAAATGTAGGTGCACACCACAATGAAAACAACAGGTTAATTCTATCCCTCTTCATTGTGCTTCTGTGTATTGTCATTACCAAGACAACAGAGAGCATGACAGTAGCTTTTGCCTCTAAGGATACCCATTTGCAGGCAGGCTAGCAGAAATAAATAATATAAATAAAATGGAAAGTGCAATCCTTTCTACAATAACAAAGCAGATTTTATTGGGATTTATACATATTAATAATATATACATTTAACAATCATACAAGAATGGGGAATGGTTTTAATTTTTTACTGGTAAATTTAAAATAACTTATGAAAAAAGTAGATATTTATACATTTGAATTATAATAACCACTAGATAATTCTTTAGATTATATTGTGAAAGAAAATATAATTTTAACATAGCATTTTAAAAATTTAAATTATTTATTGTTTAAAGTACTACATATGTCTCCTTTTTCCCCCATTGACCCTCTCTCTTCTCCAGCCACTCCCACCCCCAGCACATACCCTCACCCCAACTAGTGTCTGTGTCCACTGGTTATGCTTATATGCATGCATACAAGTCCTTTGGTTGATCTCTTAACCCCTTTCTCTTCCCCTGCTTTCCCTGTGAGGTTTAACAGTCTGTACGATGCTTCTGTGTTCTGGTCTACTTTGTTCAACAATTTATGTTGTTTATTATATTCCACAAATGAGATTTTAATATAACTATAATATATTAACTTCATAAAACCAAAAGCTAATTTAAAATCACAATAGTAATATGTAACATCTATATAATAGATAAAATGGAATTATTAGAAAATAATTCTTAACAGAATGGCAACGAAAAGTTTTCTGAAAAATACATCTCTTTAGGGTCTATAGGTAGTCATTTTGCTTTTAATCAAAGTGTTCATTTTAATTTAAAAATAAATCCAACTTTAGTACCTTCATAGTGTATAATTTTTCCTGAACATGTAGCTGAAAAAAAAAATGTTCACCTGTAATACATTAACCAAAAGAGAAGAGATGCTCCCTACCTAAATTATTAAGTTTTTGAAGAAAAAAAATCCCTCATTTTAGTACTGAGTATTAAAGAAAATAAAAACCTTTGTTTCATTTTCATATTACAATTTTAAAATCTTTGAAATAATTTTGTGAAATAAATGTGAATGCTTAGCTATCTTTAAAGAGGAGCTATAGCAATATATAAATATCATTATAATGTAATATCATACTATGCCATTAAAAAGATATATGACCAAAAAAAATAAGGCAGATTCTATTGACTTTTAAATTTATACTTACTTAAAAAAAGTCAGACAGAGAAAGATAAATACTATATGATCTCACTTACATGTAGAATCTAAAAACATAGCACTCATAGAAATGGAGAATGGTTGCCAGAGGCTGGGGAAAAGAAGAGATGAGGGATGGTCAAAGTGTACAAACTTTCAGTTATAAAAAGAATTAGTTCTAGAGATCTAATGTACAGCTGGATGACTACGGTTAATACTGTATTGTGTACTTGAAAATTGTGTTCTCATCAGAACAACAAAATGGCCATTATGTGAGGTAAAAGATGTGTTTACTATTATGGCAAACTATTGTGTATCTACTTACACAATGTCATATGTCAATTACATCTCTATAAAGCTGGAAAAAATAAATTTCACTAACATATTTACAACTGACTAAATAAATCATTCATAAAGAGGTAAAGATATACATTTCCTGAAATGTGAATTATAAGGTTTTTCACAAAATTAGGAGTAAGAAAAACTACAATTTAGCCAATGAGGGAGTTGTACAACACTTCCTAAATACTTTCAAGTAAGAGAGCTAAACATTTTTCTAGTCTGTTTAGGTAAAAGAAACTAGTTTAATAGTGTCCCTTACTTGTGATTCTATTATTTGATAGCCAAAACTCTGTTAATTCCCTTATGACCTATAGATATTTTTAAATAATATGAAACTCCTAAGTAGAAAATTTTATAAAAAACAATCTTGCTATTTTTCAAAATCAGAATCAATAAATTAACATTAATAATTACCTATTATCATTAATAATAAGATTTTAAAAAAGGAGGAAGTAGGTATCAAAGATGGGTTCAAGTAGTGCAAGTCTACTAAATGTTCACCAAAAAGAAAAAAACTACCCAGGAAATTGAAACTTACGAGGACACATCTTATTTAAAGATTAATCCTGGAGTGCCACCTAGTGACAAAAATTAAAATTTATTTGTAAATATTTACTGTCACCTAGTGGCTACTTGAGTATAGGAGCCTTTTATAAAATAAGTATTTTTCTCAGTATTTTCTGAAATGTATCCATTCACCTCAATAATCATAAAGTAAGTCAGGATAAAACTGAACTACACAAAGCACAACGAATATGGAGACAAATATGGCCCATGGTTTCAAAAGTTCCCTAATTTTGTAGATGAGATATATGTAACTAAGATGACATATATGAAACCACCACTATAGTGCCTAGTACATAATATGTATTTGAAAATTCTTTTAAAGAGAAACATCTAACATGAAGCTTATAAAAAATGTTATTAGTATATAGTGCAATAGAGTCAGCCCCATTAGGCGTCAATCAGTAAAGATGCCTCATAAAATCTTTTCATTAAAATCAATATAATACTTCCTCCAGTTCTTCTAAACAAATGGTTAGAATTGATACTTATGTTTTCAAAGATACTAGTAGAAACAACATTCCTAATTTCACATGACCTTCATGTTGATTACCACCACTCAGGCTTAAAAATCCATTACCTCAAGATTACAACACACCTTTCTTTTATAAACTAAGTTTATATTTAATTTCCACAGATTATCAAATTTAATTTCACACTGAAACAAATAATTTAAGGAATTTTCCTAAAAGAATTTTTACTTTAATTGGGAGCTATTTTAGTAAACCAAAATAATATATAAATAGAAAGAAATGGCTATATTTCACTATATTAGTTAAAACTTTAGAGGTATACCAGTATGTTTCATTATTTGAATGCCATTTATGGGATTAAGTGGTATTAATGGTTACAGCTGACATTTCTGAAAATGAGATACCTAACAAGTACTTTATGAATATAAGGTAGATTTCTACCCTATATCAAAATCTTGTAATTTAAAAGTATATCGTATTTAGCAATGAGTTCCTATCAGTTATTGTTTGCATTTTGTACTGCTCTGAACTAATCAATAATATTGCTATTCAGTTTGTTGTGTCTTATGACTATATAATGTCATAAACTATCGTCCTAAATATTTCAAAAGAGCAACCAACACAAAATTTATTTTACTTAGTCAATCTTGCAGTTAATGATTCTTTGCCAACCTTTTACTCATTAGATCTTACCTCTGCATTTAGGTTATCTGCAAGGCTTTCCAGAAACTGACTCTCAATTGGGTTTTGTTGAGTGAGCAAAGTGAGATAATGGCTGAGTTTATCATGTGTTGTTATGATGATTCCTTCCCCAAATTTGTCAAACTGTGGTCTTCCCGCTCGACCAAATATCTGCATGACATCTAATATTCCAAGGTCAACAAAGGAGCCTCTTTTTGCAGCATAGATTTGTGTTCCCTAGATGACGGAAAGTTAATAAAAATTTACATAAACACACACAAATATAATCCTGATGAGCTGAATACTGAAATTAGGCAAATAAGGCAAGATCTCAAAAGTATACTTTAAGTAATCCTTTCATCATCTGTGATAGAGTTAAAATTTCATAATATAAACCAAATTCTTTTGGAGAAAATAATTCTGACCTAATATAAATAACATTCAAAGTCAGTGAAGCAGGCAAATCACAATATTTTTTCTAAACAAATTAATCCCCAGGTTTGTTTTAAGACACCACAAATCCATGTGCAAAGGAAGGTAAGCTCTTACCTTAATAATAACAGCATGGGCAGGAAGATTGACACCCCAGGCTAATGTGGCTGTACAAACCAGGACTTTGATGTGCCCATTAGAAAATAAGTTTTCAACCAAATTTCTGTCCTGCCGAAGCATTCCTGCATGATGAATACTAAAACCATCTGGGAATAATTCTCGTAGTTGCTTATTTCTTGACTTTTGCACCTAAAATAGAAATAAACAAAATATAAAAGTGTTTAGCATTTAAAAGGGATTATTATTTGGCTTTTCTGTTGAATGAGTTTATTGAAGAGTATAAAAATTTTAAGCATCTTAAAGTCTTACTAAATATTAGTGTATAATGCTTTAGAGTGACAAAATTATTAAAAATTATATGTTTTAAAAACTAGGCAATCCTGTACATGACACAAAATCCAAAAGGAAAGAAAAGCAAGTGTCTTTTTCATGCAAGTGTTCTATTATTGCAATCAATCAGCATTGCCAGTTTCCTGTCCTTCCAAACGAACTCCATTAAAATAAGCAGAAATCTCAGTGGCTTCTCCCTCATTCAGAGCAAAAGCCAGAGTCCTGACAACACAGAGCCCTACAGAAATCATTCCCATCCACTAGCCTCACTTCCTCGGCCAGCCACAAGGGTCGACTTTTCTCTCTGCCCCCTTTCTGACAATTCTGCATGCACCTCAGGGCGACACTTGCTATTCCAGACCCACTGCATTGGAAGCCCTTCCCCTGCCACTGAGATGCCATACGGTTCCACCTGGCACGAACTCTTTCCCATAGCGATGACCCAACAGGCCTGCTGTGTTCACCTGCAGGTGTGCTCCTGGTGATCTTTGACCGGAGGACACTGCCACCTGTCTTAGCTCAACTTTATATCTGCCCTGCATATACTAACTTCCCTTCTGGTGTCTGTTCTTTGACCTGGCCTGAGCTCAGATATGGGATTTGGTCCATTTATTCACAGCCTTTATAAGTGCTAAAGCATATTTTACAAAATCCACTGACAACTCACCACATAACTGGGAGAAAATTTTTCTGCAAAATTAAAGGCTTTAGATTAACACAAGTGTTTACACAGTGAAAGCAACCTATGTTTATGTGCCACTGCTCTGAAATTTTTATTACAAACATTTCAATAGCTTCCTTTAAAACAATTTTCCATAGTTTTATGTAAGGGGCACTCTATGATCAGGGAGTGGGATTTCAGGAGTCTGAGGGCCTAGTATATACTTTGTCACAGTGATTAGCTCTAAGAGCACTTAAAATTTTAAATTTCTACATTAATAACAATTAACTAAAAATATAATCTAAGAAAATAGCACTCCATTAAATCTGCTTCAGGTATATAATGGATGGTAATACATTAACAAATCCCGCCATCTAGTGGCCAGCCAAGTAAATGACAACTTATACATTTTGAGACCAAACAAATCTTACCTAATAATAGACAAACATGTAAATTGACCGTACCTCCGCTATGCCCATAGTCAATCAGTGTGATTATGCAAATTAACCCAACAAAATGGCGGTTAATTTGCATACATAGACACCCAGCGCCTGTGTCCCAGGAACACCCTGGCTCCTGGGTCACTGTGAGGTAAGCCATCAGAGCCAAGGAGTACGGGTGGAACCAGTGATCTGAGCGGTCTGAGGGTCCCCAGCCCAGGCCAAAAGCCTCGGCCAGCGGCTTTCAGCCTGAGCAGGCCAGGGCTGGGACAGAGCCAGTGATCATTGGTTGCAGAGCGCTGGGGGTCCCCTGGCTGAGGTCTCCTGCCAAAGGCCAAAAGCCTCTGTAAGCCATCAGTAGGACATCACCTGAGGGCTCCCAGTATGTGAGAGGGAGCAGGTTAGGCTGAGGGACCACCCACCCCCCCAGTGCACGAATTTCGTGCACCAGGGCCCTAGTACACATATAGTACACAAAAAAGACTGTCTTCTTCAAGTTTCAAGGGCAGTATTTGATTTAATGTTTAGAGAGTTAACTTCATGGTTGTGTTAAGAACAGAGGCTGAATGAGCAGCTACTATTAACAATTAAGTGAGAAGGTGGAGGCAGGAGAAACAGAAATATCACATAAACTAGGTTATAAAGTAAGCACAAAGGAAAGAATGGTGAACAGGACATGAAGGGAAGGAACATATTAGGACTATTAAGTGTGTCCTGGCCTTGATGCAGTGATATGGCATGAAAAATCCTCCAAAATTGAGGAATGATCAGGATGCTTATCCCAACCACGTATTAAACGTATTGTAAAAACAGAATAAACAAAACAGTTTAATACCACAGAAGAAATAGTAACACTAGTAAACTAGAAGAGAAAATCCAGAAACTGACTCAGGCAAATTTTGTATGAGATATCAAATTTTAAAATCAATAAAATTTTGTATGTGATATCAAATTTTAAAACCAATAGAGTACTCAGAAAGGATGAGAGATCCATTACCATATGGAATAAGTTTTGGACAAATTAAAAATTTAATAAAAGTTAAATTTGAAAAGGACTGGAGGAAATCCTGGATGAAGTATGCTGGCCTTTATAAGCAAGACAAAGCCCAAAGACTACAATTAGGCTGAAAAAAATTCAGCATGGTAAAAATATATGTAAAGAAATAAAATACAAAGTTTAACGAGAAAAAACAAATGTCTATAACATATATGTCAGTGCATGGAATTTAAGGGGCCAAGAATAGGAACATGCAATTTATAGGGGAAAAAAATCCAAATGGCAAGCACTCAGTATAAAGCACTCATTTTCACATAAAGAAATGCCATTTAAAATAATAATGAAGTACCACTTTTTTGCCTATTAATCTGTCATAAATTTAAAAACTTTGACACTGCCCAGTGCTGGCAAAGTTATGTGGGCAACGTAACTTCCTTAAAGTTTGGTTTGAGGAAGTGTAAACTGGAACAATCTCCCTAGTGGGCAGCCTGAAATCACAAAAATTTTTATCTATCTTATCTATCTATCTGTCTATTTCTATTTCCTAAAATTTTAAATGCATGTACCATGATGGATAAATTCCACTGCTAGACATTTTCCCAATGGACATACTTGGAACTATCAAGAGTATGAGCAAGAATGTTTACTACAGCACTTTTTAAAAAAATATATATATTTTATTGATTTTTTACAGAGCACAAGGGAGAGGAATAGAAAGTCAGAAACATCGATGAGAGAGAGACATTGATCAGCTGCCTCTTGCACGCCCCCTACTGGGGATGTGCCCACAGCCACGGTACATGCCCTTGCTGGAATCGAACCCGGGACCCTTCAGTCCACAGTCCAACGCTCTATCCACTGAGCCAAACCGGTCTCGGCTACTACAGTACTTTTAACTATTACACCTCTAATATGCAAATAGACTGAATGGCAGAACAACCAACAACTGGTCGCTATGACGTGCGTTGACCACCAGGGGGCATGGCAGGCATCAGCCATGGTGGGAAGGTAGAGCAGGTGAACAGGGGTGCCAGACCAAGGCAGGGTGCTGGTCGCTGTTACTGGGGCGAGCCTCTGGTGGTTACTGAAAATACTCTGCTCCCGTGCACCGCAGTCTTACCTGGTGCTCTTACCTATTGCTGGCACTGGCCCACTCACACCCGCTACCAGCACTGGAGCCGCCACTCACACCCTTTGCTGGCCTCAATTGACCCTCAGGACTTCTCCACCTCCTCCCTGCTCTTGAGCGATGATTGGGGCCAGCAGCAGCCACTTGTACCCAGTCCTGAAGTCAGAACTGCCGCTGCCGGTGCCTGGTGCAACTGGTGGCTGCAGGTCCTGATCACCCCTGAGGGCTTCTTCACCTCCCCCTGTTCCTGGGGGGTGATCTAGGCAGCAGCCATTGCTTGCACCCACTGATGGCGCCAGCCCCACTCACACCTGTGGGTATAAGCGGGTCTGGCGCCATCAGCACGTGGGAGCGGTGGCGGTGGGAGGAGGGCTGATGCAGACAGGTGACTGGAGGCCATGGTAGGAGGGGCTGGGCAGGGGTGCAAATGATGGGCTGAGACCTAACCCTGTGCCCACCACAATCTCGTGGCCCACAGTTCCTTTCAAGGTGCACAAATTCGTGCACTGGGCCCCTAGTTAAAAAATAATAATAATTGGAAACAACAAAAGTACCCATCAAGATGGGACTGGGTGAATGAATTATGATAATGTCCACATTATGGCATACTATGTAGTTGTTAAAAGAAGGTGCTTTTAGGATCAAATCTTTCTGTATTGATTTGGAAAGATTGCCTTGACATATTATTAAGTGAAAAGAGCAAGAAACATAAAAGTGTGCTATCACTATTCAATATGTTTACACTAAAACTCACAAGCAGACACATACAATGACAATTATACAAAATCTTCCTTTGAAAGAAATATATGCTTAAGAAACTTTTTAACAGGAGTTTTATTTGAAGAAATGAATGGAAAGAGATGGTTAAGACCATGACTTATGAAGCTAAATTTATTACAAAATACCTGCTGCTTTCTGAATAATCACTGTTTCTACCTGGTTTACCTGGAATCCAGGCTTTGCTATCCTCTGAACAGCTGCAGAGACAGAATTTATCTTATTCACATTCACTGAACAGAGCATGGGGTTCTCTAAGGAGGCCATTCAAGATCCAATATTATACTCACTGGGTAAGTGTTTCTACCCACAGAAATTCAGCACAATACTGGCCGTGAAAAGTAAAGGGAGTCAGGTATGTGTAGTTTAGAAATTGTCTAAGCTTGCTTTTCCTCAGGCTTTATATTTCCCCTTTCACAGGTGAACTTCACATGTAAGGCTTTATAGGTAGCCAAACTAGAATGGAATGGGCGACTACTAAGATAATCCATTAGTGCACAGACGGTACCACATTCGTTTCTCCCAGTGAAAGTATGCAGGGCTTCCTTCCATGTCTTTACATATTATCTTCCTGCTCAGGAAATAGAAAATCAATGTGAGTACTTTTAAAAGTGAATACGGTTAAACCGTAACTACTTCCAAAAACTAACTTCCAAATTAAAACAAATACGTGATTAAAAAACTTGATAAAAAAGACTGAGCAAGCAACTGAGGATATAATAGGAGAATAAATTTGTTTTTTCCCACACTTGAAGCAACACAAGACCTTCAGCTGAGATACAGATGAATGAAAGAGCATGACGGAATTGCATAAATAATTTATAGTGACTTTTGTAAGCCTTATGAGGTCATTTATCTTGATAAGGTATGCTTCAATGTGAGTCATTTCAAATCCATTAGGAAAAAATATCTGCCATTATAATCACTGAAATTTAACTAGGAAGAGGCAAATATTTTCTCCTAAATGATATCATTCTTTCCCACAATTATCAGTCAGCATGCTTTCTCAATGCTAGAAAAAGTATTATAAAGTTCTCATCTTTGGTAAGTGCTATTTTTATCACTCAATGGCTATAAAGTTAATCAGTGTAGGTCAGTGGACCTGCTACATGTTAGGAGCACAAACCAATACCTGGCTTCTCCTCTGATATGGTTTAGAGATGTAAGGAATATATTATGCCATTTTCCCCCACCCCTTCTCTTCTCTCTGTTTTAAAGCTTTATTCCACTTTAGACCTTGTTCATGGAGAAATCTAAAATTGGACCTGGTGTCTATGCCAAGACAGCCATAGCTGCAATGCTAAACCTGTCTTTCGCCACAGCAAAGCTCCCATTAGTCATCTGTTACTAGATTAACTAAAAGGGGCTGTAATCATTTCTGAGGATCATGTTAAAAATTGCAGTTCCTTAGTTTCAGAGCGTCTGAATTTGATATCTAGCATGGAAACAAGTGATGGCAACCAATGATCTATTATATTATACTATTGCCTCCTTAATACTTGATATTTTTTTTGCTCTTGACTCAACTCCTTACCCTTTGTACTATTTTTCTACTCAAGGATATGAATTCTACCTCCTTCAATGTGCTATTGTTTTCCTTTTGTGTGAAACTTTTCCTAGAACACATTTCACTTTTGCCTTATCTAAACTTCAAATCTCGGCTTAAATGTCACTTTGTTAGCTAAGCCTCCTCTAACACCAGTCTAGACCAGATTCCCCAATTTTACTTTCTCTTAGCACTTTGTACCTCTTTATTATTTATTATAAATTCAATTAAAATAAATTATTTAGTTAACTGATAAACTTTTCTGTTGTGCCAGAACAGAAGCTCCAAAGGATAAAGAGGCAGCTACTTTTTCTTCCTAAATATATTTCCATTCCCAATTAAAACAAAGAATATTAATCAGTACACAACTCTCCAACTCGGCCTTCCTGTATTGCATGAGCCAGAAGATAAAACCTGTTTCCCAGATCTCTTATAGTCAAGTACTAGATGCAAAAATCCATTCTTTAATTAGGTGACCTCACACAAGAATTAGGCAATGGAAGTAAACAGGAAACCATCTTCCTATTGTTGTCTTTTGCTGGCAGGCAAGATCTTGGAGAAGAAACCTGAAAGTAATAATGGATGTACTATCCACTCAAGATTTGCTTTTCCAGTATGTTCACAAATGTTGAAAGGCATCTGTGGCCACTTTAGCTTCTCCATGCCCAATCATGTGACTGGCTCTTACTGCAACAGTTTCAGGGACTGACTTCTACTCCTCCCATCTTACCAACATTCTAGTAAGTACCTAATTTCTTTTACAGGATTATTTTCTACTTAAACTGTATCTAGAGTGGTTTGTATTCTTGACTGAATTCCGACTGACACAACACGTCTCCCTCAATCCACTTTAATCAGGTCGACAGCAGAGTTTACTTATCTTCAGACCTATTGATCTACTAGTGTGACTGGTACATAGCTTACTAGTACACTCAGTAAATATTCACAGGGTGACCACCACTATAAACAGTTTGAGGATCATGTGAATACAATCAATTCACAATGACTAGCCTAATTGCCATAACCAATTTCCATGACATTTTGGCCATGCCAATTATTCACTTTAACTTGGGAGAAAGGAAGTACCATACTCTCTATTCCACGTTATGTCATCCTTTCAAAGATGTTCTTGGTTTTCACATGGGCTCCCCTGATATTTCTACAAGCCAATTTAGAAACAAGTTAGCATTCTAGTGAGAGCACCCAATTAGCAAAGAGGTCTTGTCTAAAATGGTATTATTTATATCCATTTGGAGAGCCTTAAACAAATGCTGAAATACAATTAAAAAAAAAATCACCTTGTGAAATGTGATTTTGAGCTTAAAAGTTTATCAGTATAAATCCCTGTACCACTAACGTTTAATAATCTTACTTATTTAATCTACATATCTTTAGAGTAAAGTATTTTTAAATGTAAGAGCAACAATATTTCAATTAATATATTTTTCCAAACCAGTATGGTTCCTTAAAAATGCATAAATTTGCTGTAAGAAATCTACTTTATGTCTCTAAAATACATCTTAAAGCACAGGAACAAAAAGAGCTGCAATCGAAATATACTTAAACCTAATAGCAAAAGAAATAGGAATAAAATGCTAATGCTACTTTCTACGCCCCTTTTAAAAAGAGTCTCATGACATGATATTGGTAAAAATTAGGGAGATCACACCTCAAATACAAGGAATGAAATAAAAAAATAAACAAGTGCGACTACCTCAGACTAAAAAGTTTCTGCAAATCAAAAGAAACCATCAACAAAGTGAAGCCACAAGCTACACAATGGGGAAAAAATTGCAAAACACCTGATAAGGGGTTAATATCCAAACTATATAAATGACTCATCAACTCAAATAGCAAAATAATAATAATAATCTTATCTAATAAAAGAGTAATATGCAAATTGCCCATACCTGTCAAGCCACACCCACAGCCACATGCACCAGCCAATCAGGAGAAAATTATGCAAATAAACCCTAACCAAGATGGTTGCCACCACTGAGAGCAGAAGGGAGGCTTGGGTTTCCCCAGCAACGAAGGAAGCCAAGCTTTCCACCTGCTGTTGCCGGCCTAGGCCTCCACTCAATGCTACAAAGATTCAATTATAGAAGATACATAATCCCAACAGAAATGATGGCCACCACAGAGCTGGAGAGAGAAGAGGCTTAAGGTTGCCTGGGCGATGGAGGAAGCCAAACTTCTGCAGACCTAGCCTAGGTCTCCACTCTAGGCTACGAAGTTTCAAACAGAAATGGCTGTTGCCACTGAGCGAGCAGAAGGCTTGGCTCCACTCCAGGCTACAAAGTTTCAGTTGTAGACATAAATTAATCCCAGATCCCAGGGCCTCCACTTGGGTCGCTAGGGGGCGTGGCTAGCCTGCAAACCACCACAGACCCCTTGCCCAGGCCACCCCACACCCCAAGAGAACCCCCACCCTGATCCAGGACACCCTTCAGGGCAAATCAGCCATCTCCACCCATGCTCCAGGCCTATATCTTATCTAATAAAAAAGTAATATGCAGATTGACCATCACTCCAACAAACAAGAGGGCTGCCCCATGTGGTCAAAGATCCTGCCCCATGGGGACACAAGATGGCCACCACAAGAGGCCAGCAGGGGAGGACAGTGGGAGGTTCCAGGCCTGCAAGGGAGAGCAGTTGGAGGTGATCAAGCCTGCAGGGGAGGGCAGTTAGGGGCGACCAGGCTGGCAAAGGAGGGAAGTTGGGGGCAAACAGGCTGGCAGGGGAGCAGTTAGAAATCAATTAGGCTAGCAGAGTAGTGGTTAGGGGGTAATCAGACTGGCAGGCAGAAGTGGATAGGGGCAATCATGGAGGCAGGCAGGTGAGCAGTTTGGAGCTAGCAGTCCTGGATTGTGAGAAGGATTTCCAAATACCCATTTAGGCCCGATGCTACCAGGATCGGGCCTAAATGGTCAGTCAGATATCCCTCAAGTAGTCCCAGATTGGAGAAGGTGCAGACTGGGCTGAGGGACACCCCCCCTGCTCCCCTCTCTCCTCCGCCGTGGACAAATTTCATGCACCAGGCCTCTAGTAATAATAATAATAGCAATAATCCGGTTTAAAACAAGGCAAAGGACCTGAATAGAAGAAGATATCTGAATGGCCAGCAGGTACAGGAAAAGACACTCAACATCATTAGTCATTAGGAAAATGCAAATTAAAAGTACAATTAGATATCCCCGCCTGCCTGTTAGAATGGTTATCATAAAAAAGACAAGAGATAATTGCTGGTGCGATGTCGAGAAAAGGGAACCAATGAGTACTACTGACAGGATTATAAATAGAAGCAGTAACTATAAAAATAGTCTGGAGCTTGATAAAAATTTAAAAATAGAACAAACATGACCTCAAAATTTCACTTCTGGAAATATATCTAAAGAAAATAGTAAACCCTAACTCAAAAAGTTATCTACACCCCCATATTCATAGCAGCATTATTTACAACTAGAGACCCATTGCAACGAATATTCATGCAATAGGACTTCCTTCCCCTGGCTGCAGGCATCAGTTTTCCACCGGCACTCGGGACCCAGGCCTTCACTCTGGCCGCAGCGGAGAAGACAAGCTTCTTCAGTCTTCAGTTGTCTTAAGTCTTCAGTCTTTGCTCCATGCCTGTGTATGCAAATTAACCCACCATCTTAGTTGGGTTAATTTGCATACTAACTCCTGATTGGCTGGTGGGCATCACACAGGTCCTGTCAATTTGCATATTTCTCTTTTATTAGTGAAGATTAGAGGCCCGGTTCATGAAATTTGTGCATGGGGGCAAGGGATGTCCCTCAGCCCAGCCTGCACCCTCTCTAATTTGGGACCCCTCAAGGGATGTCCAACTGACATCTTTCTCACAATTTAGAACTGCTGGCTCCAAACTGCTTGCCTGCCTGCCTCCCTGATTGCCCCAAACCGCTCTGCCTGCCAGCCTGATCACCTCCTAACCACTACCCTGTCAGCCTAATTGATGTCTAAATGCTCCCCTGCCAGCCTGTTTGCCCCCAACTTCCTTTTCTACTGGCCTGCGCACCCCTAACTGCCCTCCCCTGTAGTCTTGATCACCCCCAACTGTCCTCCCTTGCAGGCCTGGTACCTCCCAACTGCCTTCCCCTGCTGGCCTGATTGCCCACAACTGCCCTCTCTTGGAGGCCTGATCCCTCCCAACTGCCCTCCCCTGCTGGCCTGATCACCCACAACTGCCCTCCCTTGCAGGCCTGGAATCTCCCAATGGCCCTCCCCTGCTGGCCATCTTGTGGTGGCCATCTTGTGTCCATATGGGGGCAGCCTTCTTGTGTGTTGGAGTGATGGCCAATCTGTGTATTACTCTTATTAGATAGGACAGAGGCCTGGTGCATGGGTGGAGGCCAGCTGATTTGCCCTGAAGGGTGTCCCATATCAGGGTGGGAGGTCCCTCAGGGTGTGGGGTGGCCTGGGCGAGGGGCCTGTTGTGGTTTTCAGGCTGGCCGTGCTCCCCAGTGACCCAAGTGGAGGCTCTGGGATCTGAGATTAATTTATGTTCTACAATTAAAACTTTGTAGCCTAGAGCGGAGCCAAGGCTTCTGCTCACTCCGTAGCAACAGCCATTTCTGTTTGAGTTTATTTTAATTCTATAATTGAAACATTGTAGCCTGGAGTGAAAGCCAGGGCCAGCCAGAGCTGCAGAAGTTTGGCTTTCTCCATCCCCCAGGCAACTGTTGCCTGTGCTCTCTTAAGCTCCGTGGCTGCCATCATTTCTGTTGGATATATCTTCTATAATTGAAACTTTGTAGCACTGAGTGGAGGTCTAGGCCAGCAATGGCAGGTGGAAAGCTTGGCTTCCTACATTATCGGGCAAACCCAAGCCTTCCTCCTGCTCTCAGTGGCCGCAGCCATCTTAGTTGGGGTTTATTTGCATAATTTGCTCCTGATTGGCTGATGGGCATGGCTGTCAGTGTGGCTTGATAGGAGGTACGGTCAACTTGCATATTACTCTTTTATTAGATAGGTCTCTAAGGCCATAGGGCTTCTAAGGGTAAAGTCACATTGGAGTTTTCTTTTAATGTGCCCTCTTGCTTAGGGACTCATTTAGAATTCTTGAAACATTTCATCTCTATAGGTTAAGCTACTTTTAGGCATTTCATTTTTTTTTTTAACCTGTTTTCTTGTCTTAGTGGACAATTTGAAAGTATGGTAGGTTTTTATGCTGGTGGTGATTAAATATGGGATTGATATGAGGAGTCCTGAATTATAATTTTAATTTACTGCGAAGAAAAGACTCACTTGAGCTATGATTCAAACACAAAATAGCCCTTACACACACACACACACACACACACACACACACACACACACACACACACGGTGAAAGAGAGAGAAGGTGGGGGAGGGAGAAGAAAGAGAAAGAGAGAGAAGGAAAGGAACATTTCCATTTCCATAATGTAGTTTTCATTTCTTATTCTACAAACAAATTTATAGTGTGTTGAATAAAACTGTGAAGAAATGCTTTGAAAAACAATATTTGGTAAATCTGGAATTGAGGTGGTTATATACTTAGGGATAAAGTATCACTGTGATGTGGTAGGGATTTAGTTATATTTCCATTAACAGGACCAATGAGGCTAAATTTCTTTGTATGACAACATCAAATTCACCTTCTGATTTTGTTTTAATGTTTTGAGTTTTTAATTTCCAAAACGTGGGAGGAAATATGTCCTACCCTCATGGTAATAGCTTCCTAGCTAGAATGTTAATACCATTCAAGTTCATAGGGCACTTCAATAAACTGGAAGACATATACAACCAGAGCTAGAAAAATAATGTGAAATTCTGAAGTTTTGATAAAACATTCAGAAAAATTTCCTTATCTTTAAAAAAAAAAGTATCTTTGTGGAGGGACCAACTTTTATTAATCTCTCTTTAGGGAGAAATGGAGAAGATGGTTGGACTCAAGAAACGTTCTTTCAGTTTATAAAAAATAAATAAATACTAAAAGCCCTCAAGGCTTTGGAAAAATCCAGAACAAATTTTACCTGTCTGTGGTTGACCAAATAAGACACCTGTGATGAAAAATGTAGACTCTGGAATCAGATTCGCTTAAATCATGGCTACACTGCTCACTACATGGGAGTCAAGGAAAATTATTCCCTCTCCCAGTTTCAGTTTCCTTATCTGTAAAATGAGGACAAGAATCTTTAAAAAAAGTAGTGGTGCTGATCATGAGAAAATTAAAGTGAGAACATCCTATATAATAAAGACATAATATGCAAATGGACCGTCATGCCCTCACACAAGATGGCTGCCCCCATGTAGTCACAAGATGGCTGCCACAAAGATGGCCAGCAGGGGAGGGCAGTTAGGAGCAACCGGGCCGTCAGGGGAACAGTTAGGTCTGATCAGGCTGGCAGGGGAGTGGTTATGGGTTGATCAGGAAGGCAGGCAGAAGCAGTTAGGGGCAATCTGGCAGGCAGGCAGGTGAGCAGTTGGGAGCCAGCAATCCCTGATTGTGAGAGGGTTGTACTACTGCCAGTTTAGGATCGGGCCTAAACCAGCAGTTAGACATCCCTGTTGCAATCCAGGACCGCTGGATTCTAACCACTCACCTGCCTACCTGCCTCATCCCCCTAACCACTCTCCCCTGCCAATCTGATCACCCCTAATCGTTCTCCCCTGCCTGTCTGATTGCCCCAACTGCCTCTGCTTTGGCCCCACCACCGTGGCTTTGTCAAGAAGGATGTCCGGAAGATGTCCAGTCTATTCGGTCTATTTAGCATGACATTTTTATTAGTATAGATGTTTGTCGAATTCATTGTCATTTTAAAAAATCCAGTAATAACAGTTGAATCAGGATGAAAATCAAGTACAATTCTAAAAATGATATAATAAAGTTAACTACAGATTTTCAAATCTACCCAACTTCATGTTTTTTTCATAGTGATCTCTGCATCTGTGTTTGATGAGATTATCTTAGATAACTACTTGAAAAGCCTCTGTAAATTATTTCTATATGCTTTAAAATATTTCATGATAAATTTGAATTACTTACATATATGCCATATCAAGGGATAATAATACAAACCTACATCATAGATTGTGAGAATGCATGAGTTATATAAACTAATAAAAGTGATCTTTGGCACTAGCAAACCTGATAAATATTAGACATTATTATTTTTATAACCATTAAATAATAAACCTGCTTTATTTAGAACAGCAATATCTCTCAGAATTGAGAGCTATAAAATAACCAGACATCCACAAGGTGGCTCTCAACACTTGGCTTTTAACACAATAAACTTGTTTTGTATTTCTAAAGAAAGGAAATAAAACTTAGGAATGCCAATCTGATTTTTCAAAGACTCTCATAAATTCATAATCAATAAGTAACTGGAAATATACAAAGCTGTACCAAAAGTGTTACATAATAGAAAATGTTATAATGTGAAAAAATGAAGAAATTGAATACATTTTGTAGTTTTAAATTGAAACAAAATCTGACAGTCACAAAAACTGGCATCAGATGATCATATTCAGAATTCAAAATATCAATAAAAGTGGTAAAATTTACAATGCAATCATAACAAATATATTTTACTGATTAGTAGATATGAAAGCATAGATGTCTGGTAGCTAGCAACTATTCAGAAAATATTAGTTACATATTATGCACATAAAACATTTTAAAGTTACTATCTATAATAATAAAAGTATAATATGCTAATTAGACTGGACATGCTTTTGGACAACCTTCTGGATGAAGCTGGGGCTACAAGGGAAGCCTGGGTCCTGAGTGCCCTCCAGCAGCTGGACGGAAGCCCAGGTCCCAGCTGCCTGCCGACTGCCAGAGGGAAGCCCGGGTCCCAGGTGCCTTTTGGCAGCTGGGGGGAACCTTGATCCTGGGTGCCAGTGGCCAGAGGGAAGCCGGTGCTGGCAGCCAGAGGAAGGAAGGCCTACTCTTGCATGAATTTTGTGCGTTGGGCCTCTAGTCATTTTTTATTCAGAGTATTTTATTTGAAAATTTATTTTCATAGCTATAAATCAGGGCTAACTTTTTCTGCTAAGGGTCAGGGGATATTTTAGGCTTTGTGGGCCATACAGTCCCCAAAGCAAGTATTAAATTCTTCACTTGTGAAAAAAGCAGCTACAGACAAAAGAAAAGGGTGTGGCAGTTTAGAACTTTAATTATAGAAACAGGTGACTGCCTTTAGCCCTTGAACTGTACTTTGCTCACTGGTGATCTAAACCATTATTTGACATCTATATATAATAATAAAAGCATAATATGCTAATTAGACCAGACAGCCAAATGACCTTTTGGTCGACATTCCAGACATCCTTCTGGATGAAGCCGCTGTGGTGGGGGCCGAGGCAGAGGAGGTTAGGGGTGAGCAGGCAGGCAGGCGAGCAGTTAGGAGCGATCAGGCAGGCATACAGAGTGGTTAGGGGCAATGAGGCAGGCAGGCCAGTGGTTAGGGGTGATTAGGCAGGCAGGAAGAATGGTTAGGACAGAGGTCCCGGATTGTGAAAGGAAGCAGGCTGGGCTGAGAGACCCCTTGCCCTATCCCCGTGCACTAATTTCATGCACTGGGCCTCTAGTAATAATAATTTTAAAAACTCTCTATAAATCTTAAGATACATTACTTCTCAAATTGTAATGTGCATAAAATCACCTGCAACTGAGTTCAAATACAGATTATAATTTGGCAAGACTGAAGTGGTGCTTGAGGCTCTTCATTTCTGCATTTCTAATGAGGACCTTCACTTTTTTAGGTCCTTGGAGCTTATTAAGTAGCAATGCAGTTGTCCTTAAACTTTATGGTCTCAAATTTTTACCTTCTTAAAAAGAGCTTTTATGTAGGTATGTCTGTAATACTAACCTAAGAAATAAAAATTATCCATTAGTTCTTTGAAAGAACAATGATAATGATATTAGAATATTAACATATTTTATAAAACTTATCTGTCCTTTATGTTTTCAATATACTTTAAAGAGCAGGACTAAACACTACAATTATAACTACTTAGAAAGAAGTGGTGATTGAACACATCATGCATTGGGATCCTTTGAAAAATCATTAAGTCAAGAAAAAATTCAAGATTATAACATGAAAAAATGTGTAAAATTAACTTCCTGGAATTTGGAAATGATCTTTCATGCATAAAATACCTGGTATATCTGGCACACTGTGTGGTTTAGCTCCTGTATCTTACTGTCATCTGTCCCCTACCTGTTTTTCTGCATGTCCATATTCAGGTCCTTGTGTAGGTAAAAAGCAGGAAATCTGGCCACTGTTTTTTGCTTTTTCTATTAGAGACATAGCTGTTCTTACAGTGGCATTTCGAGCATGCACAAACACCATCACCTAAAATAAAAGAAAGCAGTTTAAATGATATTCACATTCATTGAAAGATGGCTTAATACTAGTTTGGAAATCACCATATATAATCAACTATTAAATTTCAAAATAAAACCTGTTTATGAACTCTCCAACATTTTATTTTAGAATAAAGTATGTATAGTATAAAGGTGAGTTAAGTAATTTCCATGTGCATGAATTCATGCACCAGCGGGGTCCCTCAGCTTGGCCTGCAAGATCAGGCTGAAACCAGCTCTCTGACATCCCCTGAGGGCTCCCAGATTGCAAGAGAGTGCAGGTCAGGCTGAGGGACCACATCAGTCAGGGCCGGGGAGGGACATGGGAGGTTGGCCAGGTGGAGAGGGACCAAGTGAGGGCTCCAGGGCATGTCCAGCCTGTCTCACTCAGTCCTGATCGGCCTGACCCCAGGAGCAAGCTAACCTACTGGTCAGAGCATCTGCCCCATGGTGGTCAGTGCACATCATAATGAGCAGTTGATTGGTTGAATGGCCAAACAGACGACTGGACACTTAGCATATTAGGCTTTTATTATTTAAGATGTGGAGTTTAATTTTTGCATTTTGTCTTTCGAAGACATCATTCATTAATCATCCATTATGGAGACAGAGTCTAAAAACATATGAGAGCCTTACATCTCCCCTTTGATAAAATTTCCAGTATTATAAATATGTTTAAAGAAATTGGAAACAGTTAAGAACACTCTTCCTTGGACAAAAATATGTCTAAGAACAATCATTTAAAATAGAGTTTAGGGAACTGCTAGAGATGACAATGCTGCTAGAGAGATATTTGCCATTTTTTATTGTGGTAGAACTTCCTATGGAGTTATTCACAAAGTGACTGTGGAAATCTGAATTAGGGAAAAGACACATGTTTGGATACTTTGTCAAAGGTAAGTGGATAATAGTACTTTCAGGGACAGTCACCAGGCAAACTATAAATGCAATTGAGGAGAATAAATAAGAGTGTAATTAGCGCCTGTATCTCCTGCCTATCAGGAACTGCCTTCTCTCCTCTGTGCTGTTTCTTGTTTAGCCATCACTCCCCCCCCCCCCCCATTCAGCTCAATTCCAGCTTTCCCAAAGAGACATTATTTCTATGATAAAAAATACTTTTATTCTTTCATATGGGGCAAGTGATCTTTTTCAATTTTATAAGATGTAAATAAAAGCATCTTCAGATAACTTGATCCATCTGAAACATACAATCTAAGGATAATTAGAATGGGTGCTTTGGGTGACTTAAAGACCAGTTCTAGCCACAGCTTCCAATGAGACTGACACTTTTACATTTCTCTGGAGTTACCCTGGCATTCTCTTTATGCCTCAACAGTGTGAAGTTCCTAATTCTTGCTTCTTCTTCCCAATGTCTCCCCATCTTCTCTTAATTATGTTTTCCTGGAAGCTAGAACTTTGGTGTTATTTGCATGCCCATGCCACACATTTCGGATGATATGCTACCAACGGTTTCAGTAGAAGAAAAGTTAAAAAGTGAAGATCTGGAATTTGATCAGAAATGACACAGAGTGACACAGATGCAGAGCACATGCTATGTAACTAACCCATAGTAATCATATGTTTATACTAGAGGCCCAGCTGGAAGCTAACCTACTGGTTGGAGCGTCTGTCCCTGGTGGTCAGTGCACGTCATAGTGAGCAGTTGAGCAGCCTTAACATATCATTAGTATATTATGCTTTGATTGGTTGAATGGCCAACTAGATGACTATGGGTTCCCTCAGCCTGGCGTGTGGGGATCAAACCAAAACTGGCTCTCCAACATTCTCCAAGGGGTCCTGGATTGTGAGAGGGCAGTTATCAGGTGACACACGCCAGAATCAGGCTCCCTCCTCGCTGATTCTGAATGCATCACCCAAGAACTATAGCTGTCAAGTGACTGCAGCTTGACAGCTCCTGCGTTGAGTGTCTGCCCCTTGGTAGTCAGTGTGCATCATAGCTACTGTTTGGAGTGTCTGCCCCCTGGTGGTCTTTACGCATCATAGCTACCAGTTGGATGGTTGCTTAGGCTTTTATATATATAGATACTTGTCAAAGAACATATTCTACATATGAGATGCTGAATAAAATTCACAGTAGGATAAAATCTCAAATAACAATTATTCAAGAACCCAGCTATGCTTAAATAGCTATTATTCTTTCAGGGTGTATTAAAAGTACAAGAGAGCTGACAATCTGGAGAAGACCAGAAGCTCTTCAATGAAAAATTCCAAAAGTGTTAATAGGACATATTTGATAGACATATTTGAAAGCATCAAATAGGACATATTTGATGCTTTCTAGGAAAACATCTTTACCTCATAAGATGTCAAGACAGCATCATTTCATATCACTATATTTTCATAATTACTGACTAAACCTATTTAATACTAAGTTAGAAAATTATGTTAACCATAATGCCCTGTTGAAGTTTACCTCATTCAGAATCTGTCAAGTTCTATCATCCTGTCTATTGCAAAAGGTAGGGATATTTAAACTATGAATTCCTTTTTAAAGGGTGAGGCTGATTTTTTCTCTTATCTAAAAACAGTGAGCAATTCGAAATCGTGCGACGCCACCCACCCTCGAGTCACCTGGCCCTGCCTCGCTTCCCGGACCCCACAGCAGCCGTGGCTGTTGCCAGTCCAGCCCTGCCTCACTCTCTGGGCCCCGCAACAGCCGCAGCTGCTGCTGGTCTGACCCTGCCTCATTCTCTGGGTCCTGCAGCAGCCGTAGCTGCAGCCTCAGCCACTGTCAATCCAGCCCTGCCTCCCTCTACAGCCTTTGAAGCAGCTGCGGCTGCTGCCGATGATCAGACCCTCCCCCCGCGCAGGTGCGTGGAGGCCCTTGCCACGCCATCCCTGATGCTGTGCGCCCAACCTCCTCCTTTGTAACTGGTTGACCTGTTACGGTGTCCTGGTTAATTAGTATATTTCTCTATTAGATAGATAGATAGATAGATAGATAGATAGATAGACAGACAGACAGATAGATAGATGATAGATAAATTTTATCACATTAAATTTTTTTAAAATTCAAAGTTTCTTATTATTTTATTAATTAATTTATTCATTCAATATTTCTGAGCATGCAATCTCTACCAAGTCCTGAGAAAACTGCTGTGAAAAAATAGAAGCAAGGTACCTGCCCTCATAGAGATGAGAATCTAGTATGATGGATGAAATGAGAAAAGATATGTATTTTAACTAATAAAAATTTACTGCTGTATGTGAAAAATACTCTTAAAATGAGAGATATATAAAACTATACATAAT
Source organism: Antrozous pallidus (assembly GCA_027563665.1). NCBI lineage: Eukaryota > Metazoa > Chordata > Mammalia > Chiroptera > Vespertilionidae > Antrozous > Antrozous pallidus. The sequence continues at coordinate 58,685,013 of CM050517.1, forward strand.
TTAGGCAGCTGACTCAAAAGATGGATGGAGTGTGGCTAACAGAACAATGCTAAACATAGAGCTGATGGGTTTCCTTCATTCATCTATTCTAAGATATTTACACAGTATTTATTGGATGCCAAGCAATGTACTAACCACCAGTCATACAATGATAAATATGTCCCAAGGCTCCAAATTGGAACTCTACTGTTATGATGAGAAAGAATCACTAGTCAGCCAATCTGGTTATAGAAGCAGGGTGCGGGATGGGTGGAGGAGGCTACTGCAGTGTTTAGAGTATTTGTCCTTGGTAAATATCTTAGTGCATTAGCTTAAAGAAGTTCATTCTTTTTCAAAGATTCTTATACTGTGGCCCAGGCACCATTTCATCAGAATCACTGCTGGTATCTGTTAAAATAGATTTCTGGGTCCTACCTAAAACCAACTGAGTAAGAATATCTAGGGGTGGGGTCTAGATATTAAAAACTACTGAGATGATTACTGTGTGAAATTAGTTAATAATAACCATCAACTTAATTTTCTTCTCCTAAAAGAAGTATGAAAGGAAGCATAAATAAAATCACCACTATAAAGATAATTTTTAAAGTTATCTTATAATCTATCTTAATTTACCTATATATATGATGACATATGTATGAATATTAACGTATTTTTATATAAATAGTCTAGTCCTAAGATCACTTCCCAGATGGCCTAGGGTTTTACAATGCAACCAGATTTCTATCCTCCATTATTCAAATGCCACATTAGGTAAATCCTGTTGAAATAATAGATATGAAGCACATAAGGGAAAATAAAATATGACCCTAAATCTTCATTAATTATTTCAATCTGACTTGTCAACTTATCATTTTGCAAATTATTTTCTACTGCAGCCAAGAGAAATATTAGTTACAACTTAAAGTAGCAATTTCTTTTTATTAAAGAATCCATCATGTCTTGTTCAGTAAAATAAACTCTTCCTTATTAGGGATTTTCTGTCTAGAGGCTCCAACAGAAGCCATTACAAGATTTTGGGTCTCTATAAACATATTGAATTTTATGGTTTGTTAATCTGGTTAATTAATTTAAATAGACTCATATGAAAATTATAACTAACAGGAAGGACAGCATTATTTCATTTAGTAGAAATAACTCCAAATTATTCTTAAAAACATGTTGATGACCAAACAGCAGTTAAATGGCATATGTTATGAAAATAAGATTAGACAGAGATTCAAGTCAATGCTGTCGGTAAATTTTAATTGTGTTATAAAACTGTTTATATTTTTACTTGAAGTTTGTTAGGTTAACGCATTTAAAAATTTTATATAGTTATTTTTAGTGTAAAAAGGCATTCAGTTTAAATACATATAATAAAATCAGTTTTGGACTAGGAAAGAAAGTATGTAGATATAAATTCTGTTTCTGTTATCTGACTTCCCCAAAAAAGTGCTCTTCACATGAGATGCTGATTAAAATTAATGCAAGAATAAAAGCTCAAATAATCATTTAGAAAACTAGAATGCTTAAGTAACTGATATTGTTTCTGTGTATGCAAAGAACAAATTATTTGAAAAAGACCAAAAATTTACTTTGAAATATTATTAAATAGCCGTATGACTTAGAACAAATTTTTTAATCTCTTAGATTTCATTTCCACTAGTCCAGAGATAGTTACTAGTGTCACAGGATTACTATAAGGGTTAAAGGATACAATGTAAGTGAAGCTACCTCACTTAATAAAGCAATAGCTCTCAAATTTTGTAATGCTTCAAAATCACCAAATGCTGCCCCATCCCTTACCTCCTTTTCTGTTTAAGTAGGTCACAGACAAGCCAAGAATCTGCATTTATACCTAGTTCTAGTGTGCTTTGTACAGAAACTCTGAGAACCTCTGTCAGAGCTAGTAAGTATTAGCACCATTATAAGAGTAAAAACATTAATAAGTTTAATTTGGTCTAAAAGATTCAATAGTTATATCAGTAAATGCTATAAAATGATACCTATATAATTATTTATTCCTTATTTATAAAAATCTGTGTCTAGGAATCAAAAAATTAATAGGAATATTTAAGCACAAGATTATTGGAAAACAGGAGGGAGAAGGCCAAAGATTAAAGGTGAAATCTTGAATCAAAGCCTTTCCTAGAAATTTCCACTAAGAAGTAAGACTAAAAATGGAAATACCTGAAAAGATAGAACATGACAGATATGAAGTGATATTTCACAATATATTGGCTCTTTCAAGTGTTAATGAATGAGGCTTGAGGGGAAGGAGTCTGAGAGGAACTTGTTCTCTATGCCTTTATTTTAATTTTATTCGTTATTGAATTTATTGGGATGACCCTGGTTAATAAAATTGTATAAGTTTCAGGTGTACGATTTTACAATACATTATCTACATATCCTCCCTATAACTTCTACCTTCCTCCAACCCCCTCTCTATCCTTCGGTAATCACCATACTGTTATCTATCTACATGAGTTGTTTTTTCATTTTGATTTTTGGGGTCTTTTTGTATTTATTTATTTTCTTATTTCTTTATTTGTTCGCTTAATCCCTTAACCCTTTTCACACATCCTCTGTGTTTCTAGAATTGTTTTGATAAGTACTATCTTTGGGATAATTAATAAAATATTCAAATTATTATTATTATTATTATTATTATTATTATTGGTATTTTGTAGTTTGAATGAAGAGTTGTCACTACAAATGTATTTCAGATATATTTGCATACCAGAAGAGCATGTAGGCACAAAATAGTTTTTATTTTCATGGTCACATTACCTTATCTGTGTTATCAGATAAATGCAATTTTAAAAGTTGCTAAAATATAGTTTGATAGCCATTGAACTAACAGAAAATTACATACAAGTTCATAAAGCTTCATTTAAAAAAACAATAGTAACCTTTATACCTACCTGAGGGAGATGGTAGTTACTGAGAAGATTTAAATGGGCTAGATAGTTAGGGACAGGACCATGGAAGGGAAAGTAGAATAAAGAGCTGAACCCAGCTGCAGAAGCAAAATGACCGAGAGCTGAAACCAGTTGAGTGGGAAAAGGCAGTGAGTTCACCTCTGAAGGGACCGGGCATGGCAGTCTTTAATCAGGTCCCGACATTCATCTTTGATCTTTAAAAAGCATGGATGTTGCTAGGGCAGGCAGCTTGCAGATAACGAATCACAAGACAGCAAGGTGTTTGAAGTGGTCAATCCCAAAGATGCTGCTAAGGCAGAATTCTTTGAAACAACAAATTAGCAGCCAGCAGTGCATAGATCTATCCTCAGAGAGCTTTAGTGGAACCCACTTAGGGTGCCTTCCTGCTGGAGAGGTTCTGTCTATCCCTCAATCAACTTTGCTTTAGCTTACCTTCTTTGTCTGAGAACTCATTCTTCAATTTTGCAAGACAACGAATTCCAACTCCAACAGAAAATTGGTATCATTACTATTATGGTTCAATTAAAATAATAAAATATTCCCTAGTACTTCCAGATAGACATGCTACTTCATTCTTTTGAGCATCCAAAGGATTCACATGGCCTCTCTTAAGCATTTATCACTGACCACCTTTTACTTTTAGCTTTTTCCTGCTTGATTTAGTTCCTCCAAGAGTCTGCGGTCATCCAATAATTGCATGACAGGCACAGGGAACAAAACAGTGGGTAAGCTCAGCACTGGTTTCTGTGTTTTGGAATATACATCTAGTTACTGTGGTGCAGAATTGGAGTCTGGGAAGATGGCGAACAAAGAAGCTGTCATTTATAACATGAATAACTATAGGAAGGGGGAAAAAGAAGAAAAAAAGGGAAAGCATAATCTAAAAATTAATTGGGGTCCTCCAAGTTAGCAAATTAGTTGATTTAAAAGTCATAATATTCTGTTTCTTCATTATTGACCTTAGGTTGTCATTTCTCTAAATCTTTCTTCTCATAGTTTAAAATCTCCATGCTCTGGTAGTTTGCAGGCCTTTACTTATATTTTGTTTTATTGGTTCTACTGCCAACTTCATCTGTGGAAATTTTAAGAACAGTTTTAATAATTCTTCCCCAGTATCTCCAGGGAAAATTAATCATTCTCACACCACTTTGTTCATACTTGTACCTTGTATAATCTCTAAATGTACAACGTAGGTATCTCCGCTGTTGTTAATAATTCCTGGGACTGAAAATAAAATTGCAAGATATATTAAGTGTTTAGTATGTGCTAAGCTTAGTACTAGGTGCCATGAGTAGTTATTTATCTTTTCTATATATAAAATGAAGGAATATGCAGATTTGTCCTGGACGCATTCACGCCACTACCATTCACAGGATGGGCATGGCTACAGGGTTGCAGGGTGGCCCCCCTGGTCTAAGTGTGATTTTGTCCCGCCCAGGCAGACTCTCCCAGGGCCCACAGCCAAATCCTAATGCCAACCTGGGGTTTACTAAACTTTACTGGAGCTGCTCCCCACACCCCCACCCCCTGCCCCAGGACTAAGCTCCCCGCAGCAGGGTGCCCTGGCAGGAGAGCTGAGTGGAACAGGGGCTGCAGGAAGCTATGGAGGGGCTGGGCTGCCAGAGACAAGCTCTGGGGGTCTGAGGAGAGCGCCTGAAGGACAAGGAACCTTTGGCAAAGTGGCAGGCCAAGAGCTATGGCTGGGGGTTCCACAGGCACGCAGACAGGCCTCCGCCTGAGGGATGGCTCCCGGGCAAGCACCATGGCTTTGCCAAAGCAGCTGGCGAGGCAGCAGAAGGCCCAAGGGGCGCAGAGTGGTGCCAAGGTGAGGTGCACTGGAGGAGGCCCAGGCCAGGGCAGGGGCCAGCAGGCAGGGATCTGCCTCGCCCATGGACAGCAAGGTTCTACAGTGGCCCCAAGACGCAGGAAACGAGGCGATGACTGCCATCATGAAAGGATGCCCAGGCAGAGGTGCCCAGACCTGTAGCCCTGAGGCAGGGGTTGAGGGACGGTGCCATCTCAGTGGAGGGGCACTGCACTATGGGGTACCCCACTGGGGCAGTTTACGAAGCTCCCAACACTAACTGGGCCTTGCTGTGGCCTGCGTACTTGAGAGGCAGCGACTCCTGCTCCCGCCTTGGCCCAAAAGCAAGCCTGCGCCACCCCACCCTGCCCCAGGGCGGCGTGTGCCTGCAAGGTAAGTACAAATACAAAGTCTACCACCTGCTCCCCAGACGGGGTGGAATGGGGGGTTAGAGGAATGGGGGCTGGGGAGAGGAAAGAATGTGGAGCATCCATGATGCTTGAGAACCAGGCTTGGAAGGCTCACAGGGAGGTTTCTTCTGTTTGCCCCATGGCTGTCTCTTAGGAAATGCGGAGAGAGCAGTTGTGAGGGCTACCTATGCACTCAGTGCGGTTCCACAGCCAACTGGAATTGGCCACAGTTCCCTGGTCTCAAAATGGGTTAAGCGTGTCCCAGTGCCTTCATTGAGCTTTGAGGGCCAAGTGAAATACTATATAAAGAAAATGAGTGAAGAAGTGAGAAAGAAAAGGGTGAGCAACACAAAAGAAAGATTGAAAGGAATCTATAAACCTATTGTCACTTATATAGGGAACTAGAGGCCCGGTGCACGAAATTTGTGCGAGGGGCTGGGGGGGGGGGGGTGGGAGGAGTGTCTCTCAGCCCAGCCTGCACCCTCTCCAATCTGGGACACCTCGAGGGATGTCCAACTACCAGGATCGGGCCTAAACGGGCAGTTGGACATCCTTCTCACAATCCAGGACTGCTGGCTGCAAACTGCTCGTCTGCTGGCCTCCCTGATTGCCCCTAACCGCTTCTGCCTGCCAGCCTGATCACCTGCTAACCACTACCCTGCCAGTCTAATTGATGTCTAACTGCTCCCCTGCCAGCCTGCTTGCCCCCCCACTTCCCTCCTCTGCCAGCCTGATCACCCTTAACTGCCCTCCCCTGCAGTCTTGACCGCCCACAACTGCCCTCCCTTGCAGGCCTGGTCCCTCCCAACTACCCTCTCCTGCTGGCCTGAGCACCCACAACTGCCCTCCCTTGCAGGCCTGGAACCTCCCAATGGCTCTCTCCTGCTGGCCATCTTGTGGTGGCCATCTCGTGTCCACATGGGGGCAGGATCTTTGACCACATGGGGGCAGCCCTCTTGTGTGTTGGAATGATGGTCAATCTGCGTATTAGTCTTTATTATATAGGATAGAGGCCTGGTGCATAGGAGGGGGCCAGCTGGTTTGTCCTGAAAGGTATCCCAGGTCAGGGTGGGGGTTTCCTTGGGGTATGGGATGGCCTGGTGGTTTGCAAGCCAGCCACACCCCCCATTAACCCAAGTGGAGGCCCTGGGATATGAGATTAATTTATGTTCTACAATTGAAACTTTGTAGCCTGGAGCGGAGTCGAGCCTTCTGCTCACTCTGTGGCAGCAGCCATTTCTATTTGGTTTTATTTAAATTCTATAATTGAAACTTATAGCCTAGAGTGGAGGCCTAGCCACTAGGGCTGCAGAAGCTTGGCTTCCTCCATCACCCGGGCTATGCTAGTCTCTGCTCTCTCCAGCTCCGTGGCTGCCGCCATTTCTATTGGGATTATATATCTTCTATAATGGAAACTTTGTAGCACTGAGTGGAGGCCTAGGCCAGCAAGGGCAGGCGGAAAGTTTGGCTTCCTCCATTGCCTGGGAAACCCAAGCCTCCCTCCTGCTCTCAGTGGCTGCAGCCATCTTGGTTGAGGTTTATTTGCTCCTGATTGGCTTGTGGGTGTGGCTTGACTGGAGGTATGGTCAATTTGCATATTACTCTTTTATTAGATAGGATGAAGTATCCAGCTAAGTTCCAATTATTCAACTAGACATTAATTTTCCTGGATAATTTAAGTTAAATTTATAGGCAAATGTTTAACTGATATTTAATAAACTAAAATTGCTAATGATTATTCTTTTGATATTGTTGTAAAGCTACATGGATGTTTATTTAAATGCCATTGAAAAGTTCAAAGTTTGTGGTTTAAAAAAACCAACTTATAAAATGAGCTATTCTGAGAGCATCTTAAAAACACACACAAAAATTCTGGACTTTGAAGTCAAAGATAGATCCTAACTCAAAGCTACTAAATTTATATTGAAGCAAATTAATCTACTTTATTATCTAAAATAATGTTTAACTGATGGGCATGTATGAATAAATGATTCTTATGTTCTAAAATGGTAAAAAAAATGGCACTTCTATATTTTGATTTTATCAATAAAATTATTACTAGAAATAGGGCTAAAGTAATAAAATTTCAAATCTTCTATTTTTTAATCATGGGTGTAACAACTAACATTTATTATGAGATATTTCTGACAACCAACTAAATTACTGAAACATATATTTTAGATTAAAAACACCTAGTTAAGTAGGTGTTTATCAGATATACCACAAAAATAAAAACTACCTTAAATAGGGTTAATTTATCTTGCTGGAACTATATCAGAAAACTGTATATTTCACTGACTTGTTTTCATGAATTAAATTATTCAAATAAATCAAAGAAAATAACCTGGAATAGAAGTGGTTCTGCAGCCCCAAGCTGTGTAATTAGATCTACACTCAGCAGTTCAGAGCCACCTCTGGATTCTCACAGTGAGAATCTGCAGTTCCTAAGAAACCTAAGCTTTTAAATGATAAACAGATTCATGTTATCATTATTGAATTGTATTTAAAGCATTATCCTGAATGTGAAATATATTCTTCACCAATTTACTTTAATATTTATCAGTTTCTACGTTTGAGTTGAATAGAACTTTAACTTTGGTTAAAAGGAATCCATAACACTTTACATCTTCTAACTAAAAGATGTTTGCTATCTAAATGTGCAAATTTGAAAAAACAAAGCTTGGAGGACTTAGTATATGATATATGTACTATGATTAGCAAAAACATGAATCGTATTTTTAGCTAAGTACTATAAAATATTATCTTACAATAAATTCACTATATCAAGACATTATACAATTTAATTAGAAGCATAAGACATTTATACTTCAATATAGTCTCTAAATTGTTAAGACGCAACAAATAGAGAAGTAGAATTTTCATAATGGTAAATACTCTAAGTACATTTTCCCTGTCCTATTCCTTTTCTCTTAACTTACTAAAACCAATATTTTCTTAAGCTTTAATTAATTCTCTTAAGATAGTAAGCATATGTATATTTTTTTCAGGTAATATAATTTGTCATCTAATTGATGCTTGAATAAATTATTTCTAAATTCTTAATTCAGCTTTTGTTGTATATGTATACTATATAGGTTTATACATTCAGTATGAGATCTGTATTCTTCTTTGGAATATATTTATACTAATAAAAGGGTAATATGTTATTTAGGCTGGACATACTTCCCAACAAAGCCACAGTGGGGCCTGAGGCAGAGGTAGTTAGGGGCGATCAGGCAGGCAGGGGAGGGCAGTTAGGGGCGATCAAGCAGGCAGGAGAGGGCAGTTAAGGGTGATCAAGCTGGCAGGGGAGGGCAGTTAAGAGGTGATCAGGCTGGCAGGAGAACAGTTATGGGGCGATCAGGCTGGCAGGCAGAAGTGGTTAGGGAGGGGTAAGCAAACAGGCAGGCAGATGAGCAGTTAGAAGCCAGCAGACCCAGATTGAGAGAGGGTGCAGGCTGGGCTGAGAGACATGCCCCCATGCACGAATTTTGTGCAACAAGCCTCTAATTCAATATATTTGTAAAAATAAATAACCCGAACAGAATTGTATATTCTATACATAAATGTGTATTTTATACCTTAAAATTGTCTTAAGCATAATAAATAAAACTAAATGAACTTAATAAAAATATTAATTTTACTTGCTCATAATTATTTAAAATATACTCAAATTCATTTTTTTTTGTTTAGAAAAAATTTCTTAGCAATCTATAATAAACTCTTATCTGATGCCAAACTAATCTTACAACATGTAGATTTGTTTTGAATACCAGTGGTATTTTAGAATCAAATAGACTATGTTTCAATCATAACTCAGCATTTATATACTAAATAAACTTGGGCAAATTTCCATGTGTTTCAATTTTCAGCTGTAAAATGCTGTCCCTTACAAGGCTGCTGTAGGGACAACAAGTAATAATTAGAGAGTACTAGAAATGATCCTGGCACATATAAGATGGCCCATACAGTAGGGGGGAAAAGACTTGTTTTACAAAGGTTTCCCTTACTTTACCCCAAATTTGATCCCTACACATCCTACTCACTGGGACCAAGATCAGCATTGCTCTCGAAGGCAAAAGAAAGCAAATGCACTTGCTTTTCTACATAAGAATTCATTAAATATTTAAAAACTTTTGTCATATCTCCAGTATGATAGTTCCTTCCTCAGCTGAACAGCACCAGTTCTTAATGCTGTTTTCCATAAATCATAGTTTCTCTGTTTGGACACTAGATGAGTTCTATGTTCTTTATTTTTTTTTTAATACTAAAGAGTATGTGCCTTGATTATACAGTTTAATATGACATTACATATATTCTCAGGTAGATCAACTTGAACAACTATGCTGAGAAACTTGAAGGAATTTAAAAGGCATATGTTGGTATTCATTTCTTAAATATGTGAAAAAAAAGTTTTTTAAATGTAAAAAAAAACATATACTTCTTTGAAAAAAAATAATCTTTAAAAAATTTATCACTGAAAATTATCGGGTTGTTATAGATTTTTTAGATGTATTATGATTTCCTCAGACCAGATTTCTAAGATGGAAACTATACATATACTATAGGCCCTATGCACAAAATCTGAGCAAGAAGTAGGCCTTCCTTCCCCTGGCTGCTGGCACCGGCTTCCCTCTGGCGCCCGGGACCGGGGCTTCCCTCCAGCTGCCAGCAGGCACGGGCTTCCCTACCAGCCCTGGCTTCATCTGGAAGGTTGTCTGGAAGGACGTCACATCTAATTAGCATATTATGCCTTTATTATTATACAATTTTTGCATTCTCTTCTCTTTGCAGGGTAATGACTAGTTAAATGAAAATGTCAGTTTTGTGTGAGTGAAAACGTTGAAAAAAAAGTGAAAAGGCTAAGGTTCTACTTTTAATTGCAAAGCTTATTAAATGTCTGACTTTGGACATGTTATTAAGCTTTGTTTTGTCATCTGTAATAAGAGGGTGGCCTAATAAGCTTTATGATACTTTCATAAATTCAATGTCAAAATAATGACACTCTATTAAATGCTGTTTATAAAAATACTTTCATCTACAATAAAATTAGTAGGTATCTGATCAAAATTGATAAAATATGATTTAATTAGAATAACCTACAACTTAAGGGGAAAAATTAGAGTATTATCCATCTTAATTTTCAAGCAAATAATATATTTTAACAGGATCTTTGATAATATTTCAAATTATAATGATAGAACATTTAAGCTATTTACAAAGTATATCTCTATATCATACATGATGCCAACAAATTTGTGACATAGCTATAGCTGCTTTCTGTGTATAAAAGCATTTAAATTGAAAACCTGGTTTTGTTATGGGTTTTTATTTAAAAAGCATTTACCCAAATAACAAACTTAGGCAAGTTATATTTTGGTCAGCAAAGACAGTAGGAACTGTGCAAATTTTTATGTGCAAAGTTCACAATTAGTGAAGATAACCAGCAGCAGTGGCAGTGGGGCTGTTATGGAAAGGTATACCCTCTACTCTCTGGCTCAGCCCCAGTTTTTAGAGTTGGTAAGCATTTTCAGCTATAGGTCTGTCCCATATATGCAAATACATGACTTTGTATTTGATTTGAGCAATACAAGAGTCCTAGTTGCCAGGTCAAATTTCTAAGTTACTGAGCTCGGCCAGTTTATCCAATTAGTATTCAAGCTGGTTTTCAAGGCCCACAAGGGAAAACTACTAGTTTGTTTGGTTCAATATTGAAAACATGACAAAGTGAAAGACCAAATCCTATCTACACTAATGAAAAAGAAACATGCAAATTGACCATCACTCTGCTACACCCACCAGCCAATCACAGTATGCAAATTAACTCAACAAAAATGGTGGTGGTTAATTTGCATACACAGGCGTACAGTCAAAACTGAAGACAGCTTAGAAGGAAGAGGGAGGGAAAGTGGAAAGCGAGCAGTAGTGGTGGCGGCGGGAGAGAAAGCTTGGGATGCCTCTGCAGTGGCAGGAGGAAAAGTATGGGGCGGCAGCGGCAGCGGGAGGGGAGCCTATCTCAGCAGGCTTCGTTCCTGTCTTTGCTTCACTCAGGCCACAGGAAGCCCTATTCTTGCAGGAATCTTCCTGCAATGGGCCTCTAGTCTCTACATAAAAAACTAAATTGATATTCCATATATAAAAGATCAGTCTACTTGGTATCACCACAAAAACAAAAACTACTAAGAGATTAAATCTACTCAGTGTCCCTTAGAGATCCAAATCTCACGTTTTTCTCCCAACAGTACACCTCTCCCACTCCCAAACTCAGCAGTTCTGTGCTCCCTGCATAGCACCCTGGAGCAGTCTGCAAATAGCAGCATAAGAGGAACTCTCCTAGTGGAAAGAAACCGCCAAACATTGTATTTTCTTTTTTATCAACTCTTGCATTTTTCTGGATAATATTTTTTGGGGGGAGGGAATCAGTAAAAATACGCATTTAAAAAATAAAACACTTTTCACTGGTCACTAAACCTATTCTCTACTAAAAAGGAAATAGGTTTGCTTGCAGAAACGATTAATTTAAAGTTTATAAATTTAGAATTATATTTCCATTTTTAAATTTCAGTCTACATATAAGTATTAAATGATTGTAAGTATTATTCATTTTAAGAAGTTCATGTAGGTACAGACACATAAATGAAACTTTTAAGGAACATATATTGAAGCCAACTACTTCTAATGAATAATTTAATGACAAAGGAATTTAGAGAAGTTTTAAAAATACAAGCACTATGAATTAATGCTGTGTCAAAGATGTGCATAAACATGACAAAAATCTTAATGATGTGACCCAAACTACACTGCTTCTAATCAGTCCCCATGGGACAAATGGAGATCAAGAATTCATTGCTAAATCTAGATCAATCCAATACAGGTTGGTAAGAAAGAATAAAGATACTTTCTTCGATACATTACAGTATCACACACCAAAAAATATTGTATTGACCTCCGTGATAGTCCATTTTGCACTGACATTCGTTCTTGATAGGCCCCAGACAGCAACATCTATTCTGCAGAGCAAATTAAGCAAGATCAGCTAGTCTATTACTATGCAAATAAAATTCATTAGTGAGCTAACAATTTCATTTTTACAGATGCCACTAGTCTTGAAGGCCTATTACTATTCAACATTATAAGATGTTCTGGACTGAATCTAATTTCATAAAATAACAACATAGAAATGTATTTTTAAGGTTTCCATCTGTATTTTTCATTTCTCTTTAGACAATAATCAGCATGTATAATTCCTTAACACTCAACTGAGCATTGAATATTCTCAAGTAACACACTTGAAAAGATTCTTCCTAAAGAATATACTTACTTGAACAGAAGAAGCCCTAGTAAGCCAATATAGTTTCAATCAAATTTGCTAGCTAGACTAATTAAAACTGTAAAGAAAAAAATCAAAATTATAATTCCCTTTAGATTGGCTCTTAACTGTTTCCATTTCCTTAGGCCACTTTCTCAAACACAAATGAAAAATATCTCATTTCTCCACAAATCTGAACTCTTCAATCGACACTCTTTATACTAAGAAAAAAGAAAAACAAGAAAATATAGCTATAAGACAGAGTAAATCAAATATTATAGTAACAAAACAAAACAAAAAGATCTAGGTCCCTGGAGAACAAGACAAAATGGTTACTGGATAGAAAGAGTATGCAATGTAGGCAAGGTTAGAAAGTTATTTTTTCTTTTCCTCCCTTTTTTTCTCTTTAAAGTAAACCACGGTAGAAATAATAGACTCTGTCTTCCTGGGATGGCTTAGTGGAGTACACATCCTTTCCAGATACCATTGGGTCTTTCTGAACAATAATCCTCCCTGATGTTCTTAGTGTTTCTACACAGCAGGGCCTGTGAGCAGTGGAAACTGAAGTGCTTGAAAGGCAGAGGATGTCCCTGCTCCCCCCTAGGGTAATAAAACCTAGAGCCCTTCCTTCTCTCTCAAGAAGACAGATGTTTATATTCCAGGGTACAGGCCTTCCCTTCCTTTTGGGAAAGAATCTGTTTATATCCTAAAGTAAAAATTACTTGGGCAGGTCAGTTGGTTTTACTTCTTTTCCTTCTCTCTCTCCCTCCCTCCTTTCCTTACTCTCCCTCTCCTTTTACTTCTTCACCCCTCAACTCTTCTTCTCTTCCTCATCCCCGTATTTCCCCACCACCACTGAAGGAGCAGATGTATCAGCAACGACTATATAAGCTTCAAGTTTCCTAATTTTTGAGCTAGTCTCCTATGGTGCAGATTATGCTATCATGTTGCCCTGTGGAAAGCTAGATGTATTGTGAATAAATATAAGGTCTGTTCCCTAATCCAGTGTCTCCTATTTCTCTGTGTGTGCACATGTCTATACATAAAGTACACAATGAAGTTAACTTGTGGTAGGTAGCATGTAGGTAGGGTAATATCTTAGACCCTTCGTAAGACTTAATAGGTCTCTGACCATATTGTAGCCTCTAATTTGATGAATGCTGTACAACTTGGAAATACCCACAGTATTTGTCATGATATAGCTAGAGCTGCATTTCCCACCTATTCATTTACTAACCAAGAAAAAATGAGATGAAATCTGAGACTATGTTATTTTCTTAAAGACAGAATTCTAGCTTATATAATAAAGAGGTAACATACAAATTGACTCTCACAACCTCGCACAAGATGGCCACCCCCATGTGGTCAAAGAAGGCCACCACAAGATGGCAGGCAGGGAAGGGCAGTTAGGGGTGACTGGGCTGGCAGAGGAGGGCAGTTAGGGGCGATCAAGCCAGCAGGGGAGGGCAGTTAGTGGCAACTGGGCCGGCAGGGCAGTTGGGGATGATTGGGCCATCGGGGGAAGGGCAGTTGGGGACAATTGGGCCGGCAGGGGCACAGTTAGGTATTGATCAGGCTGGCAGGGGAGTGGTTAGGGGGTAATCAGGCTGGCAGGCAAAAGTGGTTAGGGGCAATCAGGCTGGCAGGCAGGTGAGTGGTTAGGAGCCAGCAGTCCCAGATTGCAAGAAGGATGTCCAACTGCCGGACACCCCCCGAAGGGTCCCAGATTGGAGAATGTGCAGAATGGGCTAAGGGACACCCCACCTACCCCAGTGCATGAATTTCGTGCACCAGTCCTCTAGTTTTATAATATTAACTATAGAGATATTTCTTTCTTCCCACTCCTTCACACATAAATTTGCTACCATGAAAACAAACACTTAAAAAACCCAGTTACAAACAAGGTAGTAAAAATCGGCAATGGTTAATTTAGACTGAATGTTCAGCTCCCTTTTTTGCACTTTGAGCAAACACATGAATAGTTGTATCAGATTTCCCTCGGACACCAATTTTTCAGTCTTATCACAAAGCTGGCTATAAAAATACAGTCAACAAATTCCTGTGGTAACTAAACTTATTAAATGTATCTCCCACTGCTTCCAAGTCTAAATATCAGCTGGAAACCAGTTAATAAAGATATTCAATATATCATTTTCTAAAATGAAATAAATAGCTGTCAAATTAACTTCAGACAATTTAATGTGAAATACTGTGTATAGCTACCCAGAGAATTTTCTATGATGTTATAAAAGACAGAAAAATTATTACAAACACATTGTTTTAGTACTTCCCTAGTTCATACTACTGTTATTTAAAAATATAAATAACAGTATAAAATAAACATGTATATAAATTAGGTTTTATCAATAGAATTACTATATGTACAAAATATTTTACAAAAATGAATACCACAAAAGAGTCAATACTTTTTAAATATTATTTAACCTGATCATTATATATTTTTGTAATCCCATGCTATAATTACAAAAATTATGTAAACTACCAAATAGTCTAATAAAACCACTTCCTCAGTCTGGAATATTTGATTTAACTCAGCTATAGAAGATTTATAAGGAATCTTTCAAACATCAAAATTTATGACATATTATATGTAATTTAACTAACTTTACTTTTTATGTACAATATGCATTTATGTCAGAAAACATGCATTTATTTATTGGCCACATATACTATAAAGCATATGTCCAAAGCTCCATAGTTATAGCTGTTTCCATGCAAAGCATTTTGGAGGTATGAAACAGAACCAACAAAGGAAAATTACACAATAATATGGTTAAAAAATAACAGCTAGTAAGAGAACAAAGCAACTTGCACTATCTTCACATTTGGCAATGTAAATGATGAAGAGGTGTACCAAAGAAGACAGGAAGAATGAGAAAATGGATGGAAAAGTTGATAGCTTCTATAAGAGAGAGTGATCAGATACATAAAAACAGAGACGAAGTAAATGGAGATTTGCTTTCCAGGTATGAATGATTATATATATTCCCTGGTGTTCCATAATAAATCTAATATGAAAAAAAACAGTTTTGGAAAAATAAACTTGTTTTTTTCCTGCCCATTCTGCTCTCCCCAGTAGATTATGCACAGCATTTATCTCTTTTGATCTTTTGGCTTAAGACCTGCAAATTGTGCAAGGATAGAACTAAACATAGTTTATATCCTCAAAATTTCTAAATTTCATTCTGAGACAAACTATTCCACTATGCTCCATTTGTGTTATAATTCTAGAAGCCATTGATTACCAAATTTAGAAAGCTCAAATGCCAAAGATATGTACATACTTGTATATGTGTGTATGTGCCATGAGAAAACAGAATACACTTCAAGGGTAGGAGTACTGGGGATGAGGTAAGGGAAAGGAAAAGTAATTCATCACTTTTTATTTTCTTTTTTACACTTGTGTGTTGATTCACTTGTTACAAGAATGCATTACTTCAGTAACTGAAAAATTCTCAAAGACAAAAGAAAAAAGAAATGTTAATAACAATGAAGATCTGAAAATGCAATACAAATATTCCATATTAAAAAGTATCCCCTTTGCAAATGAAGAGAACATTACTAGTTATAAAAAACTGTTATATATATAATTTCAAAACCATAATTGAGTACTCTTATTATAAACTATATTTCATAAGAAATGAATTTTTCTCTGTCCTCTTAAAAATATAAAATTTTGAAAGGTTCAGAAGTTTCTTCCCTAAGGTTTAATGAATAGAAATTAATAGAAGAAAAAATATATTAACTTAAAATAACTGGTGGCACAAATTATGTCTATATCATGAAAAATAGCTAAGTCAGGCTGATATCTTAAATTAAAAGAAAGTCAGGTAATTTCATATGTCCAACAGAAATGACTATAACTAGGTGAAATAATGTTAACAGTAAATTTATATAATGAAATATTTTTAATAAGAATACGAATATTCTTTCATTGTGCTTTACAACCAACGGGGGGGGGGGGGCAGGGGGGGAAGTTCCGTAATAGGGGTAATCAAAGCAATCTTTGATGCCATTGGGGCATCTCCAGGTTGTTCTCCCCTTACCCTAAACATTCAGCCTACCGTGGAACTTGAAGTTGGTTGCCGCCTAATTCTTTAAGAATAAATCAGACTTATGAAGACTACTACATCTCCCATTTACGTATTCATCAAACACTGTCTGAGCACCGAAAGTTTTTCCAGGTACTGGTGAGGCCATGACAGTATGTGATGAGCAAACCTAGAGATAGCCCATTTCCTTACGGGACTTAAAATCTTATCATGAAAAGTGAAATTAATAAAAAACAGCCAGAAAAAAAAAAAGGTAAAACTGTAGCTAGAAATATGAAGATATATACCATGTTATTATATAGTTAACCACAAGAAGGTGAAAGTTAGAGGTTAAAAAAAAGGGGTGGGGGGTGGGGGAGACTTCTCAAAGAAAGATGAGACCTGAATGGTTTAGTAGAGGGCAACCAGGCAGAGAATAAGAAATGTGTGAGGCAGAGGAAACAATCTATGCAAAAGCTCAGAGGTAAAAAGAAGAGCATCCCCATAAGGGTCTGAAAGAAACCAGGAAGGTGGGGAATGAGAAAGGAAAGGATATGAGGCAAATATGGAAGGAGGTAATGCCCACACAATATAGGTACCCTGGGACCTTTTAAAGGAGCTCATTATGTGCTCATAATTGTTAAAAATGTCTCATTCCTCAAAACCATGCTTTTATCTTCTTTTGGGAACATGTCTCAATTGAGGAAGGGAGGAACAAAAAAGGCTGACAAGAAAGCAGCACTCAATTGACAAATAAATGTTAGACAAATTTGATATGACAGAAGCACTAGTACTAAGAATTAGTGATGCTAGTATCTGGAGGAAGGAACATTTTTTAGGCAAAAGGGCAAATGAAAAGTTCCATTATTAAAGTACTAGAGGCCCAATCCAAAAAATTCGTGCAAGAGTAGGCCTTCCTTCCCCCAGCTTCCCTCCAGCATTCTAAAACCCAGCTACCCTCAGGCTGTAGGCATCAAGGACCTGGGCTGCCTTCACAGAGGGAGGCCCCGCCCACCCACCACAGCTCACAGTCGGTGTCCTGGACCTCCCTCTTTGGGGCCATCATTAAGCCCCCCAATTGATCGCCCTGCCAGCTGGTGGCCTCCATCTTCGGGCAATTAAGGGGCAATGGCTGGGCCCCCAACAATCACATCACACCCTCCTTGGCTGGCCTGGTCCCAGTGGGTATCATAGCGTGGTCCTGGATGGTCATCCAAATGGTCAGCCATTCAATTGATTTGCATATTATGCTTTTATTATAGATGATTTAAGTTAGCATGTTAAAATGTGTTTCAATTGTAAGTAATTAAATGTATATAAACTAAGATAAGAAGTAATGCTGAGAAAGAAAAAATAAATCCCTTCAGATAGTAATAAGTTTAATCTATAATTATTAGTCAATGTTAAAAGATGAGTTCTTATTAGAATCTAACATGGACCAAAAACTTATAAACAATGAAGAAAGAGAAAATAAAATACATATCTGAAGAAGGAAAACCAAGGTTGACGATGACTTTTTTCTCTTTAACACTCTAAAACCTTAAAACTGTGTGAGTGTCCGCCCCCCCCCCCCCTATCCTGCGTGGTTTAGGGTTCAGGTTCAGGGTTCGAACTCTGGAGGAGGCCACACACAAATGAATGACAAGAAGATATTAATTTGGGAATTGGGGGTTGGGGGAAGCCCAAGAGAGGACTCCTCTTTGTGATCCCTTTTATTCAGGTTTGGGATTCACCTATAGCCCTTAGGCTGGCAATTTCCAGTAACAGGCAAATTATCTTATCAGTAAGGATTTACATAAGACTAAAAGGTGGAAGTTGCTTCAGCTCCCTTTGTCTCACCTAGACAGTGGGTGTCTGGCTCTGACCTTTGCCAGAGCCTCAAGGTTGACCAGCCTTCTGGGTTCTTTGTTCATACCTCTCTGCTAGTGAAGGCAATGGGCAGCTTCCAACAAAACTGAAGGAAGGCTTTTGAGTAAAAAGCTACTTAAATAAGAATCTCAACTTTTCTGATAATGTAAAAAATGAACAAGTTGACTTACTAAATATGCCATAATCTCTGAGGAAGTTTCTAATTTCTTTTGCCATCACTGTAACAAAGTTTGTATAACAAGAAAATCTCAATAGGGTTAAGGCATCAATTATTTTCCCATTCTGCAAGTTACACAGGAGGAGGGGAATTATTAACAGGAATGATAAAGCTGTACTTGCATTTGGTAACACAAAGAGAAGCTTACAAATGAGATGTCTCATTAGTTTGAGCAGATGGATCAAAATTAAAGGCTGAATCGCCAACTTTTAATTTCCCAATAGCCAAGAAGAGCTTGAAGTCTTGCAGAGTATGACTGTTGAAAAGTCAACATGAAAAGATTTTCTCCATCTGTCATCACACATGCTTGAGTGGAACACAACTGCCTCCTACTGTTTTTAATACTTTTCAGGCAAAGTTGCACGTAAAATCTATTAAGTACATGAGCCCACACATTTAGATAGCTGGTACACTGAAACCCATGAAATAGTATGATCAAAGACTATCAGCATAGCTTTTGAAGGTGAAATTTGCTCTATGCTAATTTAATCTAATGGGAGAAAAGCAAAATGAATTCATTTATATCTATATATCTATATCTATATCTATATCTATCTATATATATATATATATATAAATTTAAAATTATTAATTTTTGTTCATGGCAAGTGTTTATTTACCTGAGAATGTATTTTTTTTTCTTTTAATGGACACAGCAGTTAGTCTATTTAATAAAGGTCTGAAAAGAAGCTGCCCTGATAAAATTACTCAGGAAAAGCACAACTAGGAAGAAATCTCCAAATACCAAAACAAAATGAAGGTTAAGAAAACAAATAAAATCAAGAAATATTCCCTGAAAAGATTTTTTTTAACAGGGTTGTCAGGGAGAAGGAGTAGCAGAGAAAATTCTGTTTCCCTGGACTAGAATAAACTAACTTAAAATTTCTTACTAACTGCTAAAGTAAATTTAAAAGGCAACAAAATAAAGGTAACATTCATTAAGTACACTGCCCCACAAGAAATAATTTATATTTTCTTAACAAGGAAAAGCACCTTTATTGAATATGTAGATGGCTACTTAAAAACAATGCACTAATGTGCGGTCAGTTATGGCTATATCTGTATACCAGAAGCACAGCTCTCTGCCTGTCTGCTTTTCTATCTCTGTCTTTGTCTGTCTGTCTGTCTATCTGTCTCTCTCTCTCTCTCTCTCCACACACACACACACACAATTTACTGTACTTATATATATAATAAAACATTTAAACAGAAGAGTCTTTTAGAATGAAGCACATAAGACCTTTCAGTTATCAGAGTTAGGCAGAATTAATTTGGTGGTCAGTTTTTTAGATAATACAATAAAAAGATTGTTAAATTATATATTTTTTCATATTCTGACAGATGTGTACATACAAATTCATTTGGTGAAATTTATCACTTGGAGCCTTATACAAAGAGAGCTAATAACTGGGGTGGTATTATATTCAACCTTGATTATGAGGGGAAAGAAACAATCCTGGCTGCTTTGGTTCAGTGATTAGAGCATCGGCTGGAGGACTAAAGGGTCTTGGGTTCAATTCCTAGTCAAGGGCACGTACCTCAGTTGAGGGGTTGGGGCGTGTGCAGGAGGCAACCAACTAATGTCTCCCTCACATCGATGCCTCTCTCTCTCTCTCCCCATCCCCGCCTTCCTCCCTTTCACTCTGTCTAAAAATCAATGTGAAAAAACATCCTTGGGTGAGATAACTAAAAAAAACCAAACAACAAATAAAAGAGGGGAAGAAACACAACTCAGAAAGTCTATTCTATTAGGAAGTTCTTCGTTAACTTTGCAATAAAAGCCGAGGACCACAGCTTAGCGAAGGTATCACTTCTAGGAGATAGAAAAGGGAAAGCAGTCCAGTGAGGGGTTCTAAACCACTGAAAACAAACTTCCACATGGGCCTCAGTCATCAAAGACCCCTATGAAGTGGCAATTCTTGTGTGATGAATTAAATAAAGACTGGCTAGTCTAGTTGAAAGAGATATCTACCTTAGCTTCCAAAATCCCAATGTGCAACTATCCTCCTTTCCAAGTATCCACACTACAATTTCAGTCCTGGACATACTACAAAGGCAACTGGCAGAAGCTGCCATGGATCAAGCTACATGAACTTACAGGCCAAATAGTAGTTGGCAGAGCAACTTGCAAATAGAAGACTTAAACAGAACAATCCCTTTTAAAAGACTGAAACAGGAAAAGAGCTTAGTTTGGGGCAACTTTTTCAAAGTTACACACATAATATAGGTAACTTAAAGCAATGAAAAAGATAAAGCTTTGTTCCCAAATTGTGTTGTAAAAGAGCTTTTAAATTGAGATGACTGCATGAATGTAAAAGACTAAGGTGCTTCCTTAACATCTCAGCACTTACAATCTGAAGTCACTGGCTTGGGCATTGTAACACTGACAATACTAGAGGCAACTAACAAGTAGTGGGCCATAGTCCTGATGAATTTTATATTCCCAATATCCCACCTTACTAAGAATGTTAAATCTTTGAAGATGAGACAATTCATCACAATCCTATATAAGAAAAGCCTGGTATGCTAAGTGTCCAGCCATTCAACCATTCACTCTGACCTGCATTAATCACCAAGGGGCAGATGCTTCAACCAGTAGGTTAACTTGCTGCCATGGTCTGGCCAATCGGGAGTGGGCGAGACAGGCCAGACATGCCCTGGACAAATCCATGCACCAAGCTGGTTTTGAACCGATCCCTACAGGCCAGGCCAAGGGATCCCACCAGTGCATGAATCCATGCACCAGACCTCTAGTCAAATATTTACCAAGGATTTCCTTGCACATGGCACTATACTATGAACTTAACCAACAAGATTTCTTTATGACCCAATTTAATAGGACCTGTCTTATTGGAACACAACACCTAAAAGAACAATATTGCATAAAACACGCCATTACTTTTTGTAATCTGACACCTTTAATCTAAATGTTTATTTACATTTTCTATTTATGGTTCTGTGATATTTTTGGATAGAGATAACATAATACATAGGTTACAGAAACTATAGAAATAACTGAGAAAAGGTAGGGTGAATAAAATATTTGAACAAATGGGAAAACATACACCAAGAGAAACTATCTTTGGGTGGCAGAATTAGCAATAATTTTCTCCCTGCTCATTTTTGCTTTTTGGTGTGCCCAAGGGTTAAATTTGCTTAAACTCTCTTTTTGCTCAGTGCCTTTTATACCAGTAATATTTACACAACATTAAAAAAATACAAAGGCCAAAGACCAAAGGGTTACTGTATGAAGAAAAAAAACACAGCATTGTCTAAAAGAGGACAAAATAGAGCATACCTGGTGTCCAGCTTTTACTTGCTTCAGAACACTTTCATAACATACTTCATCCGTGTTATTCAACTGCTGCACCTTAAAGTGTTTAAAACAAACAAACAAAAATCAAATGAAGCAATTATAAAATTTCTAATTACAAAACAACTGCCAATTAAAATGCATCTTTATTTACTTTCAGACTAGCTAGAATGCAGAAATAGCAAAGGCGATATACATATCTAACACATAACAATCTGATAGAAACAAACACAATTTAAAAATACAAAGAAAGCACATCACACAATATTTTCAGAGTACTAAGCATGTCACATTTTTTAAAGATAGTAATTTTAAGAATGATATACTAGTTACACATATTTTAGAATCATTTTAAAGTTGTTTTCTCTGCTTTTCCCCAAGAAGTCCATTCTTCAGGCTGTTTTTCTTCTATAAACTATACAGTTTTCCTATGTAATTTTCAAAATCACCAGAATACTACCAATATAATGTCATGGTATAGAAAACTGAAATCTAAAGAAACACTGTTTCTGCAACGTATATATGTAGAAAGGTACATTATTTTGTACAGTAACATATTTCTGGTTAATTGGAAATTTAATATCAAATTTATAAATTAAGAAAGGGTTTCATTCTCAAAATTAATTCTGAGCAAACTGTCAATCAAAATGAAGTGGTTAACCCAAAGGGGTAGGCATATGACACAGCCTGTGTATTTTTACTTAACATTTATTAAGAGTTTGGAGGGAATGAAAATGTCATATACATCTGAAATGACTATGATTTACATTTTTTGTTTTAATATTGTAAACCAGCATTCTGAAACTCATGTTTTATAATGACTAAGGTAGATAATTGCAAGATAATTTACTCCCCATTAATAATTCAAGAAACAACTCCTCCAAATAAAGCTGCTAATTTTTCAGTATACTTTAAGTTGAGTTTTGGCCAAAGTAATTACATATTTCAAGTTAGACATGCCACACACATGTCTAACATTTTCCATGTTCTTCCATAACAACTGAATCATATCATGACATTTTAAATGAAACTGTGAGAAACTTATAAGGATTTCTTCTTAAAGGAAATGACAAATTAACAACTGGTTAGGAAATATATCAAACAACAGATATCCTGGAGAAAAGCATAATATACAGTTACCAACTGTATATTACAGCTGAGTGTAAAATAATACATTTTAGTAAGACAAAAATCTATATTTACAACTTATATAATTAATTCATTGTTTACACTATATAAGATATGTAAAAGACTTTTCTAATTTTGCCAAATTTCTAAACCTTCAAAATAATTATGATGGTTCATAATCTAAAATCATTACTTTTATGATTATGATACTAACATACTGTGGTGAAAATAGTTTGCATTTAATTAGCTTTAATTGATTTGCCAATATGTATGATAAGATGAAAAGAAAAGAGATTTAAAGTGGCTGCCAAGCGTCTGAAAAAATTTCCTTCTCTATATTTTTCTGTGGTAAGCACCTGCTATATCATTTAAGTGGTGAAGCTGAAAGAACACTACAGCTATCAAGAAGCAGCTCTAATAACCAATGAATAAAAGACACTGGGGTGGCGGGGCAGGTGGGGACATGTGCTAGGGGTAGGGGAGTCTGGGGGGAAAAAGGAAAACATATGAACTACTATTGAATATAAGTTATACTGCAAAAATAAGTAAATAAATAAATAAATAAGAAGCAGCTCTATATCTTCCCTGATGATACATTAAAATTAAACTAATAAATATATAAAGACATGATTTTAAAAAAAAAACAAGCAGCAAGTAATAATAAAAAAAAACACTTGGAGTAATTAATGAAGGAACTTTTTCTTATGATAACTATCACCATATCATAAACTATCTTTCTGTGCATAAGTTGGAAATGCCTTTCTGGAATTCTAAAGGTACATTACTTTTCTGCAATGTTGATGGAGGATATTAACTCTTAAAGTGATAGGCATTTCTGATAATTCTTACCTGAGTATTTTATTTATAATAATGTAAAATGGCCCTATTTTATTAATAAAATTATTTTTAGATAAGAAATTCTATATAATAAAAGGCTAATATGCAATTGCAGAACAACCAGTTGCTATGACATGCACTGAACACCAGGGACAGATGCTCAATGTACGAGCTTCCCCCTGGTGGTTAATGCACTCCCACAGGAGGAGCGCCGCTCAGCCAGAAGCTGGGCTCACAGGGAGCGGGCCTAAGCTGTCAGAGGGACATCCCCAAAGGGCTCTCGGGCTGCAAAAAAGAACAGCCAGGCGGAGGGACCCCTGAGTGCATGAATTTGGTACACCCTCTAATGTAATATATTAAGATTGATATAGTAACACATGGCTCCATCTTTTTTTTTAAGAGATCATATGGTCTGTGAATATTCTCCTGAAGATAATTCTTCTACAGATAAAAAAAATATGTCGTTAAATAGATTGATAAATATATAAATTTAATGCAAAATAAAGTATTCTTTCATGATATTTAAAAATAAAAGTCAGTATGGATCAACCTGGAGAACATTACGCTAAGTGAAATAAGCCAGTCAAGAAAGACAAATCCATAGGATTTCACTGATATGTGGAATTTAATAAACAAATTGAAATACCAATCAAAATACAGACAAACTCATAGATACAGAGCAGGCAGATAGCTCTGGTGGTAGTAGTGGTGGTAGGGAGGGGGAGAGGTGGTGGCAGTGTGTGTATGTCTAGGGATTGATCAAAAAGAAAATAAAAGAGAGAGAGAACAAAGGAATAAATTACCTAAACAAACAAACAAATAAATAAACAAAGTCCAAAATAAGCACTTTAATCCTTCAAACGGTATAAGGTAATACTACTAAAACTAGATTTTTTTTAAATTTAATCTTTATTGTTCAGTCTATCAACCACACTATATCCCCCTTTCCCCCCATAGCTCCCCTCCACCCGGCACCCATCCCACCCTCCACCCTCACCCCCCTCCACTGTCCTCTCCCATAGTTACATGATCCCTGTCCAGTCTCTTGCTGCACCTCCCACACCCCCCTTCTCCCCAAGATTGTCAGTCCACTCCCTCCCTATGTCCGTGACTCCGCTACATTCACCAGTTTATCCTGTCCATCAGCTTATTAATTCACTTGATTTTTAGATTCATTTGTTGATAGATGTGTATTTGTTGTTCATAATTTATACTTTTATCTTTTCCTTCTTCCTCTTCTTAAAGAATATCCTTCAGCATTTCATATAATATTGGTTTGGTGGTGATGAACTTCTTTAGCTTTTTCTTATCTGCGAAGCACTTCATCTGACCTTCAATTCTGAATTATAGCTTTGCTGGATAGAGTAATCTTGGTTGTAGATTCTTGCTGTTCATCACTTTGAACATTTCTTGCCATTCCCCTCTGGCCCGCATCATTTCTGTTGAGAAATCCGCTGACAATCGTATGGGTACTCCCCTATAGGCAACCAACTGTTCCTCTCTTGCTGCTTTTAATATTCTCCCCGTGTCTTTTCCTCTTAGCACTTTAATTATGATGTGCCCTGGTGTGGTCATCTTAGGGTTCCTATATATTGGGGTTCAGTGCACTTCATGGACTCCTAAGTCAATTTCTTTCACCAGGTGTGGGAAGTTTTCTGTCACTATTTCTTCAAATAGTCTTTCATTGTCTTGCTCTCTCTCTTTTTCTGGCACCCCTATAATTGGGATGGTTGGTATGCCTGAGGTTGTCCCAGAGGCCCCTTACACTATCTTCAATTTTTTGGATTCTTTTGGTTTCTTGCCTATTCAGCTGAGTGGATTCTACCCCTTTGTATTTCAAATCTTTAACTTGGTTCTTGGGATGCTCTAGAGTACTTTTAGGTCTTTGCATAATATTTTTTATCTCAGTCAGTGTATGCTTAATTTCTGGTTGGTCCTTTTTCATACCCTTGAGAGTCTCGTTCATATCCTTGTAGGTCTCGTTCATTTCCTTGTAGGACTCATTCATTTGCACATTGGTCTTGATCATTTCCTTGCTGGTCTCGTTCATATCCTTGAGGGTCTCGTTCATTTCCTTGTCGGTCTTGCTTATTTCCTTATATGTCTCGACCTTTTCTAGGAGCCTCTTGAGAAGCCCTATAACCGTGGTTTTGAATTCCATGTCCAGTCGTTTTTTTTCTTCCATTTCTTTCACATTTGATTTCTTTCCATGTCGCTGCATGGTGGCTGCTTCCCTGAGTTGGTCAATTAGCTTTGTGTGGTAGACGTCCTACAAGGGACAGGGGCTCAGCCTCCCCAGTTACCTGAGGTGGATATGGGTTGCACAGTCTTGCTGAAGTTAAGCTCAGATTAATCGTTGTTAGCACTTGGAGGGGTTGACCTCCAGGCCAATTGTCTGTGAAGTTCAGCTGTGCTCAGGTTGGATGGGCAGAGTCTCCGGGCCAAGCAGACAGCGTCAGCTCCGCCCTATGCCCCAGGGTCTCTGAGAGAGAGCCGCTACTGAGCTCCACCAGCTGCCAGAGAATTCAGACTCTCCCCAAATGAGTCTGCATATCCAATGTCTCACCCAAGGTCGCAAAACAATGCAGTCTGATGGTTTTCCGAATGAGAGAGCAAGTCACGAGCGCTCTCTGTGCGGTCACGCAGCTGCGCTGTTCCCAAGCTCACGCGCACTCTGCACAAGCTCACCTTCTCCACAAGCCCGCAGATCCCTGCAGCACCTGAGCTTCGGCATGCCCTCCCACTGTCCAGTTTTTACCCCGTATGATAGTGGGTTCCCTGGATTTCGCCCAGAGCTGGGGAATCAGTCCAGTGGGACGTCTTATTCTCCCCCGTTTGAGAAAACTGGCCGGTTTTCAGCCGCCCGCCCTATCCGCTGGCGCACTCCTCCAAACCTCTGACTCCGCGCGTATCTTCAACGCTTTCCGCCACCGCTCCTCCGAGTCACAGTGTCTTATCTTCACTTTTATTTGTGGAATTTTCACTTGGCCAGCTTTCCGGTGATTCTGGATGGTGTTTGTTCTTTCGTTAAGTTGTAGTTTTGAAATTGCTGTGTATGGTGGCAAGATAGGTGTTTTACCTATGCCGCCATCTTGGTTCTTTCTCTAGATAAACTTTTTAATGTATTATAAGGAATTTCAGAAATGCCACATATATATAGTTAGTATGTATTAATTATACAACACAAATTAAATAGAGCACCTCCCTTAATAAGTGATACCATGAGATTATTTTCAATTGCATACAAATTATTATTTAGTTTAAATAATAAACCAACATATGTATTATTGATTAATGAGACTGTCCTTCACTCTTTCCTTATTATTTCACACTGTCCTTCAATCATATCAAGATAACTTTTGAAATGCATATTCTTATATGTTATTTGTATTCCTAGCTGAGAAAACAAAATATACATTGATAATAGCAATGCAAACTATATAAGCAACTTTTTTGTTTTTTGTTTTTTTTATAAGCAACTTTTTGGAGAAGGGATTACTCTAGCACATATAATTGACAAAATGCTTGACTTAGTCTAGGATACTGTATTTTTAATGCTACTGAACTGGTCTTTTAGAGCCGCTAATCCTAAATACACCAACAAAAATAATTTTAGAAAACAGCATAATCATTAAAATGAATACTTACCTTATTTGCACCTTTAACCCCCAGAAATGTTTGTCCAAGCGGAACTGGTCGAAAACGACCATCAAAGAAGAAAAGGCCAATATAGGGATTAACGTGTAAAAACGCAGCAACATCGAGGTAGTTGGGTAAGGTTGCAGAGAGTCCAAGAATCCTTATCATACTCTGTGTAGATTCAACCTATGTAGATTATTTTAATTAATGTACAAAGTAGATTCAACACATCTGTGTTTTTATTAAGTTTAAAATAAGTTTTAGTAAATATAAAGTATAAAACATTCACAATAAAACAAGATCCCTCAAGAAATATAGAACATTAGCATATAACCTAAAAGACAGGAAATATGAAAGAAAAGTGGCCAAATGTGGCATCAGTGATGACATAAAATAACTGAAATGTATGTTTAGTATATTTTCTGAACTAGAAAAATCATATTAGTTAATGTTGTTTTTTTTTCTAAAAATGTATCAAGGTCACAAAAAACACAGTAAATTCCATAAAAGAGAAATAATATAGGCCACATTCTCTTATGACAATGTTATATACCTAGAAAGATAAAACCTAGGGATGGCCAAAAATTATATTCACTTCACAATTAAAATACATTATTATGATCCCATGATGCCTATCAACAACTTCATAGCAGTTTTCTGCTCAGTCAAGAAGACTCAGTAATAGTATAAGAAAAGTGGTCCAATGTGAGTAATATGAATACTTTCAGAATCATCCATCCAGCAACAACATTGGCTTAAGACCTAACCTTTAGTCAATGGGGATATAGAACTAAATAAGACACAAATTCACACATACATATATAGATATGGGTGAAAATTAAAAAAAAAAATATAGATACCACTTTTTTACCATAAATTTGCTATTAAAGAAATCTTATGGAAGTCAGCACAAACCCAAGCCCAAACCAACCAAAATGAAGGAATTCTAAATAAGAAGAAAAGATGACCACACCCTTTATTTAAGTAATCTCCTTGACATGTGGTAAGAAGCCTTTGTAGGGATTAAAGATTTTTAATTATACAATAGTTCTAAGTAGTATACTAGTGGTGATATGAAAGGAAAAAACCTGATTTTTGGTTTTAAAATCATTATTTACAACATAACAATTATTAAATATGTACCCTACAAACACCAGAGATACTTTTCTGCTAAAATCTATTTGAAAAAGAATTGTATTTTTATGTAAAAAATGTAATCCTATAATTCTCAATATAGATGAAACTATATAAGAAATATTTCATTTTAAATAGTGATAATTTGTAATTTCATATCCTAAGCCAAATCTCAAAGCTCTTCACACTGTATCTATTCACTTAAAAATTGTTAATTATTAAAAACTGCCAGGGTTTTTTATCCAGCATCTTGAAGGGTTCGGGAATCTGGAGAAGGCTCTGTGCATAAATTAATCAAGAGTCCAGAGATGAAACATAATTTTGGAAGGCATTTTGGGGAGCTAGAAGAGCTTGGCTAAAGAAACAAAGTTCTTTCATCTCTCTAGACCCCTTGCTTTTTATTAACACAAATTGTCATAAAGTAAGGTAGACAGATATACATATCAAAGGGTAAGGTTTGGTATACAGAATCCATTGTCAGATTGGGGAAACTGCCTATGGCTGTTCAGGTGTTTGGCCAGTAGGAGGCAATAACATGTAGAATAAGATGGCCTTGGCTGTCTAGCAGCAAGCAATCATTTATGCATTCTTTTCAGGTTTGGGGAAATGCCCTTAGCCATTTCCAACAGGCAATAACATATGTGATTCAGCCCTTGCTGTGTCGGCCAGTTCCATCAACCTTTTTATGAAATTCTTGCATTTATGACCTGCTGGACTTAGCTTCCGGTAAAATACTAAAAAAAAAAAAATCATATTCTACAGCATCCTCTTTATCATTAGCTCCAAGATGAAGCAGTAAATTTTTATAATGTTAAAATCTAAGTTTGAATAGTCTGTCTAACTCATAGAAAACAGAGTTAAGAAGACAATATTAATTCAATGCCGTTAACTACATTGAATTACTTTTATATACTTTTCTCTTTTTATACTTTCACACTTTTTATACTTTTCTCTTTTCCAAATTTCTTTCAATTATGCCTAATACTACCATGCAACTCAGAACCAGACAGAACTATACTGCATTAGAATAGCTCCCTAAGATTCTTGTTAGTTACCAGTGTTGAAGTGCTATATAAAACACTGCCATCTACTGTAATCACAAGGAACAAATAAAGCAGGTACTTTACTTCTTAATAACAAAAGTTGCTAGTGCTGTGCTAATACATTGGAAATATGATTAAAATCTAGTAGGGGGCATAAAGGAAGGTATAATTAATTATAGAGAGTTGTGAAATTACAAGGAAGACTGAGAAGTGCTAAAAATGTGCAAAGAAAGGGAGTATAGAGAACCCAGAAAAAGTGCAATTTTATTGAGTGGCACACTCAAAAGAATAGGAGATTTTTTCAATAGATGGATGTGTAGAATGTTGGAGATATATACTTTTGCATTTATAACTCATAATCTCATAAATAAAAATATTCTCTAACTTATATATGACTAGTTTCATCTCTCAAAAGAGTCAGTAGTGCTGGACAGAAAATGAAGAAGGAACAAATAGTTTTGTGTGGCTGGAATCTATGGGTACTAAAAAAAAGATGTAGACGTTAAAATTAGAGAGAAGAACCAATATGGCAGCATAGGTAAACACCAATGCTTGGTGCCTGTCACAACCACATCAAAATTACAACTAAAAGGCAGAACAACTACCACCCAGAACTGTGGGAAAGCTGGCTGAGTGGAAGTTCCACAAATAGAGAGGTGAAGAAAGTGAATTTAGATTGGTAAGAGGTGCGGAGGCGCAGAAAGAGCTGGCACCTGGACATGTTGCTCTTTTAATCGGGAGGGAGATACAAGTTCCTGCTTGCTCTGAACTCCAGTTCCAGGCGAGACTCTGGGAGACCCAGACACATACATGGAAAAACTGGACTGTCTGGTATCAAGGCAGGAACACAGGGATGGCTTTCTCTCAGAGGAGCTCGCAGTGATTATTGTTCCTACATGGAGGTGCGAGACCAAGAAACACGGGGACCTCTCCAGTGCAGGACCGACTGGCAGCCATTGCAGTTTCGTCCACCCTACCCAATTTAAACACACCCCCCCCCCCCAAGCTGTGAGCATCAGCTTTTGCAGATGAACAGCCTATCCATTCCCTGCCTATAATCTGTCAAACTGCAGCTGGGTTGGAGAGCCCCAGAGCTTCCAAAAGAAGACCCAAAGCCTGACAGGAGCAGCCTACCTTGCTTCACAGCTGGGCCTCATCTGGGCACTTCCAAACCCCATACAAAGAGGAGGAATCTGCAGATGTCTCTGTAGCTCCTGCTGGGCGGCCCCAGACAGTGGCTGACCTTGCACCTCCTTGAGATCCAAGAGCCAGTGTACGCAGTGGTCAGTGTGAGACCATACCAGATTACAACTCTTCACATCCATAAGAGACACAGTTAAGGGGCAGACTCAGTGAGTACCAAAGCCCCACAGAAGCAAGTCCTGCCCCATAAGGGTGTCTTCTGCACAACAGATCTTCCAGTGTAGACACAGCTGGTCCCCACAGCCAATTGGCCTGGAGGTCAATTCCTCCCAGTGATACCAACAGCAATCAAGGCTTAACTACAACAAGACTGTGCACACAGCCCACAAAGGAGTGCACCAAGAGCGTCCACCTCAGGTGACTGGGAGGCTGAGCCACTGGGCCCTATAGAACACCTACCACAAAAGACCACTCTATCAACTCAAGCAGACTTAGCAGCTACCCAGCACGTAGAAACAAACACAGGGAAGCAGCCAAAATGTGGAGACAAAGAAACAGATCACAAATGAAAGAAATGGATGAAAACAAAACACTGGATACAGAGTTCAAAACCACGGTTATAAGGTTTTTCAAGAATTTCCTTGAAAAGCCCAATAAATTTAGCAAGACCCTCTAGAATATGAAAAAGGACCAACTAGAAAATAAACATACACTGACTGAAATAAAGAATAATATAGAGATTCAACAGCAGACTAGAGAATCCCAAGAATCAAGTCAAGGATTTGGAATATGAAGAAGCAAAAAACACCCAACTGAAAAGCAAAAAGGAAAAAGAATCCAAAAATATGAAGATACTGTAAGGAGCCTCTGGGTCAACTTCAAGCATACCAACATCAGAATTATGGGGGTGCCAGAAGAAGAGAGAGAGCAAGATATTGAAAACCAATTTGAAGAAATAATGACAGAAAATTTCCCCTGCCTGGTGAGAGAAATAGATGTAAAGTCCAGGAAGCGCACAGAACCTCAAACAAGGGGAATCTAAAGAGGACCACACCAACACACATCATAATTAAAATGCCAAGGCAAAAGACAAAGAGAATCTTAAAAGCAGCAAGAGAAAAACAGTTAGTTACCTACAAAGGAATGCCCATACGACTTTGAGCTGATTTCTCAAAAGAAATTATGCAGGCCAGATGGGAGTGGCAAGAAATATTCAAAGTGATGAATAGCAAGAACCTACAACCAAGATTACTCTACCCAGCAAAGATATCATTTAAAATTGAAGGTCAGATAAAGAGCTTCAGAGACAAGAAAAGCTAAAGCAGTTCATCACCACCAAACAAGTATTATATGAAATGCTGAAGGATATTCTTTAAGAAGAGAAAGAAGAAGAAAAAGGTAAAGATAAAAAATCATGAACAACAAAGTGACAACAAATACATATCTATCAACAAGGGAACCTAAAAATCAATGAATAAAAAACCTGATGAAAAGAACAGATTGGTGAATGTAATAGAATCTGGGGCATGGAAAGGGAGTAGACAGACAATTCTCAGGGTTAAGGAGGTATGGGGGGTACAAGAAGAGATTGGACAAAGAGCTTACACTTATGGATGACGTCAGTGATGGGGGAGGCATGGAGTGGGGTGGGAAATGGATGGAGGGGAGCTATTGAGCGGGGAAAAAGAGGAACATATGTAATAATCTGAATAAAGTGGAGTTTTTTTTAAAGGGAAGTTAAAATTAGACAGATTAGGGTTTCAACAGTCTTTAATGTCCAGCTAAATAAATTGAATATTTTTCTTAAGATAACTGGAATTTGAATATATTATGGAAGTGCCAAAGTACAAGACAAACACAGTATCATGATACATGATATTGCATATTTTTATATCATCTACACTAATAAAAGAGAAATATGCACATTGACCACCCCTCCACTGCACCCACCAACCAATCAAGAGTGAGTATTCAAATTAACCCAACAAAGATGGTGGTTGATTTGCATACTCAGGCTCAGAGCAAAGACTGAAAACAGCATAGAAGGAAGCCAAGCACTGCAGAAGGCAGTGAAGCAGCAAAAAAGGGAGTGAAGCAGCAAAGAAGGGAGTGAGGCAGCAGAGAAGGGAGAAAACGAGGAAGGGGAGATGGGAGGGAGTGAGGCAAGTAGAGAAAAGAGCTAAGCCTACTGCAGGAAGCCCTATTCTTGCAGGAATAGGCCTGAGGAAGCCCTATTCTTGCAGAAATCTTCCTAAAATGGGCTTCTAGTATATTTACATAATTATATTACTTGTAATAAACCTATAATATAGTTTTAATATATTTTATATATTTAATTTTATATGTTACTAGAGGCCCAGTGCACAAAATTCATGCATGATGGGGGGGTTGGGGGTGTGTGTCCCTCAACCCAGCCTGCAGCCTCTCCAATCTGGAACCATTCAAGGGATGTCTGACTGCCTGCTTAGGTCAGTCATAAGGGAGGATCGGGCCTACATGGGCAATCAGACAGCCCTCTCACAATTCAGGACTACTGGCTCCCAACTGCTCGCCTGCCTCCCTTCCTGATTGCCCCTAATTTCTTCTGCCTGCCAACCTGATCACCCCTAACCACTCTCCTGCCAGCCTGATTGATGCCTAACTGCTCCCCTGCCAACCTGTTTGCCCCTAACTTTCTCCCCTGCAGGCTGGTCACCCCTAACTGTTCTCCCCTGCAGGCCCAGATCCACCCCAACTGCCCTTCCCTGCAAGCCCAGTTGCCCCCAACTTCCCTCCTCTGCCTGCCTGGTCACCCCTAACTCTCCTCTCCTACAGGCTTGATTGCTCCCAACTGCCCTCCCCTGCTCTCCTGATCACCCACAACTGTCCTTCTTTGCAGACCTGGTCCCTTCCCTGCTGGCCATCTTCTGGTGGCCATCTTGTCTCCACATGGGAGTAGCCATCTTGTGCATTGCACTGGTGGTCAATTTGCATATTACTCTTTTATTAGATAGGATAGAGGCCTGGTGCACAGGTGGAGGCCAACTGGTTTGCTTTGAAGGGTTTCCCGGATAAGGGTGCGGTTCCATTGGGGCAAGGGGTGGCCTGGGCGAGGGGTCTGTGGTGGTTTGTAGACCAGCCATATCCCCCAGCAACCGAAGCAGAGGCCTTGGTATCTGGCATTTATTTATCTTATATAATTGAAACTTTGTAGCCTTGAGTGGAAGCTAGGGCAGGACAGGGTGGGCAAAAAGCTTGGCTTTCTCCATCACCATGGAAACCCAAGCCTCCTGCTTGCTCCAAGGCCACAGCCATCTTGTTTGGGTTAATTTACATATTTGCTCCTGAATGGCTGGTAGGCGTGGCTTTGCGTGTAGCAGCGGTATAGTCAATTTGCATATTACTCTTTTATTAGATAGGTTTATAAATTATATATACAAAATTATACCATTATGCAGTTATAAATAATTGACAAAATATTTATAAATTTATGATTGTTTCAAAATGTATACCATACACACATTTATTTTCTCCCTCAACTGGGATAGCTCAAAAAAGAAAGATGTCCCAATCAAATCCCTTGTAAACATGCTGAAGACACACCTCCTGGTAAATGTACTAATGATATTTACTTGACTTTCATGTTCTATAGTTGCAGGAATGTCCTTATTCTGTTATGCTTTTAGCTGAAGGACATGGTCTCTCTAAATGGACAATCTAAATAAACCTGGGATATGATTTCCTGAAAAAATCACTAAACTATGTAAGTACCAACGGCATAAAATCAAAACATCTCATGATCGAAATAGTTCTCTTGTGTAAATGATACTCTGCATCCTTCTTTTGAGATCTCATATGTAAAATATGGGGGAAGCGATTGGGCATGGAGAGGAGAGAATTAGATGAAATTGCTAGTATTTTCCTTTGGCTTACCATGGTTTAATACTGCTTAGTCAATATCAGATTTAGCTTTGCAATACAGGTTTAGAACAGAAGTTTTCCAGTATTTATTTTAGTTCAAGAGACTTCAATAAATAAGACTTAAAAAGAAGACAGGGTATTTTTTAACATGAAAATGATATAGCCAAAGTTTTCTCCACAATTAAATTAACTCTATCCCCATGAGCAATACATATTAATATTTCTTTTTATGCTACATTTAAACTTAAAAAGTTAGTCATACCTCCATAATAAGCTTTTAAGTAACTTTCTCTTACCTGTCGTAAAGTACGTGCCACGATGCTTTCTAATACTGGCCCTCTATCTTCATGTAGCAAATGAACTTCATCAAGAATGAGGAGCTTTACAATTTGAGAAAGAGCTACATCCCCAACACTCTTTCTTGTTACTACATCCCATTTTTCTGGTGTGGTCACAAGCATCTATAATATAAGAAAAGACAGTCAAATTAAAAAGGTGAAAAAGTCATATAGCTATTTAAATTTTAATTGCATCACCCAAAGAGAAATATGATTGGCCACTTATGTATCAGTATAGATCAAATAAAAAATGTTAAAAATATCTCAGAATAATATGTAAATCACTTTAGGCAATGGTCACTTTAACAAGACCTTTCTCTAAGTTATGATATTTAAAAATTAACAAAGTAGTCAGTAATTCAATTCTAGGGTGACACGTACAAGAGTCAAGATTTTTTAAAAAGTATCTTACAATGCAAAAAACAAGTGACACTTAAAAAAAAAAATATATATATATATATATTATTGATTTTTCAGAGAGGAAGGGAGAGGGATAGAAATTCAGAAACATCAATGAGAGAGAACATCGATCAGCTGCCTCCTGCACACCCCCCACTGGAAATGTGCCCGCAGCCAAGGTACATACCCTTGACCAGAACTGAACCCGGGACCCTTCAGTCTACAGGCCAATGCTCTATCCACTGAGCCAAACCAGTTTCGGCAAGTGACACTGTCTTTTAAACCTGCATATTCTCATAATGGCCTTTATTTGAAAAGGGACAAAGGAGTGAACAAAGCATTAAATGGAAATGAAAAAGAAACCAAGAATCCATTCTAGGAATGGTCATCTGTTTATATCTATCCAAATTTAGAGGAAACTTTACTATTGAAACCCAGTTTCTTAAAAATACCCAGTTTTTTAATATCA
The DNA here is from genome assembly GCA_027563665.1 of Antrozous pallidus. Taxonomy (NCBI): domain Eukaryota; kingdom Metazoa; phylum Chordata; class Mammalia; order Chiroptera; family Vespertilionidae; genus Antrozous; species Antrozous pallidus. Next base: position 58,720,938 of record CM050517.1, read on the forward strand.
ACTATATATTCAGTTCTTTACACCAAAAAGTGACATATATATATATATATATATATATATATATATATATATATATATATATATATATATATATACTCTAACATAACTGTCAGATAACAAGAACCCAAACAGTAAGCCACTGGTGATCCAGGGCATACAGCTCAAGAGGTAGGCCCAGGGTTCTTATGAGAATTTCACAGAAGTAGACCATCTGACAGGAAGCTTTGATTATATACCTATTTGCTTTCCACCTAGTGAGTTGTTTGAGTCCTCTAAAAGCATACTGTTGCAGAGAAAAAGACAAGCTTAATAATATCTTCTACTATAATAACATTATATTAGGAAATAATCCTGTAAGTGGATAATCCAAAGAACACATGAGGTAGCAAATGGAAACCAAAGCTATTCTTAGCCAGGAAATCAGATTATAGACATTGTTACATTATTTTGTGTATCACTAAAAAGTTCAAAAATAGCACTAGCAAATAAATTTTTAAAATATGTCTTACAATTGATGAAATATGGCTCATTCAGTTGAAAATATTAGAATCCATTAACTAAAGAGTACTACTCATGATGCTTGTTTAACACATCTGTGGTGAAAGCAGTCAGCCTAGAGTTGTTACAAATTACATTCAAATGCTATAGATGTAGAGCAGGCAACAGTTTACAAAATTTAGGAAGTTTATCTTCCTTTTAAAACACATAGTCACATACCTAATCAACAAGCTTATAAATTACATGAATGTTTTAATTGAAAGATTAAATCTAAAATGTCACATGGTTTAAATTCCATGAACCTATGTATAATTACAGTTATACTAACCTCTGTTATACACATGTCAGCTCTGATGGATGGCAGAAGCCCCTGTAATAGAATCTGACAGCTAGCAGATTATATCTGCCCCTTAGGACAGCACGACAAATCAGTTAGTTCCAACTACTCCCTTTTCTGTATGTTTTTAATGTTCCTTCCTCTCATCAATTCACATATAAAACACAAAGTCCTCTTAAGTATCTAGTTTTATTTATGTTAAGGATGACAGCCTTCAATTATAAAGTGAAAATATATAAATTAGGAAATCTTCAAATATAAAGGTATTCTTCCTGTATATTCTTTGTTGAAAAGATATCATGTGATCAAGCTACAACATAAATAATGTAATCTTCGTATTTCTATGTTTAAAGACATTCTATACTATTTTTAGTTAAAAATTTCAAAGTAATATTAAATAAATAAATAATGTATAATTCAATAAAACATTCTATAACTTTTAAGGAAGAGAGCATGGAATGCTGAGTATAGGGAGAATAAGTTCCTATAATAAGTTCCTATGTAATTCAAAACTGAACATTCAAGAAAATACTTTCTAGACCACTTGTGTTTACAGCTAGAGTAGAATTCCATATAGTTCTTTTGGTTGATTTAAAACACTTTCCAATAATCCCAGAACATACATAATGGAGTACAGTGCCATCGTTTAAGATTGTAAAGGATACAATCCGTTAGTTTTAACTAAAACTTAACTAATCACACATAGAGAAAAATACTAAAATTGTTCACACTACATGTGTATAAGCTGTAAAGACCTTGCTCTCATCATCCTGGCTGCTTGTCCATAATACCCCAGGATCTCAACCCACCAAGTCTCGAAGAGCAAGGGTGTGCGATCACTTAACATGATTCCTCTTTTGTTCACTCACAAAGACAAGTTCTTGACATGTGAACAACGGCTGGCAGACATTAGTCCTGTGATAAGTCCTATTCTGTATCACTGAGATAGAGAACAATAGAGAACAGGTTTCCTTGGCTTTTGGAAAGTAGTCTTCTTCATCGGACTGGTAAAAGTACCCTGTGAAAGTGGGGGAAAATTCTCTCTCATATGACCTTTAACATATCATAGGCACTTCTCTTTCCTACCACACATGCAAAGCTCAGTTTAGGATCAACTTCTTACTAAAATAAAACACTTTAAGATGTCATATTGTAATATAAAAGTACTAAAACCTCAAATGTGCTGAGCTAAAAGTATATTCTGTAGCTCTTCACAAAAATGATTCCAAAAAAATACTAATTTTTTTCATCTCTTCAAATAATTCCAGACATTCAATATTAAGAGATTTTACTAATTCAAGAACAATTAAGCAAAAGTTTGCTGGGGATCTACTATTGGGAAGAAGATAAAGAGAGGATTCTACATCTTAACAAACAATGACAGGTGATAAGCTGATGAAAATGAGCACAAAATAAGGTAACTAGTTGTCCTTACTGCTTACCTGCTTATATTATGTAGAACCTTTCTATTTTACTTAGAAAAAGAACAAAGGCAGAACATGCATACTATTCAATCACAATCTGTGGTTATTCAAAGAATTTCTCAATAAAAGCTTATGACTAAGTCACTCATGGTTAGAAATACAAGGAAAAAGCCAAGAAGTTTACAAGCTTGTATTTTAAGAAAGAAAGAAAAAAAGCCAGCAAAGAAGTAAAATGAGATCAAAACTCTTCCACAATGTTACGAAACGTAATAGTCACTTATGAAGGGACAGAGGAGGCAGCTGACCCTATGCAAGCAAATATCATTGACTCAGCCCATAACTCTAAGTATCAACTACACAGAGCCAACTGCAATTACATCTTTTTCTGCACTTTTTTTCTCCTTTCTCTCCAACTTCCTATAACCCAACAAATTTATAGCACTGAAAAAGGGATCAAACACACTTCTGTTACCGGCTTTTAAGTGGCTTAACAGAAACTCAGGTAACACTAAAAATGAGGCACAAAAATTAATAAAGGAGAAAAGCAAATATGGCCAAAGGATTAGCCAAAGCAGTATCTGTGATTAGGTATAAAAACTGGCTCTAAGCTGTCCTGACACCCAATTGAAAAACTGAGAGCAAACTTAGCAAGATGGCAGGAGAAGAGTTTCTAGTGCTCAATCACTGCCCCTCAGAAACACCAATTTGAACAACTATTCGTGCATGAAAATAATTTCACAAGAGCTTAGGACTCCAGGTGATAGATTACAGTATGTGGATGAAGCACCGAAATAAGAAAGGAAACACTGAGTAGAAAAGATAAATGCACATTACCACCATCAACACCCTTCTCTCCCCCCAACCTAAGCCCAGGCAGCCCAGCAGAGAGATATCCATCCGCCTTATTGGAGAAAGTAAATGAGTACCCAATTCACTTCAGACAGCCTGCCCCACCACCAGGCCTACTTTCCCTTAAGGCCTGCGGTGCCCCCATGAGAGGCTCCCAAAAACCAGGGATCCTGGTTCTATCAGCATGTACCTAATGGTTCTAGCAGTCCAAATAAGGTGGCTCCTATGTTCCCAGGCAGAATCCATGGTGTCAGGTTACCAGAGGGTCCTGGGAATCCCAGCCCAGGACATGAAAATGTGCTCAAAATCACTAATCATTAGGGAAATGCAAATCAAAACCACAATGAGCTACCACTCAAACAAACCTGTTAGACATCAGCCCTTTTACCTAAGGTGTCTGTTTTGGGTTGATTTGTGTCCCCACAAAGAGATTATTCAAGTCCTAATCCCTGGTACCTGTACATGTGACCTTATTTCGAAATAGGGTCTTTGTAGATGTTAACATGATAAACTTTGTAAGCAGCACTGGTATTTTTAAAAATAAATTTTCTAATTACTTTGCTATTTTTACTTAGTTAATATATGTAAGAATATGGAACATCACATGATAGGAAAAAGTAACTAAATGTTGATATAAAACAAACAAAAAATAGAAACCATTAATAGAATATGACCCCCAGTCCTTTCTGTACTTCTCTGACACTATGAAGCATCCTATTTTTTCCCCCAAAGGAAATAGCCTAAATTGTTATTTTAAACTTTGGGGGGTTTTTTCAGTGAAAGCAAAGATAATTAGGTTACCGAGTGCTTTCAACTTATAAAATAAAAAAAGGGTCTCATATAATACACTAAAGGCCCGACGCACGAAATTTGTGGACAAGTACGCCTTCCTACCCCCAACTGCCCTCTGGCACTCAGGATCCAGGCTTGCTTTCTTCCATCCTGGCAGGCACCCAGGACCCTGGCTTGCTTCCCTCCAGCTGCCTGAAGGCACCTGGGACCCAGGCTGGCTTCCCTCTGGCCCCCCACAGACACTCAGACCCGGGCTTCCATCACAGCCCAGCTTCATCCAGAAGGACGTCCAGTCTAATTAGCATATTATGCTTTTATATTATAGATAATTTGCAATCAGTGGACAGATTATTTTGAATCAAAAATTATCATTCTCTTACTACTCTCTCCAACCAAAATATATTAAGAACAAAACAGTTAAAAACAGTAGTTTATGTATAGAAGTATACTTTTTAGTCAAAGCATTTTAATATTTTATAGCTTTTAAATCTTGAAAAAGTAAAAATTATTAACACTTAGATTTCCATGATTCTTCAAATAATTTATAGGTTTCTTACTAATAAAAGTAATGAGATATTCTTCAAACCAGAATTCTCATTACTTCTTAATGGTAAGCCTTCAATGAAGAAAATGTTTATCCTGGCAAATAATTTTTACATTTCATCAGGGATTTTAAAAGTGGTAACCTTCTAATTCCATTATGTATAAACACATGGTGAAGACCATTAAAACAAATCATAAATTCATCATTGTTCTTAAAGATAAAAACTTTCACATGTTAGATTCTAGTCCCTTTGTTTGTATATCTCTCTTAACAAAAGAAAGCTTAAAATTTTATTTTGGTTATTAATTTCTTAATTATATGAAATTGGAAATGCAAATATAAAAAACACACAAGAAAAAAAAATTCAATGTTTATAGAGTTAAAAAGGACTGAAAAATCATTACCGCCCCTAAAAACACACTAATTATGTTTGTGCAGTCACTTGAAAATTAAGCTTAAACAATCAAGAATTACCTTCAAAATAAAAAAAAATATTATTATTGTTTTTTTATTCAGCTTCTAAAATCAGTACTATTAAAAACAAATCCCAAAACAAACAAAGAGGACAACTAGGGAAATAACAAGCAACATTATAACAAATAGCACACTAATTTCTAAACTAAATCAGTACAACAGAATATTTATATTTCATCATTAAGACTGGGTTTTTCAACCTGTTTAAAAACTGTATCCATACTTAAGTAGCTTAGAGAATAATGATTCACTTATTTATGAAACAAATAACACAGTATTTTAATCAACTAGAAAATTATTATATCTTCAATATCCTGATTGTCCTAATATATGGCAGAAGTTCAGATCTTTACAAAATCCTTAAGTTGAAACAAATCTTTTTGTGCTGATAAAATCTACATTGTGCATCATTTTCACTTCCTTTTAGTTTTTATTCCATGTTTTATAAGGTAGCTTAAATTTATGTTACTTTCTTTTAACTCTTAATACCAAATAGAACATTGAGTGAGAGAAGGAAATTTGAGGAGGAGTGGAGATGATTATAAGAAAGCTATAAAACTACCCTGTATTTTCCAGAGGAAACTATAATCAACATAGTGATGTGGCTATTTCAATGCCTAGCTTTCCTATCTAATAAAAGAGTAATATGCAAATTGACTGTAGCTTCAATCAAGCCATGCCCACAGTCACACCCACCAGCCAATCAGGAGCAAATTATGCCAATAAACCCCAACCAAGATGGCTGCCCCCACTGCGAACAGGAGACTTGGGTTTCCCCAGCAATGGAGGAAGCCAAGCTTTCTGTCAGCAACTACTCAATGCTACAAAGTTTCAATTATAGAGATATATAATCCCAACAGAAATGGCAGCTGCCACAGAGCTGGAGAAAGAAGAGGCTTAGGGTTGCTGTGGCGATGGAGGAAGCCAAACTTCTGCAGCCCTAGCCTAGGCCTCCACTCTAGGCTACAAAGTTTCAAACAGAAATAGCTGTCACCACAAAGCAAGAAGAAGGTTTGGCTCCACTCTAGGCTACAAAGTTTCAATTGTAGAATATGAATTAATCCCAGATCTCAGGGCCTCGGCTTGGGTTGCTGGGGGGCGTGGCTGGCCTGCAAACCACCATAGGCCCCTTGCCCAGCCTGCCCCACACCACAAGGGAACCCCCACCCTGATCTAGGACACCCTTCAGGGCAAACCAGCCGGTCCCCACCCATGCACGAAGTCTCTATCCTATCTAATAAAAGAGTAATACGCAGATTGACTATCACTCCAACACACAAGAGGGCTGCCCCCATGTGGTCAAGGATCCTGCCCCCATGTGGACACAAGATGGCCACCACAAGATGGCCAGCAGGGGAGAACCATGGGAGGTTCCAGGCCTGCAAGGGAGGGCAGTGTGATCAGGCCAACAGGGGAGGACTATTAGGGGTGACCAGGTCAGCAGAAGAGGGAAGTTGGGGGCAAACAGGCTGGCAGGGGAGCAGTTAGACATCGATATAGCTGGCAGGGTAGTGGTTAGGGGCAAACAGAAGTGGTTAGGGGCAATCAGAGAGGCAGGCAGGCGAGCAGTTTGGAGCCAGCAGTTCTGGATTGTGAGAAGGATGTCCGACTACCCGTTTAGGTCTGATCCCTAAATGGGCAGTCAGACATCCCTCGAGGAGTTCCAGATTGGAGAGGGTGCAGGCTGGGCTGAGGGACACCTCCCCGCCCTCTATGCATGAATTTCATGCACTGGGCCTCTAGTGTAATATAAAAATATACGGGCTAAAGTTAAACTGATTTCTAATATGGCCATAGATCACTGTGGGGACGGGAGTGAGGGGCCTGGAAGAGATTAGCCAACACAAACACATATATGCATAGCCCATGGACACAGACAACATGAGGTGAAACGGGAGGTGGGAGGTGGTGGGCGCAAAGTGAAGTGGGGATAGGGGACATCTGTAATAATGTCGATAGAGACTCTCAAGTATAGAGCTGAGAACTGTATCAAAATAGGTTCAGAACAAAAAAGCCTAATGTTTGTAAACATTTTCTTAAACTGAAGACCAGAAACTAAGACTAAATTCTACAAAAGTGGAGTGCCTTAGCAATAATTAGCTGTTTTTGCAATTGTGATAGAACCTTGTATGCTGGAACTATATGCCACCTAACAAAGGAAAAGCAGGGGAAACTGCCTCAGCCTCTATGCTGTGTATTGCCATAATGCTTCCTCCAAACACTCTACTGTCACTGTCCAAAAGAACTTTCTGTGAAGATAGTACTATGTTCTATATCTGCATTATCTAATTCAGTAACCACTGGTGATTACTGAACAGCTGAAATGGGACTAGTTCAAATGAGGGAAAGAATTTTCAATTTTATTACATTTTATTTAATTTTAATTTAAATAGTCACATGTGGCTAGTGCCTATTACACTGAAAGCCCTGCACTATAATCCTAATTTAAGAAAATGAAGAATACATGGCAGGTGTATGTGTGTGGTCTTTTCCAACAATCAGCAATCCACTTTGTCTAGTTAGTTAATGGCATTAAAATTGTTGTGGACATATAACTATTGACATGAATAGCTGTTCATGACACATTGTTAAATGATAAAAAAGCAGGATATAAACAGCTTATTTGCATGATTCTATTAAAAAATAGTTAATGCTCATTAAGAAATCATGTGTCAAGCACTTTCCTAAATAGTTCACATGTATAAAAGTCAATTAACTTCAATGTACCACTATGGCCATAGTGCCTTATATCAAATATATGAATATATCTTAGCACAAAAATGAGAACATACTTGTAATAACTTGTAATTAGACATGTTACATAATTTTTGTCTATTATGAAATTTGTCAGTAATAAAGAAAATATGCATTGAAATGAGAAGGACAAATAAAAAACTAAACGTATTAAAAAGCAATTACTAGTAAATACCTTAAAATAATAAATAATATTAGAGTGTTGTGGGTATTTTTCCCTACATTTAAAATGTTTATAATCTCTTTTGAGTCACTTTAGATTTCATTGCCATTAAAGCATTGTATTCAGGGGCTTCAAGTTTAGCAAAATAATTTTTAAAAATAGTTACAATCACCATTTCATATTTTTATAACTTGTTATCTCTATATTCTATGGTTTCTAAATAAGACTGCATAGTACTAGATGAGAAAAGTTACCAAATTAAACGGAAACATATAGAGTCATGTAGGAATGAGAAGACCTGGACTATATCCAAACAACTTTGACATAGAACAAAGTTGGAGGATTTATTAAACCATCTGCTTCCAAGACATATTATATAGTCACTAGTGGCCCAGTGCATTCATTTTGTGCACTGGTGGAGTCCCTCAGCTTGGCTTGTGCCCTCTCACAATCTGGGACCCCCTACAGCATGACGGACTGCTGGTTTTGGCCTGATCCTCACAGGCCAAGCCGAGGGACCCCATCAGTGCCCCTCTTGCACCAGGCCAGTTTCAGCCTGATCCCTACAGGCCAGGCTGAGGGACCCCACTGGTGACCCTCTGGGATCCCACTGTTGCATGAATCCCCCTTTCCTCAGATTCATCAGTCTGTTCCATATTTTCACCTGTGTTTTGAGCGTCATGGCTACCAGTCGAACGGTTGAATGGTCACTTGGGCTTTTATATATATAGATTATAGATAGTACTCAAGACAGTGTGATATTTGCATAATGTTAAACATACAAATTAATGGAACGGAACAGAATCTAGAAACAGAGCCACAAACATATAAGGTCAATTAGTACCAAGACAATGCAATGGAGAAAAGAGAACTGACACAACAAATGGTGCTAGATCAGCAGGTATTCATTAAAAAAAAAAGAAAGAAAGAAAGAAAAAAAACTGCATCACTTCCTTACTTCTTTCTTATATAGAAAATCAACGTAAAATGGAACATGGCAAAAAATACAAAATTTCTAGAATAAATCATAGAAGAAAATCTTATCATGGGCTTGGCAAATATTTTTAAAACAGGATACACAAAACATCCTATATAATAAAAGAGAAACATGCAAATTTGACCGTACCTTTGCTCCTGATTGGCTATGCTACCAGCCAATCAGGAGCAGGGGAGGGGCCAAGTGGCGCAAGCACTGGGCCCTCAGGGTGGAGATGAAACAGTGGTGGGTGTGAGCGCCCAGCCCCCAGGCGCTGTGAGGGGAAGTGCCGGCAGCAGCAGCAGTGGTGGTGGCAGTGGCAGGGAGTGCCCAGCCCCTGGGGCGCTGTGAGCAGAAGTGGCGGTAAGCGCCCAGCCCCCAGGGCCAGGTGGTTGAAGGCAGCTGGGGCTGAGCTGAGCAGGGCGATGGCTGGGTGCCCAAGGCCCAAAGCCTAACCAGAGGCTTTGGGCCTTGAGCAGGCTGGGGGTGAGCCATCAGTTCGACATCCCCTGAGGGCTCCCAGTATATGAGAGGGGGCAGGTTGGGTTGAGAGACCACCAACTCCCAGTGCACGAATTTTGTGCACCGGGCCCCTAGTAAACTATAAAAGAAAATGTCAATAAATTAGGAGTCTGTAAAAATGAAAGTGTTTATTTTTCAAGACACTGTTATGAACATGAAAAGAATGCCTACCAACTAGAAGAAAATATTTACAAAGCACATATTCAACATGGGCATTGTATTTAGGGTCATACAGTCTTATGACTCAACAGTAAGATAAATCAGCATTTAAAATACTTTATACAAGGCAAACAATTTGTAAAGATATATCACCAAAGAAAATATACAGATGCCAAAAAAATAAATAAATATGAAAAGATGCTCAGCATCATTAGTCATTAGGGAAACGCAAATTTAAAAAACAATGATATGCTACTACACATCCACTATAACTGCTAAAATTAAAAAGAGAAACCACATAAGTGTAAAAAGGAGGTGACAAGAAATTGATGGGAAAAAAATCAATTAAGACACGAATAAATGGAAAGGTATTGCATGTTAGTGAATTGGAAGAATTCAAAGTTAAAATGTCAATACCACCAAAAGCCATCTACAGAATCAAAGCAATCCCTATCAATATTACAATGGCATCTTTTTAACAGAAGCAGAAAAAACATTCCTAAGATTTATATGGAACTACAAAAGATCCCAAATAGCCAAATAAATCCTGAAAAAGAAAAAAAAAGCAAGAGGAATCACAGTTCCTGATTTCAAGTGAATTACAAAGCAACAGTCATCAAAATAACAGAAACATGGAAACATGGAACAGACTAATGAATCTCAGAGGGAAAGGCAGAGGTGGGACTGAAAGAGACTAACCAAAGAACTTCTTTGCATACATGCATTGCCCAAGAACACAGTCATAGGGTGGTGAAGGTCCAGAATGGGTGGGAACCATCTAGTGAGGAACAAAGGGAATAAAGGTGGGAGGCTTTTGCAATACTCTCAACAATAAAGATTTTTAAAAAAATAAATGGCTGAGCCACAATGAGAAGAAATACAGTATGATACTGGTATAAAAAGACACATAGATAAATAATAGACCAATGTAACTGATAGCCCAGAAATCAAGTATATTCGGTCAAATAATGTTTGTTAGGGAGACAAAGATACCCAATGGATAAAAGACAGTCTTTTTAATAAATGGTGCTGGAATAATTAGATATCAGATGTAAAGACATAAAACTGGACCTATATCTTAAACCACTCACAAAATTAACTTAAAGTCTTCAGTGTAAAACCTCAAATCATACAACTCCTAGCAGAAAACATAGGAATAAAGCTCCTTGATTTGTGTTTTGGTAATGATTTTCTGGATATGACACCTAAAGCACAAGCAACAAAGTAAAAAATAAACAAATGGGACCACATCAAACTAAAAAGCTTCTGCACAGCAAAAGAAAATAGAAACAAAATAAAACCCTATATATATCTCAAAGAAATTAATATCCAAAATATGTATGGCCAATGGGCAAATACAATGTCATGTACAAGGTGCTTTCCTGTGCAATAATGGTTCTCAAAACATTTTAATTTGGGGATTCCTTTGCACTCTTAAAAGTTACTGAGACCCCAAAGAGCTTCTGTTTCTGTGGGTTATATCTATGAATATTTCTTATGTTAGAAATTCAAACTCAGGAATTTTTATAACACAAGAATGTGAAGTACTGAATCCATTAGCTGGCAGTAACACAAATCATACATTATGCAGTCCCTGGTCTACATAAGACTAAATACTTGTCATTATGCAAGTGAAAGAAAATAGTATCATAATATTAATATGAATATTGGTTTTAATCTTGTGGACCCTCCTCCCCCCTTAGCAATCCCTGGGTGAACCCACGCCACATTTTGAGAGCCTCTCTCTGCTCTATAGCAAAGGGAATGACAAATTCAATGAAGGTTTTTTAGACAAGTCTTTTAATAGTGTGCAGAAAGACTAAAGCATACAGAGGAAGCGCCCTGGATTTGACATAGCCAAACTTATCATTTACAATAAATTTCTTAATGCTATTTTTTTTATCTCCAAGCAATAAAAGAGGAATAGTTTTACTTAATTTCTTTCCTAAACTTCACTGTAGTCACCAGGATACAAAATTCATTTCTTTAAGTAAGACATGGCATAAGCATGGTCTCAGATGCTCTAGACTGGTTCCATTTTCAGGAAATTTAACTGTTAATATAGATAATTTGTAAAATATCAGATTTTGATTTAATGCATAAGCCTTTACCAAGACATTATAAAAGTAAAATCACACACTAAAAAATTTATCTAACGGTCCACGTCCTGCCTGAGGTGTAGTTTTTGAGATTTGATCTCTACAAGTACGTGTTCAGAGCTCCTGGGAGCAGCCTTGGAACCTAGCATATATAACGCTACTTTATGAAAATATGAACAAACTTTCAAAACCAAATGTTTCCCTAAATAAGGAAACGGGACATAATATTGGACTGTCTATACAAATATGTAAAACTCCCTTCTCTTTATTGTATAAACTTGAGATTTTAAACATGAGTCAGGTCATTGTGTTAAGTGCACAAATTATGTAAAAAGAACCAACATTTATTAGAGGAAGTTACTCTACATAAAAATATAGTTTAACAAAATCAAATCTAGAATGTTTCAAGGAAAAAGCTAAATGATATCTAATCTCTCAAATTTCAAAGAGAGTATTACAAATTTGATCATATATCAAAGACTAGAGAAAGTCCTTTTAATTAAAAGGCATTTTAAGAAATTATTAAAATAGCTCCAGGCAGGTGATACTAAACTAATGATGATAAAAGGCATTATGCATTTAATGTATCAAATATAATTATTGATTTTTAGAAAAATTAATTTGAAATAATAAGATTCTACAAAAATGTTTGGGGTAAAATGCATGGATTTGGATCAACTTTTAAAAAATTATCTATGAAAAGCAACTAGTAAAATTGACACAAATATCGACTATAATGCACTCATCTTTATTAACCCCAAAATATATTTAAGTGGAACCTGTTTGGTTTTTTTTGTCACGTGGTTCAGTGTACCTGTTATCTGTGGGCTGAATGGTTAACACCCAAAAAGATATTTACCCAGAAACTGAACGTAACCTTATTTGGAAAAAAAGGCTCTTTGCAGATATAAACAAGGTAAAACATCTTGATATGTATTCACATTGTATTTGGAAAAGGCCTAAATCCAATGAATAGTGTTCTTAGAAGAGTAGGGGAAAGGACATCAGGGAAGAAAGCCATGTGAAGACAGAGTCAGAGATTGGAGGGAAGGATCTACAGACCAAGGAATGCCAAGAATTGCCAGCAGCCACCAGAAAGTAAGAGAGAGATGTAGAAAAATGTTCTCTATCAGAGCCTCCAAAAGAAACTAATCCTGCTGACACCTTGACTTCAGACTTCTGACCTCTAGAACTGTGATAGTTAAGTTTGTGTTAATTTAAGTTTCTCAGCTTGTAGTAATTTGTTATGACAGCCCAAGGAAACATTTAATACACCTTCCAATCACATTTTAAATCAATGTTCATTCAATGTTCCAAAAGCTATTCTCATCCATTTTCTAAATTATCCCATTAATATTTGGTCATTTGGCATTTTATTTATTAAAAGCACTATAAATACCACCTTACTTACATGCTGCAGCCATTAATGATAATCTAGTTGTATATCTACCATAGTTTTTGCCTACTCAGTCATAAGATTCCTGAGGGCAGAAACTGTGAATCTTAAAATGTTTTTGCTGTCATGCATGTCATCTATTGGAGTGCTATATCCAGAGCATGATTAAGTAACTTTTTATATGATGAAATAAAGAATGACTAAAAACTTTTCCTTGATTTAAATAATCCTTATGGAATGTTTTAGGAGACTAGGGGAATCATTTAAATATATATGTATTATTCTGATCTTACAACTGAAGTCTGTCTTATCCTTACTCCCTTTTGTTTCCAAAGAACATTTATTGTCAATGAACTTAAAATCTATACCAGAAATCTAACTCAAAATATAGCAAAAATAGCAGTTAAAAGGGATACCATAAAACAAAGCCCCCCCATAAACCTCTTTTGTAGAAGACGTGGTTATAAATAAAATTCATTAAATTATGTATTGTTTTATAGATACTTTACATACAACCATTTAGCAATTTGCACAATTACCTGAAAAAAGGAAAGATATTTTAAAACTGTAAGTATGCAACATACCTGAGTTCGTAAAATTTCACTTTTTGACAACTGCATATCACCAGTCAACTCTTTCACAACGAGGCCCAGTGGCTGTAGACGTTTGCTGAAATAATTTGTCATTTCAGCTGCCAAGGCCTTCATTGGAGCAACATACACAATCTGTACCAAAGAAACACTAGCTTGACAAATGAGCAAAAACTACAATGTCATTTGTTTTACAGTAGTCAATACAAGTCATAATTTATTGCAAAATATGATTCTAGCCACTTCTAGTGAAAATCTTAATAGCAATATATAAAAAGTACTTATCTTTGTTGGATAAGTATACAACTATTTAAAGGACAATGGAATTTGTTTATACAGCCTTATCACTTGGAAAATTATTTCTGCTTCAAGGCTAAATGTATTTTCATATATTTTCACAGGAGTACTGGGATTTTCATAACACAAACAAGATTGCCTTAATAATAATGAAGTAAATCAAGCAGCATTCTTTATGTGATTTCATGTACAATAATCCTAAAAGACTTAAAAATTTTACATAACATGTACAACGGCCAGATAATTTTTAGTTTTCCAATTTAAAAAGCTATTATCTGGTTTGTTGATTTCCTACCTTAAATTCATTCTTTTTGATAACACCTTGTTGAAAATGTTGTCGAATTTCATGCAAAACTGTAAGCATTGCAATGTTGGTCTTTCCAGCTCCAGTGGGGGCACAAATCAGCATGTTCTCATTGGTGTTGTAGGCAGTCTCAAACACAATTGACTGAATTCTATTGAGTCTCTTCATTCCTTTAAAAGCCAGCTGACCAATCTAAAAAAGACATGACCCATTATAAATAACTAGTAGCCCTGCACATGAATCCATTCTCTAGTAGCTCTCTGCGGGGCCTGGTGACTCCGCACCCCCTGCCCAGAGGCTCTCCTCGGCCCAGAGGCCCATCCACAGCTGGGCACGGAAGGAATGCTTGCTCTGTCGCTATGGCAATGAAGCAAGCATTTCGCCAGGCCACTCACACTGCCCGTTTTCAGCGGACGCACCCCTAGGACTGGGGGACTCCAGCGAGACTGAGAGGACTAGGCACCACCATCTTGTGGCTATAGGCGCCACCATATTGTGACAGAGTGATGGTTAATTTGCATATAACCCTTTTATTAGATAGGATAATGTGATGGACCCATACGAAACAGTAAACGCAAACATTTACTTACCTTGATTAAAAATATAATAACACACAAATGACTAAATTGTTCAGTCTCTCAATGTGTCCTATATTTAAATGAAAGTATGTTCAACTGAGAGCAATTAACAACTATTATATAATTCTAATAATGAATTTGGGAAGTGCAACCTACTAAATTTGAAAACGATATGATAATGGGTCTATACCTGTATCTTTGTACACAATCTAACTATAAAACAATGATAAGTTAATAAGGTAAGGAAACAAAATTAAAGATAGGTATCTTTTGAATATATATGATGATATTCTACTTTATTTATATTGAAGATGATTAATGACTTGTGCAAACCAGAAACTTCCTGGTGATATAAATCAATGAAAATTTCTGTTTCAATATCTTATGGATTGTTTTAAAAAACTTTTTGAAAAGGCAGCTAAAATTATAGGAATAACAGCTACAGATTACATTTATTCAGAACTTACACTAGAACATACACAATTGTAAGCACTTTGATATGGTTTTTATTTCATTACTAGAGGCCCGGTGCATGAAATTCATGCACGGGGGCGGGGGATGTCCCTTAGCCCAGCTTGCACCCTCTCCAATCTCAGACCCCTTGAGGGATGTCCAACTGCCTGTTTAGGCCCAATCGTCTGAGGATCGGGCCTAAACGGGCAGTTGGACATCCCTCTCACAATCCAGGCCTGCTGGCTCCAAACTGCTCACCTGCCTGCCTTCCTGATTGCCCCTAACTGCTTCTGCCTGCCAGTCTGATCACCTCCTAACCACTACTCTGCCAGCCTAATTGATGTCTAACTGCTCCCCTGCAAGCCTGTTTGCCCCCAACTTCCCTCCTCTGCCAGCCTGGTCACCCCTAACTGCCCTCCCCTGCAGGCTTGATTGCTCCAACTGCCCTCCCTACTGCCCTCCTCTGCTGGCCTTATTGCCCACAACTGCCCTCTCTTGCAGGCCTGGAACCTTCCAATAGCCCTCCCCTGCTGGCCATCTTGTGGTGGCCATCTTGTGCCCACATGGGGGCAGGATCTTTGACCACATGGGGGCAGCCCTCTTGGTGTTGGAGTGATGGTCAAACTGCAAATTACTCTTTTATTAGATAGGATAGAGGCCTCGTACATTGGTGGGGGCCAGCTGGTTTGCCCTGAAGAGTGTCCCAGATCAGGGTGGGGGTTTTCTTGGGGTGAGGGGCGGCCTGGGTGAGGGGCCTGTGGAGGTTTGCAGGCAGGCCATGCCCCCCAGTGACCCAAGGGGAGGCCCTGGGATCTGGGATTAATTTATGTCTACAATTGAAACTTTGTAGCCTGGAGCGGAGCCAAACCTTCTGTTCGTTCTGTGGCGGCAGCCATTTCTGTATCTTTTATAAAAGAAACATTGTAACATTGAGTGGAGGCCAAGGCAGGCAATGGCTGCTTGGCTTCCTCTGTTGCCGGGGAAACCCAAGCCTTCCTCCTGCTCTCAGTGGCGGCAGCCATCTTGGTTGGGGTTTATTTGCATAATCTGCTCCTGATTGACTGGTGGGCATGATTTGTGGGTGTGGCAAAGGTCTGGTCAAATTTGCATATTACTCTTTTATTAGATAGGATGAGAACAATTCCAAGGTATAAGTACTATTGTTAATGTTGTTTCAATAGAGAAAAAAATTAAGACAGCGTGTGCCCTAAATAGGATCCTTTAAAATGTAAACCCTTGTTATCTTTCACCACTGCTATTCTATGTACAATGCTCTGACATCCTTTGTGATTTTGCACCATTTATAATGTCTTTCCTAACACTAACGAAGGCATCATTATTACTCAACTTCAAGTTCAGTTGTAATTTCTGGCTGTCTCTAATTCTTTAAGCAATTAGTACATTTACTTATTTATACTTTGCCATATTTACAATAATTTAAGAAACTTCCATTTCTCTTAGCAGCTAGACATTTACACAACCCTATTTTTACATTGTCATTATGACCCTTAACCACAAATATTGAAATGATTTGTTTATATATACTGGATGGAAACTAAGGATTCAGTTTTATTACTCTTTATATTTCCCTAGTACCTAACCAATTGCTTTGAACATAATAAGCCTGTAAATAAATTTTCATTGACTAATAAATAAATTCAGTGAATGAAGGGGAAAGTCTTAAAAAGATATGCACTGCATACTTATCATCCTCTACAGAAAGAGTAAACTAGAACTAACCAAAATACGTATATAGCATTTCAAAACAAAACTACATTCAACCATAAATTAAAAATTTAATTCTTATATTCTTTAAGATAACAGTTCAAGCAAGAAGTAGACTAAAGTCTTAGAAGAATATACTGACAGACAAACCTATTTTATATGGAAGTTTACAACACTGTATTAAAGTTGACTCATAACTATTATTATAAGAAGGATATATCCATTTAAGCACTCATTTTCTAACAAAAGTTAGAGAACCATACAATGTATTAGTTGTGATTTTTTTTAAAGTGTGTTAGAATTTATATTACATCATTTTAATTTTCCATAGTAAAGATAAACTATATGCTGAAGTATCCAAGAGAAAAGTCATTAAGAAGAATGCCATTTCAGGTAGAAGAAAAAAAATATCAAACACCTACAGGTAGTTAAAAGTTAGTAGTTGTGTGATAAAGATGGGAAAGTTGGCCATGACCAAACTATGAAGAGCAGACTACATAGAGAATCCTCTAGAAACCTCTGAGGTTTTTCCTAACAGAAAATGTAAAGAAATTAGCAAAGGAAACCGAGGCCTCAGGAAGTTAAATAACAGTCCACCCAAGCCCACACTGCTAACTGTGGAAGAGATGGGACCTGAACTGTTTGTCTTATTTCCAAATACAAACCACCATCAGATTTATTGTTTAAAATAATATATTATACAATGATTTTTCTAGTCAGTTTGTGTCTACATTCATTTCCAAAAAACTGTGGCAAAAGAATACTTAAAATATACTTGCACATATACACTCTGTGAAAGAAACAGCAAGTTACAAAACAAAATTTAAAAAAAAACTCCAAAAATTTATAAATGATTTCTAACAGCGCATGGTCTACACTCTTTCCCAAAGAGTTTATTTTTCTTTCTCATTGTGAATTTATGAAAATTAATGAATTTAATTGTCATCATTAAACTTGTTGGTGAAAAAATACATTTGTAAAGACAGCAACTGGAACAATATTTTAAAATTATCACTAGAGGACAAGTATATTTCTAATTGTGTCTGAGAGCTAGCTACTAGAACATGAGATAAGTTAAAGTTCATTATGCATAAGGGATTTCTTCTATTTGAATAATATTTAAATTATATTCACAAATACCTTAAAACAAAAGAGAGCGTGGTTATATCAAAACTATTTTACTCCAATTTCAAAGTATGCAATAATAATATTCATTGTTTTATTTATAATGTCTAATTAAATGGTGCTAACAATCATTGCTTCCAAACATTTGTTAGTCCTCTAATAAAATAAATATGTATTGATTTTATGCATTAATGAATGCATAATGTTAAATTGCAACTATTTTTCTAAGCATTTTAGGATTTGCTTTTATCCCGAAAATGTGTGATTCATGGATCATTTATCATAAAGGTTTCATGTTTGGCCCAGATAGTCATTCTCAACATATATAATTTTCACTTTTAATTGGTCTTAACTAAGCATTTTGAAAATATGCCATAATCAGCAGATCAAAAGTATTTTAAATGTTAAAGCTTCCTCCTAAATCCACTTGTCTATATATATTTTGGACTCATCAGACTATGCCTAGTAGTGGATCACCACTGTCCACAGAAATATAAGGCATGACTCATAAGGTAATTCCATAGAAAATATGTATCTAAAATCCCTTATCAAAGACTGGCTACATGCTTATCTCAAGTGCACAGTGTACTTTTCAAAATAATCGGATGCTATTTACCTGGAAGTCCAACAATGTACCCTAAACATACTTTTTTAATTGTTATAATAACAAAATATAGGTACTTATACATCCAGTAAATTAAAAAGCATTAACAAAGTATCAGACCAATGCCATACCTTCCAATCTAGTATATGTATCAGATGCTTAAGTTTAAAGCATTCTCACAATAAACATTACAATTTCAGCATATATATTGAGAAAAAATAATGCAGATACCCAAGATATACACTGCATAACTTTAATGCTTTCAGTTTCCTCTGGATTCACGTGGTTTAGGTACAAAGAAAGTTTGAGAGATGATTACAACTCAGTGTATATAATCAGCACACTCAGTCCAAGCTCTATATGCTGGAATCTCACATAGCTAATATTCTTCACAAACCATGCTCCAAACCATAAATCACTTAACACCCATGGGATTAAAAAAAACAACCCAATTTACATGAACACCTTCCTTAACATTCTTGAGTATTCACTAAGTAATTAATGGAAACAGAGAGATACACACTATATATACTGAGGTACAACCAACAATTTGATGATGAGCTAAATGTGAGAGAAGTGAGATATATCAAAGATTGCCTTTTTTCCCCTGAGTAGATGGGTTGCAGTTCTATTTATGATGTAAGAAAAGCTAAAAAGACTGAGAGAGGAAAAACACATTCTATTTGAAAGGCCCATTACATGGTCCTAGGTGATATTTCAAACAGGCAATTGGATCTTACTTCGGGAGGTCAAGGATTTTTAAAAATAGTATTTTCAGAGAGGTACAAAGACTTTCCCAAGGTTACACAGTCATAGCAATCTTTAACTAAAAATAAACACTCCACTAAGAATAATGGAAGACCAAACATCAGACACCTTATTGGTAGGGAAATCTTAATTACTGGGACTACATATTAAAAAATAAACTAGTCCCACTAATAAATACACACACACACACATAAAAAAAAAACACAGAATGTTTAAAAAACTTCAAACATTCCTAGTGTGGATTGCCACTGTCCAACAGAAATATAATGGAAGCCAAATAAGTACATTTAAAATTATAAAGAGAAAGATTATAAAACATTTTAAAAGTGAAATTAATGTATATAAAATATTGTTTTAATATGCATCAATAAATTAATAATGAAGCACTTTGCATTATTTATTCATATTAAGTCTGAAAAATTAGTATATTTTTACACTCAGAGCACTTCTCAACCCAGACTAACTGTATTGCAAATGCTCAATAGCCACATGTTGCTAGTGATTACCGTGTTAAACAGTGCAGCTCTAGCCAGCGTCCAGATTACTTACATAATGTTTTAAAATTGATTACTATACTGTCAGAACACAGCAGACTGCATTGCAGGAAAGGCTCTTAGGGCAATATCCAAAGTCCTTAACTTGGTCAGAAAAGCCCTGCCATAATCTGAGTCATGGATTGCAGAAGAACATTATAAACTTTCAATATGGGGATATTTGGGGAAAGAAAAAAAACATTAGTTTTCATCTGACCTCTTCTTCTCTATGACTTTATCCTTAGGAAGCAAAGAAACCAAAAAACAAATAATCATTTATTGACTCTATTAAAAAACGGAATTAAAGTTCTTTGCCAACATGTATTAAACTACTACTACTTATTTCTACATTCCAACCTCAAATAAAACAGTTAAGTCTAAACTTCTACCACATACAACAATGGTTCCAACTGAAGTTTCACTTATCAACTTTTTTTTTAAAGATTGACAAACGCTTCCCCTGATCACATGAAATCATTTATATTCTCTAAAGGGCTAAATGATAAATATAAGGAGTTATTTTCCTCTAGAATATGAGACTACATAGAGTTAGGACTTAGGTTTTTTATCTTTGTCTCCCTAATACCTATCATAGTACCTGGCACAAAGCAAATATTCAGTGATGTTGTTTTTTCTGTATTTGCTTTAGCTGAGTCATAATGGTAGTAAATCATAATACCATCTACTATTTAATTTTTATAAATTAAATAATACATAACACACTGTGTTAAACACAATGACTATCTCTAGAACAGTAGATTGGTATAAATTTTTCTGCTCACATTATTTAAGCTTGACAATTGTTTTCCATCAGATTTTATAAATACTAGCCAAATTACCTTTTTTCTACACTCATTTACTGCAGTTTCCAGTGAAACTAGTTACCTTGAATTACATCAGCTCCTGTTACATTTGCTCTGGGAATACCCCCCAAAAGTGTTGTTTTAAAATATAATTTTTATAATCTTAAAATCCTCCTGACACTAAGACAGCATTAGAAAAAAAAAATCAGTAAAAATCATGCTATTTCTTTGTATTAGATGTATAAGAATCATAGGAAACTTGGGACATTACAATGGAAATAGGGATCCCCTTTTACTACAGATAATAGGACTCTAGGTCAGTGCTATTCACATAGGAATTATGTTCAACTTAGTGAACTGTGCCAGCATTTTTAAAGAACACAATGTGAAAGAAAAAGAAAATAGTACAATGTATCACATATGATAAGGGTAAATACTGCTTCATGAAAATTTTATTTGTGTTTGGGTTATACTGCATCACAATAGAAAATAATATTTTAACGTGAGCTGTAATAAAAAAGTTGGAAATCCATTGTTAAGATACTCACTTTCCAATGAATACTAATGCATTCTTACAAAATATGGGCAATTTCATTTTAAGAATTAAAACCTTTCTTTCACAAATGCTTACAACCTTGGGCTTAGTAATTTCACTTTTTTAGAATATACCCAAAACATACTTGCACATCTGCAAAACTGTGTATGCAAAAGATTACTCATCAGAAAATTGTTTGTGGTAGCAAAAACTAGAAACAATCCAAATGCCATCAATACACTACCACTTGAATAAATTAGGGCACAGCCACACAATGGATTGTATGCAGCCATAGAACAGAATAGGAATGTTTTTCTATTTACTGAGATGAAAAGAATCTCCTTATGTGGAAAAAAAAGCAAGATGTACAACATTGTAGTATCCTAGTTGTTTTTTTTGTTTTTTTTTTCTTTAAAGTTGGTGGGGTAGAAAACGGGGAATAAGAATTTGTATTTAGCCAGGACTGGTTTGGCCCGGTGGATAGAGCGTCGGCCTGCAGACTGAAGGGTCCCAGGTTCAATTCCGGTCAAGGACATGTACTTTGGTTGCAGGCACAACCCCAAGAGGGGGGTGTGCAAGAGGCAGCTGATCGATGTTTCTCTCTCATCGATGTTTCTGACTTTCTATCCCTCTTCCTTCCGCTCTGTAAAAATCAATAAAATATATATTTTTTAAAAAGAATCTGTATATTTCCTTGTAGACATTCACACATAAAATACATATAATCTAGAGGAGAACCAAGATGGCGGCATAGGTGGAACACCTATCTTACCGTCATACTCAGCAATTTTAATACTACAGCTTAACGAAGGAACAAACACCTTCCAGAATCACCAGAAAGCTCGCCGAGTGAGGATTCCACAAATAAAAGTGAAGATAGGACACTGTGACTCGGAGGAGCGGCAGCGAACAGCGTTGAAAGATTCACACGGAGAGAGGTTTGGAGCGGGCGCCGCGGAGAGGGCAGGCGGCTGGAAACCGGCCAGTTTTCTAGAACGGGGAGACAAAGACGTCCCACTGGACTGATTCTCCAGCTCTGGGCGAAGTCCAGAGAACCCACTATCATACGGGGTGAAGACTGGACGGTGGGAGGGCACGCCGAAGCTCGGGTGTTGCCGGGTCTGCCGGCTTGTGGAGAAGGCAGCTTGTGCGAACAGCTCAGCTGCGTGACGGCGCAGAGAGCACTCTACGACTTGTCTCTCATTCGGAAAATCGTCACACTGCTTTGTTTTACGACCCTGGGGGAGACATTGCACATGCAAAGTCATTTGGGGACAGTCTGAATTCCCCAGCAGCTGGTGGAGCTCGGCAGCGGCTCTCTCTCAGAGGTGCTGGCCGCCATTGCCGCCGGCACAGAGTCCCTGGGGCTGCATAGGGCGGAGCTGAGCTGTCTGCTTGGCCCGGAGACTCCGCCCATCCAACCTGAGCACAGCTCAGCTTCACAGACAATTGGCCTGGAGGTCACACCCTACAAGTGCTAACAAGGATTAACTGAGCTTAACTTCAGCAAGACTGTGCAACCCGTATCCACCACAGGTAACCCGGGAGGCTGAGCCACTGTCCCTAGTAGGAAGTCTACCACACAAAGCTAATTGACCAACTCAGGGAAGCAGCCACCATGCAGCGACATGGAAAGAAATCAGA
Source organism: Antrozous pallidus (assembly GCA_027563665.1). Lineage (NCBI taxonomy): Eukaryota > Metazoa > Chordata > Mammalia > Chiroptera > Vespertilionidae > Antrozous > Antrozous pallidus. The sequence goes on from CM050517.1 coordinate 58,743,884, forward strand.
TGTGAAAGAAATGGAGGGAAAAAAACGACTGGACATGGAATTCAAAACCACGGTTATAGGGTTTTTCAAGAGGCTCCAACAAAAGGTCGAGGCCTATAAGAAAATAAGCAAGACCACAAAGGAAATGATCAAGACCAACATGCAAATGAATGAGTCATACAAGGAAATGAACAAGACCCTCAAGGATATAAACGAGACCAGCAAGGAAATGATCAAGACCAACGTGGAAATGAATGAGTCCTACAAGGAAATGAAGGAGACCCTCAAAGATATAAAGGAGACTCTCAAGGATATGAAAAAGGACCAACCAGAAATTAAGCATACACTGACTGAAATAAAAAATAGTATACAAAGACCTAAAAGTGCTCTGGAGCACCCCAAGAACCAAGTTAAAGATTTGAAATAGAAAGAGGGATAATCTACTCAGCTGAAAAAGCAAGAAACCAAAAAAATCCAAAAAATTGAAGATAGTGTAAGGGGCCTCTGGGACAACCTCAAGCAAACCAACATCTGAATTATAGGGGTGCCAGAAAAAGAGAGCAAGGCAATGAAAACCTATTTGAAGAAATAGTGACCGAAAACTTCCCACACCTGGTGAAAGAAATTGACTTAGGAGTCCAAGAAGTGCACTGAACCCCAATATATAGGAACCCTAAGAAGACCACACCAAGGCACATCATAATTAAAATGCCAAGATCAAAAGACAAAGAGAGAATAATAAAAGCAGCAAGAGAGAAACAGTTGGTTACCTATAAGGGAGCACCCATACGACTGTCAGCGGATTTCTCAACAGAAACGATGCAGGCCAGACGCGAGTGGCAAGAAATATTCAAAGTGATGAACAGCAAGAATCTACAACCAAGATTACTCTATCCAGCAAAGCTATCATTCAGAATTGAAGGTCAGATGAAGTGCTTCGCAGATAAGAAAAAGCTAAAGGAGTTCATCACCACCAAACCAACATTATATGAAATGCTGAAGGATATTCTTTAAGAAGAGGAAGAAGAAAAAGGTAAAAAGATAAATTATGAACAACAAATACACATCTATCAACAAATGAACATAAAAATCAAGTGAATTGATAGGCTGATGAACAGGATAAACTGGTGAATATAACAGAGACATGGACATAGAGAGGGAATGGACTGACAATTCTTGGGGAGAAAAGGGTTGTGGGAAGTGCAGCAAGAGACTGGACAAAAAACTTGCAACAATGGGAGAGGACAGTGGGGAGGGGTAGGGGAGGGTGGAAGGTGGGATAGGTACAGGGTGGAGGGTAGCTATAGGGGGATAAAAAGGGGAAACAATGTAATTAATAAACTGAACAATAAAGATTAAAAAATACATATGATCTAAATACAATATTATTAATGGAAAGCAGATGGGAAACAGGGATAAATAAGAAAAATTTTACTACTTAATGGTTTCTAGTTTTTGAAAGGTGACCATATCTATGAAAAAAAGGAGAAGAAAAAAGATACGCAGAGAAATACAATTGATTCTTTTAAGAAATGGTAAAATTAAAAAGAAGCGTCTGATTAAATGAAAAAGGCTACATGAGCTCTCAGGCATTACAAAAGTATTATATTAGAAAATACTCATTATTCCTAGAGTTTTACCCTCTGAAGACAAAAAGGTAAATTAGATTACTCTTCTAGCAGCCCTTCAAATTATTTTAAATAAGTCCCTCCACTTACTGTCTTCAACATTCTCCTTTTTGGTCATAATATGGATGGTTCTTTTATGGCTTTTCCCCATTACAAATTTCAGAATGGATGATGCAGCAGGTTTAGTTCCTACCCCCAATACCTATGGCATTAAACCTGTGGCCTTACCAAAGCCTCTCTGTGTTCATCGGAGGACCAGATCTGTTGTTAAGTGCAAGCCTACACTATGTGCTGCTGTTACCTAAAACGTACCCTCCCATTCCTTCAATTTATGCTGACCACTGCCTACCACGTGGCAAGCTGTGAGGACTTGTTCTCTGTCCTCAAGAATTCATGGTGCAGCAGGTGACTCTGGACCACCAGGAGCCAGTTTCTTGGGCCTCCACTACACCTCTGAACCACACACTTTCTTCCCCCGACCTTTAAAGGAACCAGGGGAAAACCGAACATGACATTTCATTGATTATTCCAAACACAATCTATATAATCTATGACAAGAATAGTGGACTAATATGATATAAAAATATATAACATTATCTTTAATGCTCTTGCATTACAAACAAATACTAAGATAACATATTTCCAATTATCTAAATTGGCAAATAAACTGTTGTTAATCCACTTAATGATAATAATGACAGTTAAAGAGCATTTCTATTGAGCACTTAGTAGATACTAGGTTTTGTTTTAAATGCTTTCAGTGATTATTTCATTTAACATCCAACAAAACCTCTGAGTAGGTCTTTTATTATTCTTACTAGGGGCCCGGTGCACGAAATTCGTGCACTGGGGGTGGGTGGTCCCTCAACCCAACCTCTCCCCCCTCTCACATACTGGGAGCCCTCAGGGGATGTCCAACTGATGGCTCACCCCCAACCTGCCCAAGGCCTAAAGCCTCTGGCTTTTAGGCCTTGGGCACCCAGCCATTGTCCTGCTCAGCTCAGCCCTGGCTGCCTGCGACCACCCAGCCCCAGGGGCTGGGCACTCGCTGCCACTTCTGCTCACAGCACCCGGAGGCCAGGCGCTCCCTGCCACTGCCACCACCACCACTGCTGCTGCTGCCGTTTCCCCTCACAGAGCCCGGGGGCTGGGTGCTCACAGCCACCACCATTTCATCTCCACCCCCAGGGCCCAGCCCTTGTGCCACTTGGCCCCGCCCCTGCTCCTGATTGGCTGGTAGCATAGCCAATCAGGGGCAAGGTATGGTCAAAGTTGCATGTTTCTCTTTTATTATATAGGATTAAAAGATGAGGAAACTGGGGCATGGAGAGATTAAAGAACTTCCTCAGGGATAGATAAATGGACAGTAAGCAAGGCAAGGCCTGCAACTCAGATATGCAACACCAAAGTCCAAATTAAAACTCCAAGTTAAAAACTTGTAAAGTTTACTGATTTCATCACTCTTAATCTTTATACTTTATGCAGACTTTTAAATCAAGTAACTTAATTTTACCAAAATATAAAAATACCAAGTCAATAAAAATACTGACCATTCTAATAACTGAAAAACTGCAAAATAGAGAAATAATTTTTATTTATCTGAGTATTTAAAACTTTTAAAAAATTGACTATTTTTGGTAATTTTTGTATCTTCATATCCTATATAATAAAAGCCTAATATGAAAATTGTCCCCTTGACCAGGAGGAGTTCGACTGCTCGCTATGATGAGCGCTGACCACCAAGGAGTGGTGTGGAACATGGTGGGCATTAGCAATGCAAAGCTGGCAGTGGACGGCAGTGGAGGCTTTGCCAGCCCCAATGGGCCCTGATGCGAGCAGGAATGCGGCAGGATGGTGAAACAGGTGAGCAGGCGGCACTAGGCCAAGGCAGGTCTGAGCTGGGCCCAACTGCTCCACTGATTGCCCCACAGACAACAACCAGTGGTGGCGGGGGTCAGGAGGTACACAGGGCCACCACCTCGGTTCTAGGTGCTGAGGGAGGTGGGTGGGGGCCCGATGACTCAGGCAGAAGGAGGTGTGCAGGGTTGCCCAGGAGCCCAGGTGCTCTCCAGCGCCCAGAGTTCAGCTGTGACCTGCCTTTCCATGTCAGATGTTCGCGCTTCCATTGCTAGCCAGGCCTAGGGACCACACCCAGGCACAAATTTCATACACCAGGCCTCTAGTATATTATATATGTCATATATAAATGATTAACATTAATAAAATTATATATCATTTAACCTAAAAATTTCATTTCAAAAAATTTATCCAAATTAAATGAACTGAAATAAGAAAGCCAGATAAATAATCAAGCACAAAGATACTTGCTATATTACCATTAATAATAAAAAGAAAGTTGAGTATCTATTAATTCGGGCTGATTAAATAATGCATGATACATGCTTCATGAATTAAATAGTTAAATAGAAGAACATATACATATTTTAGTACATATACACTTATAGACAAATGTATCTGAAAAGAAAAAAGGTATGCCACAGAATAATAAAGTAAGTAATTAAATATTTATTAATACAAAAAGATATGAAAAGATAGATATATCTGTTCCATTGCAGCTGATATTATAAAGAAACTTTCACTTTCTATTACATTTTAGATACTGTATTTTTATAATCAGCTCTATAACATACTCTTCTGTTTAGATAAAAAATATTTACCTTAGGAATAAACAAAAGGAGATCTATAATCCAATATTGTCTTCATGTTTTAAAAGCAACGATTTATTACTTTATAGTTATAAATACCTAATGTTTTAATGTAAACTCCAAATACCTAATTCATCTTGTTTTTCATTGTGTCATAAAAAGAGTCCTACATCTTTACCAAACATCAAATTTCCAATGTGAACTCCTACTTGAAAATGCACTGAGAAATTAATGCATACTGTTAATTAAGAGGCAAGAAGTACATGGCCACTGTTGATTTCTCTTTACTGAAGATTCATGTGCTTCAATGTTTCATGACAATAATTCATTTTGAATCATTCTGGGTGGAGGAAATTACGTTTTAGCAACAAAAGACCTCAAGAGAGTAATCTACTATTAAATCTTTGAAAGAAGTGATATTGTAAGATTTTGTGAAAATAAGATGAGTTAATTATTTTGTAAAATGAAATTGAGCCATATTTTATTACATACAAAAAAGCAATAAGAAATCACAATGCATAATTCATAAATCTTTCATATTATCTAATGGAATGCATTTACACCATTTAAAAGTGTAACCCCAAATACTTAACATGCCCACAAATGGCAATTCTTAAAAATTCTCTCATACTGAACACACTCCACCCAAGAAGCATAATGACAACAAAACCCTAACTAAATAAATAGTTGGCCCTTCTATACTCCCTCCCTGATAACAAAATAAATAAAAGGCTATTATTACCTATCCTTAAAGAGAAAACCACAAGGAGAGAAAAACAAATAACAGCAATATCACGTTTTATGAGAACTTAACGCATAATGTGAGTCAAGAGGACACTAATCTCCCAGGAATGAGTTAAGGCTTGAATGCTAAGGAAAACTAAATAATTCTTGTGAGGGGAATTAAAATACAAAACTTTGGCTACACAATCCTAATAAAATCCAATGATAAACCAATAAAATTGTGCACATGTTTCTACCAGCACACTATTAATAATAATTCAATATGTCAAATGTCACTCCGAAACACCTTCACCAAGCTGCTATGTTAACAGTCACATTCACAGTCACAAGAAGACAGCAAAATACAGGGTTAGAGCAAAGCTATGGGTTTGATTGGACTAGGTTTGGTTTGCTTCAGACAAAAACGCCTTAATAAGTGAGGGCCGGTTTCACAAAACCGGTTTTATAATTATGTATACAAACTTCAGAGGCTTAAAGCAGAATGAAAAGCTAACAATCCAGTACTTTCTATATATCTGTTCCATTGCAGCTGAACTTAATATGTTATTTTCATAAGGCGGATGAACGCATACTGCTGTGTATTATATGTATCCCTCTAGGATGTCACTATAAGTGTTGTAGCTTATTTCTTTGGCATTGCAGCCTACTCGGCCCAAATTGTGGGAGCTGCCTTATAATAAACAGCTGCACTTCTAATCATGACAATAAAACAGAAGCCAAAGAGTCTCTGTCAAATTCTGTTGACTCAAACATAGAAAATGTCATTTTCAGTTTCTTGGCTGATATTTATGGCAATAACTGGTTTCAGCTCTGACTTTAACCTTTAAATTATTTCTACCAGCTTGCCTAAAATCTTTTAAAGAGGGACTGATTCTCCAGCTCTGGGCGAAGTCCAGGGAACCCACTATCATACGGGGTGAAAACTGGACAGTGGGAGGGCACGCCGAAGCTCAGGAGCTGCTGGTTCTGCCGGCTTGTGGAGACGGCAGCTTGTGCGAACAGCTCGGCTGCATGACGCCGCAGGGAGCTCTCTGTGACTTGTCTCTCATTCGGAAAACCGTCAGTCTGCTTTGTTTTACAACCCTGGGTGAGACATTTCGCATGCAAAGTCATTTGGGGACAGTCTGAATTCCCCGGCAGCCGGTGGAGCTCCACAGCGGCTCTCTCTCAGAGGTGCTGGCAGCCATTGCCCCCGGCACAGAGCCCCTGGGGCTGCATAGGGCGGAGCTAACGCTGTCTGCTTGGCCCGGAGACTCCGCCCACCCAACCTGAGCACAGCTGAGCTTCACAGACAATTGGCCTGGAGGTCAAACCCTCCTAGGGCTAACAACAAAAAGCTGGGTTTAAATTCAAAAACACTGAATACAACCCATAAAGGATTGCAGTAAGAGTACCCACCTCAGGTAACTGGGGAGACTGAGCCACTGTCCCTTTGAGGATAGCCACCACATAAAGCAGCCACCATGCAGAGACATGGAAAGAAATCAGGTGTGAAAGAAATGGAGGAGAAAAGACGACAAGACATAGAGTTCAAAACCACGGTTATAAGGCTTTTCAAGAGGCTCCTATAAAAGGCCGATCAACTTAATGAGAATTACCAGGAAATAAACAAGACCAACCAGCAAATGAATGAGAATTACAAGGAGATGAATGATACTAACAAGGAAATGAATGAGACCCTCAGGGAAATGAACAAGACCTCTGAGGATACGAACCAGACCCTCACAGATAAAAAAAAGGACCAACTAGAAATCAAGCATACACAGACTGAAATAAAAAATATTACACAAAGTCCTAAAAGCAGTCTAGAGGGCCACAAGAACCAAGTCAAAGATTTGAAATACAAAGAACCAAAATCCACTCAGCTGGAAAAGCAAGAAACAAAAAGAATTCAGATAATTGAAGATAGCATAACGGGCCTCTGGGACAACCTCAAGCAAGCCAACATCCGAATTATTGGGGTGCCAGAAAAAGAGAGAGAGCAAGTTAATGAAAACCTACTTGAAGAAATAGTGACTGAAAACTTTCCCCACCTGGTGAAAGAAACTGACTTAAAAGCCCAAGAAGTACACAGAACCCCAAAATATAGGAATCTAAAGAGGACCACACCGAGACATATCATAATTAAAATGCCAAGAGCAAAAGATAAAGAGAGAATATTAAAAGCAGCAAGAGAAAAACAGTTGGTTACCTACAGGGGAGCACCCAAATGATTGTCATCAGATTTTTCAACAGAAACGATGCAGGCCAGACGGGAGTGGCAAGAAATATTCAAAGTGATGAACAGCAAGAATCTACAACCAAGATTACTCTATCCAGCAAAGCTATCATTCAGAATTGAGGATCAGATAAAGTGCTTCGCAGATAGTAAATGTTTGAACTTAATGTGGTCAAGTTCACAAAAAGTTACAGATATTATATTATAGGTAATTTTTAATTTACATTTTTACAGTACATGAATTTAAACTTTCTAAAACAAATTAAATAAAGCAAGAATGTTTAAATGTACATCTCCTTAAACAAGAAAAGTTCACTATCAGAATCCTCAAGGGAATTGATCTATTTGCATTCAATCTAACCGTATTTGAATAATTTATTATGAGATCAAATCAAGATTTCATCCTATCTAATAAAAGAGTAATATGCAAATTTGACCATACCTTTGCTACACCCACAAGCCACGCCCACAGCCATGCCCACCAGCCAAACCCCAACCAAGATGGCTGCCGCCACTGAAAGCAGGAGGAAGGCTGGGGTTTCCCCAGCAACAGAGGAAGCCAAGCTTTCTGCCTGCTGATGCCGGCCTAGGCCTCCATTCTAGGCTACAAAGTTTCAAACAGAAATGGCTGCCGCCCCTGAGCGAGCAGAAGGCTTGGCTCTGCTCCAGGCTACAAAGTTTCAATTGTAGACATAGATTAATCCCAGGTCTGAGGGCCTCTGCTTGAGTCACTGGGGGGCATGGCCGGCCTGCAAACCTCCACAGGCCCCTCACCCAGGCCACCCTTTGCCCCAAGGGAACCCCCACCCTGATCTGGGACACTCTTCAGGGCAAACCAGCTGGCCCCAACCCATGTACCAGGCCTCTATCCTATCTAATAAAAGAGTAATTTTCAGATTGACCATCACTCCAACACACAAGAGGGCTGCCCCCATGTGGTCAAAGATCCTGCCCCCATATGGATACAAGATGGCCACCATAAGATGGCCAGCAGGGGAAGGCCGTTGGGAGGTCCCAGGCCCTGCAAGGAAGGGCAGTTGTGGGTAATCAGGCCAGCAGGGGAGGGCAGTTGGGAGGGACCAGGCCTTTAAGGGAGGGCAGTTGGGGGCAATCAAGCCTGCAGTGGAGAGCAGTTAGGGGGGACCAGGCTGGCAGAGGAAAGAAGTTGGAGGCAAACAGGCTGGCAGGGTAGCAGTTAGACATCAATTAGACTGGCAGGGTAGTGGTTAGCGGGTGATCAGCCTTTGGGATCGGGCCTAAATGGGCAGTCGGACATCCCTCGAGGGGTCCCAGATTGGAGAGGGTGCAGGCTGGGCTGAGGGACATCCCCTGTCCCCTCCCCCCAGCATGAATTTCATGCACCGGGCCTCTATTTAACACAAATAACATAGTGAAAACATGTTATATAAATGAAAGTATTAATGACTTATTTAGAACAGTCAGTTCAATAGACAAATTTGTATGTGTGTGTATTTCAATATTCCAGTACTTAACAACATACATGGTATTGCTTTCCTGAAGAACAAAAATTTAGAAATATCTACTTACATTGGTACATTTAAAAAATTTATATTTTAAAACACAATTTGATGTCCTTAACTCATTTCCATAAAATAATCTGAAAATTATTTTGGGGGGAAATAAGCAGTAAACTGGACTTATACATTGTTTCCTTAAATTAGATTGTACTACTTATTTTCCCAGATGAGATCTGAAGCTCGCTTGGAAGAGTTCCAAATACACTACACCCACTACTCAAAAGATTAAGATAAGGATTCAGACAATGAGTTGGAGAGGAACTCAGCTGAAGGTTTGCAGAGTAGGCCAATGTTTGAAAATAAGTTTCTCATACTTGGGGTACGAAAGTAAAATAAAAAATAGCTATCAATTAAAATCAATCCAGAAATACCACAAATGACTGACTATTTAAGAAGATAGAGCAAGGAACAGCAACTATGGCCACAGGGCCAAATTTGGCCAGAGGCCCATATATATTTTAATTTTTTATGACCTATAAACTAAGAATGGTTACTATATTTTGAAAAGATCATCCTATCTAATAAACGAGAAACATGCACATTGACATATCTCTATGCCCACAAGTCACGCCCACCAGCCAATCAGGAGTAAATTAACCCAACCAGGATGGTGGTTAATTTGCATATCCAAAGAGTGAAGACTGAAGACAACCTAGAAGGAAGGCAAGCACTGCAGAAGGGATGGAAGCTGTGGAGAAGCAAGCAAGTGGGACAGCGGAGAAGGGAGGGAATCAGGCAGAGCAGTGGAAAAGGGAGGGAAGCAGGGGGTGCTACAGAGAAGGGAGGGAAGCAGGTGGGGTGGGGGAGAAGAAAGAGAAGCAGGCAGGGTGGGGGAGACCACCACAGGAAGCCCTATTGCAGGATTCTTCCTGCAACAGGCCTCTAGTATATAATAAAGGATTAATATGCAAATTGATGTCATGCCCTCACATCATCACGCCATAACTGCTCAGAGACTCAACACTGGGGAGAGAGGAATGGAGACCAGCCAGGCACATAAGAGCTTGCGGGAGAGAAATGGGGGCCAGACATAAATGAGCTCACGAGAGGAATGGGGGCCAGCCAGGCTGTGGCCTGGGAGAGGTCATGATACCAACCCCATGGTCCTGGCCACCTGCAGCTATAGCCCAGGTGAAGCCGTCCGCCAAGGTCCTGAGGCTGCCGCCAGCCCAGACAAAGCTGGCCCGGGTCCTAGGTACCTGTGGCCAGCCAGAGGGAGGGAAACATTTGGGTCACAGGTGCCTGTGACCAGCTGGAGGAAGGAATCCTGGGTCCTGTGTGTGGGACAAGGCAGAGATAGTTAGGGGCGATCAAGCCAGCAGGAGAGCAGTTAGGGGTGGTCAGGCAGGTAGAAGAGCAGTTAGAGGCAATGAGGCAATAAGGTAGGCAGGCAGAGGTGGTTAGGGGCAATCAGGCAGGCAGGCAAAGGGTTAGGAGCCAGTGATCCCAGATTGCGAGAGGCAGTCGGACATATCCTGAAGGGTCCTGAATTGGAGAGGGCGCAGGCCAGGCTGAGGGATAACCCCCCTCTGTGCATAAATTTTGTGCACCAGGCCTTTAGTATTTTAATAAAAAGGGAGAAAATAATGAGTATGAAACAGAGACCTTATGTGGTCTACAAAGCCTAAAATAGTTACTATCTGCCTCTTTACAGAAATAAACATGAATGAATACTTACTTAGAAATAAGTATGAAAGAAAAGTAAAAAGCCTGATTAATTCATTATATAGACAATGAATGCCAATGCTTTTACATAAAAAAGTGTAGTACTGAATATAGAAAATGAAATAAATCTTAATGATTATAAGGACTGGTAAGATTTTTTAAAAATTATGTACATAATTATTAATTCCATAGGCTCTTAGCCCTGACTGCATTTCAAAATCACCTACAGAGGGTCAATACAATCTTCAAAATATAGATATCTTGGCCCCTCCCAAGAAATTATGACTAAATATAGGACAAAACATTTGGATTTTGAAAAGTTATACATGTAATTCTAATGCACAGAATGAAACCCACTAATAAAAGCTTAATTGTAATTTTGGTCTACCATAAAAACTTATTTTAGAAAAGACTTAAAGTTGTAACAATAAAGAATTGCCATAATGGCATAAAATGGAATACTTTATGGTGAGTAAATATAATGCTAAATATTGGTGTCCATTGACATAGAAAGATATATGTGAAGATATATACAAACACACAAAAATGTATAGTATTCAATTTGTTAAAAACAAAACACACACACACACACATATAGAATGGAGTCAATTTTGGCTGGCTGTCATACTTTATGCTGCTCTTCTTGCTTGCCTATAGGATATGGTATTTCTGAATGACTATTCATATACAAAAACAAAGTAACTTCACTTTGGTAATAGAAAAGATTAAATAATATATACACTTGGAACTAAATTAAGAAATGTTTTATTTTGAAATAAATAAAAAATGGCAAAATTTTAACAACTGGTAAATTGAGACAAAGAGGGTATGTGGAGAATTCTACTCAAACAACTTTTCCATAGGTCTGAAATTATTTAAAATTTACAACCTGAGGGGAAATAAATAAAAGAGTCCCCCTTCCACAAAAAATATATTTTATTATAGATTGACCATTTGATATATCATTAAAATCCATAAAACCTTTAAATCATTTTTAGTTAAGTCAGTTTATATAGCTTGAACCAAATAGTAGTTGAAAGAACCAAAATAAACATTAAGTATAGAAATATGTGCACAAAAATGTACATAATGTTTAATGTATAAAGGAATGTATATACATATGCAGTTTTTAAAATTTAAACTCTCCTACTATGCATCTTTAGTAACCAACTGCCTATGTCTCTTCATTGTATTAGCTAACTGACATTAAAAAAATTTTTTCCAATTCAAATCCAGTCATAAACATCCAAGCATCAAAAATATCAACTCATAAAATGATCATCTCACCTCATCTAAGTCTTGGATATAAACTGGTTTTTCCTCAAAGCCAACTGGCATTGGTTCACTGTGGGGAATCTTTACTTCTTCATACATCTTGTTATTCTCTCTTTGGATTCCTTCTGGCAAAATCATCTATAAACATCAAAAATTAAAATTCAATAATAAAAACAAATGTTCTATGATAAATATTATTTAGAGAGAGAACACTATTAGTTTTACCACACGGCACTAAAAAATAAATTTAGCTACTTTAAAGGAAAGGAAGCCTAAACAAACAAACAAACAAACAAACAAACAAAAAACCATATATACACACAAAGCATTCACGTAGTAGTAATCTCATATAGCATATTAACCATTTTATGTTGATAAATCTTAGAGTATACATTAATTAGGTGGTATTCTGGAAGACCACTGTACTCACAAAGGTAGGAAAAATATCCAATATATAGTGTAAAGTTTAATAAAAAAGCAATGCACTTGCTAAAGTTCAAAAAACACAAGTTGCATATAATGAGAGAACAGATATATTTTTAATACCTATTATGTGTGAAGAACTTTACATACACTGCATTATTTCATTTTCCACAGTATTTTTAAATATAATTTAGTATAGTATAGTCCACCAGTACTAGAGTATCAAAGGAAACAGGGAACATCTATGTGTCATTTCCTCATAAGAGATATTATTATCTCAAAGTGGTTAAACAGCAGTGACATACCTTTGCACCAGCAATGAATGCTGATGTTTTCATGGCTTCAGCCTGGGAATCATAAACATGGGGATAACGTATTTTCTCAAAGTCCATGTCCCTCTGCCTGCTCAGAATTGGAACATTTCTAGCATTCATAAGTGCCTGCTCCCTTTAAATACAAAAACAATAGGCTAAATCGAAAATTTTTATCTTGCAACAAAAAGCATACAGTATTAAATCAAGAACATTATAATAACTATTTAAGGTAGCTTTTCATTATAAAAGAGAAGAAATAAAACTATACAAAGGAAGATATTAGCAATCCCAAAATTGTCTGTGAAATCACACAGGAGTCAACACATTTTTAGGTAACATCATATTTATAATTTTGTCACAATCACAAGATGTTTATAAATTAAAAATGGGTTTCAATATTTAAAGAGCAAGTATAATAATGCCTTCATTTAATTTTTCTCCTTCCTACTTCTAAGTAATAATAGGTAAAAAGTATTCATTAAGCTAGGAAAAGAAACAAATAACTCAAAAAATTGTGTAGGCTTCATAAATATTAACCTAGTGGTGTGCGCACAGCGTATAAAAATAGTGTATGTCTATAAGCTAAATTTCTCACCTATCTAGAAAAAACAAGAATATTCTAATTAAGCAGATCACTGCTTTCTTATCCCATAAAATTATTTTTCATATTACAAAATTCTATTCTTGTAAAGAAAATGTGACTAGAAGAATAATAACTAAACTAAAAAATGATAATGATATATAAAAGTAGCAATTATAATACAAGCATTTTTTTTCAGCTGCTGGCTTTTATTACCTTTGTATCCGCAATTCCTTAGGATCGAAGCATAAAAGTCCTTCTCCAGAAATTTCACCATCTTCTCCAGCCTTTTTTTCTCGTCTCCAATTTCTTTTTTCTTCTCGGCGATACTGTTTCATTAACTGCTTTTCTTGTTCAGACTGAATAGTAACTTGGCATCCATAACTGGGAATAGCATTTTCTCCTAAAATTTTCTTGAAATTGTCTACAAAGCAAATTTAAAACATCATATTTGGCAAATTTAACTTTATTTAACACCATTTTCCTCCTTACCAAAACCTAAGGATGCACAATGCTCTAACAATTCATTTTTTTAAAAAACTGGCACATTCATTTGTATGTTTTAAGGAGAGTTTTTTAAAAATCACAACATATAGATGATATTACATAGAGAATCAAGATGGCGGCATAGGTAAACACCTATCTTGCCATCATACAAAGCAATTTGAAAACTACAACTTAACGAAAGAACAAACACCATCCAGAATCACCGGAAAGCTGGCTGAGTGAAAATTCCACAAATAAAAGTGAAGATAAGACACTGTGACTCAGAGGAGCGGCGGCAGACAGTGTTGAAGATACATTCAGAGAGAGGTTTGGAGCGTGCGCCAGGGAATAGGGTGGGCGGCTGAAAACCGGCCAGTTTTCTCAAACGGGGGAGACAAAGACTTCCCACTGGACTGATTCTCCAGCTCTGGGCGAAGTCCAGGGAACCCACTATCATATGGGGTAAAAACTGGACAGTGGGAGGGCAAGCCAAACCTCGGGTGCTGCAGGGGTCTTGCCCGCTTGTGGAGAAGGCGAGCTTGTGTGGAGTGCGCGTGAACTTGGGAACAGCGCAGCTGCCTGACCACGCAGAGAGCACTTGTGACTTGCTCTTTCATTTGGGAAACTGTCAAGACTGCTTTCTTTTACGACCCTGGGTGAGACGCTGGGTGTGCAGACTCATTTGGGGAGAGTCTGAATTCTCTGGCAGCTTGTGGAGCTCGGCAACGGCTCTCTCAGAGGTGCTGGCAGCCATTGCCCCCGGCACAGAGTCCCTAGGGCCGCATAGGGTGGAGCTAATGCTGTCTGCTTGGCCCGGAGACTCCGCCCATCCAACCTGAGCACAGCTGAACTTCACAGACAATTGGCCTGGAGGTCAACCCCTCCAAGTGCTAACAACGATTAACCTGAGCTTAACTTCAGCAAGACTGTGCAACTCATATCCACCTCAGGTAACTGGGTAGCTGAGCCACTGTCCTTTGTAGGACGTCTACCACACAAAGCTAATTGACCAACTCAGGGAAGCAGCCACCATGCAGAGACATGGGAAGAAATCAGATGTGAAAGAAATGGAGGGGAAAAAACGACTGGACAGGGAATTCAAAACCACAGTTATACGGCTTCTCAAGAGGCTCCTAGAAAAGGTCAAGACCTATAAGGAAATAAGCAAGACCGACAAGGAAATGAACGAGACCCTCAAGGAAATGAACGAGACCTGCAAGGAAATGATCAAGACCAACGTGGAAATGAATGAGTCCTACAAGGAAATGAAAGAAACCTACAAGGATATGAACGAGACTCTCAAGAATATGAAAAAGGACCAACTAGAAATTAAGCATACACTGATTAAAATAAAAAATATTACACAAAGACCTAAAAGTACTCTAGAGCACCCCAAGAACCAAGTTAATGATTTGAAATACAAAGAGGTAAAATACACTCAGCTGAAAAAAGCAAGAAACCAAAAGAATCAAAAAAATTGAAGATAGTGTAAGGGGCCTCTGGGACAACCTCAAACATACCAACATCCGAATTATAGGGGTGCCAGAAAAAGAGAGCAAGACAATGAAAACCTATTTGAAGAAATCGTGACCGAAAACTTCCCACACCTGGTGAAAGAAATTGACTTAGGAGTCCAAGAAGCGCACCGAACCCCAATATATAGGAACCCTAAGAAGACCACACCAAGGCACATCATAATTAAAATGCCAAGAGCAAAAGACAAAGAGAAAATATTAAAAGCAGCAAGAGAAAAACAATTAGTTACCTATAAGGGAGCACCCATACAATTGTCAGCGGATTTCTCAACAGAAACGATGCAAGCCAGACGGGAGTGGCAAGAAATATTCAAAGTGATGAACAGCAAGAATCTACAACCAAGATTACTCTACCCAGCAAAGCTATCATTCAGAATTGAAGGTCAGATAAAATGCTTCACAGATAAGAAAAAGCTAAAGGAGTTCATCACCACCAAACCAATACTATATGAAATGCTGAAAGATATTCTTTAAGAAGAGGAAGAAGAAAAAGATAAAAGTGTAAATTAGGAACAACAAATACACATCTATCAACAAATGAATCTAAAAATCAAGTGAATTAATAAGCTGATGAACAGGATAAACGTGAATGTAACAGAATCACAGACATAGAGAGGGAATGGACTGACAATTCTTGGGGAGAAAAGGGGTGTGGGAAGTGCAGCAAGAGACTGGACAAAAATCATGCAACTATGGGAGAAGACAGTGGAGGGGGGTGAGGGCCGAGGGTGGGATGGGTACCAGGTGGAGGGGAGCTTTAGGGGGAAAAAAAGGGAACAATGTAATTAATAAACTTAACAATAAAGATTTAAAATAACAATATTTATTATTCACTTTATTAATCACTGGGACCTCTCTGGTGCAAGGCTGACTGTCAGCCATTGCTATTTACTCCACCCTGGTGATTCCAAGACCCCGCCTCACCCAATTTATAACCGCACCCAAGCTGTACACAGTGCTTTTTGCTTATGAATAGCCTGTCTTTTCTCAGTCTAAAAAAAAAAACTGTGAAATGGGTCAGGGAGGCCCAAAGCTATCAATAAAAGACCCAAATCTCATCACCAGCACCAGCCTGTCTTGCTTCACAGATGGGCCTCGTCTGGACACTTATAAATCCCAAACAAAGAGAAGGAATCTGCAGATCTCTCTGAAGCTCCTGTTGGGTGGCCCCAGACAGTGGCTGACTCTGCACCTCATTGGAGATCCAAGAGCCAATGTACCCAATGATCAGTGTGAGACCATACCAGATTACAGCTATTCACATCTGCAAGTGACACACTCAAGGGGCAGATTCAGTGAGCATCAAAGCCCTGCTGAAGCAAATCCTGCCCCATAAGGATGTCTCCTGCACAAAAGCTCTTCCATTGTAGACACAGCTGGTCTCCACAGCCATTTGTCCTAAGGTCAAATCCTCCCAGTTATACCAACAGCAATCAAGGCTTAACTACAACAAGACTGTGCACACAGCCCACAAAGGGGTGCACCAAGAGTGTCCACCTCGCCAAGACCAGTTTGGCTGAGTGGATAGAGCTTCGGATTGCGGACTGAAGGGTTCCGGATTCGATTCCGGTCGAGGGCATGTACCTTGGCTGCGGGCACATCCCCAGTAGGTGGCGTGCAAGAGGCGGCTGGTCGATGTTTCTCTCTCATCGATATTTTTGACTTTCTATCCCTCTCCCTTCTGCTCTGTAAAAAATCAATAAAAAATATATTTAAAAAAAAAAAAGAGTGTCCACCTCAGTTGATTGGGGAGGCTGAGCCACTGGGTCCTATAGGACACCTACCATACAAGGCCACTCTATCAACTCAAGGGGACTTAGCAGCTACCCAATACATAGAAACAAACACAGGGAAGCAGCCAAAATGTGGAGACAAAGAAACATGTCGCAAATGAAAGAAATGGAAGAAAGCAAAATACTGGATATAGAGTTCAAAACCACAGTTATAAGGTTACTCAAGAATCTTCTAGAAACCTCCAAGGAATTTAGTGAGACCTTTAAGGATCTAAATGAGAATACCAAAAAAAAATGGAAAAGGATTAGTCAGAAATTAAACATACACTGACTGAAAGAAAAAGTAATATACAGAGAGATTCAACAGTAGACTAGAGCAGTGATTGGCAAAACACGGCTCGTGAGCCACATGCGGCTCTTTGGTCCCTTGAGTGTGGCTCTTCCACAAAATACCACGGCCTGGCCAAGTCTATTTTGAAGAAGTGGCATTAGAAGAAGTTTAAGTTTAAAAAATTTGGCTCTCAAAAGGAATTTCAATTGTTGTACCATTGATATTTGGCTCTGTTGACTAATGAGTTTGCCGACCACTGGTCTAGAGGATTCCAAGAATCAAGTCAAATATTTGAAATACAAGGAAACAAAAAATACCCAACCACAAGAGCACAAAGGAAAAAGAATCCAAAAATATGAAGATAATGTAAAGAGCCTCTGAGACAACTTCAAGCGTACCAACATCTGAATTATGGGGGTGCCAGAAGAAGAGAGAGAGCAAGCTATTGAAAACCAATTTGAAGAAATAATGACAAAAAACTTCCCCTACTTAGTGAAAGAAATAGACTTACAAGTCCAGGAAGCACAGAGAACCCCAAACAAGAGGAATCCATAGACGACCACACCAAGACACATCATAATTAAAATGCCAAGGGCAAAAGACAAAGAGAGAATCCTAAAAGCAGCAAGAGAAAAACAGTTAAGTTACCTATAAGGGAGTTTCCATATGACTCTCAGCTGATTTTTCGACAGAAACTTTGCACCTTGCTGGCCAGAAGGGGTGGCAAGAAATATTCAAAGTGATGAATAGCAAGAACCTACAACAAAGATTACTCTAGCCATCATTTATAAAAGCTATCATTTATAACTGAAGGTCAGATAAAGAGCTTCACAGACAAGAAAAAGCTAAAGGAGTTTATCACCACCAAACCAGGATTATATGAAATGCTGGAAGGTATTCTTTAAGAAGAGAAAGAAGAAGAAAAAGGTAAAGATTAAAAACTATGAACAACAAGGTGAAAACAAATACATATCTATCAATAAGTGAATCTAAAAATCAAGTGAATAAAAAATGTCATAAACAGAATAAACTGTTGAATGTAATAGAATCAGGAGCATGGAAAGGGAGCGGACTGACAATTCTCAAGGGGGAAGTGGGTGTGGGGGTGTGGGAAGAGATTGGACAAAGATCTTACACCTATGGAGGAGGACAGTAGAGGGGTGAAGGCCTGCGGTGGGATGTGAACCGTGTGGAGGGAAGGTGTGGGGGGAGGGGGCGGGAAAGAGGAGCATCTGTAATAATCTGAACAATAATGATTTTAAAAAAAAGGATGGTCCACTTTTTCATGAAAATACAAGTTTAAAAAATAAAATGAAAGAAAGCCAGAAGCACTAAAAGAAACCTGGCCAATCAAAGCTCAGTGTTTACAAGTTACAATTTAAAACTGTGGTTTGGTCAACTCAGGAAAGTTTTTCTTCCACAGGATTACTTTCTGTGCTTAATTAAATCTTTCCAAGTAGTAGTACCATGGCTCACTGCAGCCCTAAAAAAATTGACAGGAATGTTGCTGAAAGCAATTCACATCAATACACATTATGGTATTGAGGACCTATTAAGTTCCATGCACTGCTACTAAGGTATAAATACAATGAAGAATGAGACTTGGTTCATACTCTGAAGGAGCAATACAGTGCAAGGTATGTTATCAAATTCCAAGACCTAATACAGAACAGGGAAGGCATTAAGCATAGCATTAAAGTGGGAAAATCAGCTTTCTAAATTCATCTTAAGTCAAATCTTCATTATTCTCATTACATAATTTTGAATAAGTCATTTTAACTCTCAATCACATGAAAAAAACAACTCTATGTATAATGGCTTTTTATAAGTCTTAAAAAAGGAAACTGAGAAATAAAGATTCATTACATCTCAAAATTATAAAATAAGATATAATCTCATTTATATATATTAGGACTACCACATTTTACAGTTCTCAAAAAAAGCATACATCTTACATATCTTACTTTCTAAGTAAGTCTCATAAACTTATTCTAATGATTGAATTTATAACTTACTAACTTTCATTGTTAGAAAAAGAATGCAGCCCTTAGCAGTTTGGCTCAGTGGATAGAGCATTGGCCTGTGGACTCAAGGCTCCCAGAATTGATTCTGGTCAAGGGCATGTCCCTTGGTTGCAGGTGCATACCCAATAGGGAGTGTGCAGGAGTGATCAATGTTTCTCTCTCATTGATGTTTCTAACACTCTATCCTTCTCCCTTTCTCTCTGTAAAAAATTAATAAAATACATTTAAAAAAAGAATGCAGCATTCTAACAGTTTCCACATGTACTCTGAACTAAAGGAAAATTAAATTGCGAAGTCACACAATCAGATATTAAGCAGAATTTTAAAAACACAACTAATGCCATTCACTTATTAAAAATGAATGTCAAAGATGTGTGTGAAACTGAATACTTTTTGTGACATACTAAGTACCACATTAACGTTATTAATATTTTAAAGAAATGTGATAGTAATAAAATCCTATTATACACACTTGTGATTTTATACTAGTAAATAAGGAAATTAAAAGAAGAAAATAGATCTACCCCAAGAATAGCAATATAAAGCCACAATCAGAATGTACAGAATATGTGTCCTGTGAGATTGAACATAATCCTATATAATAAAACCCTAATATGCAAATCGACTGAACAGTGGAACAACTGGTCACTACGATGTGCACTGATCACCGGGGGCAGATGCTCAATGCAGGAGCTACCCCCTGGTGGTTAGAGCGCTCCTACAGGTGGAGCACCGCTCAGCCAGAAGCTGGGCTCATGGCTGGCAAGCGCAGCAGCAGTAGTGGGAGCCTCTCCTGCCTCCTAAGGACCCCACAGGGGAGCAGGCCTAAGCTGGCAGGCAGACATCCCCCAGTGGGTCCCAGACTGGAGAGGGTGCAGGCTGGGCTGAGGGACACCACCCCCACCACGTGCACAAATTTTGTGCACCAGGCCACTTGTTGAAAAATAAAAAATAAAAGTTGGATTAATTTTAAAAAGGTGAACTCAAAAAGTACCTCTTTATAACACCTAGAAGGATGATAAAAATGAACACCAAATTCTTAGAATTTTTATCACAATACTAGATATTAAAACTCATGCTTTTTCCTCTGGCAGATACTTATTCTTAACATTGCTAAACTCTGCTGGCTTACTGCAGAGTTGGATGAAGCACTAAGTGGGAGCCCTGTTAAACCAAAGCAGTTTCTAAGCATTCAATACACTTAAAGAACCAAAGACCTACAGAAATACAAATACCAGTTCTTCAAAGTTTCTACAAATGTCCAAGCTGCTCAAGAAAACTATCAGTAATCAAAGTATGGGATAAAGGAAATCAATATAAAATTTTAGATGTAAATCCAGGCTGTTTTTATAATTTCCTTTTAGTGCCGTACTCATAAATGTGAGGAAAAGGTGGAATAATATAGAAGAAGGATAAATGTTGATGAGTTTGAAAAAGGGTGTTTCATTTCTTAATGCTCATACACTTTTTAGAAATTCCAAACTGCTTACAAGGATGTCAAGAAACTTACAGATATAGAGCAGAAATGTTTTCCTGATTATCATTTAAAACCTGAGCTTGGCATCAGTTGTACCAGAGTAAGTCAGGCATGTTTATAGCTTTGGCTCCTTAGACAATTCTCTGGGGTTTAACAATATATGCAATACATGGCAATATAAATGTTCAATTCTCTAAGTGTGGTAACTATTGCAGTTAAGTAGGAGACTTGCTTCCTTGCATGTATGCTTAAAATTTTATATTGAATACTCAGAATGTCTGCAACTTCTAGTCACTGTTCAGCAAAAATTTTAAATGTAGGGGTGTGTGTGCTCATACATGTGCGTAGAAAATTATAATGAGAAGAGAGAAAGGCAAAGATGTGGGGGGAAGTAAAATGTTAACGCCTGGTAAATCTACATAAAGGTGATGTTCATTGTACAATCTCCGTACCTTTAAACAGGTTTGAAAGTGTTCAAAATAAATAGTTGGGAAGAAATTATAACATTACTTGGCCCATACTAATGGTTACATGTATTTGCTTTTAAAAAATTTTTGTCTATTCAAATCTTCTGCTAAAAAGAAAACCTATGCCATGTATAAACATATATAGAATCTTGGCCACACTATCCTTTTTTAGGGCATTGATATTTGTTTAATACATTGCCATATCTAAAACCTACTTTTAAAAGATGTTAACAATAAATTATATAATAAACCAAAGGATATTAAAAGTATAATTATATTAAAATGATTTGCTAACCAATGCACTTTTCCTTTAAATTAGAATCACTAAATTCTTTCTTACCTTGAAGAGCCTGCAACTTAGCGTCATTTGAAGAATTAAGAAATCTATCCACAATTGCAATTCTGTTCTGAAGAAGCTTCTCAATAAGTTCAATTCCATCAGGTCCCAGCAGTTCAAATAGCTTATAACGGGGAGAAAAATCACAACATGTTACCTCAAAATTAACTTTTTAAAGTTACTAATACCCTAATTCAACAGAGTCCTAGTTAGAAAAAAAAAAGTTTTACAAAACGACTCAGGAAAGAAAAGTAACTTCATTTTGCTAAGGAGCTTTCGATTTTATAAAGGCTATCTGCAATTATATAGTTACAGAACATGACTCAATTTTTAAAAATAATTATGGCTTACATATAAAACTCTACATCACAGAATATCAACTCTTTACATTTGGTTTTTCTTGACATAACCAAATGAAATTCTAAAATTAATTTGCTTTTTTAACATACTATTCTAGTTATCCCAAATTGAGTACCATTTTTCTTAAAACTTACTACATAACAGTTATCTTTAAAGTTAAAGAATCTGAATGTTTTAATCATTACATGCCAAATTTTCAGTGTTTAATGACTATTAAATTATTTTATTAATAATTAATTTTCAATGTGTATTAAATCCAAAATCTAAAGCACAGTACAGCAAATGCTTTATTTAACTTGATAAAATGTCTCCATACATATCCTCCCCAACTATGCAGAGCAGCTGCCGAAGATTAAGTTGATTCCAGAGTTAGAGAATGACTTTTAGGATTCAATTACAAAACTCCATGAAATGACTCTTGCAAAAAGCCTACAGGTTTACTCAAGTCCAGTTTAGAATATTATTTTCCTCCTGTCTAAAAATGTTATACTCTAATTTTGCATGTGAAGATTTTATCTTTACCAAATTCTGTTCTCAGAGATTCCACACAAATAGATTCACTATTAAAAGTAGAAATTTAGCCCTAGCTGGTTTGGCTCAGTGGATAGAGCATCAGACTGCAGACTGAAGGGTCCCAGGTTCGATTCCAGTCAAGGGCACATACACAGGTTGCGGACTTGACCCCCAATCAGGGGGCATGCAGGAGGAAGCCTATCCATGATTCTCTTTCATCAGAGATGTTTATCTCTCTCTCCCTCTCCCTCTCTGAAATCAATAAAAGTATATTTAAAAAAATTTTTTAAATAGAAATTCATGTTGAGTATATATGAAACATTAAATGTTTAATAAATAGTTTATTCTTGCTGTTCTTTTTACTAACATTATCTACACACAAGGCCATTATTCTTCCATCTAGCCTCCAATGATGGAACAGCTCTTCCTCCAAGCAAAACATCATGGAAAATACTGGGGCCCCAATCACTCTCATCCTGGTTCCCACAGCATTGATTCCACACAAGGAGAGGCAAGCCTCCCCCACTTCCATTAAGTACTCAGCTCCTAAAGCGAGGCTGTCATTCAGAGAGATGCTTTCAATTGTCCCCTCCCTCAGCTCCAGAGCTCTGCTTCACAGATCTTGCCGTGTGTGTGGGAGGGGAGAGGGAGAGAACTAGGCCATAAAAAAAGTAGAGAAATAATGTAAAACAGAAAGCAATTAGTGGTTGTTATAGAGTTGAGGAGATGGAGGTGGAGGGATATAAACTAAAGGTTTAGAATTTCGTTCTGAGGTGATAAAAATGCTCAAAAATTGACTTTGGTTAGGTTTGCACTTTTCTGTGAATATACGAAAAACCATGTATTTGTGTACTTTAAACTGGTAAATTATATGGTTAAGTGAAATATACAGCATAGGGCAAATGTAGGTTTATAGCTGTTTGAGTGGAAAATAATACAATAATTAATAAATAATAATATAAGAATAAACTGTTTTGTGAACTCATTACTGTACAACTACTTTTGCTTCACACTGTATATCATTAAGGCAATTTTTTTAAAAAATATGAAACAGATTGCTTAAAATACTAAAAGTAACAAAAATCACTTAGTGTTGAAACATAAAGATTAAATATAATTTTCCCAATAAGTATTTTAACTATTTTAAATTTCTGTTAGACACAAGCCCTGTGCTTACTATTAAAAGTAATAATCCAAAAAAGGTAACTGCAATATTTACATTGCTACTTTTCCCCAAACACACTCCAAACAAATTGCAGTAGGAAATGCTCTCTACATAAAATATGAAATGTCCTTTATATCCTATCAACTCTCAAAGAATATGTTAATTCCTAAACTGAGACCACTCCTTCCATAAGAAACTAATTCCTTTTGACAGAGTTATCTTTATACATATTCTTTGCTAGTGAAGGTTATTTAATCTGAAATTAAGTGTTCACACATGATAAATTAGAGATTCTGGTTAAAAAACTTTAGTCCACAACATAATTTTAAGATCACTGTACAAAGAGCACATTATCTATACAAAAATAACACACCTAAAACCTAGCAAAAGGGACAAGGAGGCTCTTTTGCTCTGAATAACAGAACTTCATAACTCCAAGATGAAGAATCCCCAGCAGAATTCTGAGATCAGCTGCCATCAGGTTTAAAGCAATCCTAAAATTATGCTTTTGGCATTTTTATCCACATTGAGAGCAGGTGCAGCTCTCGTTCAAGATTTGCACTACAAACTAATTTGGCAGCGAGAGTGACTGTAAAGGTACAGTTGTCTGGATCACTGGTCTATGCACTGACCCAATACCAGATGCAATCAAATAGAAAATAATAAGGGGAGGGAAAGGTAACTGTGGGCACAGAAACAGACATCAACTACAGAGTTTTAGAGGAAAAAAAAAAGAATGTACTTTTCAAACAATATAAAGACATGTTTCACTATCCTGGCTATAAATTAAGGATATTAAAATTTTAAAAGAGATACAATAGGAATAGACAGGTAATATCCTATTCCTGTTAGATGTTAAAGTCATTATCATCTATTAAGGCTTTCTAAAACAGACAAAGGTTCTCAAAGTTCTTACTGTTATTATGAATCCTTTTTTTATTAAATTAAATAATTAAAGTAATTTTCATCAAGTTAAAATGATGAATGGAAAGTCAAAAAGTTAACCAACAGAATACGTTTCTGAGATACCAAATATTTCAGAATGTGTGCAGACTAACTTTAAAGACATTTCTTTGTTTCTTATTTAACAGATGAATGTAGTTTGTTAATCTCTCAGCAAAAGTAATCCCCACTTTCCAACTGTATTCTGATTGTCATTTTTTATTGCAATTGGAAAAAAGTATTATGGATGCTATATTAAATATAACCATAAACCTTTAAATAATATACCAGGAAAATTTATACTATAAATCTTATGAAAATGATATAAAAGATATAATGGACCTAAATAAGAAATACAAAGCTATACTTGGGGGTGGGGGGGTTACAAAGAGATATGCTGTGGGTTTGTGAAACCACAAAATAAATAAATAAAAATTTATTTATTAAATTTGGCTTGGGGTTTACTCAAATATTTAGAGGCAAAATATTTCAAAGGAAAATACAATTCTGGCCATGTTAATGTCTTGTTTTAAGTCTACTTCTCAGGTTAGTAAAAAAATGTTGAATAAAATAGTATGTAATCACGAACACAGGCTTTAAAGCAGATAAAATTTCAAATTTATTAATGATTTGTCAGTTCTATTTTTGTTTCCAACTAGTCAATGTTAAAGAATTCATTGAAAGTCAACAAACTTCCAATGGCTCTCCAAAGACCTAAAGATGAAGTACTGAAGTGAAATGAAGTTCAGAACATCACAAGGTGTGATTCAAAAATATGGAAAAATATTTAATCACCTTTTAATACCATTAATAAAGTTAAACATTATTTTTAAAACAGTATTCTTTTTAATTTGACATTTCTATATATGTTTTAGAAGTTATAATAGTAATCTACATAATTTTAAATTAATAATTACATTTATATCAGGGATGCATTATCACAAATGATTAGAGGGTAGGATAAAAAATGATTAGAGGGTAGGATAGGATAAACCAATGCCTAATATATCATTCTCTTATACAAGTTTTTTACAGTTTTCTGATCTGGGCATGTCTTATAATCAATATCTATATTTAATATATCTTAATGAAAGTTATTAAATGAATGGTGTTTCTGAAAATTGCTGCTGCTTTTTAGAATTTAAAGAAATACATACTATGTATAATCGACTGATACCATC
Source organism: Antrozous pallidus (assembly GCA_027563665.1). Taxonomy (NCBI): domain Eukaryota; kingdom Metazoa; phylum Chordata; class Mammalia; order Chiroptera; family Vespertilionidae; genus Antrozous; species Antrozous pallidus. Next base: position 58,769,465 of record CM050517.1, read on the forward strand.
ACTGCTCATATTTTCTCAAAACTATTGTATACTTGCATTCTAAGTCAGCAACCCAGTCATTATATACTTTATATTATCCCTTGTCGGTCAACTGAATTTAATAATTTAATGAATTTATGAATACTAGTATAGCAGTTTAGGGTAGAAGAATAGTCAGCCAGGGCTCAAACATGTTAACCATGTTTTAGGACTTTAGATGTCCTTTCTGAGCCTCCATTTCTCATTTGTACTGGGGAAATAAGAGTACATACATATCCTTTGTAGGGCTGTGATAACTAAAAAATGCATTTGACACCATGGCTTGCATATAATAAATTAACTTTAGGTATTTAATATTATCAAATAAATGAATACTAAAGGAAATAAGCAAAGTACACAAAGTAATCTGCTATCATGATAATAATTATTTCCCAGGCAAGGTATTAAGTGTTATACATATAGAGCATATATTTTACATTGTGTTGATCTGAAGAAATATTAAGTATATCTTTGCCAAGATTTATCATTCAAGAGTAATCATGACAGAATGATTCAAAGAAAACACTACAAACATATCTAGTAATCAAATATTAACAAATATTAACAAAATATATGTGATATGCATATTTATTTCAGCACTTTTTTCCAAGGAAGTGTGTTCATGATTATAATATGTACATGGATATATTCTGACTAATTTCTGCTGGTAAATTATTCTTGATTCAATGGTGAAATCAAATGAAATATAGCCTAGCACTCTGTAAAAAGTAGCAATAGGTTTGAAACAACTTCTCCACCTAAAACTTTATTCAATGGTTAGATCACAGATTCCTAGTTAACCTTCCTGCCCACCATCACTATCTCTCTACTTCAATCTGTCCTGTACTAGGACCTACTAATCTCCCTCATTGTCAGCTTTCACATAAACCTTCCCTAGAAATTACAATGGGGTCATCTAAGCCCAGTTTGGAAGGAATCTTCAAGAACACCTAACAAAGCTCTCATAAGAGCAATTATTACTGCCATGGGAGGGCAGATTAACAGAATAGTTGAAAACGTGGGCCTGGAGACACAAAGAACTAAATTTAGTAACAATACCTAATTATATGACCTGGAGCAACTTTCTTAAGCAATCTGAGCCTCACCTATCTCATCTGTTAAAAGAAATTACTATAGTGTCTCACAACAAGTACTCAATAAATACTGTTACTGACAATTTTTTTCTGGCTAATGAACATCCAACATACTTCTGCCAGCAGGAATTCTTATAAGGTAGTTCATGCCACTGCTAGACAATGTTAATCTATGTATATAAAAGCCTAAGTGACTGAAAGACTGGTTACTATGATGCACACTGACCACCAGGGGGCAGATGCTCAACACAGGAGCTGCCCCTTGGTGGTCAGTGTGTTCCCACAGCAGGAAGGCTGCTCAGGTGACCAACCCGTTCCAACAGCCCACCTACCCAATGGTCCACCCACCTGGTGGCAGCCACTTACTCCGTCAGTAGTCCTGCAGGTCCAATCTCAGAGAATGGTCCAGACACCAACTAGCACTTCCAGTAGGATCCCAACAGCGCCACTGGCCTCCTTAAAGTTGGCCTCAGGCACCATGGCTGCTTCCCCTCCCTAGACACTCAGCAAGGAAGAAATGACACAAAAGCGGTTGCCAGGTGGTTCCCAACAACCTTCACAAATGCCAGCAGGATGATCTGGATCTCGGGCCCAAAGGTGTCCCTTTGCTTTTCCAGAGGGCTGATAGCACCCCAGCCCCGCTCCTTCCCCCTCTGGATGGGTATCAGATACAGGGTTTATGGCTGGTGAGTGCTGATGCAGCGGCACAAGCCTCTCCTTATCAGGACTGACTGGATGTGAGCCCACAGAAGGTGCTGCAGGGATGAGATGAGTGGGAGTGGCAGGAGTCATTGGACTGCCAGTTTTGGCACAATCCCTGCAGGCCACACTGAGGAACCCCACTTGTGCATGAATTCATGCACGGGGCTTCTAGTTATAAAATAAAAAAGAAACAACAATCTTCCTCATATTGAGACGAAAAGTCTCCGTATAGCTTTCACCTGTCACTCTACTGTGCCCTTTGGGGTTACAAAGAATGACCTAAAAGACAACCTTTCAAATATCTGAAGATAAGGCAAAGTAGTAGCCACACTTCATGCACAAGCTCCCTTTTCCCCCAAGTAAACACACATAAATTCCTTATTAGTCATATAGCTTGATTTCTAAATGATTCTCCATCCAGGCTCCTTTAGAAAATCTTTTACTGAGCCTCTTAAAAATTGGCATCCCAAACAAAACATATCCTATATAATAAAAGTCTAATATGCTAAGTGTCCGGTCATCTGTTCAACCAATGAAAGCATAATATGCTAATGATATGCTAAGGCCGCTCAACCACTAGCTATGATGTGCACTGACTACCAGGCTGGAGATAGTCAACCGGTAGGTTAGCTTGCTGCTGGGTTCTGGCCGAATGGGACTGAGTGACATGGGCCGGACACACCCTGGAGCTCTCCTGCAGTCTCTCCCCGGCTGGCCAACCTCCCATGATCATGTACCGGTGAGGTCCCTCAGCCTGGCCTGCACCCTCTTGCAACCCGGCACCTCTCGGGGGATGTCAGAGAGTGGTTTTGGCCTGATTCCACAGGCCAGGCCAAGAGACCCTACAGGTGCACAACTGGTGGCCTCTATTTTTAAACAAAATTTGATCACAGCAGGTGACAGAGACTAAAACAACTTTGGACTAGATGGTAAACTTTCCTGAACATAGCATAAATGGTAACAACATCATACTGTTGGCTCAAACTGAATGTGTAATAAAAATCCTACATAATAAAAGAGAAACATGCAAATTTGACCAGACCTTTGCTCCTGATTGGCTATGCTACCAACCAATCAGGAGCAGGGGCGGGGCCAAGTGGTGTGAGCACCAGGCCCCAGGGGTGGAGATGAAACAGCGGTGGCAGGGAGTGCCCAGCCCCAGGGCGTTGTGAGCAGAAGTGGCGGTCAGCACCCAGCCCCCAGGGCCAGGGGGGTCGAAGGCAGCCGGGGCTGAGCTGAGCAGAGCAGGGTGATGGCTAGGTGCAGGCTGGGGGTGAGCCATCAGCTGGACATCCCCTGAGGGCTCCCAGTATGTGAGAGGGGGCAGGTTGGGTTAAGGGACCACCCACCCTCAGTGCATGAATTTCATGCACCGAGCCCCTAGTGTGTAAATAAAAACATTTGAGTTTAATTTGTTCCATAGGAATCCCAAGTTAGCCAAAAGTCCCATATTCTGTACTTTGTGTAAATTTTGAGCCCAGAATTTCAAATGAATCCCTTATTAGATTCACTTTCTTCCTGATCTTCTGGTTTTTAAAGAGCTTTCTAAATCCAGACTCTGGTATCCAGCATGACAGTAAATATTATCAATGTTGAATCTGTCCTGAACACAGCTCAATGACTATGTCTTCATGCAAATTATTCATTAAAGCACTGAGGACAGGACAAAAGTTAAAAACTTGCAGCGGAAAAATGAAATCTTGGCTCCAAAATGGCAATAAACCAATACTTTGGGACACATTTTTCAATCAACTATTACTTCCATTAATCACCAGTGGAAGGTTCTCTATCTTGTTTGTCCAATTTAGATACTTCATTGTTTAACATTATAGCCACTAGCTACATGAAGCTATTTATGTTCTCAGTAATTGCAACTATACAAAGTTGTAAGTACAGTTCCTGTTCTATTAGCCACATTTCTAGAGATCAACAGCCACATGTGGCTAGTGGCTGCCATGTTGGAGAGCAAACAATATTTCCATCATTGTAAAAAGACAACACTGTTCTAGAAGATGTTTTGTTTTTAGTCTAAAATGCTCTGCTGAGATCTAGACACAATATGTTTACATAGCATAATTTATGTCTAGTTGTATCATTCTATCAAATTAGATATTTTTAACGCTGTAACTTTATATTGAAGTTCACTCTTTATGTTGTACATTCTACAGGTTTAGGCAAATGTATGACTATAGCATGTATCCATCATTATAGTATCACACAGAATAGATTCACTGCCCTAAAAACCCCTTGTGCTCCACCAATTTATTTCTTGCTCCTTTCTTTCCAACCCATGGCAACCAATCATCTTTTTTTACTGTTTCCCTGGTTTTGTCCTTTCCAGAATGCCACTCAGTTGAAATTATAAAGTAATGAAGCCTTTTCAGATAGGCTTATTTCACTTAGCAGTATTCACTTGCATTCCCTCTAAGTAACCTGATGCCTCAATTCCTTTTATCACAGAATAATACTCCATTATATGGTTACTAGTGGCCCTGCGCACAAGTCCGTGCGCTATAACTCTGTTGCACTGTAGCTTATTGCCCCACCCTCCTGCTGATCAGTCATTACCATCACGGCATAACAACCATCTGTATATTACCCCTTTATTATGTAGGATACCACCATTTATTTATTCATCTGTGCGGCCCCCCATTGAAAGGTACCTTGACTGCTTCCAAGTTTGGGCAATTTATGTCATTTTCTTATTTCTTTAAATTATGCTCTTTACATATATTATCATATCCATAAAAAATGGAAACAAGTCCTATTCAGAGACATGCTGAAAGAATATTAGTAACTTGTATACTTATTTCATTTTTCCTTATTTTTCCAATCTTTCTATAATAATACATATTACTTAATCAGAAAATAATTTATTTTATTTTTAAATAATACAAACCAGTTTCTAATTTACCATTTTTTCACATTTTGTCTATTAACTACATAATCATCATTAACTGAGTAAACAAAAGTTTTTTACACATTTATCACATTCAGAGTAAACACCAGAAATTATATAAACAAAAAAAATTTCTTATCATGTAGCCAAATCAGCTAATAACTAAATTACAAAGGCCAATGATCAGACAATTTAAACTTAATTTCCTCTATTAAAAATGAAAAGTTATTTTCGTATAATATTAATAATTTTTATTTCATAATAGTAATAAAAGTAAATGTTTTAACTATCTAGTCACTTGAATTAATGAGAAAATTCCTTACCCTAACATCTAACTGAAACTAAGAGGAACAGAGATGCAGTAAGTGCAGGATGCTCATTAGAAGACATCATTTTGAACTAAACTAATTAGGGAAAGGAATAGCAGCCTATGCATAAAAATTAAAAATTTGCTTGAGCATCTAAATGGCAATATTTATCAAATGGAGCAAGTGGGTGAGATATTATATTCTAAATAAGCTAATTTCTTTGTATATCAAAAGAAAATAAACATCTTTCAGATAAAGAAATACCCATAACTCCTCATTACACATTTAATATTTGTATGAGAATTATTTATTACACTTCATGGTAGATTGATAGTATATATGGCAAAGACAATAAAAAAATACAGCATTTATCACGGGCTCTTTCTATTTGGGTGATTTGAAGTGCATTAAACTCTACCTACAAAGAAATTCCTACATAGAAATTCAATCCTCAAAAATATTACACATCACTTTTTCTGGGTATCAGCTGATGTATAAAATGCATAAGAAACTAAGTTATGAGCCGAACCGGTTTGGCTCAGTGGGTAGAGCGTCGGCCTGTGGACTGAAAGGTCCCAGGTTCGATTCCGGTCAAGGGCATGTACCTTGGCTGCGGGCACATCCCCAGTAGGGGGCGTGCAAGAGGCAGCTAATCGATGCTTCTCTCTCATTGATGTTTCTGACTTTCTATCCCTCTCCCTTCCTCTCTGTGAAAAATCAATAAAATATATTTTTTTTTAAAAAAAGAAACTAAGTTATGAGAACTATTACTCATATAAACTTGAAGACAGGATTAAAAGTATAAAAATAAAGCAAAACATAAGGCTTAAAAATAATATAAATAATAATGAGTTCCTGGTTTGGTGGTGGTGTTTTTTCCAGAATCATCAAAATACTTGTAAAGGTTGTAGTTATTATTCAAAAGACATAATGGAAAATAGTTATTTTTCCGTTACCTTGAGGAAACTTAATAGTTTAATTTTAACCCTAAGTAGAAAGAATAGTTGAGTGTGTATTGATCATTATTGTGAAGTATAATTGGCATATACATTCTATATACTAAATTTATTTATTTTACTATTTTCAAGTTTTAGCTAAACCCTTACACAGTTTATCACAAAAAATATGATAATCCTATAAGGATAATAAGAGTCATTTCTTTTTAAAACAACAACACTAAAATATATTTTACTTTTAAACATCTTAAAATTTCCTTGAAAAACCCTTTCCTTTTTTACTTAAGATAGGACGGGATGATGCCTTCCTAAAAACAAGTATTAGAGATTAGATGAAGAAGAAAAAGTGGCACAAAATTCATGCTTTAATAAACTTCCTCGGGTAAAATGGAAAAAGAAAAAATCTAACACTTCGAATTTCAAAATAAACAAATATGTCCCTGGACCAGAAATTAAGCAAACCAGGCAAAGCACTGAGATCAAAGTGACAAGCTGGGCTCCAGCTCTGGACAGCAAGGCCAGGTGTTGGGCTCCTGTGTGGGTTAACCTAGATGGAAACTGCTCCCTACAATTGAGAAGTTCCAGCTAGGCTTAGCTGGAAACCAGGGTATGGACATAGAGCTCCACTGTTCATGAGAAGGTGCTGAAAAGAATGACATGTGGGCCCACTGTTGCATAGGAATCTAAGGAAGAGAAATAATTTGGTTGGAAAAAAGGCAGTAATTAACTTAAAATTATAAAACTTATTAAGAAATCTTACACTAAAAATGATGGTTGATAAAATCAATAAGGGAACCACAAGTTCCCTCCAAAAAACAGTAATATGAAACGATGTGACAAAAGACTTTAAAATAACTAATACTATGAAGCTCAAACAAAGCAGTTGCTTCCATTAAAATAATTTAGGAAATAAAAGAGGGTTATATGGACACACTATAATTTCTATTAAATGTTTTTATAAACAAATTGCTCTAAAAATCTATTAATTTTATTATTTACTTTTTTGTTATTGTTAATCCTCACCAAGGATATGTTTCCATTGATTTTTAGAGAGAGTGGAAGGGAGGAAGAGAGATACAGAGAGAGAAACATCAATGTTAGAGAGACACATTGATTGGTTGCCTACTGCACATGCCCTGACCAGGGTCTGAGATCGAGTCTGTAATCCAGGTATTTAATTTGCCCTTGACCCAAATTAAACCCAGGACCCTTCAGTCAGTGGACTAATGCTCTGTCTACTAAGTCAAACCAGCTAGGGCAAGAGTCTATTAATTTATAAAAGATGGTATACGATTCAAGAAACAAAGGACAAAGCTACTGTCAATCACAAAATTTATTCTCTTACTATAGATAAACTTGTGCAAAGTTAAAGGATTATCCATTTGTGTTTTAAACAAATACTATCTAGCAAACTGCCTTATATATAAGTAATGAGCAATATGGGGTTGCTGCCTTATATATACACGTAATGAGCAATATGGGGTTGCTGTAGTTAATGAGCATTAATTGCTGGATCAAAAAACACATAGCTTTTGGAAAGTCTCATTGCAATCTATTTTATTTTTTCATACACAATTAATGTTCTTGAGGTCACTTTACTATATATTTTTAGAATATTTCAAATATTATCATTATTATTATTAATAGCATAAGAAAGAAAACAAGCAGTTGTAAACATTAAAATGTTAAAGGAGAAACCCTTTTCCATTGTGAAAAAAATGGATCTCTTATAATTGGATATAGCTTGAAAGCCATCAGGCTTGTCCCAACCTCTTATATTTCTAAAGGTTGTTAAACTGTCAGATATCTTACTTTAAAAATAATACATGCTACATAAAGAAAAGCTAAAACAGGTGGGAAAAAGTAAAGACCAAGCAACAAAACCAAAAACCAATTCTCTGAATACAAAACAAAGCATTCATCTAGCAAATAAAAAATCCTAGAGAAAAGGGAGATAGAAAGGAGCAACATAAACTAAAAACTAGTTTAATTTTTTAAATAAGAAGCCATTATAAATATCTTCACAGCCGTCCTAACTGGTTTGGCTCAGCGGATACAATGTAGGCCTGCGGACTCAGGGGTTCCAGGTTTGATTCTGGTCAAGGGCATGTACCTTGGTTCCGGGCACATCCCCAGTAGGGAGTGTGCAGGAGGCAGCTGATCAATGTTTCTCTCTCATCGATGTTTCTAACTCTCTATCCCTCTCTCTTTCTCTCTGTAAAAAAATCAATAAAATATATTTTTAAAAATAAAAAAATAATAAATATCTTTACAGCTAAAAATTTGAGTAATGGCTAACTTCACAGAAAAATATAATTGACAAACTTGATTTAAGAAGAAATATAAAACCTGACTAAACCAGCAACTCCTGGAAAATTTGAACTGGTGATCAAAGTCTCCTCCAAAAAGACACCTGACTGGACAGTTTTCAAAGTATACTAGTACCCAACTTTCATGAAAAGAGATAAAGCCTTTTCTTATTGAAATGTATGAAATAGCAAGAGAAAAGGAAAAAGCTCCAGAAGCTTATTATATGAAGCTGGAATAACCACAGGTATTAAAATAGGATGATTTACAAAGTCTCTATTCAAGCTGGGATTCTAAGCATAGTAGGAAGATAGGAAAACCATTTAATGTACCAGTGTCTATCCAAGAAAGCCCCAAGAAAAAAAGGAGACATTCTGATTCTCATAAATTTAACTTAAAGACAATAAATCTATTTCCTTTTTAACTACAGGAGGTATGCATGTAGCACTTGTACTATATGTAATAAATGGTATACATTATACATTGTGGTAAGCCTATGTTTACTACATTCAATTTAGAGAATGTCTTTCTTTGAGATAATAAGCAATTTTAGATTTGCATATAAAATTAAAATGACATACAAATTAAAGAATAATGAAATACAGTCAGAAAAAAAAACATTTAAAACTGAATAACTTTGAAAAGGTTTTGAATTAATAGTCCATGTTGAACTGAGTACTAAAATAAAGCAAAGTATATTATTTATAACATTATAAATTATTCTTAGTTTGGTTTGTGGCATAATAAGTTACTAATTTCATACATTCTAAAATAAAATCTTAAACATAAAAATATGACCATGAAAATGAGGACACCACTTATTTAGCATTTATTTTTCTCTCAAGAAAAATGTGCTAAGCAAATCTGTTTTTGCATTGCTGATAAATTATATTTTCATAATAATTAATGCTTATTATTTATAGGTACTTAATCTAACACAATAATGTAACAAAGCTAAAATCAAGGTCACTTACAACTTAATTAAAACTATTTGGAATGTGAACAGTATTTATGCCCCACATATTATAATTAATTATGTGTATAGTAAGTAAGGTTACAGCTAAATATGACTACATGTATATTTAAAAGCTTACTTTACATTTTCATATACATAACAAATTGACACCTTCCTTGATTCAAAAAAAGATATACTGATTTTAATTGCCTTAAGAAAACAAAGTCACAGCTATCATATGCATGTATGCATGTGTGTATGTACACATGAAGATGAACAAAATGTATCAAATTTAAATATTCAAATGCTTACAGCAATTTCTGAATCTAATAATCAGACTAACTTGTTTATAACATGATCATTAAAAATTATCCAAAATATTTTTTTTATCTCAACTACTATTAAAACACAGAAATGTATCCTTTATTTTACTATTAGGCTTAATTTTATTTCTTTCTCATATCAATTTATTACAGATATCTCTCAATATATGCAACCTATGTGTTCCTCCAGATTAGTCATAACAACACTCATGATATAAAATGCAATTTTTCTTGTCCATTTCTCTTTTAAATGTATGAATGAAAGTTTTAAGAGGAGAAAGCTTAAAAAACAAGATAATGGGCCTGGGTTGGTTAAACTTTTTAAAATTACCTTTTTGTCTATCCAAATCTAAGAGTACCTGACACACACAACAGAATGAATAAAGAAATGAATGAATGCCAAAAGAGAAGACTAAGACAAAATGCATAAGTTTGGCAAAATGTCTTACTCTTTGAGCAACCATTCCAATTAAGAGCAAAATATTTTGGAACCTATTATTGCCACACATTGGAAATAGCAAGTAGTTTTTAATCCTCATTTTGAGTTTAACCTAAAATATTAATAATATATTTACCTTTCCTTCATATCTTAAATAAGTTATCAAAATCCAACTTTATACAAATTCCAACAAAATAATCAGTCAGCAAATATAATTAAACCTTCAATAAAAGATCTCATTACTTACCCAAAGTACTCCTTATACTTAACAAACTTCAAAAATTAAAAAGGTTTACCAAGCTGAGAGCTGTCCTCCACCTTCTACCCTGAGGTCCTAGTGATAATTCTTGAACCACAACTCTTCAAATATTATGTCCATTCTCCTATCACACCACAGCTTTCTCTTGGAAAGTATAACCAAATACATTTTTTTTCCAGATCCTCATCATAAGACATTATTTCCATTTCCTTTACCAACCAACTTGATCACTCTCCTCTAGACCTTCAGTAGTATTCTATCTCCCTTAAAGTGTGGTGACCAGGTGCAGACTGAAGAGTTGAACTGAATTATCATCACCCATGTATAAGGTTACTTTTTTAATAATAAAATTTTATTATTTGGTAGATATATAACACTACTTACAATAGGTAATACGTTTGGAATAGTTATACTTACCATCTGTTAGGCACTATTCTAAGAGTTTCAAGAGCTTTATATCATACTAGAGGCCCAGTGCACAAATTCATGCATGGATAGGGTCCCTCAGCCTGGCCAGCAATCAAGGCCTATCTGGGAGCCAGTCGGCCAGGCCGGGGGGAGGGGGAGAGAGGTGGAGCCATGGGAGGTTGCCTGGCTGTCATCTAATCAGGGCCTATGGGGGGGGTCCTGCTAGCTCGGGGGAGAGACCACGGGAGGCTGGCCTGCCAGCCTCCTGCTGGGGTCCAGGTGGAGGGACCACAAGAGGTTGGGGGGGTGGAAGGAGAAGGGGAAGGGGCCACAGGAGGTTGGCCGGCCAGCATGGGGGAAAGGACCACAGGATATTGGCTGTGGGGAGCACACTGACCACCAGGGGGGACGCTCCTGTGCTCAGCGTCTGCCCCCTGGTGGTCACTGTGTGTCATAGCAACTGGTTGACCAGTCGTTTGGTTGTAAAGGTCGCTTAGCTTTTATATATATACAGTACATCATGCCATATATGCACAGCCAACCTGCATGACAGCCAATCACTTTTTCATGTTAACAAGTTAGAAAACTGCAGCTTAGAAAAGTGGTTAAACTTTGTTACATTACTTTTTTGTCTCCCAAGTCCAGTGGTTTATAAATAGCAGAGCTTGGATTCATACATGTATCTAACTTCAAAGTCCATGCTTTAACTACTTAAATATGTAGTTCCCATGGCTGACTCACACAGAATTTATTTTTTATATATATAGCTGCTAAGCCAGATTGTCTTTCTGGAATTCCCAGTACTTGCGGTTACAAGTATATGAACTTCCATTCATCTATTTTATCATGTCATATTCAGCCCATCATTTTAACAATTACAGCAATAAAATGGGGGAAAAGCAGGATAAATAACAGATATGGCTAGAGTCTCCCCAGCATAAACTATAAAATCTAAGAGACCTGTTAATATCAAGTGCAATACTTAGTCACCTTGACCTTTCCTAAATGTTATGTTCAGCTACAAGTAGAGCAAATAATTCTTGTGTTTTCCTCATAAAAAGTTTCATCCTTATAAAGTACAAATGAATACCCTAAAATGATAGATAACGTGGAAGTAACAAAAACCTTGGGAGAAAATGACTATATCCCTATAGAATATGCAATATGGGCATATTCAGATACGTATCCACAAATTAAACAGAGAAAAGATACATATGATCTGAATAACGTTCTACCCAAAACTACTGAGATTAAATAGAAAAAAAGTTTTTTGCTTTTGTTTTGTTTTTAAATGGGAAGTTCAATCATGTCTTGGGGATTGCCGTTCTAAGCATCAAACTAGGAAGATTACTAAAAGAAAAGATGGATAGGCTTGCCTACTTAAACACTAATACAACTGCCAAAAATATTTAACCTCATTATAAATTTGTTTAGAAATAATAAATGAACTTCAATGTCATAAAATTAAAAAAATTGGCAATTCTCACAAGTAACAGTTAGTAGCCTAAAATATGTTTTAAAAAACTTTACCTCAGTAATTAAAACTGAGTTACCATTTTCTCTCTACTAAATAGGCAAGCATTTCTTTTTTATAGTATGATAGGATTGAAATAGACCTAAGTACAGAGATACTCTTATACATCACAGGTAGAAATATACATTGGCAGATTCTTTCAGGAAAGTATTTTTTTAGTACTTTTGGATGTAAACTTTTCACAGATAGAAATATATTTAAGGGAAAATATATATGAGCAAATATTTAGCATAAGAGTCTTTATTGCAAGGAAGGCTAGGTATAGTAAACCTTCAATAGCAGAGTATTAACTTAATAAACTAATTTATGGTGATAAATGTAATACTCTGTAGCCATTAAAATGTATCTATAATAATAAAAGCGTAATATGCTAATTAGACCAGACAGCTGAACGACCTTCCGGATGTCCTTCGGACAAACCTAGGGCTGCGAGGGCCGAAGCCGCCAGGGCTGAGCCCCTTTCACGAATTTCATGCATCGGGCCTCTAGTTATATAATAGAATATTGTCTTAAAAATATGTATATAAATGACTGAAAAAACATTCTAAATTACATATACTGTATAACCCATTTTTAAGTATTAATATTTTTAAATGACAGTTCCTTTAAGCTGTGTGCTCTAAATATTTTATAATGATACATTTTTTAAAATTAGAAAAATAAGAAAACTTATGCTAAAAATAGGTGTTATTATATGTCACAAAAAAACTATTTTCCACCACAATACTGAGAAGAGAAAATGAGAGAGAGAGAGAGAGACAAAGAGAGAGAGACAGAGAGAGAAAGAGAAAGAAAGAAACAATGATTGGATTATAATAAAACACGATGGCTGACACGGTAACCATAAACTGAATAAATTAGAGGAATATGAGAGAAATGTAGCAAAAACACAAAAAGAATGAACATATTGACAAATATGATTCAAAACTATAATAGTAAGGTCTTTACGGTTAAATCTCTAAAAAAAATCTAGGCATACAAAACTGGGAGAAATAACAAAGGGAGTCATTTTATCAAATGTATGAAGCAAGGAAATAAAATCAGCACATGTTCTTTCCTTGGGGAAGACAAGAGAAGCAGTCCATTCTCACTCTGCTTGTATCTTCTTCTATACAGAATATAAGCTTACAACAGGAAATAGCATATCATAAACACTGAATGCTACCTATGGTAAGGGGAAAAGTAGGAATGAGTAACCTAGCCTCTTCAAATAAGTTCAGATGTTCACACCCTGATGCATCATGTTCCAAGGTTTAGGAACTGCTCCCAGATTTGACTTCAGAATCCCTATTATCTCTGAGAAACAATGAAGAAAAACAGAAATGCTAGATAAAGATAACACCTCCCCCAATTTAAAAAAAGAAAAAGAACAAGATATAAGTAGTAGACTGTGAAAACTACTTAACTTACTTAAATGTAAGCTTAACATCATCAACACAGGGCAATGTAACAGAGCAAAGAACAGAACTTACCAAGTGTCATGAGAAAATACAGTGGACCCTTGAACAGCTTGCGTTTGAGAACTGTGAGTCTACTTATACACATTTTTTTTCAATAAATACTATAAACATATTTTTTCTTCCTTATGATTTTCTTAACTTTTTTTCTCTAGTTTAGTTTATTATGAGAATACAGTATAGACCAGACATAACATACAAAATATATGTATGTGATAATCAACTGTTTATGCTATTGGTAAGGCTTCCAATCAACAGTAGGATATTAGTAATTTATTTTTTTTTTTGCGGGGGGGGGAGAAGTCAAAAGTTATACCACAGATTTTGGACTGCATGAGGGAGTCAGCAGGGTTGTAAACCCCTGCATTGTTCAAGTATCAAATTAGTCACAACACTTTTTCCTACGAAATAGAAAATAGTTGTTCTTAGATTGGCAAAGCAACTGAAAGTTTGATATCTTTGAAGTCAAGATGGTGAAAAGCATTCTACATGTCAGTACTGTTAGGTCTATGGAGCGCTAGCACTGAACAATTGCATTCAAATACAAAGACTAAGAACAAAAAAATATAACTTCCATCATATGCCATAGGATGCCTTTTTAAAAAAGAAACTCTTCCTTAAATTAGTAAACTTATTATGTGGATATCACCATTTGGATAGTATACTAGACATACAAATACTATGCGTGGGAAAATTCTATAATACTAAACACTCTAAGTTTTAAAGTATAATTTTACTTTAGTTTTAAAGTATAATTTTATAAATGGCAGATTATCTATTCAGATTTAGGGTTAGGGAAAGGGCTCTTCTAATTATTTGGTGGAATGAATATAGAAAATGCAGCACATATATCATCCTCATAGCTGAAAGGACACTATTTTAATTGAACCTGGTTGATGTTAGTATCCTTATTGTTCAACAGTACTAAGACTATCAAGACTACTAGTAAGAATGTATAATACTTGCCCAGGTGGTGTGGCTCAGTGGTTGAGCATCAACCTTTCAACCAAGAGGTTGCTGATTCAATTCCCAGTCAGGGCACATGTCTGGGTTTTGGGCTCAATCCCCAGCAGGGGGCATGCAGGAGGCAGCCGATCGATGATGTTTCTCTCTCATCAATGTTTCTATCTCTCTATCCCTCTCCCTTCTTCTCTCTCTAAAATCCATTAAAAACATATTTTTTAAAATGTATAACTCTTAATAGAACCTTTTCATAAAGCATTAATGTTAATCATTCTACACAATATTTTAAATACACTATTCTACCAAAAACATCACTATACTCTTCTGACCAAACTGCAGTATACACATTAAATCAGTGGTTTTCAAAGTGTAGTCTAAATCTTCAAGATCCTTTCAGGAAGCCATGAGGTCAAAATTATTTTCATAATATAGCTAAAATATTATTTGCCTCTTTATTTTTCATCCTTCCATATGTACAAGATGGGTATAATCTTCCATGGAGTATAAATCAGATTTAATATTATTTTAAATGATTTTGTAAACAATTATTAAAGCATTTACTATATAAAAATTTGTTTTTAATTTATAGCACAGTATCAATAGAGTATATAAACATAAAGAAAAACTCTATCACGTCCTCAGTAATTTGTAAAAGTATAACGGAGTTTTGAGAACAAACAGTCTGAAAATCACTATATTAAATCATACTAATTATTCTATATCAAAATTTCAAAAATTCTGGAAACACTTATAATGCAAGTAAGTATCAAAAAGTATAGTCTTTCCTCAGATGGCAACCTAATCAAATAATTCCTACTGAAGCACAATATTAAGAAGTACTTTTTTTTGTTTGCTTACCACCCATTTTTTTAAAAAAGCTACTTCAGATAAGATAGTTCACATTAGTGTAAAACTTCAAAAACTTCAACTATACCTCATTCTGAAGTTCATCACCACTTTTAACAGAAGCAAGCATATCATATAAAGTACAGCAAAGATCTTCTATTCTTGTTGCTTCAGCCATTTCATTTAAAGTTGCATTTAAGTACTTCTCAACTTCAGACCACAAAAAGGAGTCATTTGTTTTCTCCACAGGTTTGACCTCCAGGGTGGAATGCTCTCGGAAATGTTCATTCAGAAACTTCTTGTAATCTAGGCTTATAGTTTTCTGGGGTTCACCATTTATTGGCAGTTCATCAAAATAGTCCAAATCATGCATGTCAAATGAAAATGTTAAATTATTACCAAATAAAACTCTATCACCACATTCCTCTTTTGTCATCTGGAAAAGAGCAGCAAGACTGTCTTGATGAAAATGAGAAGTAATCCGACTGGTAGCATTACAAGCTACAGTGGCAGATGATGATGGAAAGGGACCAAACATCTGTTTGATAGCCTTTGTCTCAGTGTGACCAACAGAGTCCTTCAAGTGAAATGTCTTGAAGAGAAATGCAGCCGCATTTTCAATTGCTTCTTTCCCATTTTCCACTCCAACTATTCAAAGATAAAAGAAACAGTATTAGCTCAAGTGAATCATAGTTCAAGTAACCATTTACCAAAAAAACTACTAATAAAATTTTTATGGGTAAATCCAGCAGGAAAAAAAACATACTGGTAAAGATAAACCAATTTAAGAGCAGAAAAGCTCATTTTAAGTGCATTCCAAAATTTTCAAAGAACTGTAATTAGTAAGCAAATCACTGTCAGTAATTATTCTATATCTAAACAGAGAAACTACCTAATAATACTTTATCTCTCTTTAAAACTTAATAACCAAATTTTAAAAACGGATTTGATGAGTAATGTTATGATTCATTCTTTATTATGGCCAAGTAATATGCCATTTTAAAAATCATATTGATGTGCACTTTTCCATATCTTTTCTATTAAAATAGAGCTGCAATGAACATAGGAATGCATATATTTTTTCAAATTAAGTGTATTTCTTCAGAGTAAACTAAAACTTCTTTAAGAAAAAATAAATAAATTCATGTGATTCATGTGAAGCAAAATCCTTTGATCAAAACTATCCACAATTGGCTTAATCATTATGATTTAAAAATACTTCTAGGATAGAATAATATTCAGGAAAGATAGATTTTTCACAAAATCATGTTTAGTAAGGAAATATCACAAGACAGTGTTTTCCTTTTATCACAAGCTACTATAAGTCAGAAACTTAATTGAATAAGGTTAACTTGTAAAAGGAAATTAATTTGGTTCTCCACTGAGGTTTTAGAAAATGTTATTCAAAGATGATTGAGGAATAAACACCTCAACTCAGAAATTATTTTAAACTAGTGATTATAAACTATTTTTAGTAATTTAGTAATGATTTCTAAGAATTTTATTAACTATAAGATGGAAAATGTCAGATTTACATAGCCTTTTAGGGCCACATCTCAGCACTCTAGGCTGAAAATACTTTTGAAGACAGTAATTTTGAGAATGACATAATTTTTAGAAAATATAAAAAATGTTGCCGAAACCGGCTTGGCTCAGTGGTAGAGCGTCGGCCTTTGGACTGAAAGGTCCCAGGTTCGATTCTGGTCAAGGGCATGTATCTTGGCTGCGGGCACATCTCCAGTAGGGGGTGTGCAAGAGGCAGCTGATCGATGTTTCTGACTTTCTATCCCTCTCTCTTCCTCTCTGTAAAAAAATCAATACAATATTTTTTTAAAAGAAAATATAAAAAATGTTTGAAATTAATATCTATTTACTGTATCATATGCTAATTTTCTTATATAAATAGAATGAAACAATATTTCCTTAGACTGTTGGTTCTCAAATAAAATGTGCCTCAAGCCCTGGCCAGTGCGGCTTGGCTGGTTGAAACATTGTTCCACACACCAAAAGGTAGCAGGTAGGATCCCAGCTGGGGCACATAGGGAGAAACAGATCAACGTTTCTCTCACATTGATGTTTCTCTGTCTCCCTCCCTTCCTCTCTTTCTGAAATCCATGCATGTCTTCGGTGAGGATTTAAACCCCCCCCCCCCCCCCACACACACACACAAAACACCCTAAATTGTGCATCAGAATCACCGGAGTTCTTGTTTGAAACCTAGACTGTGGGTCCTCTGTCTCAGAGTTTCAGATTCACGCCGCCTGAGGCGGGGCCTGAGAATGTGCATCTCTAACAAATTCCCACCAGTTTGGAATTTAAAATATGGTAATTATTAATCCAAATTAAGAAAAAGAAAACACATCTCCACTGTATCTCTTTCTATATCCTGCTAAAATTGCAATCTTAGTTGGATAATGCTTCTTCACAAATGTTAATACCCTTGCCTAATTACTAACTCTCCCGCACAACCTGCTCCACAGCTCAGAGTTGGGCTGCCGAGAATGGACAAGTGTTCACACCACAAAGTAATTTCTTAAAAGTGAATCTCTGCACCGCGCTAGTTAGGAGTTCGGAAATTCCAATTTTTTGAGAAGCACTAGCAAATATTATTTGTTGCTACTGTTTACCATCTAACAAAAAAACTAAAGTACTGCAATCTGAACACAATTTCTCCGGAGTGCTACTAGTAAAGCACGCAAGATCGTCCCTCCGTGCAGCCCCGGGAGCACACGCCAGCCCCGCCCGCAGTGACATACGGAAACGCGTCCCAGCGCTCCGCCGGCAGGTGATGACGCGCATGCCACGACCCGGCTGCTGCCAGCAGACCCGGATGAGCAGGCAGCCGGGGATAGGGGCAGTGACAAAAGATAGTACAGCCCACCAGTGATGGCAGCACTTAGGTCCTTTGGTGAGTGGAAATAGAATAGGTGCTTGTAAAACAGGAAAAAAAAAAATCTTAATAAATGCAATTAGATGTCTGACTCGTCAAAGTTCTGGCAGGCCCGCCTCCCCTCAACAATCAGAAGGGAAGCCGGAGTGTTTCTGCACGTCTCCATCGCTGGCTGAACCAGCACCTTTTGCAGTGGCTGAAAGAGCGAGGGGAGGGCCGGGGAAGGCTTGGAAAATGAGAGTGGTGAGTTTTGCGAGTGGAAATTTGTAATAGGTAGACATGTACTTGTGTTCTTACACTACAGCCAAAATTAAATGTGTTGGATTAACTGAAGATCTTGTTTACAAGCAGCCTATGTTTTGTCCATTTCCCTTTATATTTTACATAGAATTTAATAGAAAGTGAATCTTTTAAGTGATTAAGCTGAAGCTCTTTGTTCAGTTGACATTTACTCCCAATTCAAAAAGTGTTTGTTTCACACCACTGACTGCTCTAGTATTCCTGAGAACAGGAATTTTAAGTGCAGTTTTATCCTCAAGATAAAACCTCAGTAAAGAAAATAAACTAAATAAGTTTGAATAAAACTTATGACCTCCAAACCTTATTTAAGGAAGCTACTTTCAATATGTAACCACTTGAAAATCTAATTTTCTATTCATAAAACATTGAACAAGATAGACCGTAAACCAGAAAACTGGCTTTATATACCTAGCACTTTAACTGCAATGCATTTAAAGAGATACACATTAAAAGGTCATGAGAAAACTTTTTATTAATAAATACTTGCTCTGCCCACTTCAGTTATATTGAGAGCAAATGAGATGTACCAGTATGTGAAATGTATGGTAAACTAAAGATATAATTGGTAACTGGTTACTGTAGATTATAAAAGAAATTTCTAAAATTAGAGTTCAGTGATGACTCTATCACCAACACACAATTTACTTTTATATTTTCCTTTGATTACAAAATATTAAGAATTAAAGAGTTGTAAATTTTAACTTTTTAAGTAGCTCACTCTAACAGTTGAGAAGTTCCTTATAAGGAATGAGTAGAACATTTTAATCAAGTAAAAATATCCATCAACTGTTTGCATCCTTCGTTGCTGGGACCCTTCGAGGGTGTCCGACTTCTAAATGGGTTTAGAAGTTTTCAACAAATGAATTCCTTAACTAGTTAAATCTTCACTGTTCTGCATTATACCATTTTTCAAATAATCACCAAGTTATCAAATAAACTAATAGAAGTAAGCAGTTATAAGATGGCTTTTGGGGGAATAAACTGAACAATTTATGTGATATAAATTTAAAATTGCTATGTAATATAATCCTATCTAATAAAAGTGTGATATGCAAATTGACCATACCACCAATCAAGTCTTACCCACAGTCACGCCCATCAGCCAATCAGGAGCAAATTATGCAAATAAACCCCAACCAAGATGACTACAGGCACTGAGAGCAGGAGGGAGGCTTGGGTTTCCCCAGCAATGGAGGAAGCCAAGCTTTCTGCTTGCCCTTGCTGGCCTAGGCCTCTACTCAATGCTACAAAGTTTCTATTATGGAAGTTATATCCCAACAGAAATGGTGTCAGCCACAGAGCTGGAGAGAGCAGAGGCTAGGGTTGCTGGGGCAATGGAGGAAGCCAAGCTTTCTGCAGTCCTGACTGGCCTAGGCCTCCACTCTAGGCTACAATGTTTCAATTATAGAAGATAAATATATCGCAACAGAAATGGCTGTCACCACAAAGTGAGCAGAAGGCTTGGCTCTATTCCAGGCTACAAAGTTTCAATTACAGAACATAAATTAATCCCAGGACCTCTGCTTGGGTCGCTGGGGGGCGTGGCCAAACCTGCAAACCACAACAGGCCCCTCGCCCAGGTTGCCCCTTACCCCAAGGGAACCTCCACCCTGATCTGGGCACTCTTCTGGGCAAACCAGCTGCTTCTTCCCCATGTACCAGGCCTCTATCCTATCTAATACAAGAGTAATTTGCAGACTGACCATCTCTCCAACAGACAAGAGGGCTGCCCCCATTTGGTTAAATATCCTGCCCCCATGTGGACATAAGATGCCCACCACAAGATGGCCAGCAGGGGAGGGCTGTTGGGAGGAAGCAGGCCATCATGGGAGGGCAGTTGGGGGCAATCAAGCCTGCAGGGGAGGGCAGTTAGGGGTGACCAGGCCAGCAGAGGAGGGAAGTTGGGGGCAAACAGGCTGGCAGGGGAGCAGCTAGACATCAATTAGGCTGACAGGGAAGTAGTTAGTGTGTGATCAGGCTGGCAGGCAGAAGTGGTCAGGGACAATCAGGGAGGCAGGCAGGTGAGCAGTTTGGAGCCAGCAGTCCTGGATTGTGAGAAGGATGTCCGACTGCCCGTTTAGGCCCGATCCTACTCGAAGGGTCCCAGATTGGAGTGGGTGCAGGCTGGGCTGAGGGACATCCCCTGCCCCTGTGCATGAATTTTGTGCACGAGGCCTCTAGTTTAAAATAATGAGCTCCATTTATTTTTTAGTGTAAGTCTTGTACATCAAAACTTCTCCAGGAAAACTTTGCATTATATAGGCAAAGTATTCAAGAAATGTTCAATACAGTAATTTGAAAAAACTGTTTAGATGTTAAGATTATTCCTGCTCTTTAATACAAATTACTTACTGCCTTCAGGGTGAGCATATAATGAAAGGGAAGCAAAGAGAGAAACATATTTGGTAGAGGAAAAGATTAGTAATAAGAAAGAGATTAAAGAGAGGCCAAGACAATTCACCAGTTTTTTAGAGTTAGTCATTTAATTGTACGTATAATTACAAAATGTGGATTCTCATCTTACAGTGTAGACTTTAAGTAAGCATCCAGCCACTATGTTACCACTTCTAGTACTATAAAATATTGCATCAAATTACAACTTGACTTTCTAAGCAACCAAAGAGCTAACAAAAAAGTTTTAATTTCATATATAAGCTTCCATTATTATTGGCATTGCTATGAAAATAAACTACCTTTGAACAAATCACATATCTTACTGATATTTAACTGGCATTAAAAAAATTTTAACATCCAAGGAAAAAGCACTATATAAAAAAATGATATAAAGTATACATGTCAGTGGAGCATCCATTTATAAACGTATAGTTATATCCTTGTCCGTACCATAAAGAAAATTAATTGTAACCTTTAATTATAAGTAGAGGTACAAAAATGCCTCTATTGAAGAATGCAGTGTAAATTTTCTTATGCTAAGGAATCATAATAATTTGTAAATGAAGAATAATATATTGATAAACTAAAGCAAACTGTGAAGAGTTGATCTTATGTCCAACACTTGCCACTGCTACAATAGCCATTCAATTTACAGCTGTTTTGTCATATGCCCACATAATCTGAACTGCCGGTTTATATAGCCAATATACATGCAAAGTCTTCCATGATTTTCATTAAGTTATTCAGCTTTGTTTTGTCATTTTTCTTGTGATAAAGACATTTATAAACAACTCTGTCCCTGAAACAAACGCAATCTAATTCTTTCCCAAGTTCCTTCTCTATGAATTCCTTCCTGACTAACCCAAGAATTCCGCCCATTTTTGTATATCATCATCACTGAGCACATCTATCATAGCCACACAGATAATCTATTTATCTATCAATGGGCTACTGGTACATCTAGACCAGTGGTCAGCAAACTCATTAGTCAGCAGAGCCAAATATCAACAGTACAATTGAAATTTTTTTTGAGAGCCAAATTTTTTAAACTTAAACTTCTTCTAATGCCAATTCTTCAAAATAGACTGGCCCAGGCTGTGGTATTTTGTGTAAGAGCCACACTCAAGGGGCCAAAGAGCCGCATGTGGCTCATGAGCCGCAGTGTGCCGACCACTGATCTAGACTACAATAAAATTATTCACTGACAGCCACTTACCAAGCTGTACCCTAGGCACTTTGTAGTATTGTTTTACATCACACCAACCATACAAAGAAGTGGTATCACCATCCTATATAATCAAGAGGTAATATGCAAATTGATCCTCACGCCCTCAAACAAGATGGCTTTCCTCATAT
This sequence comes from Antrozous pallidus, assembly GCA_027563665.1. Classification (NCBI taxonomy): domain Eukaryota; kingdom Metazoa; phylum Chordata; class Mammalia; order Chiroptera; family Vespertilionidae; genus Antrozous; species Antrozous pallidus. The sequence continues at coordinate 58,791,873 of CM050517.1, forward strand.
GGTCAAAGATGGCCAGCAGGGGAGGGAAGTTGGGGGCAAACAGGCCTGCAGGGGAGGGAGAGAAGTTGAGGGAGAGGGATCAGGCCTGCAGGAGAGGGCAGTTGGGGATGATCAGGCTGGCAGGGAAGGGCAGTTGGGGGCAATCGGACTGGCAGGGGAGCAGTTAGGTGTCGATCAGTCTGCCAGAGGAATGGTTATGGGGTGATCAGGCTGGCAGGCAGGTGAGCAGTTGGGAGCCAGCAGTCCCAGATTGTGAGAGGGATGTCTAAGGGGTCCCAGATTGGAGAGGATGCAGGCTTGGCTATGGAACATCCCCTCCCCCAGTGCACAAATTTTGTGCACCGAGCCTCTAGTATTATATATGATATTAGCTACTCACTAGTGATATTAGCTACTCACTAGTAAATGACAGAGCTAAATGTGTACCGCATATATTAACTGATAACTTGAAATTATCCTATAAGAAAATAATTTTATGAAAACTTAAATCTGAAAATGAAATAAAGATGATACAAAAATACAGTTGCAAATATTTAAAACATTAGCTTACTGTATCTATCTATATACCTAAAAATACACTATAAGTAACTATAGTTTATTACAGGAATGCAAAGGTAATTCAATTATTAGAAAATCAACTCTCAAAAAATTGAAGTAGGAAACATGTAGCACAGATATATGATGGCTAGAAATCGCATAGACATGGTGAGCAAAGGCAACAGACATGAAAGGCCAGCCATTAGCAGTCTTGTGGACAATCAAGGATTGTACATTACACTTGATTATTATATGCTTGTAACCTCCTTTAATGTACAATACCATCATATCATTTTAAAATGATATTAAATGAAATTCCCTATAAAGCCGCTGAAGCATATATAGATTTCTTAGTATGAAGGTTTTTTAAATTACAGATTCAATTTCTTTAACAGTCAAATATTCAGATTTTCTATTTCCTCCTTTGTCTGTTTTAGTCATTTTTGTCATCTTAGTCTTCTGAATCTGTCAAGAGCTCTGCTCATCTTCCCTTTTTATCTGGCCTCCTCCTCTGGACTAGACAGTTAATTTCAGATAAAAGTGGCCTAAATGCCAGGATCAGATTTGCTATGTTTATTTATGCTGTCAGATCTTGGTCCCATGATTTTTTATTGCTTCGGAAGTACTATGATGCAGTCAAACTGTTTTCTATTTTATAATTTTTCTAATTATTCTCAGCAGAGAGCTATTCCAAATTATTTTGTCTGCCAGTTTATGTCAAGTGGAACATTGAACTTTTTTGGAATCTACAATTTTCAAGATAGTTGTTTTTTACAAATACTCATGAAAACCTGCTTCACTATATACATAACAGACCTTTATTATTTACTAGAAGCCTGATGCATGAAATGCATGCAATCAGGGGGTTCATCAGCCAGGCCTCCTGTGCCCTCTCGCAGTCTGGGAGCCCTTAGGGATTGTTGACTGATGGCTCCTGAGAGGGAGCGGGCCTAAGTTGGCAAATAGACAACCTTAGCACTGCCGAGGAGGCAGAGAGGCTCCCGCCACTGCTACTGTGCTCGCCAGCCATGAGCCTGGCTTCTGGTTGAGCAGCACTCCCCCTCTGGGAGCACACTGACCGCCAGAGGACAGCTCCTATGTTGAGGGTCTGCCCCCTGGTCAGTGCACATCATAGTGACAGGCCGTTCCGCCACTATGTCTATTTGCACATTAGCTTTTTATAATATAGGATAGGATATGCATACCCTTCCACAGACAGAATTGTCAGATCCTACTAATATCTATATATAACTCCTTCTGCAGTCATCGCTTTATAAAATGCTTTCCATACTTGATTCGGATTCCTCCCTTTTTACAGTAAAATCTTATTTCCTCAACAACTTGAAAAACATAATAGATTCCCAAATTCCCTAAACCACACTCTATTAAGTCAGTCATGTCCAACCTACCTTTTGATTTGTATTTTTCTTAAAGACAAGACTATTAAAGGTAAAATGCATAAAAATACCAAAGACCAAATAAAACTGGGGTTATAAGCTAGAGAAGGCACAACAAGTAGGTCTGTCTATAGCAAAATAATATAAATATTAAAAAAACACTAGTTCATTTATGGTTGAGTCCTGTTCTGTATCCAGATCAGAGTAAAGTCATTAGATCACCCTGTCCCGGTCTGGAGAGAGAAATTCAGTAATAGAGCTGATTAAGGAACTGTCAGGTTCTTCTGCTGGCTTCCCACCATTTTTTACCCCCATTTGAGTTTCTATTTATGCTGTGAAAATCTTAAAACTCCTAGAATAAAATAGCGAAAAAATCAACCTTCTATAATAATTTAAATCTCTAAGTAATAGAGATACATGCCTAGTAAATGATGGATTTTACTAACTACCACTCTCAATCTTAACCTCTTTATTTTCAAAACTATTTTTACTTGAAGCACATAAAATGTATTGACAAAGTTTCATTGCGCACAGAAGATAGGCTAATGTTTCCCCCTCAAAATCCACAGAGATAACTATGTTTACAATGAGCAATTGGATAAACTAAGAGTAAGGGCCCAGAATATTATTTCCATCAAGGAAAGGAATGGTGTAAACAATTCTTAAGTAATGATAAAGTGCTCTAAAAAAGTATGGAATGGATGATAATCTAATGGAACACTATCTACTAAGACTACAAAGAAATAACACGACATAAATGAAGCCTAAGCTATTTTTTTCAAACATGAGAAGCATTTCCCCCGAAGAACACAATTGGGAAAGTTACTTTAACACATAAATAACAAGGAGAAAAAAACAACCTAAGCACTGTTCAGGAAATTAAAGTAGTACACACTGCATATGTTAGGAGTAAAGCTTGCATGTGATAGAATGGCAAGGAGATGAAAAAGTACATTGTTTCAACTCATACAGCAGCTTTCTAATGTCCATTCTAAAGAATTTGGTCTAAAGAGTAAGCTGAGAATAAACATGAGCTTTGCATGCTTTTTACAAAAATCACTCTAGTCACAGTGCAGAAGCAGAATAAGGAAATAAGGCAGTAGTTCAAACATTGGATGTTGCTTAAACCAAGGCAATGGTAAATATATAGAAAAAGTGAATTTAAGATTAGCTGAAAAGTAGACTTGACAGGACTTGACCTCTGACTATAAGCAAAGTAAAAAAATCTAGGATTTCCATTTTGTTTCTATGTTAAAATTTGGGCCCAGGCCTAACTTCACCCCAAATCAATCAACTATGGGATTCACTTAACCTTTATGAGCCCTGTTTCTTCACATACAAAATGAAGGGATTGGACAACATGTTCCCTGATATCCACACCAGTTTAAAATAACTATTACTCTAACTAGTCAATGTACATGTTCTTAAACAAGTACCTCAGATTATTATATCACACTCAGTGAAATATAAATGATTGTTCTTTATTCTCTTGCTCTCTTTTTAATGCAATCACACCAAAAATACATGTGCTAAAAGATAGAAGAGAAATCACAATATTTACCATGAGACTAATCTTTTCAAAGCAGCCAGTTTTTTTTTAAAAAATATTTTATTGATTTTTTTTTACAGAGAGGAAGAGAGAGGGATAGAGAGTTAGAAACATCGATGAGAGAGGAACATCGATCAGCTGCCTCCTGCACACTCCCTACTGGATATGTGCCCACAATCAAGGTACATGTTCTTGACAGGAATCGAACCTGGGTCCTGTGAGTCTCAGACCAACGCTCTATCCACTGAGCCAAACCGATTAGGGCTCAAAGCTGCCAGTTTTAATTGCATTTCAAGCATCAGCAGTATTTTCAAATCCTGGCCTTGGAATCAAGGAACGGAAAGAATCTAGGATTTCAGGAGTAGTTAACTACTAGTCAACTACTAATTTCACTAAACCTAAGTTATTGAACTTAAACATAGCATTAAAAAGTATATATAACAGCATTTACCTAAGTCCAACCCTAAGATTTCATCATGAAAATATTCTTCTGAAACATTACATTTCAAATAAATCAATTTCTAAAACATATCAGTCAATAGATTAGTCCCTGAGTATGAATCAGATGTTTCACCAACAAGCAAAAATTCCTAGGATTACATTTAATGACTGGTATTTAAAACAATGATTTTTGACTTGCCAGAGACATTTGGGAAGAATATAAAAGATATTTTTTAAAAATAATAATTTCTATATCATTTATACAAAGAAATAATTTAGTCGTGGAACTAAAAAAGCTCCATATTTTAGTATTGTTTTTGCTAAGTATTCTGAAGCATTTTTATAATAGAACTCCTGAAGAGAAAAAACACTCTACAGTTTTTGAAAAGTATTTTATCAGGCCACCCCCCCTCCCCCCCCCCCGCGGCCCTAACATCTTACAGTGAAGCCCAGAGGGTTAGATACCAGTCAAGGTGATCCACGGAGACTAGAGACTGCTTTTCCCTACTATTTCCCAATGAACCCAATTGCCTCTATACCCTTAAAATATAAAGTGTAATTCCATGCTAAATTCTATCACAAATTTCTTCAAAATGTGCTCAGTTCATCTAGGCTTCAGCAAACTCAATTTATACTAAAGCCCTTGAACTTCAGAAAATCAACTAAATGCAAAAACATACATGGCATTCATTTGTACTTTCACAACTTAAAACAATGAGGGTATTAAATTCAATAATATACCATATCACAAACCAATGGTAATTAAATGACATATCAAAATGAAAATATTTGAATAAATTTAAAGATCTGATGAGCAAAATTAAGAATCCTTCATCATGTGTATAAAATATACCACAAATACCATCTAAAGCCAGTGGAGGAAAGAAACCCGCCAACCTAGCATATGGTAAAGTAATGATTTAATTTTCTTCTCAACTAAGAAATCACCAGAGAAAACTTTTTTTTTTTATCAAGAGAAACTTCACGACGATCCTAAAATATGCAAACACTACTCTAAGCACTGAGGATGGAGTGTTCAACAAGAAAAATAAGGTCCTATTCTCATGAAATTTATATCCTATTCCCACAACACGGGCAATAAAAAAGCAAAAATAAAATAATGATAAATGTTATGGAGAAAATGTTACCAAGGTTTATAAGATAAAGAATGACCAGGTAACAACATAAGACTGAAATTATTTTTCATTAAGAAAATAATTTTTTAGGGGAATTCAAACTAACAAGAAAGGATCTACCCACTCTAAAATTAGAGCAGAAGAACATTCTCAGCAAGGGAAACAGCAGTGCAAAGACTCCAAAATAGGCACCAACTTAGTGGGTCAGAGGAAAAGAGAAAAGACCATGTGTCTGAAGCACCTTGAGTGAAGTCACGGATGAGCTGAAGTCAGAGAAAGGTGGAGGCCAGTTACACAGGGTCAAGAGTATCGGTCTGAACCTTTTATAAGTAACAAACCTGCATTTGAAAAATTTAGAACTACAGTTTAATTATGCTTTTTAGTTATCAGACTCTGAAATTATAAATGTTAATGAACAAACTCAGATTTTTATCAGTCACTGTTTTGTTTTCAACCTTGGGAATAGTAGCATGTTAAGCATAAGTACAATCTCAAATTATAATTTCCTCTAAGTATAATCAATTGATGAAACTGTTAAAGTGTATGATAGAAATTAAAGTGAAGTTCAGCAAGACTGCGCTATATGGCTTTTAAGGGTCCCTCAAGCTACTTTAAAATTTTAGCTAACCTTATCCTTACTTCAAGCAAGACAGTGGTTTTCAAACTCTAAATTCCTATAAACTCCTCATGTTTGATTGTATTATAATTACTTACTTCTGCATCCCGGACTGTATCCTAAGCTCCTTAATAGGTAAGATGGTGTTTCATAATTATGAATACTTGCTTGGAAATTTTAGCCTTGCACTATAATTTAAAAGAAATATATTTTTGTACTTAGTGGTCCTATTAAAAAAATAAAAATAAAACTATACCTATTTGTTTTGCAGCCTGCAATATATCTTTTAAGTCTTCATTTATACTTTGCATTTCACTCTTCTCCAATTTTTCATTCAAAAAATTTACTATCTTCTTCCACGTCAGGTCCAATCCTAAAATTTGTTCATGAAGTTTAGATCGCTTCATCTGAAACACATAGCAAAATACAGTGACATGTTGGTTCAAGGTTTTCTCAAATCGATCACTTATCACGTGTATTTTGCATTACATTATACAACACAAAAATTCAAAACTATATCTATTTACATCCAAATTTACAGCCCCAAGAAGGAACCTTACTTGAGTAAGTTTAAAAAGAATCTCATTTGTTAAAAGATATGTTCAATAGAAGCTTTTCATAGGTTCAATCACAATGAATAATCATTATGAAATTATTTTCATACAGCAAAATAAAAAGCAAAAAGTCCTACTTTAAGATGACAATAAGTAATATCACATGTGTTCCTCTTCTCAATTTTTCTGCTTTTTCTTTAACAAAGCTTAGACCAATGCAAGTTCCTTCATATACTATATTACATGACACATTCCTTCATAAGTTCATACACCTTTAAGACTATAAATTCCACAACCAATTATAATGACCAGACAGAAGTCAATTATGAGACCAGATACTGAGTTTAAAAGAATAAAATTCATCTTTCCCATATTATAGTATAGACCAGTGGTTGGCAAACTCATTAGTCAACAGACCCAAATATCAACAGTGCAACGACTGAAATTTCTTTTGAGAGCTAAATTTTTTAAACTTAAACTTCTTCTAACACCACTTCTTCAAAATAGATTTGCCCAGGCTGTCTATTTTGTGGAAGAGCCACACTCAATGGGCCAAACAGCCGCATGTGGCTTGCTAGCTGCAGTTTGCAGACCACTGGTATAGACCATTGTTTCCATCAAATAAGAATCTTAACATAGACCCAAAAACTTAAGATAAGCCAGGGGTAAATTACTGGATTAAATACAATATTAACTGGTAGGAACCTTAGCAACAGGAAAATTAACAAAGGATTCTATACCATAGTTCTGATTATTCTTTTTGACAATATAGTCATAAGTGCTTTATATATACCCATTAGTAAACATTGATATACACATTCCCCTTCTTGGTAACTAAAACATACCATTTTAATCACATAGAACTAAGGGAAAAAATGTCAAATAAATACTTGCCCATGTCCTATGTTTATAATGGTTTTCATCTTTAAAATATTTACCTTTAAGTCAGCCACTTCTTCATTATAATTATCTTGCTTGGTGACATTTGAAAAGGAGCGCAAGGCTCCTGTGAGTCGAGGTAAAGCCATCTATAATTCAATCAGTGATCCATACAATGAGGAACCCGAAACTGAACCAAAACAATATGACATTTATCTGTTGGGAGGAGGTGGGAGAGGTAATCACATTCAACAAATTGACCTGTCCAAGAGAGAAAAATAAACACCATTAGTTAAAAAAAAAAAAACAACTGCTATCAATGTTGAATAAAATTCAACACATTTTGTACCCATGAACTTTTTTAAAAATAAAATTCTGGCTATGTTGGGGAAAAGGAAACAAACAAACAAAACACATGTGGTGGGTCCTACTTTAGCAATACATAAAAATAAGTTCTACAGATTCCCAAGTACAGGTATCACAAACTGCATTACTACTGACAATAACACTGAGAGGAAAGAAAGCACGTGCCCATCTTTTCTCCAATACTGTTTTATGCTCACTGACTTCATCTCACATTATCCCTTGCTTTCAAAGTCTCATTGCTTTTGTTTTTTTAAAGCATGTTTCCACTGAAATGCATTTGCATTAGTGGTTCCCTGCTCAGAATGCTCCTCCGATGTTCATACAGCTGACTCCTTGATACATACATAGTTCATGGCTTAAAAGAAACCTCCTGAGAGGGGCCGTTCTTGACTTCTCAATCTAAGACAGTAACTACTCAGTTACTGTCCACCAAAGCACAGAACTTCCATTCTCTGTTATGGCACTAATTAATATTTGACATTTCCCTGTTTATTTACTTAATTATGTGTTGTGTCACCCCACAAAGAGTAAGGTTCATATTTTTGTAACTCAATAATGATTTGGTATATAGTAAAAGGAAGAAAAAAGGAGAAAAGGAGAAAAAAGGAACAGAGAAACTAAAGAGCGGGAGAGGAAAGAATTAAAGAAGCTGGGAAGAAAGGGAAGAACTCCCCAGAGAAGGAAAAAAATCAGATGATCTGATCTAATCTTCTTGTTTTGGCGCTGACAACTAAACAACTAACATCCTAGCAAAAGACTAATAATATTTACTGAGGGGAGTCCTTATCTATGGGATACTCTTTGAGCTCATCCTGGTTAAAGATTGCTTATTATAACAAATTTAGCATGGCTCCCTGGAGAATGTCACATAGACTATACAAGCCCTTAAAACAGTTCTCAAATAGGGATATTTTGCCCCTTGTAGGTCATTTGGCAATATCTGGTGACATTTTAAGTTGTCATAACTGGGGGGTGAGGGAGGAATACTACTAGCTTCTGGTGGACAAATGCCAGTGGTTCTGCTAGACATCCTATAATACACAAAACAGCTTCCTGACAACAAAGAACTGTCCAGCCCTGGGATTTTCAACTGGTGTGCCACAAGAATTGTAAAAACATACAATACCTGACTATTTGGTCAAGGGCACTGACCTCTGTCCCTTATATTGCTAAATAAACAATGACAATAGCCAAGGAAACAATAGCTGTCCAGTGTGAGTAAATCAAAATTATACCTTTTTTGTTTTGGTTAGATCAGCAAAATATAATGTATTTTTTGGTGTAACACAATTTTAGTAATTAGTTTATGTGTATCAGAGATGAAAAAAGTTGAAATTGCTTTGAAATAAGTAGATCTTAAAAGAAAGTAACAAGTCCAACATCAAAGTGAAAATTCAATAATTGATCAATTATTGCTTGGTCAAATCAGCAACAAATTGTCAATAAAGATATAAAACATTTGAACAGTGAAATGAATAAGTTTAATTTAATGGACATATACAAAAACCTATATTTAGCGATTAGAAAAATACATATTCTTTTCAAGTACATCAGTAACAGTTTAAAATGGTCTATGAATACTAGGCCATAAAGCAAATCTAATAAATTTTGACGATTAAGCATCATTTAGATCAAGGGATCAGAAAACTTTTCCTGTCTAAAGAGAGAGAGTAAATATTTTAGGTCTAACAGGCCACCATATAGTCTCTCTGCCTTCTGCATAGTCTTAGTTTTATTCTTTTTTTTTTTCTTTCTCTAAAACACTTAAAAAGTGCAAAACTCATTCCTGGGCTCAGGATGACCAAATTAGCTTGCTGACCTCCAGTATAGGTCACATTTACTGAGCAAAATATGGTAAGATTTGAAATCAGAAACAAATGACTGGATTGTAAATAAGTAAAAAAATGGTATCAGAAAAGCTGGGGAAAATAACAGTTGGAGTCTCTATATCATACTAAAAAAATTAATCAGGAAGGCAAAATGATCCATTTTAAATTTTAACTATCTATAATAGGGAATGAATTTTGGAAAGCATTTCTGGAAACAAGATGATTCAGGGAATCACCATTACAACACAAATATTTGTATTTTTCTAAATAACACTTTCTGGAATATTTGAAAGAAGAAATCAAAGCAGGAGTCAGTAGAGAACACAGAGAAGACATTCTCAAACTTTAGTGTCCATCAAAGTCAGCTGGAGGGCTTCTCAAATTGGGAAGCCCACCATGAAGTTTTCGGAATCACCATCAACTTTCTGAATCATATCAGATGGCACTGAGATGGGGCACTCTCAAGATCAGAATTCAAAAAACATCAGCCTTATATATATAATCCTCCATTATGCAACTTAAAAAGAGGTCATATTTCATAGTAAATGCCAGAATTTTTACTTTCTATTCCTTACTTGTATTATATCTTATTGGTTAATGTAGTAGTGGAATCACATATAATTATTTGAATCAGTCAAACACAATATGGCAAATAAAAGGTATAAACAAAAATAATAATTCTGGAGACTATGCCCACTATTTCACATACTGAATACATGTTCTAGATGAATGGGAATAAGCAATAAGATACAGTGCTCCTTTACACTGTTTCAATCATCATATGCATCTCAAACCGTGAACATCTTGCTGCACTGCATGACTCCAATGTTTAAAACACTGTTCCCTTTCAAAAAAAGATCATACAACATGGCCATTAAAGATAAGCCAATTTGTTCACCTGGATCATCTGAAGAAATTGTGATATGTTCCAAGTCTGGAGGAAAAACATACTGTACAGGACAGAGTGAGAGACAGTATGTTGTGACAACTGGCATACTAAGGAATTTTCAAGGGAAATTTTAATTATTCTATATTTCCACCCAAAAAGTTCACTTTAGATCCTAATTCATTCCTAAGTAAGAAGCAACTGCTCTTCAATAGTGTCCAATAAAATTAGGAAACAGACTTGGAGCATGGACAACAGAAAAAGCAAGGGAAAGAAAGATAAATACATACATACAAGGTGTGGCAAAAGTAGGTTTACAGTTACCCATCTGGAAAATAATGCAACAATATATCATAAAACAAGAATAAATTGTTTTGCATACACATAATTGTAAAACTACTTTTGCCCCACCCTGTATATATTTTTATATAAATCAAAATATACAATGGTTAAAAATAAAATTTGTATGCAGTTCTTATATCCCAACTACTTACTTAATAATAACTCCATTTTTCCTATTTAAAAGTACCCCTAGGGCCCAAACCGGTTTGGCTCAATGGATAGAGCGTCGGCCTGAGGACTGAAAGGTCCCGGGCTCGATTCCAGTCAAGGGCATGTACCTTGGTTTCGGGCGCATCCCCAGTAGAGGGCGTGCAAGAGACAGCTGATTGATGTTTCTCTCTCATCGATGTTTCTGACTTTCTATCCCTCTCCCTTCCTCTCTGTAAAAAAATAAATAAAATAACCTTAAAAAAAAAAAAGTACCCCTAGGGGTTAAACCTATACAGGCTCATAACCATAAACCAAATTGCCTTTGTATTACAGAAGACCCCTATAGTTATATTCATTTTATTCTTAACAAAGGGTAAGGAAAGCTTTTCTTTTTAGTATTTAGAGAGAGGGGAAGGGAGAAGGAAAGAGAGAGAAACATGATTGGCTACCTGCAGTCCCTCTGCCCTATTGGGGATGGAGTCCACAACCCAGGCATGTGCCCTGACCAGGAATGGAATCAGCAACCTTTCGGTGCACAGATGTTGTTGCTCAACCAACAGGGACACATCTGCCAGGGCAGAAAAGCTTTTCTTCTAAATGCCCTGGGAAACAAGTGGCTAGAATAACATATCAGCACCATATAATAAGAAGAACTATTAGAAATTCCCACAGGGATCAAATAAGCACACTATTTCTCTACAGGACACCTGGAGCCGACCTACTACAACATCCTAGGCAGTGTGTATTTTTATTTTTTCCCACAGGTCCAGTAGAAAAGATCCTGGCTCAGATGATCTGAGCAAGGCAAAATGCTCATTCTACCCCAATCTATGGGGCTCTGAAAGACAGATCTAAGGAATTTATGCCTGTCCCTTAATAAGCCCTTAAAAGATTAATCTGAACTAAAACCTCTCTGCTATGCATACTCACAACTGTAAACCTACTTTTGAGAGGTACCCTCATACACCAAACCAAAACTCTAGTGATGTCCTGGAACAAGCCTTAGTAGCTGTTTACAAAGAAAGGGTTTTCCTGACCTTGTATACTTGTTTCTCTGTATCATAATTATAAGGAGCACCATTACATTCCTCAATGTGAGCTCTAAAACTGGTGACCCTTTAAAAATGTGATTCAAGTTTTACACCCAAAGAATTAAAACTATACACCGTAAATCCAAAAAGTATTTATCAAAGGGTTTCAAGGCCTTAATCTTCATTTACTGTTTTGTGCGCAGTAGAGGAAACTCATAAACAGCCCTAACACTGACACTGGATGAAAAAAATTGGCACACATTTGGTAATAGCAGATGAAATCTCTCCACCTTTCTCTCAGGAGAGAAAAACTAGACACTATAATCAGGACCCAAATGAATTAATGTGGTAATCATGAGATATAAAAACAGATAAGGAAATTACTACTCACTAGGTATTATGAACCAGAACAAACATATAGATAGTAAGAATTGTATTGTGCTACAATATTGCATTTAATATATGCTTTACTTGAACTTTCTGAAACATGTATTATGACTATTATTTAACATTCTGATTTGAATTATTTATTTCAATATTTATGAATAAAAGTTTTCTTATAAAAACAGGGTACTCTCCTCCCTTATGTTATGTCAGTCAGAAATGAGCCCTGAACCATCATTTCCTTACCAGATTCCAAACAGTTACAGCTTCCTAATGAAAGATGTTTAAAAGGGTCAAACTGATATTTCTCATTCCTTCTCATATTCTAACTTCTAAATCATTTTCCTTATCTAAATTATATACACTACAAATCAGAGGAAAAACAGGTTTTGCCAATGACACCTCCAACTTTTAAAATCTAATAATGAAAAAAGCATCATACCTCACAAAACATCAAACATTAGGAACATATTTTTGAAATTCATTTTCTCTGACCAGGTTATCATAAATTGTATAATACTAAATTAATCATTTTTCTAAGGATTGCTGGTTCACAATTTTTATAGTGAAGATATTAGACAAATCATATTTGTTGACTTTTTTAAAAATGACATTTGTATAGGTTGAACAGTGATGTTTTTCAATGTTTTATAAAATTTTCCATGTAAGTATAGACCAGTGGTCAGCAAACTGCGGCTCACGAGCCACATGTGGCTCTTTGGCCCCTTGAGTGTGGCTCTTCCACAAAATACCACGTGAGGGTGCACATGTACGGTGCGACTGAAACTTTGTGGCCCATGTGCAGAAGTAGGTTTTTGGCTCTCAAAAGAAATTTCAGTCGTTATACTGTTGATATTTGGCTCTGCTGACTAATGAGTTTGCCGACCACTGGTACAGACCATAAAATAACTAGGTCACTAAATACTGGATGCTGCTTTCTGACCTTAAAAAAACTTTAAAAAAATTATCTGTACTGCCTAATGTCAGTACATTGTAAAATTTAAGCACTCTTTTTCAATGAGTGACTTCTAAAGGGTTGAAGATACCTGACACTCTAAGCCTTCTCTTTACCAAGCTAATTGAGTGCCATTTCATTCCTTCAGTCCCTCTCATTATGCCTTGGTTTATATTCCATTACACAGAAATATGTGTATAGAAACTTGTATCAGAACTATATACACCAGTTTCAAGGTAGTGTATTCCTTCAATATAATCATTTCTCTATGGAGTGAGAGAGAAGCGACAAAAGAAAAAATATTAGCAATAGTTTTTAAAAGATCTGAAAGAAAGCAAATATTAATACTTATTATATCTATAGGGCCAGTACAACAGTGTTACATTATTTTCTGAAATTTCCCACATTCTTAAAATATCCCATAAAATAAAAATATAGGCTATATAGTAAAATTTGAATTTCAGGCAAACAAATAATTCAGTATAATATGTCCCATGAACATTTGGGACACAGTAGCATGGGACACACTTATACTAAAAAAGATGTTTATTTTTGTATTAAAAATTACATATATGCTTTAAGATTTTTTTTTCATTTAAAAAAAAAAAAGGAAAGAAGAGGGAGAGAAACATCCATGTGAAAGTTGAAGATACATCTATCAGCTGCCTCCCACATACTCACTACCTGGGATCCAGCCTGAAACTCAGGCATGTGCCCTGACCAGGAATCGAACTGCCAACTTCTCAGTCACGGGATAATGCCCAATCGAGTCACACTAGCCACAACAGGAATACACGTGTACATATACACGTATACACATATATTCTGTCTATTGTCAGCTTCATCCAAGAGAATGAGTCTCATGAGGGTGGGAACTTCGCTTTGTTCAATTCAGTATCCATAGCGACCTAAAATAGGTGCATAGTAGGTTCTCAATAAGTACTTGAATAATGGCTGGCTGGATGGATTGACAAAAAAGATAAAGGAGGCCAAACCTGACATAAAAAACAACCATATTTACAAGTTTGGATTTCCATATATTTATTTTTTAATGTTTATGTCATCTTTATTTCAATACTTCAAAATATATTTTCACAAAAATTAGTTTATTTGATTAACGTATTTCAGTTCTTAGGAAGAGATAAGATGTTCTACAAACTAAAAAGTTTACTCCAAACTTAATAAAAGAAATCAAAATCTAATGTGATTTATTCAACTCACTATGCCATTTTTCTCAAAGAACTCAAAAACTCCCACATGCATAAATTCAATTCTAAAATTAGTGTTCAGGTAAACATTTTTGAAATCTCAAGCTAATAGAGCACAAGAGCAAAAGCAAGGGTGAGAGAAAAGTTGGTATTTGTTAGAAACTCTAGGGTGGGAGTGGGCTCAGAAAGAAAATCATAGTAGAATGTAAAAAGAGCTTTCACTCATTAAATTGAAATTTCTTGACTAGTATTTTTAATACATGCTAGGCCAGTGGTCGGCAAACTGCGGCTTGCAAGCCACATGCAACTCTTTGGCCCCTTGAGTGTGGCTCTTCTACAAAATACCACGGCCTGGGCAAGTCTATTTTGAAGAACTGGCATTAGAAGATGTTTAAGTTTATAAAATTTGTCTCTCAAAAGAAATTTCAATCATTGAACTGTTTACATTTGGCTCTGTTGACTAATGAGTTTGCTGACCAATGTCTAGGCAGGTGGCCATGGTGAGCAAACTCAATGTTACCTGCCCTTGAGACGTTTATAGTCCGGTGGGGAAGACAACCCAATTAAACAGGCTATGTCAATACAAAAGAAAACCACTATAAAAGCAGTCAGTGGAGAGTATAACCAGAATAAAAAGAGAGTCGGAAAGAGGAAGCAGCTTTCTTATATTTGAGACTTTTGAAGAGTTTGCCAGGTCAAGAGGGCAACATATTCCAGCTCAGAGGTAAGAATATTTCATATTCAAAGAACTGAAAAGATGGAGTATAGTGGTCAATGAGTAATGTGATAAAAGATTGAGCTGGAGAAGAGCGGTAAGAACCAGGTCATGAAGAACCTCATAAGTTACGCTGTAATAGAAATTATTTTTTTTCTTTTTTTTAATCTTTATTGTTCAGTTATTACATTGTTTTTTATCTTTATTTTTCTGTTTATTAATTACATTTTTCCCTTTTTTTTTTCACCCTATAGTTCCCCTCCACCTGGTACCCATCCCACACTCCGCCCTCACCCCCCTCCACTGTCCTCTCCCATAGTTGCATGATTTTTCTCCAGTCTCTTGCTGCACTTCCCACACCCCATTTCTCCCCAAGAGTTGTCAGTCCATTCCCTCTCTATGTCCAGGATTCTGTTACATTCACCAGTTTATCCTGTTCATCAGCTTATTAATTCACTTGATTTTTAGATTCATTTGTTGATAGATGTGTATTTGTTGTTCATAATTTACACTTTTATCTTTTTCTTCTTCCTCTTCTTAAAGAATATCTTTCAGCATTTCATATAGTATTGGTTTGGTGGTGATGAACTCCTTTAGCTTTTTCTTGTCTGCAAAGCACTTTATCTGACCTTCAATTCTGAATGATAGCTTTGCTGGATAGAGTAATCTTGGTTGTAGATTCTTGCTGTCATCACTTTGAATATTTCTTGCCACTCCCGTCTGGCCTGCATCGTTTCTGTTGAGAAATCCGCTGACAATCTTATGGGTGCTCCCTTACAGGTAACCATCTGTTTTTCTCTTGCTGCTTTTAATATTCTCTCTTTGTCTTTTGCTCTTGGCATTTTAATTATGATATGCCTTGGTGTGGTCCTCTTAGGATTCCTATATATTGGGGTTCAGTGCACTTCTTGGACTCCTAAGTCAATTTCTTTCACCAGGTGTGGGAAGTTTTCGGTCACTATTTCTTCAAATAGGTTTTCATTGTCTTGCTCTCTTTTTCTGGCACCCCTATAATTCGGACGCTAGTATGCTTGAGGTTGTCCCAGAGGCCCCTTACACTATCTTCAATTTTTTGGATTCTTTTGGTTTCTTGCTTTTTCAGCTGAGTGGATTTTCCCTCTTTGTATTTCAAATTTTTAACTTGGTTCTTGGGGTGCTCCACAGCACTTTTAGGTCTTTGTATAATATTTTTTATTTTAGTCAGTGTATGCTTAATTTCTGGTTGGTCCTTTTTCATACCCTTGAGAGTCTCCTTTATATCCTTGAGGGTCTCCTTCATTTCCTTGTAGGACTCATTCATTTCCATGTTGGTCTTGATCATTTCCTTGCAGGTCTTGTTCATATCCTTGAGGGTCTCGTTCATTTCTTTGTAGAACTCATTCATTTCCTTGTTGGTCTTGCTTATTTCCTTATAGGTCTCAACCTTTTGTAGGAGCCTCTTGAAAAGCCCTATAACCATGGTTTTGAATTCCATGTCCAGTCGGTTTTTTTTCCTCCATTTCTTTCACATCTGATTTCTTTCCATGTCTCTGCATGGTGGCTGCTTCCCTGAGTTGGTCAATTAGCTTTGAGTGGTAGACTTCCTACAAGGGACAGTGGGTCAGCCTCCCCAGTTGTACAGTCTTGCTGAAGTTAAGCTCAGGTTAATCGTTGTTATCACTTGGAGGGGTTGACCTCCAGGCCAATTGTCTGTGAAGCTCAGCTGTGCTCAGGTTGGATGGGCGGAGTCTCCGGGCCAAGCAGACAGCATTAGCTCCACCCTATGCGGCCCAGGGACTCTGTGCCTGGGGCAATGGCCGCCAGCACCTCTGGGAGAGAGCCGCTGCCAAGTTCCACTGGCTGCCAGGGAATTGAGACTCTCCCCAAATGAGTCTGCACACCCAACGTCTCACCCAGGTCGTCAAACAAAGCAGTCTGATGGTTTCCCAAATGAGAGAGCAAGTCGCAGAGCACTCTCTATGTGGTCAGGGTCACGCAGCTGCGCTGTTCCCAAGTTCACGGGCAGGCTCCCTTCTCCACAAGCCGGGAGACCCTTGCAGCGCCCGAGTTTCGGCGTGCCCTCCCACTGTCCAGTTTTCACCCGTATGATAGTGGGTTCCCTGGACTTCACCCAGAGCTGGAGAATCAGTCCAGTGGGACGTCTTTGTCTCCCTGTTCGAGAAAACTGGCTGGTTTTCAGCCGCCCGCCCTCTCCGCTGGCGCGCACTCCAAACCTCTCTCCGTGTGAATCTTCAACGCTGTCCTCCGCTGCTCCTCCGAGTCACAGTGTCTTTTCTTCACTTTTATTTGTGGAATTTTCACTCGGCCAGCTTTCTGGTGATTCTGGAAGGTGTTTGTTCTTTCTTTAAGTTGTAGTTTTAAAATTGCTGAGTATGACGGCAAGATAGGTGTTTTACCTATCCCGCCATCTTGATTATCCCATAGAAATTATTTTGATAGTTAAAAAAAATAAATCCCAAAGAATTTTTTACCTGAGCTGTGTTTAATAAGGATTACCAAGATTGCAGAAAAGGGCACGGACCACAGGAAGGCAAGATGGGGAAGCAGAAAGTACTAGAAATCATTGCAATAATCCAGATGAAAAACTAAGAGGATGGGTTCCTGAACTGAATAATACTGATTAAGAAGAGAGCGGATGTACAAAGTAATTAAATCTATTTGGCTTGCTCTGATCGTCTATATTTGTGGTGGGGTTAAGGGCAAAAATCAAGGCTGACTTCCTCATTTATAGATCAGAATGATTGTACAATTCTCTAAACTACAGGGATTTTTTATTTTTATGGGGAGGGGAATGCCAGAAATGTCATGAATTCAATCACAAACAAGTTGAATTTGAGATCTCTATGACATTGTATGAAATGTACAGTAAAGGTTGAAAATTCAGGGGTGGAATAGAGAAGATTGGTTTAGGATCTAAATATCAGAATCATGAGGAATACCATGAGAAGAGAGAGAAAAAAAATCACCCAAGGATTTTTGTGTAGACAGAGAAGAAAAGGCAGCAAGAGGTGGCAGCACATGAGCCTTTGAGGAATAAATGGAAAAGGTCTAAAAAGGGAATTTCTACAGAAAACTAAAAAAAGTTGGTAAAAACAAACCACAAAAAAACAAAAACAAACAAACAAAAACAAAAAAAAAACAACCACCAGAAGTGTAGTATTTCCAAAACTCAGGAAAGGAGTTTTAAGAAACGAGTATAGCCAACCATGTCAAATGATGTCAAGAAATATGGCCAAACGCTCATTGGATTCAGAATTTCAGCAATGTTCTTCCAGTGTTCTG